>CM065687.1:35216705-35246705 GCA_017654935.2 Phymorhynchus buccinoides | reverse complement strand
AATATTTACTTGGCCAGACACAGTCTGCGACGGGTATTGTTTTTAGTCTGTCTGTCTGTATCATGTATGTTGTACTATGTATATATGTATGTATGTATGTATGTGTATCGATTTTTTTTTAATCAAGAACTGCTGGACGGATTCAAATCAAATTTGGCAGAGGGGTAGACATCTTACAAAGGAAAGTTCCTGTCGATAATCATGATCGTGCTGGTTGTTATTGATTGTTTAAAGAATGTTCATGGTCCAGGCACTAGTCATTCAAAATGCTGTCAATGGTCAAAGGGAAATAACTAACTCTGGGTATTGGGCAAAAAGGAAAGCAAGAGTACTGTTCCTGATTGCACACACCCAGCCAACCATCTGTTTCAATCACTCCCTTCTGGTCAAAGGTTCTGCTCTTTTAAGTGCAAATATAACCGCCTGAAGAACAGCTTTTACCCCTCTGCTGTCAGAGCCATCAATACTCAATAGGCTCACCCCCCCTAGGGGTATTTTTGTATTCCATTTTGCTTAGACATGTGTTAATCGGTGTGCCTGTATGCTCGCGGTCTTGTGTGTGAGTGTGTGTGAGTGCGTGTGTGAGGAGGTGGGACATGTGTTGGTATAAATGTGTATGCACGTGTATGTGTGTGTGTTGGTGTGTGTGTAGGTGTGCGTCTGAGAGAAAGAAAGAATCTGAGAGAGAGAGAGAGAGAGAGAGAGAGAGAGAGAGAGAGAGAGAGAGAGAGAGAGAGAGAGAGAGAGAGAGAGAGAGAGAGAGAGAGAGAATGATACACGATAATGTAATCTGTTTTTGTTTTGTTTTAAAAAAAAAAATTTTTATTATTGGTTGTTCATTCGATGTGCATGCTTTCGTTGTTGTTGGATTGTGTCTTGTGCAAAACCAAACCGATTTCCTTTGTATTACGATGCATTGGCTGATTAAAGAATCTTGAATCTCTACATTATTCTGATATATATATATAAAAACCTATCTGATTTGCTATTTGCCACACATTAAACATAAGTCTGTCTGGGGTTCACTCAAAGATATTCTAAAAGGGTAAGATGGACTACTTAAGAGCTCGGCGAACCGGGCTGATAGAGTTATCGTTAGTGCGGACAGTACACTATTCACAGTGGAGGCTATCCAAAAATTTCAGACTGGAACTTGAACGGAGAATTCAACTGGCCTATCGACGTGTAAAATGTGTCCTGTTTAAAAGGGACATAACCAGTGTTTCTGTCCTCAGTACTCATATAAGGAAAAGAGACCGGATGCTTATCTTCCCCTATACAGTCTTTGGTTCACTGTCGCAGTGCGTTTCTAGCTTATTGTCCGTCACCGAAGGTGAACGGACTTTGCGATGAGCTGGTTTGTATTTTTTTTTTTCTTCTTCCTGTCTGTCCCAAGGATATCTCCCGAACCGCTTGACCGAATCGCGTCAAATTTTGTGTGAAGGTGTGCCTCCTTAATAGGAAGAGATCGGCGCAAACAGTTTGCCGTCGTGACCTTGACCTTGACGTACAACCTTGAAAACCGAAAATCTATTTTTAGCCATATCTCGTTTTATTATTTATTTTTTATTATTGTTTGATTGAGCGTTTTAGGCTGATTAGAATGTTGTTGGTGGTGAAAACTCGTGCGTGACTCCAAGCAATGATGTGAACGTCCTGTAAATGCAGTAGACCTGAAGCGAACAGTAGGGGAAACTTAAAAAAAGAAGGGGTCGAGGAAGGGAGCAGATGGGAGGTAATCTAGCTGAGCTATACTGATTGATTTGAGTTTATGACAATAGTAACTATTGTTACTGTTGCGGGGCAGTGGGTGGATGCCTCGTGCCTCCATGCGGGGAGTTGGACGACCCCGCCCCCTCCACTAGTCTCTCCCCGTGGGGATACCGGGGGGTCTTTTGTAAAAAATTGTTCCCGCACCTTCTGGAAGCTCTGTGCTTGTAACTTCCTCTAATCTGCCACTCTCTTTGACTCTGCCTTTTCCCTTTGCTTTCTATCATCTACTATTTTTCTGACTTATTGGCCCATTCTCCTGCCTTTTTTTCAAAAACAATCTTCCAAATAATGCTCTCCTTTGAGCTCCTCCGAAATCGGAATGTGTCGGCTGTACGCAGTGAAAACTGAAAACCGGACACATACGTATCTTACCCATTATGGCCATATGGCCTGTGAACGCAGAAGAAGAAGAAGTTACTGTTGTCCTGGTAAGACAAGCAAGTTGCAGCATGTGATTTTGTGTACAGACACCTTACTTAAGACTAAGCCAGCTCCTTTTCGCATAGGATGCAGTTTTTTGGTTTAAAAAAAAAAAATGAAGCATGGCATGATGTAAGATTGTGTACTTACACTTAGTTTTGGCGGGGAAAATGAAACAGAATAATTAGGCCTACACAACATTCTTACAACAATTTGGGAATCTCTCTCTTGCCATTTTAAAATTGTCCCTCTCCCACAGTGTAGAGTGGCACAGTGGTAACGCGCTCGCTTCGTGTCAAGTAAACCCGAGTTCGAACCTGGGTACAGGGGATTAATTGTTCCTCTCACTTTGCACTAGGCTGTACGGTCTGAACGTGGAGTCTTTCGGGTGAGACGATAAACCGAGGTCCCGTGTGCCCATGCACTTAGCACACGTTAAACCCAATGACAACGAAACAGTTGTCATTCGGTCAAAATTTACCCCCCCCCCCCCCCCCCCCCCCCTCATCAGCCACACACAAAATCGCATGCCCCAAAAAATTGGGTGGCGCGCCTCTGGCTGCGACGCGCTCTCCAGGTGAAAGCAACCCGAATTTCACAGAGACGCCTCTGTGACTGTAAGACACCTAATACCTAATACATTTTAGACTTACTACAGTAGGGGTGCATAGGCCTATATAATACAGCGTGGCTCGGTCTTACTGAAATGGTAACCCAGCGCACCTGTTGGATAATTATGCAGACGATGAAATAGCGATCATCCTAGCGCAGTGTATCGAACAGCTCTTATTGAAAGACGATCCAAGAGTGGCTAACGCATAAGGCCGTGTACACACATAAGCGGATATCCCATGCGGAAAACCCGTGCGCAATCCATAAATAAGTGAAACAAAGAAGGGAAAAGATTTGCGCATGTGCCCGAATTTCCCCTATATGCGTAAACTTCTATCCTTCTGTCTTCCACTTATTTAGGGTTTTCCGTACGGAACTTACGCGTCTGATGTGAACCCGGCCTTACGCATTAACCCTTGCCCTCACAAGTCTTTTCTGTTTTGCCCCTCATAATATTCTATGGGATGGGACGCTACCTCTGGAGTTACTGTTCTCAGAGTTTCCCTAGAGTTTCGCCAGAGTTATTGTTCTTTGAAAATGCTCTTTTTATTGTTCTTAGGCCGTGTACACCACGGACTTCTATGCACTTCTATACATACGTGCATAGAAGTCCGTGGTGTACACATACACGCGGATGTTCTGCGAGGAAACCCATACGCAATCATTAAATAAATAAAAGAAAGAAGAAACTAAATAAGCGGATGTGTCCGCATTCCCCTTTATCCATATATTCCCCCCCCTTCTTTCTTTTACTAATTGATTATTTCCGCGCGGAAAACCTGGATGTACTGTGTACCAGGCCGTAGGGAAACGAAAAGGGATATAACGCTAGGCGTATGGCGGTGTGTCGTCAGATCCCACTAAGTTCGGATCAGGGGACTGCGAGTGTTGGACATGGTTGAGGTGTTGATGTTGTGGGCGGACAACAAAGCTGTTATAGTGTAACGAAGGACCTATAGTGTTATTTTAGTTCAGAAAACACAACCCTGAAGCGGACATGGCAAGTAGGACGTGTAGCGGTTTTTGTCCTGGACACTCTTCCGAAAGCCCATAGTTGGCCGTGGTTTGGGTACCGATGTTGGTGGACACCTGGACAGGAAGGGGACGGGCTCCTTCCACACTGATAAGGAGGTGCCTGATCCACACTGATGAGGAGGTGCCTGGTCCACACTGATGAGGAGGTGTCCGATCCACAGTGATGAGGAGGTGCCTGATCCACAGTGATGAGGAGGTACCCGATCCACAGAGACGAGGAGGTGCCTGATCCACACTGATGAGGAGGTACCCGATCCACAGAGATGAGGAGGTGCCCTATCCACAGTGATGAGGAGGTGCCTCATCCACAGTGTTGAGGAGGCGTCTGATCCACAGTGATGAGGAGGCACCTGATCCACAGTAATGAGGAGGTGCCTGATCCACACTGGTGATGAGCTGTCTGATCCACTCTGATGAGGAGGTGCCCGATCCACTCTGATGAGGAGGTGCCTGATCCACTCTGATGAGGAGGTGCCCGATCCACTCTGATGAGGAGGTGCCCGATCCACTCTGATGATAAGGTGCCTGATCCACACTGATGAGGAGGTGCGTTATCCACTCTGATGAGGAGGTGCCCGATCCACTCTGATGAGGAGGTGCATAATCCACAGTGATGAGGAGGTGCCTGATCCACTATGATGAGGATCTGCCTGATCCACGTTGATGAGGTGCCTGATCCACTCTGATGAGGAGGTGCCTGATTCACACTGATAAGGAGGTGTCTGGTCCATTCTGATGAGGAGGTGTCTGATCCACACTGATGAGGAGGTGCCTGATCCACGCTGATGAGGAGGTGCCTGATCCACTCTTTACAAGGTGCCTCATCCACACTTTACAAGGTGCCTGATCCACACTTTACAAGGTGCCTGATCCACATTTTACAAGGTGCCTCATCCACACTTTACAAGGTGCCTGATCCACACTTTACAAGGTACCTGATCCACTCTTTACAAGGTGCCTGATCCACACTTTACAAGGTGCCTGGTCGACTCTTTACAAGGTGCCTGGTCCACTCTTCACAATATGCCTCATCCACACTTTACAAGGTGCCTCATCCACACTTTACAAGGTGCCTGGTCCACTCTTTACAAGGTGCCTGATCCACACTTTACAAGGTGCCTGATCGACTCTTTACAAGGTGCCTGATCCACTCTTTGCAAGGTGCCTGGTCCACTCTTTACAAGGTGCCTGATCCACACTTTACAAGGTGCCTGATCGACTCTTTACAAGGTGCCTGATCCACTCTTTACAAGGTGCCTGATCCACACTTTACAAGGTGCCTGATCGACTCTTTACAAGGTGCCTGGTCCACTCT
This sequence comes from Phymorhynchus buccinoides, assembly GCA_017654935.2. Classification (NCBI taxonomy): domain Eukaryota; kingdom Metazoa; phylum Mollusca; class Gastropoda; order Neogastropoda; family Raphitomidae; genus Phymorhynchus; species Phymorhynchus buccinoides. Next base: position 35,241,550 of record CM065687.1, on the reverse strand, counting down.
TTACAAGGTGCTTGATCCACACTTTACAAGGTGCCTCATCCACACTTTACAAGGTGCCTGATCCACACTTTACAAGGTGCCTGATCGACTCTTTACAAGGTGCCTGGTCCACTCTTTACAAGGTGCCTGATCCACACTTTACAAGGTGCCTGGTCCACTCTTTACAAGGTGCTTGATCCACACTTTACAAGGTGCCTCATCCACACTTTACAAGGTGCCTGATCCACACTTTACAAGGTGCCTGGTCCACTCTTTACAAGGTGCCTGATCCACACTTTACAAGGTGCCTGATCCACACTTTACAAGGTGCCTGATCCACACTTTACAAGGTGCCTGATCCACACTTTACAAGGTGCCTGGTCCACTCTTTACAAGGTGCCTGATCCACACTTTACAAGGTGCCTGATCAACATTATACAAGGTGCCTCATCCACACTTTACAAGGTGTCTGGTCCATTCTTTACAAGGTGCCTGATCCACACTTTACAAGGTGCCTGATCCACACTTTACAAGGTACCTGGTCCACACTTTACAAGGTGCCTGGTCCACACTGTTGACCTGATCCACTGCGTATGCGTCCTTGGGACGAACAGAAGACTAAGACGAGAGAGAGAGAGAGAGAGAGAGAGAGAGAGAGAGAGAGAGAGAGAGAGAGAGAGAGAGAGAGAGAGAGAGATCATGTTAGGAATTTTGAAAAACAGTCCCTTCAGCGATACCCCCCCTCCCCCCCCCCCCCCCCCCCCCCACCCCCACCCCCACCCCAACACCGGTGTCAAACCAGTCCCAGGGAAACAAAGCCCAGTGAAAGCCACAATATCAAAGCTTACAACTGTACATTTTAACAAACTTTATGAATAATATCAGTCCCAGGGATTGACAGGTCAATTTGTTTTCAGTATTTTTGTTTTGCAATCAGTATTTTACGTGATCAGTGGAGATAGAGAGAGTGACGGAGAGTCCTTTTTTTCATGTGTGTGCGCGCGCTCGGGAGTTGTCAAAAAGCGTAAATAGGTCAATTTGCGTGACTGTTCCTCTATACAAGTTGCACGAACATGAATACAATTTGAGCGACTATCCCACAGAGAGAGACAGAAAGAGACAGACGGAGAGAACGCACAAACAAACGAACACACACATACACATTTATACACATGCACAAAGACAGACACAAACACACACATACAAACGAACACAGACACAAACACACACACACACACACACACACACACACACACACACACACACACACACACACACACACACACACACACACACACACACACACACACACACACACACACGTGACACACACACACACACACACACACAAAGCACACAAAGCACACACACATGCACGCACTCATCATTGTGGATCACGCACCTCCTCATCATTGTGGATCGGGCATCTCCTTATCAGTGAGGATCAGGTACCTCCTCATCATTATGGATCACGCTCCTCCTCCTCATTGTGGAACACGCACCTCCTTATTAGTGTGGATCACGCACCTCCTCATTAGTGTGGAACACGCACCTCCTTATTAGTGTGGATCACGCACCTCCTCATTAGTGTGGATAACGCACCTCCTCATCAGTGTGGATCAGCCACCTCATCACTGTGGATCATGTACCTCCTCATCAGAGTGGATCAGGCACCTCCTTATCGGTGTGGGCCAGGCACCTCCTCACCAGTGTGGATCACGCACCTCCTCATCAGAGTGGATCAGACACCTCCTCATCAGAGTGGATCAGGCACCTCCTCATCAGCGTGGATCACGCACCTCCTTATTAGTGTGGATCACGCACCTCCTCATCAGTGTGGATTGCGCACTCCTCATCAGAGTGGATCAGGCACCTCCTCGTCAGAGTGGATCAGGCACCTCCTCGTCAGAGTGGATCAGGCACCTCCTCATCAGAGTGGATCAGGCACCTCCTCATCAGTGTGGATCAGGCACCTCCTCGTCAGAGTGGATGTGACGAGGTAATGGGTTAAAAGGCTAAGTCTCTAGGGAAGACTTTAGATAATTTGCCTTTAGCCCACTTCTCTAGGGTATGGGAGATGAGCAACTTTCCCGGCCCCTTTTCATCTAATAAATTTATATTTGTGCCCGGGTTCTGGCTCGTCAGATGGTTGTAAGAAATACAAGTGGTTGAATTGCTCTAAATGGCAGACAGAGAGAAGTAAGGTTTTACATGAAATTACAAGACTCCCACTCTCATCAGTCTGACCAAAGGGTTCAGGATTATTTGACACTTGTATTTTATTTACTCCCAAAATCTGCATAAGATTATGCAACAATAATAATAAAGCAGCTCAATGGCGCCAAAACAAAATATGGTTAAAACACAATGAAATCCGAAAGGATTCACAAGACTTTTGTCTTTCTATAAGGTTCGCCCCATGCCGGAAGGGTTACTAATTATTTTCGGTGTCCGTAGGAAAGTTCAAATGATTGGCGCAGTCAGGTAGACTTAGCTGTTTGAAGTTCTGGGCTTGCTCGTCAGGTGAGAGTAGCTCCCAGTCGTTCCGGTTACGGCTTCGCGGGATGGCACGGTTCAAGCGTGGTCACCTCGCGGATTCTGGGTGCAGGTTGTCTTGGCGACGGACCCGTCTTGGTGCTTGGTGGAGTCCGGGATGATCATCCGGCCCACGATGCCCTGCTGATAATCACAGGAGAAGGTGGATGTAGATCTCTATGGCTTAGAGACAAGGGGCTTCAGTCGGCAGGGAATTAGTGAATCCCAACCGGCTTGAAGGCTTCCCTTGTACAATAGCACTACATGTAGTTAATAAATAAACTGAATTTCAGTTAACAAACTGAGATCAGTAAAACATAAAAAGGTGATCAAGACATCATCACTCTCCATCCAACACCTGGAAAGGAATGGTATCATAAAGTGCAAGATTGCGGCCCATAGGTTTCCTACTAAAAATAGTGCAAGATTGCGGCCCATAGGTTTCCTACTAAAAATAGACAAAAGGGTTAGTAGGCATAAACTCCGGTTCTGGTACCAAAAGTGTTCAAGTCAAAAACACACACACACACAAATAATCAGTGCACATAAATAGAATAGAATGTTTACCACTTCTTTTCTATAACATATCTATCTACTCCTTATTCATCATTGAACATAGGATCTAGATCAAAACTAGAGTCAAACAAACCAGATCTCAATCACCTGCCATCAATAATACTTACTAGTGGGCTTATGATGACTGGTTGTGAGTGTTGCTCTAGCTACGTTTCAGCATCTTGTGTGACAACTTTTTCTCACCACTCCAATTATAGCCTTCACTTTCAAACAATGAAAGCCTGCTATTGGTGTATTACAGTCCATACGTCACAAGATTGCTGTTCTAAATGTACCGAACAATCACGCGCCTATTCCATCCTTATCACGTGCCGACATTCAAATCTTTCTCGTGCTCAGAAAGGAAGGGGTTGAAAGGGGCCGACTGTGGTGGTCACTTTCTTGTGATGTGACGGTAGAAAGGGGGGGGGGGGGGATGAAGGGAGATAACCACGGTAGATGGTACGTGCTGACCAGGGAGAAAGAGATAACGCCCTTCCGCGGCGTTCGTTTGAAGCAGCGGGGCAATTAACGTGGCGGCTGGACAGAGAAATGTAAAGGCGAGGGGGGGGAGGGGAGAAAGGGGGGGGGGGGGGGGGGGTGTAGATAAGAAATAAAGAAAGCGGGTCGCGCGGGACACTTACGTCACAGAGGCCCCCCGAAGAAAAGATTCTGGTACCGGAATCTTCCTGTGGAACGCCGACTCCACTTTCGACTTGGGCGACAGGGACAAATTAGTGGGGAGACTGGGTCGGCTGGAATGGTGGAACATCTGGTCGCAACACAGAGTTCAAAGGAGCAGGTGGGTTAGAGATCAGTGGAATGGATTCCGACTGAGGTTGGTGCGGCAATCCTGTGTTGAGTTGTCCCAAGGTTGATTGCAGAATAGCAAACACCTCTTGCCTGAGTTTCCCCTTTAGCCTGGATTCATCATTGCTGATGATGTGGTTTGGTAGGCCGATTCGGGCGAAAATGGCTTTGAGTGCCGCAGCTACCTGACTAGCATCAAGTGAGGAGATTGGGGCGGCATCGCACTGCATGGTACATATGTCGACCACGGTGACTATGTACCGGAATTTCTTCTTCCGTTGAGGTAGAGGCCCGACCAAGTCGACTGCCACTCGCTGAAAGGGAGGGGTAGGTGACGGCTGTATGTGTGGCGGCCTGTCCCGATAGTACCTTCGGTGGGTGTTTGCGGGTACAGTGCTGCCTTTCACCTGAGGTACCTGTGGCGAGTGGTCTTGGGTCGTTAGGCGGACATTCCTTGGGAAGGATTTTCCAAGTTGTGGCGGACTTGGGGACTTGGGACAATCTGGATTGGCTCGCGCGGCAATTTGGTTTGCCGCGTTGAGAGGTTTCTTCCCTGCTGAGGGAGATTTGCTCTTTGGGAAGGAGGGAGGGAGTTGGTTTGTGGATTGGGGAGAAGGGAATCCTGCTGAAACAATAGCAGGTTGAGAGGGGTGCCCTAAAAACACATACTGTGATCCCAGTATGAGGTCATAGACAGGACTGTCCATGAGCACTGCCTTGATGGGTCCCTTAACATATCTGGTGTCGACATTGATTATGGCGACTGGCAAAGTGGATGGGGGGATTGCAGCATCAGGGCCCTGCAGAGAGATGAAGTCTCCCGTGTATGCTGACGCGGGGACTAAGGATCCGCAGACAATGGCGTCGCATGACAGTCCAGTGTCATAGAGACACTGAACAGGGATGTTGTTGACAGTCGCCTGTCCGACGACTGACGGTGTGCCTGGACACTGTATTGGGGAGGGGTTTGTGCAATTCTGCGAAGTCGAGACGACTTGCATAGTTGCAACATTTTGCCGCTTGTAAGCAAGTTTCCTGCAGTCATCCCGATTGTGGGTGTTCGACTTGCAGTATGAGCAGAATAAGGGTTGTCCCAGTGGTTGTCGTTCATGGGTAGAACTGTTTGACCCACTGTTGGAGTTGGGGTTAAACCCTGCTCTGCTGTGAAGCAGTGGACCCAACTACTTGCTGTAGTTTTGGCCTTTTAGGGGCGCTAGGTTCATCATGGGCTAGAGTGTACCTATCACTTAGCTGGATGAGGTCAGCCAGAGTTGTGGCACCTTGTTCGGCAGTAAAGGTGCGTAACTCTGGGGACATGGTTTCGCGCAGTTGCTCGCAAACCATCAGTTCCCTGAGATCCTCATAGGACTCAGATTTGGCAGAAAGGGACACCCATTTAGTCAGATAGTTCCCCAGTCTATCTGAAAATTGGGCATAGGACTCTCCCCTACCTTTTCTGGTTGTCCGGAACTTTTTCCGGTAGGCGTCAGCTGTCAACTCGTATCTGTTGAGCAGGGCTTCTTTCAAAGCTGGGTAGTCGGTAATTTGGCTTGACGGAAGTTTACTGTATACCTCATAAGCCACACCCCTGAGACTTTGGGCAAGCTTGAGGTTGAACTTTTCCGGAGCAAGCTCAAATTCCTGGGCCAGTCTTTCAAATCTATCGAGGAATGCATCGATAGACTCTGTTGCCTCATTGAATGCCTCCAATGTGAAGGTCATGGCTGAGGTATGAATGGGAGGGGGAAAATTTTGAGGGGCAGCAGTCTCAGAGTCTGCTGAGTTTTCAAGCTGCTTCATAGCTAGTTCATGGTCTCGCGCTTTTTCTCGCTCAGTGGCCTCAAGTTCGAGTTCTTTATTTTTGGCATCCTGCACTAGTTGTCTCTGCCTTAACTCATGAGTACGGATTTGCTCTTGAGCGTCGCGATCTTTATCTGCTTGTTGAGCCTCGCGATCTTTATCTGCCTGTTGAGCCTCGCGAGCTTTATCAGCCTCTTGAGCCTCATGAGCTCTCTGCTTATTAGCCTCTTGAGCCTCCCGAGCTTTGTCAGCCTCTTGAGTCTCGCGAGCTTTCTCTTTGTCATATTCAGATATGACAAAATTTGCTAACTCTTGGCCTGACAATCCTAGAGATTCTCCCCATTCTTTAAGTTCCCTCCTAAGTTTAACAATCTCAGCCATGGTTGTAAATACAACTATTCAAAATAAAAACAAAGCTGCTGAGTTGAATGTATCAAACAACACTTAACTATTTCAGCATAAACAGAAATAGCATGCACATCAAAATAAAGTCATAAATAGCATTCAAACAAATCAAATCAAAACACAGTGAACCAAATCACAATAACTTTCCCAGTGGACACAAGATCAGTTTTGAAAAGGAACTACCGTTTGAATTGAAATTTGTTAGACTTTATGAAAAAAAATATCCCGGACGAGCCCCCAATTAGATGTGACGAGGTAATGGGTTAAAAGGCTAAGTCTCTAGGGAAGACTTTAGATAATTTGCCTTTAGCCCACTTCTCTAGGGTATGGGAGATGAGCAACTTTCCCGGCCCCTTTTCATCTAATAAATTTATATTTGTGCCCGGGTTCTGGCTCGTCATGGTTGTAAGAAATACAAGTGGTTGAATTGCTCTAAATGGCAGACAGAGAGAAGTAGGGTTTTACATGAAATTACAAGACTCCCACTCTCATCAGTCTGACCAAAGGGTTCAGGATTATTTGACACTTGTATTTTATTTACTCCCAAAATCTGCATAAGATTATGCAACAATAATAATAAAGCAGCTCAATGGCGCCAAAACAAAATATGAATAAAAAACAATGAAATCCGAAAGGATTCACAAGACTTTTGTCTTTCTATAAGGTTCGCCCCATGCCGGAAGGGTTACTAATTATCATCGGTGTCCGTAGGAAAGTTCAAATGATTGGCGCAGTCAGGTAGACTTAGCTGTTTGAAGTTCTGGGCTTGCTCGTCAGGTGAGAGTAGCTCCCAGTCGTTCCTATTATGGCTTCGCGGGATGGCACGGTTCAAGCGTGGTCTCCTCGCGGATTCTGGGTGCAGGTTGTCTTGGCGACGGACCCGTCTTGGTGCTTGGTGGAGTCCGGGGTAAGCATCCGGCCCACGATGCCCTGCTGATAATCACAGGAGAAGGTGGATGTAGATCTCTATGGCTTAGAGACAAGGGGCTTCAGTCGGCAGGGAATTAGTGAATCCCAACCGGCTTGAAGGCTTCCCTTGTACAATAGCACTACATGTAGTTAATAAATAAACTGAATTTCAGTTAACAAACTGAGATCAGTAAAACATAAAAGGTGATCAAGACATCATCACTCTCCATCCAACACCTGGAAAGGAATGGTATCATAAAGTGCAAGATTGCGGCCCATAGGTTTCCTACTAAAAATAGTGCAAGATTGCGGCCCATAGGTTTCCTACTAAAAATAGACAAAAGGGTTAGTAGGCATAAACTCCGGTTCTGGTACCAAAAGTGTTCAAGTCAAAAACACACACACACAAAATAATCAGTGCACATAAATAGAATAGAATGTTTACCACTTCTTTTCTATAACATATCTATCTACTCCTTATTCATCATTGAACATAGGATCTAGATCAAAACTAGAGTCAAACAAACCAGATCTCAATCACCTGCCATCAATAATACTTACTAGTGGGCTTATGATGACTGGTTGTGAGTGTTGCTCTAGCTACGTTTCAGCATCTTGTGTGACAACTTTTTCTCACCACTCCAATTATAGCCTTCACTTTCAAACAATGAAAGCCTGCTATTGGTGTATTACAGTCCATACGTCACAAGATTGCTGTTCTAAATGTACCGAGCAATCACGCGCCTATTACATCCTTATCACGTGCCGACATTCAAATCTTTCTCGTGCTCAGAAAGGAAGGGGTTGAAAGGGGCCGACTGTGGTGGTCACTTTCTTGTGATGTGACGGTAGAAAGGGGGGGGGGGGGGGGATGAAGGGAGATAACCTCGGTAGATGGTACGTGCTGACCGGGGAGAAAGAGATAACGCCCTTCCGCGGCGTTCGTTTGAAGCAGCGGGGCAATTAACGTGGCGGCTGGACAGAGAAATGAAAAGGCGAGGGGGGGGAGGGGAGAAAGGGGGGGGGGGGGGGGTGGGTGTAGATAAGAAATAAAGAAAGCGGGTCGCGCGGGACACTTACGTCACAGTGGATCAGGCACATCCTCATCAGAGTGGATCAGGCACCTCCTCATCAGAGTGGATCAGACACCTCCTTGTCAGAGTGGATCAGACACCTCCTTATTAGTGTGGATCAGGCACGTACCTCCTCATCAGAGTGGATCAGGCACCTCCTCATCAGAGAGGTATATCTATCGAAAAGGATATTGTTTGTTGGAACTCCTTTTGATAATTTAATCTGTCTTCTGTTAATTTTGTCTATAGTCATGCAAGTTGAGGCTACAACATGGCTACTGTTTTATTTGTCGACCATTTCAATAAACTGAAAACTCGACATAAGAGTGAACGACTAATGGGACGTTAAACTCACCATCAAGCGAGAGTGTGGCCCCGAGGTAGTCTTCTTCTTTTTCTTCTTCGATCGCTCAGATGTCAATTATGAGCGCAGATGCGTCATGCTGCCGTTATGCGCCTAACTAAGAAATAAGTATGCCCAGCAAGTCCGACTTCGGCTCGAGGAATTCTTTTTGAAAGTGTTTCGTGAAAAAAGGCAGGAGAATGGACCGGCCAAGGCAGAAAGATAGTAGATGTCAGTAAGCAAAGGGAAAAGGCAGAGTCAAATGAGTGACAGATTAGAGGAAATTACAAGCACAGAACTTCCAGAGAGAAAATCTGTTTAACGTCCTCCGGTCTGCAACAGACATATTTTTTATGGGACATTAGTAGATATAAAGATGGTGGGAACGATCCTGAAGACCATGTCCGGAGGCAGTGCAACACCAGTAATGTCCCGAATTTTAAAAAAATACAGATATGTATATTCATAGCTGCACAGAACTTCCAGAAGGTGGGGGAAACTATTAATACAAAAGACCCCCCAGTACCCCCATGGGGGGCCCCCGAGGTAAAAAACCAACAAAACAATCCCTTGCAGAGCCTCTCGTTGAACGTTCGCTGCGTGTTGTTCTCGCGCGCCCGCAGTTCTAGCTGGGCGGACGTCATGTGACCATGACACTGGAAAGGTTACGAAAAGTAAGTTCCTTCTAGACGCTGTGGCGCAACACTTACACGACACGCTAGACATTTTGCTAAGTTTATCACCTTCAACCAAGCCCGAAACCTGGAAGACGAAAGTGCAGACAAAGTATCGGTGGATGTTGTTGTGTGTGTAATGTTGTGGAAGCTGGACTGTTTGGAGGTTTAGCCGAGTGTTCTACGAAAGCTGTGGGCACAAGCAGACGGACACTACTGCTTTCAGTGGCCCTACACATGCGTGGTGAGTTGGCTGCTTGGGATTTGTGCCAAGAGCGAAGATAACCAACTGGGTCGACAATCAAGTCTGCAAACTAGGTAGGCTATGTGTATGGAAAAAACTTTGTTAGTCTTTCATGTAGATTTCTTAAGTTTGTGTTTAAAAACGCTCACTTGAATTTAAGATAGCGTGCCATGCAGTTTTTGTATTTGGCTGGGTGCGTTTTGTCGTGAGAAGTCACTGGGCATGCATTCATTGACCGAGCCTTGACTCGTCTGCTTTTCGCAGCAGACGACAACACAGTGTGGTGTTCTCAAAGTGGATTTGTTCTCAAACCGTCTGCGCATGTGTGAAGAATTAGGGATAGGCTTAGGGTTAGGAATAGGGATAGATAGGTTTATCATCAGCCTCGGTGGAGGAATTCAAATCCCGGATCTGAGCCCCCCCCTCACCCCTCATTCCTCCCTCACCCCCCCCCCTTCCCCCTGTCCTCACCTATCCGTTGTCTCAACGGAGTCAACTCCATTTCCCCTGTCCGGGCCTCTCCCCCAAATCATGCCCACCCCCCTCTTGCCCCCTCCCATTCAATCCCGCATTGAGCTGATCATCTGGGCAGCTAGTCCTTCACACAAGTCTACTGATTAGTTGGAAGCCCCTCACGTCGTAAGCGTCATAATCATCAAATTGTTGATGGAGGACGCTATGTATGCAAGAAGAGAAGAGGGTCAATTTAGTGTTCAATACACAAAACGTCGCTGTCCGACGCTAACCGTGTATCTACAAAATTTGACAAAAATAGATTTTTTACTGAAGCTCCTTCCAGCGACCTCACGCAGGTCTTCTATAAATATCTTGTGTCTGCGACCAATGAAAATGCTCAAATTTGTCACATGATACCACGGAAATAATCGTGTATGTGGCTGGTTGTTGATGGTTTTGACGCGATAAGCGTGTAACTTGTCACGCTAATTGTGTAACTGCCGGCAGCTGTCGTATCTCCCATTGTGAGAACAATGCACTAACTTTGTGACTAACCGTGTAACTGAATTATCACGAAAAGTTTGGGTATTAATTAATGCAACTTTTATTGTGTCACATGTTTACTCATCGGTAAAGAAGAAGGGTCAAGCATATATATCAAATGGGGATTGACTTTGTAGCAGGCGACAATATGTTTTTTGATGCTCCTGTAAAATCACTGATTGTGTAAATACACGGTTAGCGTCGGACAGCGACGAAAAGATAAAAATTTGATGGCACGTCATGATCGATTTGGCACATGCGCAGACATGTTGAGAACAAATCCAATTTGAGAATGCTACAGGGGCAAACAGGCCTGCCATCTATGTCCAGACATGGTAACTTTGGGTTACTAAATTTAAAAAACAACTAAAGTACAAGTGACATAGTTGCCAAATTGAACAGGTTGTGAACTAGGCCTATAGATTCAGCTGTGGCATTAAGAAAACACGTTTTTGTTTTCAATTTTATTTGATACAATGTTATTCTTATGACTTTAAGATGCAGTACTGCCGACGTCTGTTGCATTCACTGATTCACATTATATGAAAATGTAAAATATCCCAACATTAACAAGATTACTGTAATACATACGCGGTACCTATGTGTGAATTTGTGTCACTAGAGTGCGATTCAACCCAGGGATTTTTTTCCTCCGATTCAAATTTCAAAGCAGATTAATATTATTGAAACAGAATAAAAATAGAACAGACTCGGTAACTGAGTAAGCAAAGAGGGTGGACTGTAGTGTAAGCTAACTAACTAATGAAGGGATAACTAATTACATGGCATCACTAAATGAAGTAGGCACACGAAATAAACAATGTAGGCACACACACTTACTTGCATGTGCGCATGGCAACCGTCCATTTGTGAGAACATACCAAAAGCGTGAATACTTTCCGTATGCAAAATGCGCAAATGTCGGATACTTAGTGATAGTCAAAAAGCGCGAACCCCGCACAGGGGTAAGAAAAAAAGAAGACAACCTTAGAGTTTCGATGGCAAGAAACGGACTATTAGTAACAATCACACACTTTTAACCCTTTCACCGCCAGCCATATTTCAGCCGAAAATGTCCATTAAATGTACCTGGGTAGAGAACAAAATCCATCTGCAGTATTGGGGATTCTTCTGTGACATATATGAAACAAGGTCTATCCTTACTCCCCAAAACTAAGACAATAGGGTCCTGGGATAATAGACCCTTATTTGATGACTTTTAGTGACATAGGTGTTAAATTACTGTGGTGCTAAAATGCGACTTTGGCGGTGAAAGGGTTAATAAAATTCACACAAATTACGCAAAGTGCATGCATACTTTATGCATGTGTGCGTGCTTTGTGTGTTTGTGTCTGTGTTTGTTTGTATGTGTGTGTTTGTGTCTGTGTTTGTGCGTGTGTGTTCGTTTGTTTGTGCATTCTCTCTGTGTCTCTTTCTGTCTCTCTGTGGGATAGTCACTCACATTGTATTCTTCATGTTCGTGCAAATTGTATAGAGGAAAAGTCACGCAAATTGACCTATTTACGCTTTTTGACAACTCCCGAGCGCGCACACACACATGAAAAAAAATGACTCTCTCACTCTCTCTATCTCCACTGATCACGTTAACTGTTAAAATTTATCTTGCCAGTAAAATACTGATTGCAAAACAAAAATACTGAAAACAAATTGACCTGTCGATCCCAGGGACTGATATTATTGATACAGTTTGTTAAAATTTACAGTTCTAAGCTTTGATATTGTGGCTTTCTCTGGGATTTGTTTCCCTGGGACTGGTTTGACACTGGTTGTTGTGGGGGGTGGGGGGTGGGGTATCGCTGAAGGGTCTGTTTTTCAAAATTCCTAACGTGATCTCTCTCTCTCTCTCTCTCTCTCTCTCTCTCTCTCTCTCTCTCTCTCTCTCTCTCTCTCTCTCTCTCTCTCTCTCTCTCTCTCTCTCTCTCTCTCTCTCTCTCTCTATCTATCCATCCATCCATCCATCCATCCATCCATCCATCCATCCATCCATCCATCCATCCATCCATCCATCCATCCATCCATCCATCCATCCATCCATCCATCCATCCATCCATCCATCCATCCATCCATCCATCCATCCATCCATCCATCCATCCATCTCTCTCTCTCTCTCTCTCTCTCTCTCTCTCTCTCTCTCTCTCTCTCTCTCTCTCTCTCACTCTCTCTCTCTCTCTCTCACTGATAATGCACATCATGTGACATGTGCACAACGTTGGCATGAATGTACGGTACACAAATGTACACAAACGCTACGTACCGAATGTACACAAGCAGTACTTAGCATAATATTGTATACAGTACATGAATCGCACACACATGTATGCAAATCCTAGTTTAATGTTACTGTTTAGTGCTATTAGCAGGTTAACTGCTCAAAAAGTGCAAGGATGAAAATGAACTTGATTTGGAATTACTTCATATATTTTGAGCCAAACCAATCTGGGGATAGATTATTGGCTATAAATATATATATAGATTGTCTTAGAACTTTTAATCATACTACTATTACTAGAGAAATAGTGGAGTTTGCCATATAATCAACCCATCGGTAAATCTATAAATTAGCAACCATGTTTAAGGTACTACCTGTACTACTACTCCACCCAAGCTGAGGCACGGTTTTGTCATTTTTGTTATGTGGCCTTTTTATTGTTTTATTTTTATGTAACTGGCTTTATATTGAGAAAATAACGGATAGGAAAATTGCTTTGTTTACTTTGACACTGATTGACACAAATTTAATCATTGGAGAGCTTTCAAATTTCACTCAAACAAAGAAAGTGAACGGTTTTGTTGCATGAACCAACCAGAAAGCAGGTAAGTCTATTATATATTTTCCTGCGGGTGCTCGCATTACAAGAAAAAAAGCGTGGTTAAAAACATTATACACATTTAGATTAAAAAAAGTTTTTAAAACTGCACTAGAGAAGCACAATTTGAGGTTCATGCAACAGGCCACAGTGTAAACAAAATTTGAACTTTTTATTTCAATTACTAATTAGTTATTGAGATATCATTTGCAAACCACAAAAAGCACTACAAAATCGCAAACTTTTGTACCCAAAAATAGACGCCATTTTTACCCGTATCAATCTATCATGTCTTGACACAGCCCCCTGCACTAATGCTCCCCTAGCTTCATAGCAACAAGTATCCACATTCAACAGGATCTGATGGCACTGATTCAACACTGCACTATTATCTGACTCGTCATTATCATCATACACTATCATCAGTATCAACAAAGGCTTGTGAAAATTATCATCACGTTTTAGGCTAATATCCCAGTACTCGAGGCTAGATATCGAAAAAAGTATGAAAGTAAGGCAAAAAAATTACTCATGTGATAAATTTCAAACTTTTCAGTTTTCTGCATCAGAATCAGTCACTGTAATTTGAAAATTCAACAAAAGCATTCTTTTTTTATGCCAGATTGGGCAACCCTTTCACCGCCAAAGTCGCATTTTAGCACCACAGGGATTTAACACCTATGTTACTAATTTAAGGCATCAAATTTGGGTCTGTTATCCAAAGACCCTATTGTCTTAGTTTGGGGAAGTAAGGATAGACCTTATTTTATATATATATATGTTACAGAAGAAACCCCAATACTGCAGATAGATTTTGTTCTCTACCCAGGTCAAGTTAATGGAAACTTTTGGCTGAAAAATGGCTGGCGGTGAAAGGGTTAAAGATCTATGACCACAGATTAGAATACTGTACAACTTTGACTAAACTGCCTCTCGATCTATGTTTATTTAGAACTACCAAACTTATCCTCAGCCTTACATAAAAATCTCTGAGTTTTAGAGTTATTAATACATTTTGCAATGGCCGTGCAGACTGTTTGCTCTGCTTTCAATGTTCATTCCATTTAACTTTAAATGTGATTTCATACACTATTTGTCTCTTTTTAAATTTTTTATTTAATCATGAAGAAGATTTCTATAGCGCATACCTTTAAGCTCTATGCGCTTAAACCTTTGTATTGTTTTTAAATGTTAGCACTTACTGACAGAACCTTTAACGTAAAACACACATTTTTGTATTTGTAGTCTGGGGGTCATTGCTTTGTAGGTTTGCTATATCTAGAGCAAACACTTGTTTTAAAAGTTTCCCAGGCTGCTTGACAGAAATGTATGACTTGTCCAGAAATCTTTTCATCTCTGGGAGGTTTGATTTTTATGCTTTATTATGTTGTGACAGTCACAATTATTCACATCCTGATGCACAGGGTACAAAATATGAAAGTGTCAGTCACTAGCTGTCTGTGACGGTAATGTACTAGTCATTTACTGTCACACATGCTCTTTTAGAATGTTTTGATCTCTCAGGCTCTCCACCCCCCACCTCCCTTTCTGTCTCTCCCCACCTCCACCACCCTCTTTGACCCCCACCCACCCCATCTCTGTCTGTCTCTGACTCTCTCTGCTCTCTTTGTCTCTCTCTCTCTCTCTCTCTCTCTCTCTCTCTCTCTCTCTCTCTCTCTCTCTCTCTCTCTCTCTCTCTCTCTCTCTCTCTCTCTCTCAAATACAGTCTGTCGAAACATGGGAAAAATCAAAACCGCATAAGCCATATAATGGGAGAGAGGGAGAAAGAAAGAGAGTGACAGAGAGAGAGAGAGAGGGGGGCGAAAGAAAGAGAGTGACAGAGAGAGAGACAGACAGAAAGAGAGAAAGAGAGAGAGAGAGAGATTGGATAAAAATCACCAACCATGAAAAGACCACTAAAGGTAATCTATACCTGAAAATGGATACCCAGTGTGTCTACTTATTATATGTGCGTCAAATAGACTAGAGTTGAACTTGAAGGAAGAAAACACGACTCTTGTCTGATGAAATGACAACCTGTGTAGTGAAGTGTAAAATCTCGTGGATAGCCAAAATAGTACTTGGTGTAACAATCGTGAAGTTACAGGAAAAATAAAATAAAGAAAAGGCTTTTTAGAGGTTAGGGGATGGGATGGTTGGACCCAAATGAAGGAGTTCAGTAGAAAGTAACTGACGAAAAAGACTAGGTTTATAGTTACACGACTGAAAAAGAAAGAGAAGCTGCAGTTACCAAGTTAGATGGATTTTTAGCGGGCAAAAAGGCCTGGAGAAGGTTTATAAGTACATGTAGTAGCAGTAGTAGTAATTAGGGCTAGAAGTGGGCCTCACGGCCCTTTTACGCCCTTTCTCGTTAGTGACTTTGATTTGTTTCAGGGTGGCTTGCTTTCTACAGCTAAACTACAATTTAACAAAAATATGGAATGGACTTAAAACAATTTTAAAAAAAATTCATTGAAAGTATACTGGTCTCCAAAATTTAAGGGCCGGAAGATCGATCTTCTGTCTTGGAGGCATGCTTATTGAGAGCTCTGGTTGCCGCCCTTAAATACACATTCGTGTCTAACTTTTGCTCAGCAGTGTTCACTACAGTCATGCCTTGCACGTGCAATAGGCAAGAAACCTGCATCAGCCCTGATTCTTCAGTGAAAAGAGACCAAACTTTCGTGACATTCTCGTGAATTTGCCACATTTTAAGCGTACCTGAAAACGCTGTTGCTGTACTGCAATGTCTGCAAAACTGGTTCAGGCACGTGCAACAGGAAGGAAAGTTATTGAGTAGCCTAAGTTTTGCCATTTTCTTCATTGTTGTCTTAGTGTACTATAAATAGATATCAAGCTACTGAAAACAGAAGCCGGCCCTTAACTTTTGGAGACCAGTATAGTATAAAAATTCGACATCATTGTGTCTTTGTCCAGAAGATTTTTGAATATTTTTATGTTAGGTGCAGCCATTATGTTAGTTGACAAATTATTCCAGTATTGAACGACTCAGTTAGAAAAATAAAGCTTGTGAATGTTAGTAACTGATTGTCTTAAAAATAACTTCTGTACTATTTTGTGTCATGTTTGTGATGTATGTTTGACAAAAAGGTTGTTAAAGTCTTATGTCTATGTCATTAATATTATTTATTATTTTATATTCTTGTAATTGTATAAGGTCTCCACTGACTCTTCTTCCCTTCAGAGAAGGTATTAATCCCAGGAATTTTAATCTTTCACTATAAGTTTTGTTCTTACATGCTTTGATCAATTTTGTTGTCGCCCTTCTTAAGTTCTTTGCACTTTCCCTATAGCTATAGCTATAAGAAAGTGAGATTGGATATGGGCACAGAGTAGATGTGAAACTATGCATCTACTCTGAGATGGGGGGGTGGTGTGTGTGGGGGGGGGGGTGAGATGTGATAAACTGAACCGAAGAAGCAACAGTTATGCCGACTGCATTATTTATAGGTCTATCAACAGTCTTGTACTTCCTCGTCAAGTTTAGGACCCTCAATCTCAAAGTCTGCTTCTTTCAGTTTATGATCCTAGGCTGATTCTAGCTCTATCCCTTTCCCCCCCCAAAGGCAGAATATTGCTTCTCAGTGGAAATTTTCAGTGCCAAAATGTGGGTGTGGGGGGTGGGGGTGGGGGGTGGGGGGTGGGGGTGTGGGGGGGCTGGGGGGGGGTGACTTAAGTACAAGATAGCTGGTCTGTCATGGGGTGAGTTGGTCGATATTGTTTTTCTTTCTTTTCTTCTTTCGTTCTTAACAATCATTTGATTTTTTTTCTGCTAAGATTTTCAGTTTGAATGTAGAGTGGAACCTCCCTTATAAGACCTCCCATTATAAGACTTCCTCCCAAATAAGACCTACTTCCCTGAGACATTGCCCTTCTTTGTAAGTGTTAAAATGACCTCCCTTATAAGATCCCTCCCTTATAAGACCTCATTGTAGATGATTTTTGAAGGTCGTATAAGGGAGGTTCCACTATAAATGGGATAAAAAAAACCCACAGAAAAACACTCAGGATATAAAATCGAACATTTTCAAAATTTGTTTTAAAATAAGTCTGATTGTTTAGATCATCAAGTGGAGATAGATCTGTCTGTCTGTCTGCTTGCTTGTCTTTGTCAGTCTACTTATCTATCAGCCCCCACCTCCATCACTCTCTCTCTGGAAAAAAAAAGTCTGCCTATTTGCTTAATTACTGAAGATGTTGTGTTGACCCTAAACAGTATAAATTTATAAAACAACAACAACAAAACATGTCCAATGTAAACTTGTTCGCCCCAGTATTTCAACGCTAACCTAATTTAACAGGAAGTGGCTCTCTGTTTTTAGATCACCACCTTATTTCTTCTTCTTCTTCTCCTTCTTTTCTTCCCATGGTCAATGAGCTGACCATTCTGGCTCCTTTTTTATTTCATAGTAAGGACAATAATTAAGATAATGACTATATCGAACCTACCGGAAACCGTGTACCCTCAAATCAGAACCGCCCATCCCATTATTTTAATATGATGAAATTGAATTTTACGTCCTCTCGACCTGGGAAGGCACATATGGGACATTATTTTAATATATATGTCTTTCAAAATAAATACCCCCCTTCCCGGCCATCCGTTCTATGCTAGGCCTCCACCTCTTTCTCACCCACCCCCCTCCTCCCCAGGTAAAAGGATCAAGGTTACAAAGTCAAACAGTCAGCGGGTGGCCGCGTCTTGAGCATTCTGGCTCCTTTTTAGTTGTTGTTGTTCCCTGGCTTCACGACTCCAGGGATCATCCCAACAGCCAGAGCACTTGAACAATTCAGTACAAATGCACCAGCTAGGGATGAGAACATTACGTGTGTGACCGTTTTTGATTACCCCGCCATGTGGGCAGCCACACTCCGTCTTCGGGGGATTTTAGACTGATGATGTTATGCTGGGAGCTTGTCATGGCTTAAGACAATCCCCGCACAATCATTCAGAGCATAACAACATTTTGATGTAGCCTTGGCGTTCTAAAACCGCCGTGTACCCTCAAATGAGAACCGCCCATCCCATTATTTTAATATGTCTTTTATAATAAATACCCCCCTTCCCGGCCATCCGTTCTATGCTAGGCCTATACCTCCACCTCTTTCTCACCCACCCACCCCTCCTCCACCTTAGGTAAAAGGATCAAGGTTAAAAGTCAGTCAGCGAGTGGCCGCGTCTTGAATAATGCAAACAAGAAGCAAGTCGACCGGTCATTCAACTTCAACCGACTGACGGACGGACAGACAATAGGGGGGCAGGGGGCATGGCGGCACGACCCCCATCCCCCCCCCCCCCATTTTGCCGTTCCCCCCCCCCCCCCCCCCCCCCCCCCCCCCCCCCCCCCCCCCCCACCCCCCCCCCCCCCCCCCCCCCCCCCCCCCCCCCCCACCCCACCCCCCCAACCCCCCCCCCCCACCCCCCCCCCCCCCCCCCCATTTTGTGGATGATGATAACTATAATATCACACATACATACACACACGCACGCGCGCGCAAGAATGAGTACGTAATATAAATTGCGTTTTTTTCTTCTTTTTAGTCTAATAGCAATGTTTTGGTGTTTTTTTAAAGCGTTACGAAAACACTTCTTCCGCTTCTCACACCCCGATTAAAAGCCTAAAAAATAAACAAAAAGAAATTTAAGATTGCTATTTCATTTTTTATGACACCTTTGTGAATGGTGACATAATTTAAACATCGCCAACTCAACTGAAAAGTTAATAGGCCTATTTATATTTAGTAGCTGACTATCATGTGGTTTGGAAGACATGATTGGTAGGTTACAAATCAATGGAATTAGAAAACGCCAGTGTCAGTGACATGCCGTCAAACGCGTAGGCCTATATATCTTGTGCTTGGTATAAACTTTGTGGCTTACGTTTTATTTTACTTCCATATCTTGTGGTGGTACCATAGCCAATGAGGTTTAACCGAGGCGTGGTTACTGCTACACGTATCTGTAATATTAAAAAATCGGGACTTTCTGGTTTAGCACTGCCTTCGGGCATTGCCTCCAGTATTGTTCCCACCATCTTTGTATTTAAAAATGCCCCACATGGCCGAAAGGCCGAAGAGAGCGTAAAACACTATTTTCACTAAACTTTGTGAGAACTACTATTAGTGGGCAATGATTGTTAAGGTATTGTGCTTATGTCATTCCAGAGCATACGCTGTGCAATATTATTACAGACCTGTTTACCCCCTACACAAGTCTTGAGCAGTCTGGATAGCTAAAATGAGTAGTTTTGGTGCAAAATGTGTAGTTTTATTCATTAAACTTTCAAATAATGTTCACTGAAAATGAGTAATCCAGAATTAAAGAGCACTATTGTCAGTTTTGAAAGAGTAGTAGAGGTCCAAATTGAGTAGAATACTACTCGAAAAGAGTAAACAGGTCTGTAATATTATTTTGCCAACCCAATTCAAATTTTGTCTGTCAATCTCACAAGCAAGAGTACTAAGCCTATATAGGCCAAATGTATTGTGTACATAGAATTCCGGCTTCAAATCAGACTTGACAATCAATGGATTTGATCAGAAACAAATAACAGAAAGGAAGATGTGTGCGTTCGCGCGCGCGCGCGTGTGTGTGTGTGTGTGTGTGAACAATGACGAGAAACAGACCAGAGGGAGAGAAACACGTGGGAGGGTGGGTGCAGAGACGTACAGGAAAAAAAAGGGTCACTCGTTCAGACGGAGTAAGAGGGATGAAACAAAATTTACTGCTGAGGACATTACTAGTTCCCGAGCGAAGCTTCGGGAAGTTTTTTTAGTTCCCGAGCGAAGGGAAGTATTGCTTTTGTTTCGTCCGTCCGTCCGTCCGTCCGTCCGTCCGTGCGCGTTTTCTGGATTACCATTTTCTATTTCGATCAATGTTGATATACAAGTTTTAGAGGATATTACCTCTCGACTGATTGCTTTAAAATTATTTCAAGGTCAAGTTGATTAAGGAGTTCAAATCCCAAAACACTTAATCGCTAATATCTTGCGACGTTTTGCACGTATTTCAATGCAGTTTTTGTTTTATGTTTTCTGATGGAAGGGCTATAACACTATGATCACGACTTTGCCTGTGCGCTCGTGCGTGCGGATCACGGGGTTCGAACCCCAAGGCTGTATCTCAAGAGCTGTTGCATGGAATCGCTTCAAATTTACTGTGGTGGTGCATTACGGTACACAAAAGGTCCCATACAAAAAAACATACATTTCTTCTTGTGGCCATATCTTTCACATCGTTGGACTTACCATGTTCAAATTTGGTATGCAGATGTATTGGCTTTTAGTTTTATGTAATTCTGAATATTTAGTAGAAGAAAGGTCAAGGACACAACGGTTATAGTCTGCCGATTGGACCATATAATGTAACCGGTCAATTTACAATCACGCATTTTTGAGACATGTATTAATTATTATTTATTAATTTTTTTTGGCAATTGCCCAGTTTCTTGTCATTGGTGTGCAGATACGTCATGCTGATGTTATGTGCCCGAGGTCAGCCGCTCGGCGATACACTTGTTAATCTCGATTCGTACCATGCAGCCAACCCCATTGGCCCACAGCACACTAGCGAAGAAGAAGAAGAAGAAGACTACTACTAATAATGTATAGATCGGTTTCCAGTGGGCCTGGAAAATAAGTATTCTTGTTTGCCTAGACAGATGACAATAACCATCTGCTGCCACTACTGTAGTCTTTACTGGCCAGTGGTCAGACTCCTGGCGCTGTGCAGTGGGTGGATTGCTTGGCAACTGAGCCTATCGATCGTTCAATAGTCACGTTCGTGGTTTTGTTCTGGAGGGGCCAGCAGCCAAAGTGGCGAGAGCAGAAAAGCAAGAAAAGAACTGCATCCTTGCTTCCTTCTTGGGTCATGCTCAGTTCAGTGAGATTTGCACCCCCCCCCCCCCCCCACCGCCCTCCTCCCGTTCATCATAATGGGAGGTATTTGTAGACTATAATGCTTTCAAGAGTGTATAGATCTGAGAATTCTGATACAGGCGCATGCATGCATGCGCATGTGCACACATACACGCGTTAGCACACACACACGCTCGCGCGCTTGCGCATACGCACGCACACACACGCACACGCGCACGCGTAGATTTTAAATTGGTGTGTCAGGTTATGGTTCAAGAGAAGCCTTGGTGCGCATGCGTATTATTTGTTTATTTGCTACGCTGCTTTGATAAGACCAAACCCTAGATAACAATGACTTAGCCTTCGCCCTCTGTTCAGATTAGATACTCTAGAACAAGAACATGCCTAGTAGGCTAGGTTGTTTTTTGACTGGGGTATATCATGTGAACAAAAGTGTGCTAGTGCATTGTGTCTGCGTGCAACACAGAGACTTGAGTTTGAAAAAGCATTGTATCTCTGAAATGAAAAGTGTATATTTTGTACATGATCTGATGATATATATCTTCTCTCTCTCTCTCTCTCTCTCTCTCTCTCTCTCTCTCTCTCTCTCTCTCTCTCTCTCTCTCTCTCTCTCTCTCTCTCTCTCTCTCTCTCTCTCTCTCTCTCTCTCTCTCTCTCTGTATGTGTGTGTGCGCGCACGCGCGCATACCCTGGCTTAAAGACTCCCGGGATCATCCCAACAGCCGAAGCACACGAACATTATGGTACAAATGCATCAGCTAGGGATGAGAACATTACGTGTGTGACCGTTTTTGATTACCCGGCCACGTGCGCAGGCACACTCCGACTTGGGAGATATTTTGGACTGACGATGTTAATGCTTGGAGCTTGCGTTTGCTAAAGACAATCCCCGCATAACTATGCAGAACATAACAACATTTTGATGTAGCCTTGGTGTTCTAGCTTATGTCATTTGGTCCGACACAGCCTTATGCCAAGGCAGGTTTTGTTGTGTATGATTCGTATCATTGCTACTAGTACTTTGACGACGACGATGACAATGACTTTCATACAACGACAATAATATCAGCTACTGCTTAAACAAGAACAAGAACAACTTCGACTACTACTATTACTACTACTAGTACTTCTGTTCCATTCTTTTCTTATTTGTCTACAAGGAATCATTGTTGAGCCTTACTGAGGACATAAAGGCTTTACGGCTTATGTTAATTAGTTTTCATAGTCAGTTCATTTATTTTGATTGCCTTCCGAGGGATATTTGTGTTTAACAAAAAAACCGAATAGTAAAGTTTTCTTGTTGTCAATTTTATTACTTTTGGTGTGGGTGTGTGAGTGTTTGGTTGTGCGACTCAGAGATCCGTCTACCCTTAACTGACCCCTCCCTAGCACGTACTTCCTTGCGCAAAACTGCAGGAGTATCGTGACAACTACTACTACTACTACTACTACTACTACTACTACTACTACTACTACTACTACTACTACTACTACTACTACTCTGTTAGCACAATATATAACGACGACGAAAATGGAGTTTTACGTCCTCTTGGTCTGAATCAGACACATATCGGACATTTGTAAATACAAATATGGTGGGAACAATACTGGAGGCAATGCCCGGAGGCAGTACGAAACCAGTAACGTCCCGATTTTTAAAAATTAATACAGATAGCTGTAGCAGTGACCACGCCTCGGTTAAACCTCATCGGCTATGGCAAGAAAGGGCAGCTTATTTATATGAGGTGCTGTTTGTTGTTTCCTCTGTTTCATGCGTCCATATTTTATTATCAGGTTAGAACCCAGTGGGGTCGTCTATACATGGTTTATTAGACGTTTTTCGTCGGGGACGGAAAATAATGTCTGGTCTGGGAAACCAACTTTATTGTGGTATGCACGCCCTCTTGTTATTTCCTTGTGTTTGCTACTTTCTTCTTGTTTCCTGTTAGACATTAATAATTGTTTTCGTATTTTGTGAGTGTCGGCTGTCTCGTCTGCATGTCAGGGCAGAATCAAATCGCATAATAAATTATGCAAGCGCGTAAGGAGTGTGCGTGTGTGTGTGTGTGTGCGTGTGCGTGTGTGCGTGCGTGTGTGTGCGTGTGCGTGTGTGTGTGTGTGTGTGTGTGTGTGTGTGTGTGTGTGTGTGTGTGTGTGTGTATGTGTATGTATACGTGTTTTTTTAATGTATGTGTGCGTGCATGTGCGCGCTTGGAAAGAGAAATATAGTGGGGGTGTAGGTGGGAGGTAGAACAGAGAGTTTCTTAAAACAACACTGGTTGAGATGGCTTGTTTTCTTTCTTTAGCCGATTGCAGAAATTGTGCCAAATTCTTGCCTTTCCCCCTCTTTGTTGTTTTTAGGAATCTCTGCGTTAGTGAACAATATCACTGTTTGGCTGTCTATGTGGTGCTTTTAGCGAGCGCGTGCATGCATTTGCGCGCGTGTGTGTGTGTGTGCTGCTCTTTCTTACATGTGTCTTTGATTTTTTGTTTAGGAAACTGCGTTAGTGAACAATATCACTGTTTGGCTGTCTATGTGGTGCTTTTAGCGAGCGTGTGCATGCATGCGCGTGTGTGTGTATGTGTGCTGCTCTTTCTTACATGTGTCTTTGATTTTTTTTAGGAATCTCTGCGTTAGTGAACAATATCACTTGTTTGGCTGTCTTATGTGGTGCTTTTAGCGAGCGTGTGCATGCATGCGCGCGCGCGCGTGCGCGCGCGCGTGCGTGTGTGTGTGCTGCTCTTACGTGTGTCTTTTCCTTAACCAGTACGTGATAGTGCATAATCGTAATAAATGATGCATTGAAATAATTTTGATTCTCATTTTTTGCCTTGTATTGAATGCGCTCAGCAGTTATAATCGCATACTTTTAATATTTTGCAAAAAAAAAGAAACGGATGAAATTTGTCTGCTTTAAATATAAATGTTCAATGTGTGCAACAAACTTGTTTGAGTTTTCGCTAACGCCTTTTTGTTTAGGAAAGAGGACGCTCTTCTTTCTCTGTTTTGTTTGTTTGTTGTTGTCTTGTCCCCGCTAAGATTGGATAATGACAGAACATTTTATGTTTGCCTTTTGTCAGCGGCAACAAATCTTGCTGGTCTTGTGCTGGTCACGATTCGATTGTTGATTATGAGCGGAAAAGTCAGATCAGCTCGAACCAATCATAAACCCTACGAAGCATGGATGATGAGGAGTCGGTGGACTTCACATCAATTTACAATGTACCTAGCTCCAAGGGATGTATTTGTGTGGTCTGATCTGTTTCTTGCTGACCCCTGTTTTACTGTACCCTTTGACAAAGGGCAACGGTCGAAAAGCGCAGGGTAAAGGTAAAGATGTGCCACCCCCCTTGCATTTCTCGGTTAATTGTATTTTTCCGTTATAGCTTTTCTTACCATACATAAAGCTGTATTTTAGGAACATTTTTAGCTAATAATCTTTTTGGAATACTAACCCTATCCCTAACCCTAGCCCTAAGCCTAACCCTACCCCCAAGCCTAACCCTACCTTATAAGACAGAAAAACGCAACGAACCACAACTGTGACAAATCGCGGTGTACTGCAGTACATAATGGGGGGTAGGGTTAGGTTTAGTGCTAGGGTTAGGGATAGGGTTAGTATTCCAAAAAGGTAATTAGCTAAAAATGTTCCTAAAATACAGCTTTATGTATGGTAAGAAAGGCAAAAACGGAAAAATACAATTAACCGAGAAATGTAGGGGGTGTGGCACATCTTGACCTTTAAAGCACACAATATTGCTTTTTCCCAAACGCGCACAGCCGTCCAAAGG
>CM065687.1:35191705-35211705 GCA_017654935.2 Phymorhynchus buccinoides | reverse complement strand
TAAGACCTCCCATTATAAGACTCCCTCCCACATAAGACCTACTTCTCTGAGACATTGTGCTTCTTTGTAAGTATTAAAATCACCTCCCTTATAAGACCTCATTTTGGATGATTTTTTAAGGTCTTATACGGGAGGTTCCACTGTATTTCTATTTGACAAGTTTTATAAAAGCTTTTTTTTCCCAGTGACCTTGAAATATGCAGATTCTATGCAGTCATGATAAAGGCCATTATCTAATAGGACCCCCCCCCCCCCCCCCCCCCCACCCCCACCCCTACTATGTACTGCAGTACACCGCGGTATTTGTCACAGTCGTGGTTCATTGCGTTTTTCCGTCTTATAGGGGGTGGGGGTTAGTAGGGTTATTATTCCAAAAAGATAATTAGCTGAAAAGGTTAATAAAATACAGCTTCGTGTTTGGTAAGAAAGGCAAAAACGGAAAATGGAATTAACCGAGAAATGCAACCGAATCATTACCGAATGATGGTCCTCTTGCTATGTTTACGAACTGGCTTGAGATGAACAGAAATAATTGTATCGAGGGAAAGTAGCCTCACCCTCGATGGTAGTGTGAAGTGTGAAAGAGTACTTTTAAAGCATGTAATTACAATTTATTTTGTTCTTTTATAAATTGTTTGGTTTCTTGTGTGTATATTTGACGTGTCCGCAAGAACATTATCCTTGTTTTTATGAGGACAAAATGAGTTGAGTTGAGTTGAGATCGCAGCAATAATGCTAAGATCAGCACAATCTAAAGCAGGACACTCCGAACAATGCTGTATCACTTCATAGGCAAGAATACGACTGGGGAGGGACTTTTTTTCCTCTCTCAAAGGCTTGACTTTTTGACCTCGTCCCGGTTATTGGAGAGGTTATTGACCACGCGGCTTTCAAGTGACGTCATTTAGCCCGCCGGTGAACCCGAGCCAAGTTTGTGGCGTTGCTAGTTGCTACTAGGCCTACAGCAGGGCGAAGCGACGAAGGGGACCGTTACAGACAGAATTCAGTCGCCTGCCGAAACGGACAGTGTATTCTTATTCTTCTTCGATCGCTCAAACGAAATTAAAGTTCTACGTCCTCTCGGCCGAAGGCCATATGGGACACTGCTGTAACTTTTAGATATTGTAATCGCTCAAACAGTTTCCTGTCAATTATGAGCGCAGATGCGTCATGCTGCCGTTATGCGCCTAGCTAAGAAATAGTTTGGCCCAGCATGTCCGACTTCGGCTGGAGGAAAATCTCTTCGAAAGTGTTTCTTGACAAAAGGCAGGAGAATGGACCGGTAAGGCACACAGATAGAAGAAGTAAAGGGAAAAGGCAGAGTCAAAGAGAGTGACAGATTAGATGAGGTTACAAGCACAAAACTTCCATGAATGGAATATAAGATTTTACGTCCTCTTGGCCTGAACTAGGCACACATTTATAGATAATATTTATAGATAACTGAAGATCTTAATACAAAACTTACATAAGGTGGGGGAACTATTTTTACAACCCCCCCCCCCCCCCCCCCCGGTATCCCCACGGGGGGAGCACAGCGCATGGAGACAGAGAGCTATTCTCAGTTTAGTTGGTGGACTGCCAGCGGGGATCGCGCGCTCCAGAGAGACTCTACTGTGGTTGGCTATGGGTGTAAATCACGGTCCACTGTGATGACCTCTGGAACTGTGTAGCCACCCCCCGTGGGGATACTCGGGGTGGGTGGGGGGTCTTTTGTACAAAATCCCCCCACCTTCTGGAAGTTCTATGCTTGTAGCTTCCTTTAATTCTGTCATTCTCTTTGATTCTGCCTTTTCCCTTTTGCTTGCTGTCATCTGCTATCTTTCTATCTCACTGGTCCATTCTCCTGCCCTTTTTCCCCCTATAAATTCTTACAAAGATTTCTTCAGCCGAAGTCGGACATGCTGGGCCTAACTATTTCTTAGAAGAAACTGTATAACAAGAATGCTAGGTAAGGTCTGCAGCCGAAGGGATTGGTTGGCCTTTGGGGGTGGATCTTCCGCTACGCCAGCTGTCGTCAAGTCCCTCACGCCGAGCGTGTGGGGGATAGCCCAGCCTGCCGGAATAGCAGCTGCCGGAATAGCAGCTGCCCCCTCTGCTATTTTGACAGTCTTACTCTTCCCCAACGCCAGCTGTCCGCAACTCCCTTTGGCTGAGATAGTGGGGTTGTACTCTGACCAAGGCATCTCCATTGTAAGCAAACTTTTGCGCAGCCTGTCAGAATAAGCAGCTGCTGTTCTGTCTGCTATCTGGCAGTCTTAGTCGGAAACGACGGACAGGCAAACTTTGTTACTTTGAAGACGCGCAGTAGTTGGTCTTTGTAACAGGTGATGATTGAATGCGCTCTCTCTCTCTCTCTCTCTCTCTCTCTCTCTCTCTCTCTCTCTCTCTCTCTCTCTCTCTCTCTCTCTCTCTCTCTCTCTCTCTCTCTCTCTCTGTGTAATGACAATAAAAATGGTCAAATCTGAGAGAGAGAGAGAGAGAGAGAGAGAGAGAGAGAGAGAGAGAGAGCAGCGCAGCACAGCGCTCGACTTTGGCAAACACCACCAACTAGCCACGGTTTATCACGTCTTATCTATTTTAACAGACAATGCAAGCAGAAACTGCCAGCAAGCTCCCATTTTGGTAGTCATTTTCAGACTGGGATTGCTCCTGCTTGCTAAATCGGTCCCGAAGCCTAACTCTCCTAGGCCTACTAGGCTATGAATGAAAAATTGTGTGTTACGTCCTCTCGGTCATAGACACATATGGGACATTTGTAAATACAAAGATGGTGGGAACAATACAGGCCGCAATGCTCGGAGGCAGTGCAACACCAGTAAAGTCCCGAGTTTTTATCAATATAGATAGGTGTAGCGGTAACCACGCCTCGGATAAACCTCATCGGATATGGTACCGCCACAATAATTGTTGTTAAGGCATATCTACTAGGCTATGAGAGAGAGAAAATGGAGTTTTACGTCATTTTGGTCTGAATCAGACACATATGGGACATTCGTAAATACAAATATGGTGGGAACAATACTGGAGGCAATGCCCGGAGGCAGTACGAAACCAGTAAAGTCCCGATTTTTAAAATTAATACAGATAGCTGTAGCTACTAGGCAATGATAGAGAGAACGTTTTGCTTTACGTCCTCCCGGAATTAACCATGTGGGACATTTCTTTTAAATCAAGTTAATCTTTTAGTTAAATACAGTTGGGATTAGGCTATGATAAACTCCTCTTTCTTTATATATTACGGCCTCCCACCCATCTCTGTGTCGCGTGACTCCTCTGCTGTAAACGTGTGCTTGTGTATGTTTCTCTTTTATCTTATATCACAGAATCCCACGCACTGAAGTGTCAATGAGTCGCCAACAATAACTAAAGTGTGGGGCCCAGCCTAGGCTAATACTGGGTGCTTGAGTGGTTTGATCCCCACCAATGACGTCAAACCGGGAGCTGTGTATTTTGTAAAAGCGCTTCAGGGTGCGATTTGTGGGGGGATTTCTTTTCGCTGTCGGTCTCAGTAATATAACGATTTTGTGTGGTGAATGGCTTTGCGTGACGGGACGTAAACTTAGGGTTGAAAACTTGTTTGTATTGCTTGCTTTTTTGTTTCATCTCTCTCCGTCAAGCCAGAATTCCATATGCGCAATTTTAAAGGCGAAAATCGACAGCGATAATCGCCCGCGGCTACATTTTATCGCCACCAACAATCACTCATTCTGTACACCCATAAGCGCGATAATCGCGACCAGTCAGGCGAAAATCGCTCGCGATTTGATTTTATCGCTTGGTGAAGCGAAAAAATATTTTTGTCGCCGTCGAAAATAGTCTTAGTGGATGGAGCAAAATCATCACGCGATTGTTCAGCCAGCATGGCTTCCAAAACCGTGGAGAAGGTTTTGTTGCACATCAAGGCCACGTATTAAGCCTATTTTGTAAATTCTATTGACAATTTTTTTTTAATTAACCCTTTCACCGCCAAAGTCGCTTTTTAGCACCAGAGTGATTTAACACCCATTCCACAAAAAGGCATCAAATTGGGGTCTATTATCCAAAGACCCCATTGCTTTAGTTTTGGGAAGTAAGGGCAGACCTTATTTTATATGTGTCACAGAATAATCCCCAATACTCCAGGTAAATTTAATGGACATTTTGGGTTGAAATATGGTTGGCGGTGAAGGGGTTAAAAGGTACTTCTTAAAAAGTACTGGTAGACTTGTTGCAATCAAAGCAGGTAGAATGTAATAAATGGCAATTTTGATGACGTTTCGGTCGGTCTTTGCATAAAGAACAAAGCACAAATACTGACGCTTTGTTGGTTTCGCAAAGAATAACATTTTACTGCAAGTAACAATCCATGGCAGAAATAACACTTATATGTTTTAGCGAACACTGAACAGATTCCTTGATTAATTAACGCAGCGCCATGCTAAAACGGTGAACATTATGCACAGTTATGAAATTAAAGTTGGTAGAATATTATAAGCTTATGTCCATGTCAAATTCAGTCACGATATAGACTATTACGTGAAAAACGATATCTGCTCCCTTAAAGGTGGAGTTTTTGCAAGAAACACGTTGAGACCACCAGAGAGCCAGTCTTTTCAAGGATCGGACACTCACTTTGCTCTGATTTCCTAGAAATCAAACCGTCAAAACGGCGATTCCTCCTTGGCGGAGATGCCGGAGAGATAAGCCATTTTGGACGGGGTGGGTGGAGGCCACTCATTGTGGTTGGAGCTTTTTCTTCTTTGTAGTGCAGTAAAAAAAAGAGGAGCTATTTCCTTTGTTGTGAGTTAAATTTCTTTAGGTAAACTCATAACATTAAAAAAAAAAAAAATCAAAAGGCTTTTATTGTGAACATTAAGTGCAAACGATTTGTTAGCGGGATAGGCGTAGTGCTGTCAAACATGTCACTCATCAGCAGATGGATTTGTGCTGGCCATCAAGGCCATGCGTTTTCGGTCTTTCTGTCTGTGCAACTTGTGTCTTTCTCTTTTCCCGTTTCATCTCTCTCTCTCATCTCTCGATCTCGTCCCTGTCTGCCTCTCTCTGTCTGCCTCTCTCTTTCTCTTCTCTTTGTTGTTAATCTATCCCTGTTCCTATCTCTATCTCTATTTTTCTTCTTTTTGTTTCTTTATATTTTCTTTTGGTCTCTCTGTCACTGCACAACTCCCTTTCCCTGTCAGTCTTTCTATTTCTCTCCTTTCCTCTCTGTCGTTCACTTATTTGTTTTTTCAATCTATTTTTTTCTTGCCTCTCTCTCTCTCTCTCTCTCTCTCTCTCTCTCTCTCTCTCTCTCTCTCTCTCTCTCTCTCTCTCTCTCTCTCTCTCTCTCTCTCTCTCTCTCTCTTTCTCTCTCTCTCTCTTTCTCTCTCTCTCTCTCTCTCTCTCTCTCTCTCTCTCTCTCTCTCTCTCTCTCTCTCTCTCTCTCTCTCTCTCTCTCTCTCTCTCTCTCTCTCTCTCTCTCTCTCTCTCTCTCTCTCTCTCTCTCTCTCTCTCTCTCTCTCTCTCTCTCTCTCTCTCTCTCTCTCTCTCTCTCTCTCTCTCTCTCTCTCTCTCTCTCTCTCTCTCTTTTCTTTCTCTCTTTCTCTCTCTCTCTCTCTCTCTCTCTCTCTCTCTCTCTCTCTCTCTCTCTCTCTCTCTCTCTCTCTCTCTCTCCCTCTCTCTCTTTCAGTCTCACACTGACTCACACCCTCCACTGTTTTCCTGGGGGTGGGGGAGATGATAAATACTGGAGTGCATGCAACAGTTGCTTTATAAAATAAAAAGAACTATCCACGGCATATCAAGACTCATCATTTTTATCTTTCGAAAGTTGTTGAGACCACTATTGCTATTATGGTAATAAATCCAGATAAAGATCTGTAAACAATCCAAGCCTTCAAACAAAATATTGTGTTCCCTCATTAAAGATATACTTATTCAAGATGACCATAACTTGCAGAAGACATTTGTTATGGTGGTCTTCCAACTTTACAATAAATTATTCTTCTAAGCTCAATATTAAGCGACTTCTGGAAGCAGCAGCAATCTCACCAATTAAAGATTAAAGACCATTGAATTGTAGCTGCAAAATGCATGGGTCATAACTTATAACACAGTCACTTAGATGGCTGTGGACCTGAACATGTACCGGGCCAGGGTGGCTTGTATTAAGAATGTAAGAAAGTTGGCCAGCATTGACAAGTTTAGCTTTGTACCTTTATTAGCACTGTTATACCTGCACTCTAAACATAAAGTAACAATATCTGTATTCATTCATTTCCTTGTCTTTAATAATTGTGTGGATATCTTCTCTCTTTTGAAACAAGAACACAAATACTCTCATGTCAAAGAAGAAAATAACACAGTCCTGGCATTAAATAATACATATTTCTATAAATAGTCATTGTTACTTTTGTCAGGTGACATAGAAACAAATCCGTGACCAAACACACAACACGATTGATTGATAATGCATGTCAACAGCCAAAGTATAAGGCATAAGACTGCCTTAATCGAAGCTGAATATAATAAGTTTGACATTATTACTGTATCAGAAACGTGGCTATCTCAATCAGATAATAATCAGTCTATCCACTTAAATAACTGCCACCCCCCTGTTCGATGTGACAGACCTAATGACCCCCATGGGGGTGTTGCTATCTATGTTAAGAATAACATGTATTGTAAATATCGCCCTGATCTTCATGTAAATGAACTAGAGGCAGTCTGGATTGAAACAAAATTAAACTGCTAACACTAGTTGAAGCCCTAACACAGTAACAGTCAGCAGAACGTGAAAACAATATGTAATGCAGATACGGTTACGTTAGCAGGACAGCACTCATCAGCACACTATTTTACAAAGGCAGAGACTTTGAGTGCAAACATCTTACAGGTGCTTTCACTGACCCAGAAAATGATCAAATGTTGAACAGAGCATTATGGGCAATTGACTCGTTTTGGACACAAACTCAGCCGTGTTCGTGTACTATGACGATCCCTTAAAAAAAACACCAATCTGCTGGTTTGCTATTCTTATGTTTTGCGTTTAACTTCATTTTAAGTTGCATGCTTCACGACACCAGTCTGCATGCCCAATGCGATCACTAAAAGTAAAACTTTTTGAAACCGTAGCTTCAGTGGAGAAACAAGAATTGTGCACCCTTAAGTCTTCCCATGCTTTTCTTACTCTTTCTTTCCTCCACTCTGCTCTCTTTTCAATTGCAGGGCCAACCTTTTCCCAATACGTAAATCGATACTTAAACGTTGTACTGTACT
Organism: Phymorhynchus buccinoides; assembly: GCA_017654935.2. Lineage (NCBI taxonomy): Eukaryota > Metazoa > Mollusca > Gastropoda > Neogastropoda > Raphitomidae > Phymorhynchus > Phymorhynchus buccinoides. The sequence continues at coordinate 35,204,448 of CM065687.1, read as the reverse complement.
GCTTGACACACATGTGACCTAGCAACAAAGACCAAATAATTATTAAGATCAAATAAAAGTAATAGAGGTCATTGCTACTAATTATCTATAGTACCTTAAGCTAATGTATCAATTTTGAGACTGTAACTGCGAAGATTTGAAAATATTAACATAGCAAAACGTTGAAGCATTCAAGGTCAAAGGACAAGGTCAAAGTCAAGGTCATGTGTTTTAGGTGAAAGGTCAAGGTTAAGGTCAAAAAGGGGTAAGTAATTCAATAGTCTGTATAACCCTAAGCTAAAACCACACTTCGCTCATTTTAGGGCTCCCATTGCGAAAGGTTAAAAGTTATGGCCAGTAAAAGAAATGTACATTTTCAAGGTCAAAACTCAAGGTCAAGGTCAACAAGGCATGCGTCTTTTGACAGGACACATCAGCTTCATGTAATATACTACCACAAAAATGTGAAACGGTTCTGTGGAATGGTTTATAAGATAATTGCGCAGGCGGATAGCAAAGGGCACGAATAAACGCAATAGCCCTCCTCCGCAGAGTGGAAAGGGACTAATAAACACTACAATTCAGATAGTTTGGATTATTTTAGCAGCTTCAGTTATTTTTTCTTACTCCCCAGAAGGCATTAGGTGCAATATAGCTACAATAAGTGTGTGGATTCCTTTGTTTTTCGTTTGTTTTCATAGCTCTCTAGAATCCCATGGTGGCCATGTTGAAAATGACGTCATAACTCAAAATGCGCAACATTTACAACTTGGCCTCCAACGGATTTGCATTCAGCACCCTCAAATCATATTAGATCGACCTAAAAACCTAATATATCTCCCAAAACAAGGTTAAGCTTAGGTTCTACTGGACTATTGTGTGTGTTAGAGAGAGAGAGAGAGAGAGAGAGAGAGAGAGATTGTTTGAACCGGTCATTTGACCATCACTGGACGTGAATAGATAGATTATGCTGTGTTAAAATTGTTATAGATGTTGCTTTTATTAGACTTTCCCGTCCCTTGGCAAGAAGATCGGGGCATTAGGCGTGAATATTTTATTTTCCAGAAGTAAAAAAAATGCGTACAAAAAAATGATCGTTTTTAAATGTAATGGAAGGTAATAAAAAGGCAATAACATTGTGCCTCCTCTTCTGCTTTTCCTGAACCCCTTCTTCTGCTTTTCCTGAGAGTTGAGAAGGTTGTCGGCTATGGGACCGGTGTCACGATAAATAAGTACCTGTCATGAAATATCTACCTCTCGCATACGAACTATAACCATCTAACCCTAACCCTATCCCTAACCACGGAAAGAACCAAGAAATAGAGCAGGAGGGTGTAAATCTACATATTTGCCGAGAAATCGATGTACAAAGCCATGCACTTACTAAGTGACTTAGTTTCGTACAATTCACAATGGCGGACAAACAAACGATTCTGATTGGCTAGGGGCAGCTAGGGGTACTTATTTGATAGAGGTAGGATATCATCTTCACACCGGTAAGAACTGGCAGGGAGGGGGGGGGGGGGGGGGGGTATACTTTACTATTGCATAAGAAGGTTAATGATGTAGTCGGGGTTGATACGTAACTGCCCCAGTTGACGTCAGTATGTGTCGTCATAGCTAAAGGCTTGTTAGGGGTCATCAGTAGGGGGCATTATTAGTGTGTGTGGCAGATTGGGATGTCGTGGATTTTCTTCGTAGTGTTTGAGATTGATTGCTGCTGTCTCCACAGCCCCATCGCCCCCTTCACTCCTCACAGCGTCAGTCAGTAATGCGCGTGTGCGCGCGCGCGTGTGTGTGTGTGTGTGTGAGAGAGAGACGGAGAGGGGGGGGGGAGTGTGTGTGTGTGGGAGAGAGGAGGTGTGTGTGCGCGCGCAAACGAGTGTGTGTGTGTGTGTGAGAGAGAGAGAGAGAGAGAGAGAGAGAGAGAGGGCTGAACCACGATCATTTCTATCTGTAGAGAAGGTGAGATTAGCGTCCAATCGGTCAGACCCTTATGGACGGTAGTTTTTTTTTCTACTGATTAGTATAAAGTATAGTGACTGTGTCTGAAAGAGGACATTATTCTGTAGTTTGTGTGACACACGCCAGTATAGTATGTTTCTCGTGATATGTCAACAGGCCAGACCTACCACAATACTGGCGTGGAGGCATCTGTCTACAATGGTCCTTTTGAGCAAAGTGGTATTTTAGACTCCCCCCCCCCCCCCCCCCCCCCCCCACCCTCCCCGTCACGTTTAACGACCCACACACATCACGTGTCAAAATAACGGTTTTCATGTTTTCCCTCTCTCGATGGTAAGAAATCTTTTGTCCAGGTGTGACAAATTCCCCCCATGTATCAAAACGAGACATCACTTTGAAGAGCAGCCTCGGTTGCGTATGGGGGAATTTATATGTGGGTCACACTTGGCCAGAAAGAAAACACACCCCAAGGGACTTTCTTGCTGAGTCAGCGTGTCTTCAGGACTTTCCGTCTCACAGTCTGCTTCTTTCAGTTTCATGTCAATAATTATAATCCTTAGCTGATCATAACTGTCTTCCTTTCCCGGGAACGGCAAAACATTGCTTCTCAGTGAAAAGTTTCAATGCCAAATTCTGAGGGTGTTGCAGACCTGTTTACTCTTTTCTTTTGGTTTAAACGGTTTTGTTTTTTATTCAACAATTTCAAAATATAAACAATAATGAGGTAACAGGGTAACAACAAGCATTTATATTATAATACGCGTGCCGATAAGAATGTTTAATCTCTATTTTCTCCTAAGTCGCGGCGATTTTTGCCTTCAACTGTGAAATATAGGGGCACGTGCTTAACAGTTCTTCCAAGTGAAATTCGCCAAGTCGTCGTTTACAGCCGGGATTTCACATAAAATTTGCTTAACGGAGGGAGTGATATTCAGCTTTCAAGAAAGACAGTTTCACGGAATAGCCGTGACAGTGGAATAGCCGTGATGCCATATCCTTTACGCGAAACTTAGATTTGTTTGTGCTTGAGGGAACAGCCGTGATCCCTGTATGACCTTTATGTCGGAGGCCCCCAACAACAATCACCAGGTAAAAACACTCAAACTGCCAAAATGTTTTCAAAAACAATAGTGGATTAATCCTTAATCGGGCCCCTTCGTACATACCGGGGGGGGGGGGGGGGGGGGGGGGGGGGCAAACACGATGCTGCAATAGCCTGAGTAGCAGAATGTGTCTGCTAAAAACGGTTCATTTTTAGACTGTGCGTGTGATAACAAAAAGCCGAGGCTAGGCCTAACTCACTGCACCTAGAAACTTATATGGTTGCTTTGGTTAGAAGAAGGGAGAGGGGGAGGGGTGGCTAGGAAGGAGAAGAGGGAGGCGAGTAGGGCTTTTTTACAAATAGTTCCTCTACGTTCTGGAAGTTTTGTGTTTGGTCTAACCATATTTGTTTTGAAAGGTGCATAACGGAGAACAACGCATCTGCGCTCATGAATTGACAGGAAATTGAGCAAGCAATGATTAAGTGTGTGCTGTCTACTACAGTGTGTGTGTGTGTGTGCGTGTGCGTGTGCGCGTGCGTGTGCGTGCGTGTGCGTGCGCGCAACATTTAGGCACCTGCTTTTCTCAAAGTGACAAAACCTAAGTCTGTTCTGTGCGAGGCTTGCAATTGCTTTCATGAAGCTGGGTCAGGTGTCCGACTTGACTGCTTTCCCTTCTTCCTCTTATAATAATTGTTTTACATCGACTGTCTAAGAAGCCTTGATAGCTCAATACCGCAAATCAGTAGGTCGCGGCACGCACCTCTACACACGTACGTGGTAACGGGTTCGAGTCGGCCCCTCGCCACATTTTTTTTTTTTTTTTTTTTTTTTTTTTTGTTGGGGGGGGGGGGGGGGGGGGGGGTCATCATCTTTTTTTAAAGGAGAGGGGAGTGGGCGGAATGGAGGGGGCACCACCACATTTTTTGGTCTCTTTTCTTCATTATGTACATCTAACCAGTTCTTCTTTTTCTTCTTCGATCGCTCAGACAGGTTCCTATCAATTATGAACGCAGATGCTTCATGCTGCCGTGCGGAGCACGGGTTTATCTAGTATAGCTTATAACGTACCGTACACAATACATTACATATGATTCAATAGACGGAAGATGTGTTCTCACCAATTAGAAAATAATGTTTCAATATTTAGAAACATTATTCACAATGTGAACAAAATAGAAAACCAGAAAAAAAATAAAAGAGTGACATTATGGGAAAAATCACAAAAAAAGAAAGGAAGGAGAAAAACAAAAGGGGAATTGAGAGACAAATTAATGAACAATATGATGACTCAATATAACACTCATCAGACATCCCACAAAAGTACTTACAACCATGCTTACATGTCTAGAACAAGTTATTCAATCATTTAGACCAATATAGAGCCGCACCTGCGCTGACACAAAAATGATTGAACAGTTTGATTTGACATGATAATTGAAAACAGTTTAGAAATAAGTTTAAAACCGATTCGAACCAGAAATGAAAAGATGTAAAGTTTCAAATACTCTTTTCTTTTCGAGTAGTATTCTACTCAATTTGAACCTCTACTACTCTTCCAAACTGAAAATAATGCTCTTTAATTCTTGATTACTACTCATTTTCAGTGAACATCATTTGATGGTTTAATTAAGAAAACTACACATGTTGCACCAAAACTACTCATTGCAGCTATCCAGACTACTCAAGGCTTGCGTAGGGGGTAAACAGGTCTGGGGTCATTGTTGGGTGTGTGCGTGCGCGCGCGCGCGCGCGCGCGCGCGCGTGTGTGTGTGTGTGTGTGTGTGTGTGAGGGGTTGTCTAAACTACAACTTTGCCCTTTTTGTGTGCCCTCTTTTCCCCCCTTCCCCCCACCCCTGCCCCTTTATTTCCACCTTCTGGTTGCGTAAATGTAGCCTACCAGTAGCAGATGTTACCTAGAGGCGTCCTGCGTGTGACCCTTGCAAGTCCTAGGAGCTCGTTGAAGGGCAGACTATAAAAGTAAAAGAAATATAGTTTAATTCTGATCGCTTCTCGGCCTTTTGGCTAAGACAGTGATTCAGGAACATAAATTTTTGTTCATACCCTGGTTGGTTGGTTCAGCCCGTCGTACATGGCGAAAGCCGATACGCGACGTTAAACTGAACTTCCATCCAAGAAGAAGAAAAATTCCCATATGTGCCTTCCCAGGTCGAGAGGACGTAAAGCTCAAATTTACAATACAGAAGAAGAAAAATCAGATTACACATCTGTATTGTTAAAAAACATTCGGGACTTCCCTGGTGTTGCACTGCCCCCCGGGCATTGCCTCCAGGATCGTTCCCACCATCTTTAAACTACTAATGTCCCCCAGATATGTGTCTGTTCCAGACCGGAGGACGTTAATTTAAACAGATTTCCATCCAAGAAGAAGAAAAGAAATAAGGTGTGAAAACATAATTATATAGTTCTATAAAAACGCGGGTGTCGTGTCTGTGTGATATGTGTTCTGAGCGTGTCGCCGTTATTGCATCTTACTACTTTTCAGTAGACAACCCCTCACACACACACACACACACACACACACGCGCGCGCGCGCGCGCACACGCAGTCACACGCACACACCCAACGGTGACCCCAGACCTGTTTACCCCCTACGCAAGCCTTGAGTAGTCTGGATAGCTGCAATGAGTAGTTTGGGTGCAACATGTGTAGTTTTCTTCATTAAACCATCAAATGATGTTCACTGAAAATGAGAAGTCAATCAGGTAAGCTAAGGCGTGCAATCTGTTTTGGCGTGTTGACGAGCGACGTGGAAGTGACGAGGGAGGGAGAAGGTGGTTTTGGGGGGGGGGGGGGGGGGGGGGGGGGGGGGGGGGGGGGGGGTGCGGGGGTCGTGGGGTTGCAAACGCCAGAGGGTTATACTTATAGCTCGCTTTGCCTCATTAACCGTGGATGAGCTTTAGCATTGAGGTGTTGAAACGGAGAGGAAATAAACTGGGTTGGTGTCTGCTTCTACTGTTTTTGCCATTCTGCAAATGGAATCTCTCTCTCTCTCTCTCTCTCTCTCTCTCTCTCTCTCTCTCTCTCTCTCTCTCCTCTCTCTCTCTCTCTCTCTCTCTCTCTCTCCCTCCCTCCCCCCACTCACCCTCTTCTCTCTCTCTCTCTCTCTCTCTCTCTCTCTCTCTCTCTCTCTCTCTCTCTCTCTCTCTCTCTCCCCCCCCCCCCCCATCCACCCACCATGTATCGACAGCAAAACAAGAACTAGCCTATGTTTCGCACGATATGTTTCGATTTACCAGTTGTTTAGACTTCCGTGGTTGTGTTCATCTAGATTCTATCACGGGTTTTTTTTCCTATCACCACAATCATGTTACGTTTATAGTGACTGCACAGATGTGCGCTAACGTGCCGTGCTTTAAGTTGACGCACATGTATCCTATCTATATAATCGATTGCTGTTAGAGGTTTGTATGCTAAACGAGTACCATAGATATGTCATTGCACAGCACGTGGTCACAGCGGGCTATGCGAGTTGCATAGAGATGTCATTGCATATCACGCGGTCACAGCACGCGGCCACAGCGGGCTATGCGAGTTGCATAGAGATGTCATTGCATATCTCGCGGTCACAGCACGCGGTCACAGCGGGCTATGCGAGTTGCATAGAGATGTCATTGCATATCTCGCGGTCACAGCACGCGGTCACAGCGGGCTATGCGAGTTGCATAGAGATGTCATTGCATATCTCGCGGTAACAGCACGCGGTCACAGCGGGCTATGCGAGTTGCATAGAGATGTCATTGCATATCATGCGGTCACAGCGGGCTATGCGAGTTGCATAGAGATGCCATAGCATCTTTTAAAAAAAATCGATGCTGTGCTGTGTATTATAGCCGTAACACCGGCCTACTTGCATGTTCACCACGTATCATGACTAACAACACTTCCCACCGTGCCAAAAAGCCACACATACCTGCCGTCTATACATGTGCTTTTATTTGACGGCATTTCACAGGCGCGCACGCGAACACACACACACACACACACACACACACACACACACACACACACACACACACACACACACACACACACACACACACACACACACATGCATACACATGCACAATGGCATGGAAACTACAATTATGCATGCATACACGCATGCATGCATACATACATACATACAATACATACATACATACATACATACATACATGCTTACATGCATACACAGGGTTTATTATTTTTTCTTCACGCTCACCCCCTGTTTACAGTTTTAAGGGGTATTTTCACCCTTTTTTGTTAATTGTAAAGGGTCAAAACGAAACAGAGAGACTATCACACAAACACACTCAGAGAGAGAGAGAGAGAGAGAGAGAGAGAGAGAGAGAGAGAGAGAGAGTTAGTTTGGTTTGTGGGGAGAAGCGCTTTTGTGGTGTTGTTTTTTGTATTTGGGGGAGGGGTCGGAGAGAACTTGGCCTAACCAGAGTTTCTAGTCATTGGCCTAACTAACATTCGCAACAACCAGTCTGTCTGCCTGCACCTTTTGTTGGAACTGGTCTGCCTTTTGGTTGAAGTAGACGAAAGTATGCCTTTTGGTTGAAGTAGACGAAAGTATATGGGCAGTGGCATATGCCTTTTGGTTGAAGTAGACGAAAGTATATGAGCAGTGGCACTATAACAAGCTCCAAGGAACACAAATCTACAAATAACTCTTCGTTGTTGTTGTTGTTCTTGTTGTTATATGGTAAGCATACGCGCGTCGTGCGTTCATTTTTCCTGTCTGCGTAGAACGGAAACAGCTGCTGGTCCCAAACAAAAAGGTTGTTTTTGTGTTTTTGTTTTGCTTTGTTGAAGTTCCTGGTGGAACACGCTTCAGTCATACGTACGGGCGACTTGCTCCCATTACCCCCCCCCCCCCCCCCCCCCCACCCCCCCCCCCCCCCCCCCCCCCCCCCCCCCCCCCCCCCCTTCGTCTATTATCCTCGTCTACTTGCTCCCCCACAAACACACGCAGAAGGTTACGTTCGTAACGAGATCCAACCAACGAGTCTGGTTGGTCGTTTTCTCGGTCAACTAGCTTGTGATGTTGACCTCGCTAGGGCCTGGGAGGGCAAAGACCAACAGGAGGGGGGGTAGGCCTATGAACGAACGAACCTGTCTGTCCTTGGCTGTAATGAAATGTTATGCCCTACTACAGTTGACGACATGTGTTATGATGGTGACGTTTCGCCTTTCATCGCTACTTAGTTGGTTCGTGAGAATGGAGAGGTTAATCCATTATTATCGGGATTACGTGTAGTGGCGTGGTTTACTTGTTATTAGGTGGGGAGATTCCACCACTGAACCTGTTGTGTGGAGAACGATTGTGTCGAGTCGGCTTTATTCACAAACTATCACTATGTCCCCCCCGTGGCAACACACCGAGTTGTGATTCATATTAAGGTCTGTGTACACGTTAGCAATATAATTCACACAAACCTTTATTTTACCTCATGGCAAAACAGTGTTAGACCACTCATAATATGATTTGCAACTCACTGTGTTGCCATGGGGAAATAGTGATAGTTTGTGAATATTGTTAACGTGTACACAGACCTTAATATGAATTACAACTCAGTGTGTTGCCACGGGGACATAGTGATATTTTGTGAATAAAGCTGACTCGACACAATCGTTCTCCACACAACTGGTTCAGTCAACAACACTCACTGTGTTGCCATGGGGAAATAGTGATATTTTGTGAATATTGTTAACGTATACACATACCTTCATGAGTGGTCTAACATAGTGTTGTCGGGAGGAAAATAATAGAGATATGTTGTGAATAATGTTAACGTGTACGGAGACCTTTAGCATGATGCGTTTGTGTCCAGTATTTACCTTGTCAGGTCTTCTATGTAGTAGGTTTACGCGTGCATACCACGAATGTAACACTATTAATAGTATGAAGTCGGTGGTGCGTTCGACTGCATGGTAGACCTAAGACGTTTTCTGTTCATGCGCGCGCGCGTATGTATGTACGTGCGTGCGTGCGTGTACTCTCTCTCTCTCTGTCTGTGTGTGTGTGTGTGTGTGTGTGTGTGTGTGTGTGTGTGTGTGTGTGTGTGTGTGTGTGTGTGTGTGTGTGTGTGTGTGTGTGTGTGTATGTATGTATGTATGTATGTATGAGTGTGTGTTCGCGCGTGTGCATGACGGTGTGTGTATGTGAGTACGCGCGCGTTATTAATCGTTTGTGTGTTTAACAGTGTGTTCGCGCGTGAGTGAGAGAGAGAGAGAGAGAGAGAGAGAGAGAGAGAGAGAGAGAGAGAGAGAGAGAGAGAGAGAGAGAGAGAGAGAGAGAGAGAGGAGAGAGAGAGGGAGGGAGGGGAGGGAGGGAGGGGGGGAGAGAGAGAGGAGAGAGAGAGAGAGAGAGAGAGAGCGAGAGAGAGAGAGAGAGAGAGAGAGAGTTCATGTGTAAGTATGTCTTGCGGTTGTTGTTTTTGGGGTGGGTGGGGGGTGCGCGTTTTTTTATACTGATAAAGAATGTTTGTGTCTGCCGACGAGAACGCGTAGTCTTTGTTGTCCGTCACCGAAGGTGAACGGACTTTGCGATGGGCTGGTTTGTCTGTTTTTTAAATTTTTTATATTGACTTTGTATTACGCTGTATCTACATACAATATTGTACTCTATTGTATAAACATGCGCTTAAGCATATTTTGCTGAGTCACCGTGGCATATGTACACCCACCCACATATATGTTTACGGCAATTGCCATTAGGCCTAGCATCTTGTGGACAGGCGACTTCAGTAAGCAAACCACAACAATGGTAGAAGTCTGAATGGCTGGTACCCACGTGTCGTCATATCCGGCCACAAGGAGCGTGCCATATTATGGGAGACCGCCCTCTTAGTCAGTAACTTTGTTTGAAAAATGCCAGATCGATGCTGTTTACACACAAATCTGACTAAGATGGCGACACTTCCGTTGGAAGGGTCGAGATGCGCACGCAGGTGGGGGGGGGGGGAGCCATAAGCAGAACTCATTTCTGCATGCTAATGTCTATCTATACCTATATAGTAAAATTCTTACGATGTATGTATGTGTCTGTCTGTCTGTCCACCCTTCGCTTCAAAGTTGGTGTGGTGGTGTGTCATGGTACACAGATGGTTGCATAGAAACATTGTGACCGTGCTGACATTGACCTTGACGCATGACCTTGAAAACCGAAATTTCGTTTAGGGGCCATATCTTCTACTCTATTGGACTTACAGACTTCAAACTTGGTATGTATGTGGATTGAGTTTTGGTAGTTCTGGATATGGGGTACCACGCAAGGTCAAGGACATATAGAGACCTTGAAAGTGGTTAGGTTCTATAAATTCGTGTTTTAGCCATATATATATATATATCTTTCACATTTTTGCTTTGACAGAATCGCTTTTAATTTTGTGTATGGTGTTTCACCTTGAGTAGAAGACACCCGAACACAAATTATTGGCGTTCTGACTTTGTCCTTAAAGTTTGGCCTTCAATGACTACTATAATCGGCTAAGATATGTGTCCGTGTGTGTGTGTGTGTGTGTGTGTGTGTGTGTGTGCGTGTGCGTGCGTGTGCGTGTGCGTGTGCGTGTGCGTGCGTGCGTGCGTGTGCGTGTGTGCGCCTGCCTGTCTGTCTGTCTGTCTTTCCAGGCAATTGTGCCCAAACCATTGGCCATAGACCCTTATACCCTATATGTTATTAATCAGCATATCACAGTCTATTCAGATCCTGAATTTGGAACCACCGCCAAACCGTGCAAACCTCCGCCAAGGAAGACTTACAAAACCGAAATTTCCTTGTGCTATACATTTCATGTCCGAGCTGTATCTCATGAACCAGTGAACAGAATGGCTTTGACTTTTGTGTTGTGGTGTATCACAATGCAGGAATGGTCCCGTAAACGTGCTGACCTTGACTTTGAAGTTTGACCAAGAAAACCGAAATTTCTTCTTCTTTCATACCGTTGGACTTACAATGTTCAAACTTGGGACTGGGTAGATTGACTTAAGATGATTTGGAATATTGGGTACCGATGAAGGTCAAGGTCAAAGACATAGAACTTGGAGGTGTCAACTTTGTGCTGTGGTCATATCTCACATTTTTTCAGCTATAGGCTTCAAAGTTGGCAGATTGGTAGACTGCCTCAGCTCTGTACTAGCTGTCAAAAAATAAGCGTTGGGTCTCCCTCCTTCCTCCTATGGCCCCGTCAAGAACCCTATGGTTTTGTACTATCCTTTGCCCCGTCCTCGAAGACCTACCAGGAGCATTCTGACTTATTATGAGGGTTTGATGGATGGTTTGTACACTGTAGTCTGTGTATAGACAAAGATCATCTCCAGTCTTTTTGAATACTGAGAACTGGAAACACAAACACACGCACACGCACGCACATACACACACACACACGCACGCACATACACACACACACACACACACACACACACACACACACACACACACACACACACACACACACACACACACACACACACACAGTCACAGTCTTTCTCAACCTCTTGGGATTGCATAATTTAACCAAGCGGACATCCCGCTATCGCTACGTATCGATAACACTACCAAGATAAATCAGTACGGCTATCACTACATATCGATAACACTACTGGGCTAAATCACAACGGCTACTAAGGGTTAGGGTTAAAATAGGGTTAAACTTAGGTAAGGAATGGGGTGGAAAAGGGTTAGGGTTAGGAATAGGGTTAGGGTTAGTCTGGGAATTCAAACTGACAGATTGCCACAGTCATCATCAATAAAATTGTTCTCTATGGGTAGTAGTGGTAACAACGGTTAGTTCTTTCGGTACGTAGCGATAGCGCTACGCACCCTTTAGTCAATTGCCTTGCATGACTGAAAATGTAGATTATTAATATGTAGGGTGAAAGTAGAATACTATCAGAAAAGAAAGAAAGAAGGATGGTGATACCTTCTGGGTTTTACTCGACTTTTAAGGGCCAGCCACACGTCCACTAATAACGTTTGACTGTACGATGCGATTCGTTCACGTTATCTCGAATCGCCAATCGCATTTTGTTCTTGGAGACCACGTGATCGAATCGTATCGTACAGTCGTGCGATTTTAGTGGACGTGTGGCTGGCCCTTCAAGTTGAATGTACTCCATCCTTCAGTACAGTCGTACGAAGAGAAGCCACATGCCTGAGGTATCGATCTTCGTGGACAGAGCTGACCACTCCTTCATCTGCCACAATCCGTCCTTCAAACCGGTAGGCTTACCTAGCCGTTTAGATGCTCTGAACTCTGTGGGTTGTGGATGTACACTTTGATGGGGATGAAGAGACGTTGTTGACGTCACACGTCCACTAAAGTTTCACGACTGTACGATACGATTCGATCTCGTGGTCTCCAAGAACATATTTGATTGGCGTCGAGATCACGTGATCGAATCGTATCGTACAGTCGTGCGATTTTAGTGGACGTGTAGCTGGCCCTTAAAGACCCACCAGATCACGTATCAAAATCACGGGTTTCACGTGTTTTCCCTCTTATAGCTGGTAAGAAATCTTGTTTTGTTGGGGACATCTGTATGTGGGTCACAGCTACCCAGAATAAAACCAAGTGACTTAATCGTGGTGCGTCAGTACATCGTAGTGGGAACGAGGGCCTGTGAGTCTACCTCTCTCTCTCTCTCTCTCTCTCTCTCTCTCTCTCTCTCTCTCTCTCTCTCTCTCTCTCTCTCTCTCTCTCTCTCTCTCTCTCTCTCCCTCCCTCCCTCCCTCCCTCCCTCTCTCAATCT
>CM065687.1:35179205-35186705 GCA_017654935.2 Phymorhynchus buccinoides | reverse complement strand
TCTTGCCTTTCTTACCAAACATTAAGCTGTATTTTATGAACCTTTTCAGCTAATTATCTTTTTGGACTAATAAATCACTGTCATGATAAAGGCCATTATCTAATAGGACCCCCCCCCCCCCCCCCCCCCCCTATGGCTCTCCCCCACCTGCGTGCGCATCTCGACCCTTCCAACGGAAGTGTCGCCATCTTAGTCATTTGTGTGTAAACAGCATCGATCTGGCATTTTTCCAACAAAGTTACTGACTAAGATGGCGGTCTCCCATAATATGGCACGCTCCTTGTGGCCGGATATGACAACACGTGGGTACAAGCCATAAGACGGGAAAGCGCAATGAACCAGGACTGTGACAAATGCCGCGGTGTACTGCACTACGTAGGGGGGGGGGGGGGGGGGGGGTCCTATTACATAATGGCCTTTATCATGACTGCAATTAATTATTGAACAAACATAATTAGCTGAAAAGGTTCATAAAATACAGCTTCATGTTTGGTAAGAAAGGCAAAAACGGAAACATGGATTTAACCGAGAAATGTAGGGGGGGGGGGCACATCTTGACCTTTACCCAATCCTATTAGCTGGAAGCCAAGAGGAAACTACGTTCCAAAGCCAAACTTCAGTATCGTGTGGGGATTCAGATAAACCTTTACCTGTGAACCATTGAAAGTGTATGGCAGGGTATCCGTATATCTATTTTAACCTGTTTTGCCAACCTAGTGTCGTCTAAAGATAAGTGAGTGGCACCAAGATAAAAAAAAGTACCGGTATTGCTCTCGAAGTTTATTTTATTATAAAACAATTCACTTGGGAATCTTGCCCTATGAATATCTTAACGTTGAAACTGCTAACCCGTTTGATGTTTTTTTAAAAAAGTTAGTTTTAATGTTATCTTCCTACACATTAGATAAGTGACAATAGTTGGTTACAGCAGCAAAATTGGATACTTTTGCTTGAACTCTCTGTATTATTCAAAACGGAGCGCACAGGCACATACACGCGCAGGCGCATAATTTATATAGACATTCATGTTCAATTTCTCAGACAGATTTCATTGATCAAATCTCATGCTCGATTGGAAGAAAGGTGAGCTTGTAGGCAGTGAGAAGTCAAGTCGTAGATCATAAAAGATGTTGTAAATGCTCGGCTTAATCCCATTAGCATTAATCGTCAGTTTACAATTGCTCATATATATGGGTTTTACATAAAGAGGAAGAACGAGGAGGATTATTCAGGCATCAGAATCGTCAGAGGATCTGCACATTTCAGAGGATTAAGAATTTTTGACAGATGATTGGCTTCTATCGTCGGAGGTTTTTCCTTTTTATCGAGTGTTATCTCTTCTGTTATATAGCATTGTCAAATCACTTTATCACTGGTTTTAGCCTTTTCGGCAATGTGAATGGGGAAAAAAAGGTGTTTTACGTCCTCTCGGTCATAGACACATATGGGACATTTGTAAATACAAAGATGGTGGGAACAATACTGGAGGCAATGCCCAGAGGCAGTGCAACACCAGTAAAGTCCCGAGTTTTTAGCAATATAGATATGTGCAGCGGTAACCACGCCTCGGATAAACCTCATCGGCTATGGTACCGCCACAATAATAGTATTTGTTTTTCGGCAATGTTGGAAATGATTTCAGTGTTGTCCCTCTACAGTCTGGGGCCGTGGTGGCCCTTGTACCGCGGTTTTCAGAGGATTGGACTTTAGACCAGTCTGATGCCGGATTATTATAAATCGAGTGACACATTTTGATGATTGCTATGATAAAGATAACGACGACGGCACAACCGTGGTGGCAACGTCAGTGGCAACGATGATGACGAAGACGACAGTGATGACAATGAGGACAGAGACGACAGTGATGACAATGAGGACAGAGACGACAGTGATGACAATGAGGACAGAGACGATAATAATGGCAACGCTGCTGCTGATTATGATAGAAGACAATAATGATGACGCGTGTATATTATTTTCCCTGACCGTGTTATTCACAACGTTCCTGGGACGCTAAAAGGGGGGGGGGGGGGGGGGGGGGGGGGGGGGGGGGGGGGGGGGCAGCCATTAGTGTTTTACTAAAAATAGGAATGTGCTGTCCACTTCCGTTTCGGTTAAGTGAACATAATGTTGTAGGTGTGTGTGTGTGTTTGTTTGTGTTCATCAATTTTAACATATTTCCACTACTCGAGATGTTAGACAAAAAAGAAAAAAAAGAAAAAAAGTGTGTGTTATGTGTGTGAGTGTGTGCGTGCATGTGGAGAGTGTGTGAGTGAATATGTGAGTTGAGTTTTGATGGTGTGTTCCTGTGTTCCAGGGGACGTGCCGGGGCGTAGCGCCGGTCCATGAAGCCGCCCCAGATGAGCAGCAAGTCTGGAGGCAAGGCGCACTGCGTGGTCTGCGGGGACGAGTCCTCCGGATTCCACTATGGCGTCGACTCCTGCGAAGGGTGCAAGGTGAGGGCTGGCTGGCTGGGTCAGGAATCAGCAGGATGGCTCCCAATCGTCCGGCAAAACAAGGGGTCCCAGGGGCTCCTTCACAGACAGTATATAGGATCCTAGAGGCGGGATAGAAGGTCCCAGTGGCATTGCGAATGCTAAAAATAATTTTTTTAGTGCATCCCTGGGACCCCCTGCACATTCTTTTAGAGGGTCCTTTAGAATTTTAGTTCTTCATAGACCCCATTTTTGGGGGTCTCTGGGAGCCATGGCCCGTGTTGTGTGATGAAAATCTGTTAAACGTAGTCCTCCGGTCTGGAACAGACACTAGTAGATATCAGACGTGTCCAAAAAACTCTTGTAAAATTCGTAGATTCTCCCTAGATCTTTTGATAAAATTATCAGTTATTTAACCCAGCGAGTTTCAAACCCGTTCTTTAAATAAAAAAAAAGTTGAGCAGAAAAGAGGAAGAAAGAGCAAGTATCTGTATATATATATTTGTAACAATGACTATTATTAGGTACGAAGTTTCACTTTGATTGGTTCATTGTCTTCAACAAATACAATTTTCGGTCCCCTAATTTTCGGCCGTCATGTACTTCCCCCACCCCCACCCACCCCCCTTTACGGTTGCGCATTGACCTTTCCTTTTTTTACATTTTTTTTTTTTTTTTTTACTAGGAAGCTGCATTCTCAATTTCTGTCATTCTCGGAAAGAGATGGGGTTAGGATTAGCCGGGGATTTTCTTCATTGAACTGAAAGAACCACACTTTCAGAATGAGAGTCCTAAGCGTGAGGGGGGGTGTCCAAAGTACAAGATTAGCCAATTTTTATTGTCATAAAACCCCCACTGAGTACGTGTTTATGTAAATATGGCTTGTGGCAAACCTGACAGTACCTGTATCATTATCAGGGCATTTTGGGACAAAATGTGCCAAGTTTGATTAGGATTGGTTCTGCAGTTTGGGCTGGGGGAGGTGGAAGATATTTTCTTTTGTGACAGAGAGACAGGCGCACAGACCCTGGTTCCCATTCCAGTGACTACCATTTTATAGAACTGGACGTACAAAACCCGTTTTGAATGAGGTTGTGCGTTTCTGCTGTGAGTGTCGTTGCTAGTAGCTGCAGAGCGATGTGTACACTAGGATGGTTAGCCGTAGGCGTTCACAAGCTACCTTGACCTCTTGAACTTGTTCAACTGAACGCCATCTTTGACATCTTTTGGCTGGAAGATAATTGTCCTCGCTAAGCAGGGTTCAGGGTCATGTTGACTCTAACGAGGAGGTGTGACAAGAACCCACAAAATGGGAATGGCCACCAATTGGGATTGTTATGATGCTCATCAGTATGATTCTAATTATGTCGGAATCGTGTGCTTAGTGTTTGTGTGCTTCTCTCCTCCCCGTTTCACCCTCTCTTCGTGTGCGCGCGCGCGCGCGCGTGTGTGTGTGTGTGTGTGTGACTCTCTCCCTCTCTCCCTCTCTCCACCTGTCCGGCGCTAAATAGCAATGTTCATGGGCAACAACTTTGTTTTGTACGTGAGTGGACATAGGCTGATCTGTTGATTGTTAGGCCTACATTGCACTTCTTTTGCAGTAGATTGTCTTTTTTTGGTACGAAAGAAGTAGTGTGTGTCTTCCGCTCCGTCCCTTTCTAGCTATGAATTTGTGAATATAGATCGTGGCAAAAAACCCAACAACACCCAACCTATTAGGATCAAATTTTAAGCAAATGTGTGTGTGTGTGTGTGTGTGTGTGCGTGTGCGTGTGCGTGTGCGTGTGCGTGCGTGCGTGCGTGCGTGTGCGTGTGCGTGCGTGTTTGTGTGTGTGTGTTTGCGCGTGCGTGTTTGTGTGTGTGTGTAATTGTGTGTGTGTGTGTGTGTCGTGTACGCGCGTGCGCGTGCGTGCGTGTGTATACGTGTGTGTACGTGCGTGCGTGCGTGTGTGTGAAGTATTAAAAACGTTGGCTGCAATTCCACCCAAGGAGTCGTATAAGTCTCACAGCTGCAGTCATATCAGTGGACAGATAAACACTGGACCGCAGACAACACGCGCACGGGTCATTTGAATGAGCTTGGACAGCCGGGACCGTTAACCCTTCCTTTATTGTCCCGTTGACGTCACCCTTCGTGGTTTTAGCCCCTACTAGTAATAAAGCAAAGCGTGACAGAATAGCCCTACTGGATTCCTGCTGGTCAGTTTAGAACAGAGCCCGACCTTTTCCTTATGACAGGTATAAAAGAAAGTACACGACTGTTCTACGTCGCTATGAATAATGCTTTTGAAGAGGGACAGAAGGAAAAGATAAAGACAGATTGGGAGTTGGAAGGGGTGACTTGCAGTTATCCCCCCCCCCCCCCCCCCCGCCCCCCTCTCATGTTTACGATCTTCGATCTCAAAGTCTGCTTCTTTCACTTTTAATATGCACAGGCTGATCGTAACCCTATCCCTTTCCCCCAAATGGCGGAATGTCACTCCACAATGAAATGTTCATGGGTTCAACTTTTTTCTGGTATACAAGGATTTCGTGTTTTTTTGATTTTACCAGAAAAGGAATTTCTTTTTTGTCTTTTTCTATTTAATTTGTCAAACAAGATCTTTATGTGTCTACTGTATTTTTCAACACTTTAAAATAAGTATTTGTATAAATTGTGGAAAAAGCAAACTACAATACCTTCATAAATCCATTTTTTTCTTCAGCTGCAGGGGGACATTACCCCATAGACCCCGGCCTTTCTGGGGGTTTTCATTTTGTGTAGTTGCAGCCATGAACTTTTCAATGCAATACTTGTGGGGGTATGGGGGAGGGGTCGGGGTCGCACGCGTTTTTACGCACGTGTTTACTTGCTTGCATGCCTATGCGAAATGGGTGGCGCTGCACTTGCGGCAACGCGCTCTCCAGCTGGGAGCAGCCCGAATTTGACAGAGATAAGTCTCTTGTGACTAGAGTATATACCACAAATACCAAAACAAATGCCCATTATGGCCTATTTGACACGATATTTCTACCTGTGTGTTGCAGGGATTTTTCCGACGGTGCATCACCCAGGGGATGAACCACAAGTGCGCCAACGAGGAGAAGTGCGAGATCACCCCCTTCACCAGGAACAGCTGCCAGTACTGCCGCCTCAAGAAATGCTTCGAAGTGGGCATGTCCAGAGAAGGTGAGGGACTGGACTCTCTGTCTCTCTGTCTCTCTCTCTCTCTCTCTCTCTCTCTGTCTCTCTCTGTGTCTCTCTCTGTCTCTGTCTCTCTCTCTCTCTCTCTCTCTCTCTGTCTCTCTCTCTGTTCTCTCTCTCTCTCTCTCTCTGTGTTATCTCTCTCTCTCTCTCTCTCTGTCTCTCTCACTCTCTCTCTCTCTCTTCTCTCTCTCTCTCTCTCTCTCATCTCTCTCTCTCTCTCTCTCTCTCTCTCATCTCTCTCTCTCTGCGTGCCACTCTGTGTGTGTGTGTCTGTCCACCACCCCGCCCTCCTTCTCAAGAAATGCTTCGATCTCTCTCTCTCTCTCTGTCTCTCTCTCTCTCTCTCTCTGTCTCTCTCTCAACCTCTCTCTCTCTCTCTCTCTCTCTCTCTCTCTCTCTCTCTCCTCTCTCTCTCTCTCTCTCTCTCTCTCTCTCTCTCTCGCGTGCCACTCTGTGTGTGTGTGTCTGTCCACCACCCCGCCCCTCCCACTCAAGAAATGCTTCGATCTCTCTCTCTCTCTCTCTTCTCTCTCGCTCTCTCTCTCTCTCTCATCTCTCTCTCTCTCTCTCTCTCTCTGTCTCTCTGTCTGTGTCTCTGTCTCTCTGTCTCTCTCTCTCTCTAACTCTCTCTCTCTCTCTGTCTTTCTCTCCTCTCTCTCTTTTTCTCTCTCTCTTCCCCCTCTCTCTCTCTCTCTCTCTCTCTCCTCTCTCTCTCTCTCTCTCTCTCTCTCTCTCTGTGTCCCACTCTCTGTGTCTCTCCACACCCCCGCCCTCATTCTCAATTGTTATGCTTCGAAGTGGGCATGTCCAGAGTAGGTCAGTGGATTATATCTTGTCTCTGTCTGTCTGCCTGTTCTGGTCTTTCTGTCTGTAAACTCTGCCTCTCTCTCTCTCTCTCTCTCTCTCTCTCTCTTTGTCTCTCTCTCTCCTCTTCTCTCTCTCTCTCTCATCTCTCTCTCTCTCTCTCTCAGTCTCTCTCTCTCCTCTCTCTCTCTTTCACTCTTCTCTCTGTGAGTCTCCCCTCCCCCTCTCCTGTTTCTCTCTCCTCTCTGTTTCTGTCTCGTGTCTGTCTGTCTCGCTCTATCTTTCTCTCTGTTTCTATCTTTGTACCTGTCGATCTTTCTTTCTTTACAGTGTGTTTGTCTGTCTGTCGGTTTCAGGCGGCCGACCTATCTATGCCTTTCTCTGTGTGTTTTGTTGCTCTTGCCTTGCTTGTCGTCTTCCTCCTTGCACTTTCGTTTCTGTTCCCACCATTGAGCTAATCTCCTCTGGCTGAATTAATCTTTAAATTGTATCTTCATGGATGCTCCTGCTTTCAGGATGTCCTGAAGTTCAGGATTGTTTTGTCCAGGATGTCCCGAAGTTCGGGATTTTGTAATTGCCTGGAGCCGGCGTCGCCGGATTATGAGAATTTGAGAAGAACCAGAAGTGAAAGAACAACGAGAGCCTGTTGTTTCCCTTCAGTTTCCAGGGGGCATTGTCCCCCCCCCCCCCCCTGGAACCCCCAGGAGGGGCGCTGTCCCTGCACCCAGTCTCCGCCGAGGCTTGCAGGATTTTTGAAATTTCCCAGGAGCACCCATGTATCTTAGTTTTCTTCTTTCTTGACGTCAGGATTGTTACGGTTTTGTCTTATTTAGTTATCTATTGGAAACTTGTTAAAGCACCTTCGTAAGGGGCGTTGTGCACTGTGCCTGTTTTGAATAAAGTACAGTGTCCTTCCGTTTTAATTCGATCTTGACGTTTATGACGAGGAGTAGAGTATAGGTTTTTTCTTCTTGTCATGCTTATTGTTCTGCTTCAAATTGTGTTGTGTTTGCGATGCTGCCGTTGTTTGGAGGACTTGTTTTGCTCTTGATCCTGCTTCTATTTCTGTATACG
>CM065687.1:35161705-35166705 GCA_017654935.2 Phymorhynchus buccinoides | reverse complement strand
CTACACCTACCCCCTCCCCACATTTACTTGCTCGGGGACTTATCGGCCACCCGGCGACACACTTATTTGCTATTGTGGCTTTCAACAGACAGCCAATCTGAAACACACGAAAGTGAAACTTTCGGTTTTACATTTCCAAGAAGAAGGCAGCATTTCACCTTCCAAGAAAATGGATCACAAAATGTGTAAGGTCTTTCTTTTCAGGGGGGGGGGGGGGGGGGCACATCTTGACCTATCGCAGAAAGAGTGTTTCATAATCATTTCGACTTTGACCTCGCCTGCGCAGAGATAGAGAGAGAGAGAGAGAGAGAGAGAGAGAGAGAGAGTGAGAGAGTACTAGTTCTCTTCTTCTTCTTCGTCTTCTAAGTTCTTGTTCTTCGGTCGTTCAGGCATGTTTCTGTCAATTACGAACGTAGATGCATCATGCTGCTGTTATGCGCCTAAGTAAGAATAATTAGGCCCAGCATGTCTGACTTCGGGTAGAGGAAATCTTTTTGAAAGTATTTGTTGAAAAAAGGCAGGAGAATTTCTGTCAATTACGAACGTAGATGCATCATGCTGCTGTTATGCACCTAAGTAAGAATAATTAGGCCCAGCATGTCTGACTTTGGCTAGAGGAAATCTTTTTGAAAGTATTTCTTGAAAAAAGGCAGGAGAATGGACCGGAAAGGCAGAACGATAGTAGATAACAGCATGCAAAGGGAAAAGGCAGAATCAAAGAGACTGACAGATTAGAGGTAGTTATAAGCACATAACTTCCAGAAGGTGGGGGAACTATTTGTACGGAAGACACCCCCCCCCTCCCAGTATCCCTAGGGGGGGGGGGGGGGGGAAAGCTTGCTGCGTTCTACTCCCACCCCCACCCACCCCCACCCCACCCCAGTCAGTCTCTCTCTCTCTCTCTCTCTCTCTCTCTCTCTCTCTCTCTCTCTCTCTCTCTCTCTCTCTCTCTCTCTCTCTCTCTCTCTCTCTCCACTGTCTGTATAAAAATAGCTGCAGCGGGGCTCGCGCAAGCGGGGAGGCAAGCAAAGAGCCAAAGACATTGAAAAGAAAAGACTGGCATCTGGTCCCTGTTCCCTATATCAGTAGTGAGGACAGAAACACTGGTTGTGTCCCTTTTAAACATCTTTATGACATAACACGTCGATAGGCCAGTTGAATTCTCCGTTCAAATTCCAATCTGAGTCTTTGCATAGCCGCCACTGTGAACTACCCCACTAACGATAACTCTATCAGCCAGGCTCGCCGTAACTCTTAAGTAGTCCATTTTCCCCTTTTAGAGTCTTTGGTTATGTGTGAAGTGTTGGTTGAAATTAGCGTCCTGCAAAATCAATCGGTTTATAGCGCGTGTTTATGAACGGATGGTGTTGAAATTTTGCACGACGATAGTCACTATGCCTGGGCACGCATGTTCCAAATCTCGTGTCAATGTCGGGTCTGGTTACTCCGCGGTTTGTGAAAACGTGAAGCGGCCTGTCGGCGCCCGTATCTCCGGCATTTCTGAATCGATTCGCTTCCGGTTTGGCACACGGATAGTCCCCGGCCCCGGTCATCTTCCTGCCAAATTCGAAGGCAATCGGCCCAGAAACGCCGGAGATACGGGTGCCGAGAGGCCGGCGGATGCGCGTTTCGCGCATTTGCGAAACCGCGCAAATGACACGGCCGCCTCGGTTGCCGTTGCCATCGCCCCGTTAGGGCTCACAGCAAATTTGAAGCGATTCGGTCGAAAAACGGCGGAGTTATAAGGCCCGTTTCGTGTTTCACACACACACACACACACACACACACACACACACACACACACACACACACACACACACACACGGACGTTGGACTACGAGAGAGAGAGAGAGAGAGGGCGAGAGAGAGAGAGAAGAGAGGAGAGACTAGATTACTATATGATGATTTGTTAGTGGGAGTGCTCAAGTATGCCTACTTATTTTGTTTGTGTTTTTACAACAACGGCTCTTTTCCCCCAGTCCCCAAATTTGCCGATAAAAACGACTGTGCGTCTTATTGATCGTGACATTTTGATTTGTGTGTGTGTGTGTGCGTGTGCGTGTGCGTGCGTGCGTGTGTGCGTGCGTGCGCGCGCACTTTACCGTCACATCAAATACCGTAACGCAGAACAATATGGAAGTTGTATTTTCATCTGTGAGCTGCAAAAAATAAACAAAAAATAAGAGAGAATAATCTATCTTACAGCACCTTGATGTGGTGGTACCATAGCCAATGAGGTTTAACCGAGGCGTGGTTACTGCTACACATATCTGTATTATTAAAAAAATCGGGACTTTACTGGTTTAGCACTGCCTCCGGGCATTGCCTCCAGTATTGTTCCCACCATCTTTGTATTTGCAAATGCCCCACATGGCCGAAAGGCCGAAGAGGGCGTAAAACCCTATTTTCACTCACCAATAATCTATCTTGAATGTTTTGTACTGCGCATCGGTATTAATCTGGGGAACTACGGAACTGGGGAACACCGGGATGTCACGTAGCAGCGGAAAGAAAAAAAAGGATAATAATAATAATAATAATAATAATAATAATTTTATTTCATGTACCGCTAAAATCCATACAGTAGTATGCTCGATGCGCTTTATAAAAGCAACACTGAAAGATGACAAACATGCATTAAAATCAGCAAGAAAGTCAACCTACCAACATTCCAATGGAAAGAAATAAAGTAACAAAAATAACATGATTCTCACTCACAGAGACATCCACCCTCGTTCACCAGCACTGTCACTCTCTGACAACACCTCACCCTCACAGAAACTAATGAAAATGTCAACAAGCAACAGGAAGGAATGCACCAATACATGCGTACACACGGCCCATATACTCTCTCTCTCTCTCTCTCTCTCTCTCTCTCTCTCTCTCTCTCTCTCTCTCTCTCTCTCTCTCTCTCTCTCTCTCTCTCTCTCTCTCTCTCTCTCTCATTATACAGGATCCCTGATACAATTGTATCAGCGACACACTTTTCGTAACATGAATATAAACATTCTGGCCACAACAAAATAGATAGATATTGATTGGAATTGGGGAAAGGGAACGAAGGGGGGGGGGGGGGGGGGGGGTGCAGAGAAGACAGAAAAAGAGAGGGAGGGATGAGGTTGGGGACGGTGAGCTGTTCTTGAACACTATAGTCTTAACATTAACAGTCGTTACGAGACGCCAACATCAAAACTCAATTTCCAAAGTAATGAAATCCTAATGGAAAGAAAATAGGTTGAGGTTCGCCTGACCCCCCCCCGACCCCCCCATTCTCTCTCTCTCTGTGTCTCTCTCTCTGTCTCTCTCTCCTGTCTCTCTCTCACTCTCTCTCTCTTCTCTCTCTCTCTCAGTCTCTCTACTCTCTCTCTCTCCAACTCTCTCTCTCTCTTTCTCAAAGTAAGGAAATCCTAAGAATTGTAAGATCGCCTAAAATCTTTATCCTTGTCAAATAAAATTGTCCAGTGTCGCTCTCTCCTCTCTCTCTCTCTCTCTCCCTCCCTCATCTCTCTCTCTCTCTCTCTCTCTCTCTCTCTCTCTCTCTGTCTCTCTCTCTCCCCCCACTCTGTGTTTTCTGTCTGTCTCTCTCTCTCTCTCTCTCTCTCTCTCTCTCTCTCTCTCTCTCTCTCTCTCTCTCTCTCTCTCTCTCTCTCCTCTCTCTCTTCTCTCTCTCTCTCTCTCTCTCTCTCTCACTCTCCTCTCTCTCTCACTCACACACACGCGCACGCGCCGTGTGCCTCCTCCCTTTTTTCCCCCTTTTTCTTGATCGTGATTTCTGGATAGCGCGGAATGTAAAAAAAAAAAAAAAATCTAAGAAAAAATGTCTGTCTTTCTGCTTGCTTGTCTGTCTGTCTGTGACGACTTTGACAGAACAGTATTAATATCAGGAGCTAATTAATGTCTGCTTACTGTCAGTTTCTGACTGTGGCTGGCACACTTCGTACATGCAAGCAGTTTACTTTTTTTTTGTCCTCTAAGAGTTATTGAATCGAATCGACGGATCAGCCTGTTTTGTCTGTCAAGTGTGTGTGTGTGTCTGTGTGTGTGTGTGTGCGTGCGTGCGTGCGTGCGTGCGTGCGTGCGTCGACTGGTTGCCAATCGTAATTATTAAGATTGATGATCTGTATAGTTCTCATTCTCTCAATAATAATAATAATAATAATAATCAAACATCGTGGTGTGCATTTATTGCCTGAAGGTCGGCCTGATCTTAGACAATTCAACTTTGGATGTAATTGGGAGTGTCTGCTGGGGGAGGGGGGGGGGACACACACACCCACGGGAGGGGGGGGGGGGGGGGGGCAACACACCTACGCACGCTAAGCAATCTGCAGACAGGTACGAGGTGTTTTCTTCTGCGAAGAAGTCTGTACAAATTGTAAACACAGGCTCTGTGTCTCTTTCTCTGTCTCTGGCTTTGTCTCCTCTTCCCCTGCCTCCTCTCTCTCTCTCTCTCTCTCTCTCTCTCTCTCTCTCTCTCTCTCTCTCTCTCTCTCTCTCTCTCTCTCTCTCTCTCTCTCTCATATCACCTGCTTTGCTACCTTTATGTCCAAATCTGGGTATACCGGATGTGTAATATTATGCCTTGCCATGTTTGTATTCTATGTTCGTATAATAAAGTTAAAGTTTTCAACGAGTACAAGTTTTCAAGTCCCCCCCCCCCCCTCTCTCTCTCCTCTCTCTCCTCTCTCTCTCTCTCTCTCTCTCTCTCTCTCTCTCTCTCTCTCTCTCTCTCTCTCTCTCTCTCTCTCTCTCTCTCTCTCTCTCTCTCTCTCGCTCGCTCGCGACAAGGAAGTTGTTGGGTTTGAAAAAGAAACAAAGAAAGAAAGAAAGCTTGGGTTGCTCTAAAAACGGCTTCTAACGCGATCTTTCGGTTTTGTATTATTTTGACTGTCTGTTTTGAGAACCTCTCTTTGTGAACATTACGTCATCTGGGATGAAGGTTGCAGCTAATCTTGGGGGGTTGGTTAAACTGAAAGGATGGTGTGGGGGTGGATGAAATA
>CM065687.1:35129205-35156705 GCA_017654935.2 Phymorhynchus buccinoides | reverse complement strand
CTCTCATTCTGCACTAGACCGTAACGGTCTGAACGTGGAGTCTTTCGGATGAGACGATAAACCGAGGTCCCGTGTGCCCATGCACTTAGCATACGTTAAACCCAGTGGCAACGAAAAAGTTGTCATTTGGTCAACATTTACCCCCCGCCCCCCCCTCCTTCATCAGTGACAAAAATCGCATGCAAATTTTTTTTAATTTTTTGTGTGGAGAATTACTCTGTGACATATTATAACATTAGGCCTATCCTTACCTCCCAAAATTAAGAAAATATGGTCTTTGGATAACAGGCCCTGGTTTGATGCCCTTCAGTGACATGGATAGTAAACCATTGTGGTGCATAAATGCGACATTGGCGGTGAAAGGGTTAATACTTTTAATGGGTTTTTGTTTTATAGTTTCCTTCGTTAGTTATGGCTTAATGTCTACGTGTTGTTTTCATGATTTATGCCAACTACAATATTCTTGTTTTTGCATTTCACCTCAAGTGATATGGGCCAATGGCCTAATCGTTAAATTAAACCAATTGCTCATTGTTCTCTCTCTCTCTCTCTCTCTCTCTCTCTCTCTCTCTCTCTCTCTCTCTCTCTCTCTCTCTCCAATTCTCCCCTTCTTGCTCATGTGCATGCCCACTCACACGAAGAAGATGTTTGGTGAGGAGGAGGTAGTGAATAACCGAGAAGCGTATAGATAAGATTTACGACTTGATTATCTTTCCCCCTGTTGGCTTATAACGTTGAATAAGCCTCGGATGGAAAACTCTGTACATCTGTTTTGTCTGTCCGTCTGTTTGTCTGGCTGTATTTCTCTCCTCTACCCCCCCCCCCCCCCCCCCCCCACACACTCCCCTTAAGCCTCTCCATTCCTCTCCCTTTAAGCCTCTCTCTGTGCCCCCCCCCCCCCCCTCTCCTTTCTACCTGAGTGTATTTCTCTCTTCTTTCCGAGTCTCTCTCTCTCTCTCTCTCTCTCTCTCTCTCTCTCTCTCTCTCTCTCTCTCTCTCTCTCTCTCTCTCTCTCTCTCTCTCTCTCTCTCTCTCACTCTCTCTCTCTCTCTCTCTCTCTCTCTCTCTCTCTTCTCTCTCTCTCTCTCTCTCTCTCTCCTCTCTCTCTCGTCTCTCTCTCTTGAGGCTCTCTCTCTCTCTCTCTCTCTCTGTGCGCGCGCGCTCTCTGTCTGTGTCATTGAGGCTCCACTGTTTCTTTCTGTATACCATTTATCTCTCTCTTGCCTTCGCTTTGTATTGCATTTCTGTTTGAATACCGCTTTGGATGCTAACGTGTGTGCGCGCTTTGATTTGCTTTCTATTGCATATGTGTTTGTTGTTGTTGTTGGATGCTAACGTGTGTGTTGTTTGATTTGATTTCTGTCAAATATGTTGTTGTTGTTGTTGTTGTGTGTCCCTTCTCAGAGCGGCTACCCGTCTCCCTGGCTTTGTTTTATTATAATATACCTCCCTCTCTCAAGTCTCTCCGTCGTACGCGCGTACTCATAATTATGCATGGACGTACGGGCGAGGCGAATACTTGCTCGTAACAAGGCACACGTAAATATCAATGGCGAATGTATGGTTGAGGATAGGGTTCAACCCTTTCACCGCCAAAGTCACATTTTAGCACCACAGTGATTTAACACCTATGTCACTGAAAGGCATCCAATTTGGGTCTATTATCCAAAGACCCTACTGTCTTAGTTTTTGGGAAGTAAGGATAGACCTTATTGTTGTAGATACAGTATGTCACAGAAGAAGAATCCCCAATACTGCAGATGTATTTTGTTCTCTACCCAGGTAATGGAATTACTTGGCTGAAATATGGCTGGCGGTGAAAGGGTTAAGAGCTTAACGAGGAGGCCATACATGTGGGTGCGTTGACGACTTATTGTGTTGTTGGCGGGGACGGTTAGGGGACCGTGGGTGAATGTGTGAAGATAGATGTTGTTCGAGGGCGTTCATTTTCTTTCATTTCCAAAGAGAGATTTTCTTTCCAAAGACAGATAGAAGGTTGATGTTGACACCCCTCTCCCCTTTCTTTCACTCAGTCATACATCCTATCCCTATCCTCCCCCCCCCCCCCCCCACCCTTTCCCCGTTCTTGTGCACACGCTAGCGCGCACGCACGAATACTGAATGTGTGCACGCACAAGCGCGCGCACGCGCACACACACAGACTTGCGCACGCACACGCACGCACACACGCACGCGCACACACACGCACGCGCACACACACACACACACACTGTGCATGCAAACTTGCGCGCGCGCACGCACGCACACGCACACACATATACTCAGACCCACATACCCCTTACCCATCATACACATACATCATAATCATACTACACATACATTTTTTGTTTGTTTTGTTTTTTGGTCTAAGATCACTGTAAGGTGGATAGACGTTAAATCAAAGAACGAACGAACACACACACACACACACACACACACACACACACACACACACACACTGTGTATGCAAACTTGCGCGCGCGCAAACACACGTATACACACACACACACACACACACACACACACACACACACACACACACACGCTCGCGCGTGCGCTCGCGTATCACTCAAACGTGATAAGGCACTGTGGACATTATAATGGACCTTGGACACAATAATAGCCAACCCTAGCTATCATATCAGCTAACGCGGGGCTTAGAATCTAGCCAACTTGGCTGTATCAGGTTATGTGGAATAGAAGTGATCGATCGATGATTATCCACGGCCTTGAGATGGGCTTCAAGTGTTTTGTTTATAGCGTCCCTCTTTGACTTAATGCACACAGCTCTTGACTGCAGTTTCATGATAGTGCTGGAAAGAGGGAAGGTGGTGGTGGGGGGGGGGGGGGGGGGGGGGTAGGTATATTCTGTCTCAATCATAGGGCTGGAAAGGGGGGGGGGGGGGGGGGGGGGGGGGGGGGGGGGGGGGGGGGTAAGAGGGGGCTGGTTCTGGATGGGTGACTGACCGTGCGTGGCCTTTGTCTTTTTCAGTTGTTTTCGTTTTTGGTGGAGGTGGAAACGTGACTGTCGTTGTAGTTGTTGGGTTCTTGTGTTTCGGTACGGTGGGCGGGGTTCGTGACGCAGTCTTCTAATTTTGCTTTCCTGTGTGTTGCTTTGAAATTTCTCGTGGTGGGGTTGGGGGGGGATGGAGAGAGAGGAGAGGGAGGGAGGGAGGGAGGGGAGGGAGGGGAGGGAGGGAGGGAGGGAGGGAGGGAGGGAGGGAGGGAGGGGAGGGAGGGAGGGGAGGGAGGGAGGGAGGGAGGGAGGGAGGGAGGGGAGGGAGGGAGGGAGGGAGGGGGGGGAGGAGGGGGAGGGGGGGGGAGGGAGGGAGGGAGGGAGGGAGGGAGGGAGGGAGGGAGGGAGGGAGGGAGGGAGGAGGGAGGGAGGGAGGGAGGGAGGGAGGGAGGGACGGACGGAGGGACGGAGGGGACGGGGACGGACGGAGGACGGACGGACGGACGGACGGACGGACGGACGGGGGACGGGGACGGAGACGGGGACGGACGGACGGACGGACGGGACGGACGGACGGGAGGACGGACGGACGGACGGGGAGGACGGACGGACGACGGGGAGGGACGGACGGACGGACGGGACGGACGGACGGACGGACGGACGGACGGACGGACGGGTGGACGGACGGACGGACGGACGGACGGACGGGACGGACGGACGGACGACGGACGGACGGACGGACGGACGGACGGACGACGGACGGACGGACGGACGGACGGACGGGACGGACGGACGACGGACGGACGGACGGACGGACGGACGGACGGACGGACGGACGGACGGACGGACGGACGGACGGACGGACGGACGGACGGACGGACGGACGGACGGGACGGACGGGACGGACGGACGGACGGGGGGACGGACGGACGGACGGACGGACGGACGGACGGACGGACGGACGGACGGGCGGACGGACGGACGGACCAGGACGGACGTGACGGACGGACGGACGGACGGACGGACGGACGGACGGACGGACGGACGTGTACGTTGGTTCGGACAGACAGAGCCAGACGAGACAGACAGACAGACGAGACAGACAGACAGACAGACAGACAGACAGACAGACAGACAGACAGACAGAGACAGGACAGGACAGACAGACAGACAGACAGACAGACAGAACAGACAGAGACAGACAGACAGACAGACAGACAGACAGAGACAGACAGACAGACAGACAGACAGACAGACAGACAGACAGACAGACAGACAGACAGACAGACAGACAGACAGACAGACAGACAGACAGACAGACAGACAGACAGACAGACAGACAGACAGACAGACAGACAGACAGACAGACAGACAGACAGACAGACAGACAGACAGACAGACAGACAGACAGACAGACAGACAGACAGACAGACAGACAGACAGACAGACAGACAGACAGACAGACAGACAGACAGACAGACAGACAGACAGACAGACAGACAGACAGACAGACAGACAGACAGACAGACAGACAGACAGACAGACAGACAGACAGACAGGACAGACAGACAGACAGACAGACAGACAGACAGACAGACAGACAGACAGACAGACAGACAGACAGACAGACAGACAGACAGACAGACAGACAGACAGACAGACAGACAGACAGACAGACAGACAGACAGACAGACAGACAGACAGACAGACAGACAGACAGACAGACAGACAGACAGACAGACAGACAGACAGACAGACAGACAGACAGACAGACAGACAGACAGACAGACAGACAGACAGACAGACAGACAGACAGACAACAAGTGCAACGCCGAGCGGCTGCAAAGTCCCCTCGCAGCATCGCCGAGCTACTCCGAAATCGGAATGTGTCGGCTGTACACACAGCGGGGAGACCATTGAGAACTGAAAACAGGACGGACGGATGGACGGACGGAAAGAAGTGGGACATATCGGGCCTGTGACACAAAGGGCCTAGGGCACAGCGGGCTTATCCACAGAAACATTCATGACAACTGTGTTATAGAGCATTCATCAAGAAATGTGAAAAAAACCTGCATTGAAATACATGCAAAACTTCGCGAGATATTAGCGATTATGTGTTTTGGGGTTTGAACCCCGTAACTGGCGCGACCTTGACCTTAATGTAAAACTGAATGCATCAGTGGATAGCTTGCATCTTGGCAAACTAGTATACCAAATTTGATGATGATAGACCGAATAGTTTTTGAGAAAAACGGACAAATAGCCGGACGGACGGAGGCACGCCGGACGGATCAGACAGAAACAATAGTTCCCGAACCTTCGGCTCGGGGACTAAAAAACCGTATTAACTGTTTGTATTGTCACTGGGTTGGATCTTTGATGACAGAGAAGGGGATGTGTGAGAGAGAGCGAGAGAGAGAGAGAGAGAGAGATGTAGTTTATATACATGTGTATTTTGTTGTGATTATGCTCACATGCGTTCGTTTGTGCGCGTGTGTGTATCTTCTTTCTGTCCGAATAAGCATGTGTAATGTGTAATGACCTTTGTGTGCCTATGTGCGTCTTCGTGTGTTCTCTACACCCCCGCCCCCCCCCCCCCCCCCCCCCCTCTCTCTCTCTCTCTCTCTCTCTCTCTCCCCTACACCCCCCTCCATCCTAGACTTCGCATTGTCTATTCTTTTCTAATCAGTCCCATGCTAAGGTATGCCTTAACCAAGCCGATGGCAATTAGTCGGGTGGAGGATAGAGATGGTAGGTAGTTTGATCGTACAATCCCAATGGTAGGGCAATAACTAT
The DNA here is from genome assembly GCA_017654935.2 of Phymorhynchus buccinoides. Taxonomy (NCBI): domain Eukaryota; kingdom Metazoa; phylum Mollusca; class Gastropoda; order Neogastropoda; family Raphitomidae; genus Phymorhynchus; species Phymorhynchus buccinoides. Next base: position 35,150,950 of record CM065687.1, on the reverse strand, counting down.
CGATGAAGGCTGTTTGGCGACCTTGTGATGACAGACTTGAAAGCCATTGGTCATTATTAATTTGATCTTGTATGCTAAACACTGGTATTTATTAACTTTCCTATCAAATATTTATAATAATAATAATATCTGATGATACTTTTTCTTGTTCTTTTTGTTTTTAATACCTTGTGGATTTTAGTTCAATTCAGCTTGACACCTCCAACTCCGAATATCCCTTACCGGTTTTTTTCTGACCTTGGCATGCCTTTCGACCCTGGAAACGTTAATTATGATATTTAATTATATCCTGTGCTGCTACCATCAGCGAAGAATTGTCAGAGGATTTCAGAGGATTAAGAATATCTGACAGAGGTTTGACTTCTCTTGGTTTTGGCTTTTGATTCAGTGTTTTCGTTTCTGTTAAAAAGTGATTTATCACCTTATTATGCATTTGTGGTCGTGTTAGGAACTCATTTCAGTGTTGTGTCCGTTCAGTCTACGGCCTTGGTGTCCTTTTACTGCGGTTTTCAGAGGATTGGACTTCAGACTGTTCTGATGCCTGGTGATTCATGATTCCCTTTAGACCTTGTCTTCGAGTACTTCAAACATTTATGACATCATCTGTTTGTCTTTCACTTAAACAATGTGGTATTTACACTTTGAACAATGACATCCTTAGAAGTTTTTGATTGAATTAGAACTAATAGATTATTTCACAACTTGTATTGACGGAGAAACCAAGATAAGCTGATTCTTGGATTCTTCTGTGGCATATATAAAATAAGGTCTATCCTTACTTTCCAAAACTAGGACAATAGGGTTTTGGGATAATAGACCCCAATTTGATGCTTTTTAGTGACATAGGTGTTAAATCACTGTGGTGCTAAAATGCGACTTTGGCGGTGAAAGGGTTAAGACTAACAATTCTGTGACCTCCCATACGGATGACGGCGGGAAACATGCCATTTTTTCCTTGTAAATAATTATGGCAAATATCAGGGTGGCAGTTAACCGACTTGTCAGACTGGTGTGCATGTGAATGGAAAATTGGACTTTAAACGCCGTGAGGCCCAGTTCAGTAATAGGAAGAAGAAGGGGAAAAAATGGGGGAAAAGGTCACGAGAATACTCGACAAGAGCCGCATTGAAAGACACGAACTTGATAGTATCGCACAGCGTGGCTTCGTTTCGGGCGCGCTTATAACTTCATGCAACCCGGACCATTGACAATACGGGTTTATTGTTGTATTCTATCGGACCTCTGTAAATAAATCTAAATTCTCGAAAATGTCGCCTTCACCACGATGGATTAGACACTCTCCCGCCATGATGTTTGGGTTGTAAGGGGCGCAACTCGAAATGTTGCACCGGGGTAAAAAGGGGGTAAAAAGACGTGTTTATAAGTGGCGTTTTTGCCGACCTATTTTTGCGATTAAAAACAAATAATAACGAGAGGGTAGGATGTTCTAGACCATACAAGTTCAATCTAGACATATCAAACTACAATTTCCCCAGAAAACATTTCGATGCTGTTTTCTAGCCAACGACTTTTAACGTTAGCAGCGCGTGGCGCTCTAGACTTTTGTAGATCTTGGATGAACGGACAGGACGCATATGATTTAGTGGTGAAGTGAAAAGTGTGGAAACAGTATATAATATCCATATAACTGTCCCCCTATAGTGAATGTGAAAGCAGGCGTTCATTTGTCTTTCTCTGGACTCGGTGCTTGAGTGTGAGCCCCAATGAATAGAACTTGAGTCTTCAGTGCCCCCCGTGGGGATACCGGGGAGTCGTTTGTATAAATAGTTCCCCCACTTTCTGGAAGTTTTGTGTTTGTAACTTCCTCTAATCTGTCACTCTCTTTGACTCTGACTCTGCCTTTTCCCTTTGCTTACTGTTGTCTACTATCGTTCTGCCTTACCGGTCCATTCTCCTGCCTGTTTTCAAGTAACACTTTCAAAAAGATTTCCTGCAGCCGAAGTCGGACTTGCTGGGCCTAACTATTTCTTAGCTAGGCGCATAACGGCAGCACGACGCATCTGCGCTCATAATTGACAGGAAACTGTCTGAGCGATCGAAGAAGAAGAAGAAGTCTTCAGTGGATTGTCATCTTTCAATCTTTGTATGTCTAATGCCAATGACCACATTTTGTTACCCTTTCGCCGCCAGCCATTTTTCATAAACAAAATACCATTAAACTTACCTGGATAGAGAGGAAAAAAGATCTGCAATATTGCAAATTCCTCTGTAACATGCATAACATTAAGGCCTATCCTTACCTCCCAAAATTACGAACATAGGGTCTTCAGATAACAGGCCCTTGTTTGATGCTTTTTAGTGACATGGGTGTTAAATCATTGTGGTGCAAAAATGCGACATTGGCAGTGAAAGGGTTAATTATTTAATTATTTAAGTCGCACTTTCCAAAGCAGTTTTCCTGTTTATCATCTTTATGTGCCATGACATTCAAATCGACTGTGCGCAGTGATGCGCCGAGGATGGGAAATTGATTGGACTAACTGTCCTAAAACATGAAAGTCAGTAGGATAAAGATGGGGGGGGGGGGGGGGGGGGGGGGGGCTGGGGGGGGGGGGGACACAATAGGACATTTGCAGTTTTAATTAATTACTAGCGCAACGCCGAGTACCGGTAACGCCTAGTAACGGTAACGCCATGTACTGGTAACGCTGAGTACAGCAAATTTGAAGCGATTCGGTTAAGAAAAGGCGGAGTTATAAGGCCCCGTTTCCCGTTGGCGCTGCTCTGAGAGTGATGCTCTCTCCATAGTAACGGTAACGCCTAGTAACGGTAACGCCAAGTACTGGTAAAGCTGAGTACAGCAAATTTGAAGCGATTTGGTTAAGAAACGGCGGAGTTATAAGGCCCCGTTTCCCGTTGGCGCTGCTCTGAGAGTGACGCGCTCTCCCGATTCTCTTCAAATTTGCCATCAGGCTTTGCCCCGGCCATAGCAAGCCTGACAGCACATTTGAAGCGATTCGGTTAAGAAACGGCGGAGTTATTTGTGAAAAGGTGAAGCGGCACTTATCGCGCGCGTTTATGAATCGAATCGGTACACAGATAGTCACTGTCCCGGGTCATCTACCTGCCAAATGCGAAGGCAATCGGCCCAGAAATACCGGAGATACGGGCGCCGAGAGGCCGGCGGATACGCGTGTTGCTTATTTGCCAAACCGCGCAAATGACACGGCCGCCTCGGTTGCCGTTGCCATCGCCCCGTTAGGGCTCATAGCAAATTTGAAGCGATTCGGTCGAAAAACGGCGGAGTTATAAGGCCCGTTTTGTGTTTCACACACACACACACACACACACACAACCACACACACACACACACACACTTGCCTTTTTATAATATGATTATAATAGGACAATGTCCCCCGAAGACGGTGTGTGGCTACCCACATGACGGGTAATCAAAAATGTTCATACACGTAATGTTCTAATCCCTAGCTGATGAATTTGTACCGTAAGTGCTTCTTGTTCGGCTGTTGGGATGATCCCTGGAGTCTTTTTTTTTTAGCCAGAGTACGTCAATAAACAACCAGCTCTCTAGGTCTCCCTCTCTCTGTCACTACCTGATAATTATGTGCTCATCTTTTCCCATTTACCACAACACCCTCCCCTCTCCCTCCCCACCCTTGGCCTTTTTCCTTTTGGTCCCAAGTCTTCAGTCACCTGTCTTGTCACCCGCGCTGAAGAAGAAGAAAAGTTCGAAAGCTCCCCACTGTCAGCTCCATCAGGTCAATATCTACCTCCTCTTTATTTTCTTCATCTACATTGCTTCAAGACCTGGCAGTGGAATTGCAAGATTACTGTAGTTCATGAGTTAATTAACTTTAATTTTGTTTTCTTTGTCACTTTTTGGGGGGTTTTGTTGTGGGTTTTTTTGCTATTAATTTGTTAGGGTTTTTGTGTGTTGGTTTTTTCCTCCACATTCACAGACATAAAATCATATGCATAGTTACACATACTCATACACACGCACTCGTATTCATATACATACACACGCACGCACACGCACACACACACACACACACACGCACGCACGCACGCACGCGCGCGCGCGCGCACTCACGCTAAAAATGTTTTTATTTTGTTTTATTTTTATAGTCTAATATGACCATTGTGTGAACAGACTTTACATTAAATCAATCAATCAAGACCTGGCAGTCACCCTTTTCAACCACTGCAGCAAATAGGACGGTGTCCTACAGGCTACGACCTGGACCTCGGGACATCATTGCTATGTAACCAAACATGCGGTCATAGTATTTGGTCGTAAATAATCAGTTCAGCCATGGATGTTACACTGTGTCTACAGTCCATGGTTCAGCTTAGTAACCTGCCATCGCCATTCCCTGTCCTCAAGGTAGTCAAAGATGTTAGTCAAGTAGTCACATTGCTTTTCTAGAACTTAAGTTTAAAACAAAAATCTGACTTATTTGATTTAAAAAGACACTGGCTAGTTGATTTAATCTTAAACGTTATTTGGGTGATGTGTTAAGCATCAAGATCAGCAGTGCTCCATAAAATTAAGGGCAGATCACCAAAACGTGTTGGGCTCGGTCCCACGCTTCCAAGCCCCGACCATGCCTTTTCTTAAGCCAGTTAGTCTAGAAAAATATGGCGCAAACATTTTCGCATTTAGAATGTTCGCTGACAAGCAGCATTTTGTCATTTGGGACAATGGGATAGGTTTAGCAGACATTGTGGTTGAGGGTCGTAAACATGAGGAGGGTGACGAATCAACATGTTTGCCAAATATGGATTGCCACCTGTTTACTTCTCTATTCGTAGTTCCTTTTCCTCGCCTGTGATTAGATACCGGATTTAGTCTGGAGTATTCCTGACTGTAGTCGGCATTAAATGATTTTTTCACGTAATCTAGCATTCAATTATTCAGAAGCCAGCGGGAGAGGAGTAGGGGTGGGGGTGTAGATGGTAGAGAAGAAATAAACAGCACCCGCTGTCGCCATAGGTCCTGCCTAATGGTCACCTAGTCCATGTCCGTGGCTTCAGATGACTGTCGGTCTCTGAAATCAATAACAGTCGGGTATAATAATAAGTGCAACGCCGAGCGGCTGCAAAGTCCCCTCGCAGCATCGCCGAGGTACTCCGAAATCGGAATGTGTCGGCTGTACACATACATAAAAACGCATCAAAACAGCACGTAACTACATAAAAAGGCATCAAAACAGAATAGATTTTGTATATATAGCCTTGGAGTTCGGACCCGTGATTTGAGTGCGCGCGATCATGCGCACACGCGCGCACAGAAACATTCATGACAACTGTGTTATAGAAAATTCATCCAGAAATGTTGTGAAAAAAACTGCATTAAAATACATGCAAAACTTCGCGAGATATTAGCGATTATGTGTTTCAGGGTTTGAACCCCCTAACTGGCGCGACCTTGACCTTAATGTAAAACTAAATACATCAGTGGATAGCTTGCATTTTGGCAAACTAGTATACCAAATTTTATGATGATAGACTGAATAGTTTTTGAGAAAAACGTACGAATAGCCGGACGGACGGAGGCTCGACGGACGGACACCGGACGGACGGACGGACGGACACCGGACGGACGGACGGACAGACAAAAACAATAGCTCCCCGAACCTTCGGCTCGGGGACTAACAATGGACGACAGCATAGTACAGTTCTCGTTGTGGAGTTCCCGATCAGTAGGCTTTGTAGTAAGCCTAGTAGGTAGAGCTACGTTTCATATGACTGTCCGTGGGCGTTTCCTTGGATAGAATTACCGCTACGATCTATCTAGTTGATAAATCTAGCTAGACAACAGAGAGAGAGAGAGAGAGAGAGAGAGGGGGGGGGGGGGGGGGGGCACACGGACTTGTCTATCCATTTAATAAGCATTGGCTATCTTGTACTTTAGTCGCCCCTGCCATTCAAATTTTCGCATTAAAAATGTTCACTCAGAAGCAAGGTTCAGCCTTTGTTGGGGGGGGGGGGGGGGGGATAGATAGGGGTTAGGACCAGCCTAAGATTATTTTCATAAAACTAAAAGAAGCAGACTTTGAGATTGAGGATCGTAAACATGAGGGGGTGGGGGGGGGGGGGGGGGGTGACTAAAGTACAAGATAATCGAAGCTTGGGGTGGGGGGGTGGGTGGGGTTGGGGGTCATTGATTTTTCTTGACCCTTTGATATATCTATCACGCCCCTGTCATCGTCTGTCCCTGTGCCCACCCCCTCGGCCAGTGGTGTTTTCTTCAGCACATGGGTTTCTATCCAAAATCCTCCGAAGTCGGATTGTGGCTGCCCACGTGGCGAGGTAATCAAAAACGGTCGCACACACACGTAATGTTCTCATCCCTAACTGGTGCATTTGTACCATGGTGTTCAGGTGCTTCGGCTGTTGGGATGATCCCTGGAGTCTGTAAGCCAGGGTACAACAACAAGCAAACAAACAAGGGCGTCGCCGAGCGGCAGACATGTCCGTCACCAGCAATGCCACGCACTTGCGACACCCCGTAGAGTGTCACATCCTGACACAAAATTGGAAGGGATTCTGTCTTCTAGTTCACGAGATACAGCTTGAAGAATAAACATATAGCGCAAAGAAGGAAATTTCGGTTTTCAAGGTCACACTTCAAGGTCAAGGTCAGCATGGTAATAATTTATGCTCGGATGTTTTCTTCTCTAGGGTATACAGTACCACACACAATCTGAAGCGCTTCTGTCAAGTACCAATGTGCAAAAATATGGCTTAAAACCCCATGTGTAGACTCCTACCACTTTCAAGGCCTACGGATCGCCCGGACCGTGACCTTGACCTTGATCGGTATGTCACCATCAGAACGGGCATAAGCCAAAGTACCTTCATGCCAAATTTGAAGACTCTTTAACACTAACGGTGTGGGAGTTATGGCCCCTGAAAGATTTTCGGTTTTCAAGGTCGTACGCCAAGGTCAAGGTCACGACGGCAAAATGGTTTGCGCGGATGCCTTCCTCTCATGGTGACACACCAGCACACACAATTTGACGTGATTCTGTCAACCCGTTCGAAAGATATCCTTGGGACAGACAGAAGGAGAAAAAAATGACCCTCCGATTTTCAGGCTCCAGCGATCTTTTTGACCTTGACCTTGACCTTGATCGGTATGCCATCATCAGAACGGGCATAAGCCAAACCACCTTCATACCAAGTTTCAACATCCTATGTTGATCGGTGCCCGAGATATGGCTAAAAATAGATTTTCGGTTTTCAAGGTCGTACGTCAAGGTCAAGGTCACGACGGCAAAATGGTTTGCGCCGATCTCTTCCTATTAAGGAGGCACACCTTCACACAAAATTTGACGCGATTCGGTCAAGCGGTTCGGGAGATATCCTTGGGACAGACAGAAAAACAAACAAACAAAAAACAAAACAAACAAACAAACAAACAAAAATACAAACCAGCCCATCGCAATAGTCCGTCTTGGTGACGGACTAATTAAATATACCTTTGAGTATGAACGCACTGAGATGATAGACGGGTCCATACCGCTAAGTCACAGGCCCGCTAAGTGCCAGGCCCACATTGCATGTCGCCTGATAATTTATGTATCTGCATAATGCTGATGACCAGTGGTCACTGCCACTGGCCAATGGTCATCTTCATTATGCAAGGTCTTTGCAATGTGCAGAATTCTCTGGTTATGGGAAATAAGCTGATACGAGTCAAAAGTTGATTTTTGGGGGGTCAAAACGACCAATGGTCATTGTCATCAGACCTGTTTACCCCCTTCACAAATCTTGAGTAGTCTGGATAGCTGAAATGAGTAGTTTTGGTGTGAAATGAGTAGTCCTCTTCATTAAACCATCAAACAATGTTCACTGAAAATGAGTAATTAGAGCATTATTTTCAATTTTGAAGAGTAGTAGAGGTCCAAATTGAGTAGAATACTACTCGAAAAGAGTAGAGTAAACAGGTCTGTGTCATTGACCACTGGTTATTTACATTGTACAAGGTGCAGTAGTAATCTTGTCACACTAATAAGCTGTTAAATAGTGAAAATGTGGAATTTACGTCAAAGTGACCACTGGTCAGTGGAATTGACCACACTGATCATCTGCATTATACAAGTGCATATATTATCTGGTGACAGAAAATAAGCTGTTAAGAATTTAAAAAAATGATTTGAAGTCAGTTACCACTGGTCATTGTCACTGGCCACTGGTAATCTACATTGTACAAGGTACAACAGTACTCGTGACACACTAATATAGTAATAAGCTGTCAAATAATGTCCCTCATCCTCTCTCTCTCTCTCCCCCACCCCACCTCCCACCCTCCGCCTCTATTTTCTTTTGAGGAAAAAAAGGCGACAGCTTGCAGCCTGTTGTTGGCATCCTTCCATACAGTGTTTGGGCTTGGGAAGATGACAGATATTGATGGTGATATAATGCTTTTGGGACAATAGGGTGAATGAACGCAGCTCTTCTCTGAACGCTTTCTAAGTTTGTTTGTGTGTGTGTGTTTTTAGCAGCGTGGTAAACAAACAATGGATGCGCAATCTTGCCCAGACCGAATGCATCACCAAACTCAAACACAACTTTGTTATTACAGTGGAACATCCCTTATAAGACCTCCTATTATAAGTCTCCCTCCCATATAAGACCTACTTCTCTGAGACATTGCTCTTCTTTGTAAGTATTAAAATTAACTCCCTTATAAGACCTCTCCCTTATAAGACCTCATTTTGGATGGTTTTTGAAGGTCTTATAAGGGAGGTTTCACTGTATCTCTGATAAGAGAAATTGCAAGGGGCAACGACTGCGATTTTTACATTAAAACAAACAAAAGACATAAACATTGTATAGCTTATAAAAATGCTAAACTGTAGATACAAAGATATAGGCCTACCCGCTTGCACATAAAAACACCCAATAATGTAAAGTCAAAAACCATGCTAAAATACAATGCATTGTATAATATAATCACGTCAACGCAAAATCGCACACAATAATATAGTTTCAAAAGCATGCTAAAAATGAAACAGCAATACGTCACATCTTAATCCTTTCACCGCCAGCCGTATTTCAGCCAAAATGTTCCATTAAATGTATGTCGGTAGAGAACAAAATTAGTTTTGGGGATTCTTCTGTGACATATATAATAAAATAAGGTCTATCCTTACTTCCCAAAACTAAGACAATATTTATGGTCTTTGGATAATACACCCCAATTTGATGCCTTTTAGTGACATAGCTGTTAAATAACTATGGTGCTAAAATGCGACTTTGGCGGTGAAAGGGTTAAAATGCGAAGCAGTTCATTAACATAATACATGTTACACAATTGTTTCTACAAATTCAAGTTAGGATGGAATCTAGCTAGGACAACTAATATAAGACCATAATTATATACACAGAGAGACCCCCGTGATTGACAGAGTGAATGGATTGTGCACGAAGAGAAACGTAAGCCTACGCGGTGCAAGAAAGAGTGCGTTGTTGCAATTCGGATCATCAATGAAAGCATTTTTTTGTTTTTTTAAATTCCCGAGCGAATCGGCGGGGACTATTGTGGGGTGTTTTTTTTGTCCGTGCGTGCGTGTTTGCGTGCGTCCGTCCGGACACGAAACCCAGATAATAAGCACGCGAGGAAACTTGGAACCCGCTCGGGTTCAGTCTTGTTGATTCCTTTATTGATTTTGTATTTATTTTAAAAGCAAGAATGAAAGAACGTGTTGATTTCATAGAGTGGACAGAAGTTAAAAACATCGGGCCGTAACGCGCTACAGCACGGTTTAATACAATAAGCGCGGCTAAAGAAAGCTCAAACTTGGCAAATAAAAGCAAACGCACGATCTGGGTCGTTGGGATTTCCTGAGTCATCCAAAACTATGTGCCTGATGAATAGGGTTGGGTTGCACCCCCCCTGTGTCCCCAAGGAGACTGCCACCCACTCCTTACTGCCTTACCCTCGCCCCTGCCAGACCAGACCCCCAAAAAACCCACATCAAGAACACACACACACAAAACCCACAACCAACATGACTGTGTGTTGTCGCATTTTCCCCGTGCACGCGCAAAACACGAAACTGTGTATGTTAGTATAAAAAGCTGATGTAGTTTGAACAAAATGTCAAATCACAAACTATTCACGCTAAAGACCCACCAGATCACGTGTCAAAATCACGGGTTTCACGTGTTTTCCCTCTTATACCTGGTAAGAAATCTTGTTTTGACCAGGTTCGACTCCCATACTAATGCCCCCAATTTCAAAGCGAAACATCATTTGAAAGAGCAGCCCTCAATTTGAAGTTGGGGACATTTGCATGTGGGTCACAGCATGGACACTACATTAAATATAGCATCCATGGTCACAGCTACCTAGAAAAAAACAAGGGTCTTAATCGTGGTGCGTCAGTGTGTCCTTAGTAACAATGTTTCAAGTAACTAATCTTGTGATCCCTCTTAGGGGGAGCATGGAGGATAAACAGTGTATAAAAGAGAATGGACACGTGTCAGAAAAATACACACACGAAAACGAGCATTAATTTAAATATGTAAAGCGTATCCTGCTGTTTTCACCTGCCGTGAGATAACATTTCCATGTAATATAGTAGCCTTCAATCAGAGGGCTCAATGGGGATATTCTCCTGCCTTTCTCTCAATATTCTCATCATATACTAATATACTTAGCACAGTAATTATAGTTTCCCCCCCCCTCCTCTCTCTCTCTCTCTCTCTCTCTCTCTCTCTCTCTCTCTCTCTCTCTCTCTCTCTCTTCTCTCTCTCTCTCTCTCTCTCTCTCTCTCTCTCTCTATATATATATATATATATATATATATATATATATATATATATATACTTAGCACAATAATTATTATGCTTTATAGCACAAAAAAGGATCACAGATTGATGGACACAAACGCACATACTCACACACGCTCACACACGCTCACACACACACACAAACGCACATACATGCTCACATATACACACACACACACGCGCGCGCGCGCGCATGTGCACATACACACACACGCTCACACACACACGCGCGCGCACGCACGCACACGCGCGCACGCACACGCACGCACACACGCACACACACGCACGCACACACACACACACACACACACACATCGTTTTAAAAATGGGTAGGGTGGGGTTGAAATAAGAATTATAAGCACAATACCAGCAATACTATGTAAATGTATCCTCATATGAAAATATTTCAGAGATTACCATCGTGTTTTCATCGTGCAAACAAGCTCTGGGGTCCATTAAAGGTCGTTTCAAGTGATCACGGCAAACATGATATTGCAACACGCCAGCAGATGGCTTTACCTTTGCAGCACACCTACATAGATACCATAGGCTTACTATGCTAGGCCTACTGGTGTAAAATACTCAGCAGAGTATACACACACACTCTTGACGAAGGCGCAACACAACAGGGGGCCGTTTCACAAGGGCTAACGTTCCGTAGCGTTATCTCAAATCGGCAAAAACGGTTTAAGAAACACCCTTCGTTTGCCGATGGCTCGCGTAACGTTTTGTTCTTCCCAAACACCGAGCACGCGGCGAACTATCCGGAACTATCACGTGACTTGTAAGGTAAAGATGTGCCCCCCCCCCCTGCATTTCTCGGTTAATTCGATTTTTCCGTTTTTGTCTTTCTTACCATACATAAAACTGTATTTTAGGAACATTTTCAGCTAATAACCTTTTTGGAATACTAAACCCTATCCCTAACCCTAGCCCTAAACCTAACCCTACCCCACACTATGTACTGCAGTACACCGCGATTTGTCACAGTTGTGGTTCGTTGCGTTTTTCCGTCTTATAGGGTGGGGGGTAGGGTTAGGTTTAGGGATAGGGTTAGTATTCCAAAAAGGTTATTAGCTAAAAATGTTCCTAAAATACAGCTTTATGTATGGTAAGAAAGGCAATAACGGAAAAATAGAATTAACCGAGATAGGGGGGGGGGGGGGGGGGGGGGGCACATCTTGACCTTTACCGGGTTTTTTTACCAATCAGACAAGAGCTTGTAATATTTTTTCCGCAAACGTTTTTTTTAAAAAGTGTTTCTTAGACCCCTTCTGGCGTAGCGGTTATTCGCGCGGCGACCGTCCTCTAGAGAAACTCGACCCTGGTTTATCCATTAACTTTGAGTATCACTTTTGTTGCAAGTACTAATTTGGGCTCTTAGATTTCATACACGTGGCAGGGAAAGGGTGGAGGGGGTGGTGGTGTTTAGTGCATACAAAAAGACATCTAAGACAGATATTTCTATGCCAGGATCTTTACAATTTCAAATGCCCCAAATGGTCCTTTGACCCAGAGGGCGTAAAAACTCTTTTTTTCTCTATATTTCTATGCGATCAAAATTGAAATGAGAGGAAGACAAAGAAAGGAAGGAAGGAAGGGAGAAAGATTTGACTCTGCGGCATTGGAGAAACAAGATGAAAGAATGCATGGGGAGGAAGGTTTGACTCTGCGGCATTGGAGAAACAAGATGAAAGAATGCATGGGGAGAAAGGTTTGACTCTGCGGCATTGGAGAAACAAGATGAAAGAATGCATGGGGAGGAAGGTTTGACTCTGCGGCATTGGAGAAACAAGATGAAAGAATGCATGGGGAGGAAGGTTTGACTCTGCGGCATTGGAGAAACAAGATGAAAGAATGCATGGGGAGGAAGGTTTGACTCTGCGGCATTGGAGAAACAAGATGAAAGAATGCATGGGGAGGAAGGTTTGACTCTGCGGCATTGGAGAAACAAGATGAAAGAATGCATGGGGAGGAAGGTTTGACTCTGCGGCATTGGAGAAACAAGATGAAAGAATGCATGGGGAGGAAGGTTTGACTCTGCGGCATTGGAGAAACAAGATGAAAGAATGCATGGGGAGGAAGGTTTGACTCTGCGGCATTGGAGAAACAAGATGAAAGAATGCATGGGGAGGAAGGTTTGACTCTGCGGCATTGGAGAAACAAGATGAAAGAATGCATGGGGAGAAAGGTTTGACTCTGCGGCATTGGAGAAACAAGATGAAAGAATGCATGGGGAGAAAGGTTTGACTCTGCGGCATTGGAGAAACAAGATGAAAGAATGCATGGGGAGGAAGGTTTGACTCTGCGGCATTGGAGAAACAAGATGAAAGAATGCATGGGGAGGAAGGTTTGACTCTGCGGCATTGGAGAAACAAGATGAAAGAATGCATGGGGAGGAAGATCAACAAATAACTTCGCTCAGGACAGGACAAATATTCGTCTTAACCCATGCAAGGCAATGCTAGCCCCAAGAGAAACACGCGTGTATGTAAGTGCACAAAGCGCGTGCACATGTGATACTGGTTAGCACTCTCAGACGGGGGGGGGGGAATACGTGGTAATTTCGGGAAGGCTCCAAGATGTCCTTTCTACAAGACAAGAGCAATAAAATCATTGACCCAAACGAATGTGTCGTACGTAGCACTGAATGCGAGCGAAGGAGAGATTTACGGGCGTAATGGGATGACCAATGGTGCATAGCTACCATACACAAAAAGAAGAAGGAAGTACTCAAACATCATAGACCTCCATCAGGGAGTCAAAAGGCTCCAACTGATGTCAGCTACTTGAGAGAACACTAGCTATTGTCAGGCAAGCAAGTGTTGAATTAATTACTCTCAGGCCAATGTTCAGTTCTCACTGCACATACACATGGTCATGCGCACGCGCACACACACACGCGCGCACGTGCGCACACAGAGAGAAATAAACAGAGGCGGATATGGGTGGTTACAGGGGTTATGGAACCCACCCTCACCTCCCTCCAAAAATAAAAATGAAAGAGAAAGAAAGAAAAAGAGCAGGAAATCCATGACCTCAGGTAATTTGAAGCCAGAGTTTTACCTCAACTCTTTTCCTCCCAGGCGAGGCCTTGTTGCATCTTTTACATTTAAATTATCGTGGGGTGGGGGGGGGGGGGGGGGGGGGGCACCGACTCCCCGTCCAGGTCTGGACTGACTAATCTGCCCCTCTGAGAGAGAGAGAGAGAGAGAGAGAGAGAGAAGGGGGGGGGGGGGGGATCACCGCACACAGTCAGTGCAATTAAATGAATTAGTCCTAAGTACAAAGACATAAAGGCTGCTTGGCTGAAGGCAATTTGGAGACAATTTTCAATACCGGTACCGTTTTGTGTTGCGATCATGACCTGGGCCATCCATCATCACAAACTGAAACACTGATGCAAAGGAAGACGCACAAAAAGTGAACATGAAACGGGCAAGACAGTGTTCACTTCAGATAAGATATACTGCTCACAAAAAGTAGGGGATTTATGTTTTGTAAGATCACCATGAGTGCAATAACGAAATTATAAGTTTTGAAAACACAAATATGTTATTCCTTTAACATGATATCAAGGACAAATTAATTTTGAAACGTCACGTGATTGCCAGAGAAGTCGGACATCAGTGGGTGCAATGTCCAAAAGTCACAAAATTAGTCATATAACAGCTGAAAATGTGTTGGACCCGGTTTCCTGCAAAGCATAGTGGGGCATTTGATTGAAAATGGTCAGGGGATCTTGTAGACCGTGGGAAGGTCTGGGTTTCGTGGAATGTGAAGGTGATCTTGCACAAAATATTCTCAGTGGAGACACGGATCTTCATTTTGGGGGGTTGAAATCTGCCCAGCGCTGGCGTTTTTCAACTTCAGCTTGCACCATTGCAACGGACGTACGATGATTTAGGGACGGCAGGAAAAATAATTAATCCTCCAGAAAATCTTCAGGAGACTGCTGCAGAGCACGAGAAAGCATTGCCTTGAATGCCTGGTACCTAACAGTAGCCCAACAATCTGTCAACTGTGTAAAGGTGTTTTGTGACTTCGAATACATTGATTTTTGTCTTCGATTTTACAGCCAAGAAAGGCTGAACTATCATTTTGAAATGAAATGAAGCTTATGGTCTGGTTATTGAACCCACGGTGAGATATCAAAGTCAATATCCCCTACTTTTTGTGAGCAGTATAGGTCTGCTTATAATACCTCACCAACTTGCACCGAGAATGCAAAGTCTACGGGTCTAGCAGAAATTGTTGCCACCTCTGCTATCTGGAGGTTATAGTCGGACACGACTGGGAAGCACGCAAGGGTTCAATGCTGAGGCACGTAGATATAATTTATTGTGGCGAAAGTCTGCAGATGGAATGATCGTGCAGTGGGGGTGTTTCTTTTCTGAATACTCGAGTTTCTGCAGTCTAATTTGTGCAGGGTATTTATTGTTTCTTGATGGCGTCGTCCCTCGTCGTCTCCCCCCCTCCCTCCCCCCCCCCCCCCCCCCAGCTAATTAGTTGCTTGTTTGTGTTCGTCACAGCTGTAGGCATATAATAACATTTTATTTTCTTGTTTGTATATGGACACGTCGTGCATGTCTGTGTTATAATATGTTGTGTATACCCGTACTCTTGTGTGTCTGTAAGAGAGAGAGAGAGAGAGAGAGAGAGAGAGAGAGAGAGAGAGAGAGAGAGAGAGAGAGAGAGAGAGAGAGAGAGAGTGTGTGTGTGTGTGTGTGTGTGTGTGAGAGAGAGAGAGAGAGAGAGTGAGTGTGAGTGTGTGTGTGTGTTGTGTGTGTGTGTGTGTGAGAGAGAGAGAGAGAGAGAGAGAGAGAGAGAGAGAGAGAGAGAGAGAGAGAGAGAGTGTGTGTGTGTGTGTGTGTGTTTGTGTATGTGAATGACAGAGAGAGAGAGACACTTTGTAATGCGATAGAGAATACTTTATCTGATTGTGGACGTCCTGTTCTCATAGAACGGGGTACGGGTGTGCAATTTTAAAAAGCTTTCCTCTTCCCAACTCATCTCTTGAACCTTTTGTATTGGTCTGGCCATGGACTCTACACTAGATGTGTGGCATCCATGGTATTGCCCATGAGGAGGCCTTGCCATCTAACTAGATGGAAACATGCCAACTGGAGCTTGTCCTTGAACCTCTGTGTGTGTGCGTGCATGTGTGTGCGCGCGTGCGTGTGTGTGTGTGATAGAAAGAGACACAGAGAGAGGGAGAGAGAGAGTAAAATCTGTGTTTAAGTGTTCGTGTGTGAAGTTGTCGTGACGTGTATAATATGCGCGTGCACGTGTGTGTTTATATTTGTACAAATATGTGTGCGTGGATCTTCACGCACGCACGCACGTGTGTGTGTGTGTGTGTGTGTGTGTGTGTCTGGTCAGTCAGGATGGACACCGACCACTTAGCGGGGTTCGTAACTGACAGGTGAAAGGGTCAGCATTAAAAAAAAAGAAGAAAAAAGCCATTGTCAGGGTAAAAATGAACGGATGATGAAAAAAAGAAGAAAAAAAAGGAAGAGTTGACAGGGAGGGATGTGTGGTACGGCGTACAGGTGAAAGGAGAGTTGGGGGTGTGGTGGTGAAAGGAGTGTGGGTTATCTTGTACTTTAACCCCCCTCCCCTCCCCTCCCCTCTTCTCAAAATTAATGTTCGCATTGAAAGTTTCCACTGAGAAGTAACATCCTGCCATTCTCGGGAAAGAGAAAAGGTTTTAGGTCCAGCTTAGGGTTATATTTCATAAAACTGAAAGAAGCTGATTCTGAGATTGACTCATGTGGGGGTGGGTGGGTGGGGGGGGGGGGGGGGGGGGTGTTACAGTACAACCTTACCAGACTGCGTGGACGCTTGTGTGTTTCCAAGGTCACCTTCAGCCTCGAGACATTTTCTACTAAGAGCTGGACACTGTGGCGGGCGTACTGGTTATGGACAGGGCATGCGAGTTTTGTTTGTTTTTAATATGCAGAGGTTTTAAAAGAAAGCAGGGGAAGTGAAAATGAAAATGACGTTTTACGTCCTCTCGGTCATAGACACATATGGGACATTTGTAAATACAAAGATGGTGGGAACAATACTGGCTGCAATGCCCGAAAGCAGTGCAACACCAGTAAAGTCCCAAGTTTTTATCAATATAGATAGGTGTAGCGGTAACCACGTCTCAGTTAAACCTCATCGGTTTAACATTACCGCCACAATAATGAAAGCAGGGGAAGTTGATTTGATGGAGCTACTTAACACATTTTGCATGCGTGTTCATGCTCTTCTTATTATGCATTATTTATGCTCTTGCGGAGTTCATTTCAAAGAGATCATAATTTACACATGTCTGTATGTGCAGAGAGAGAGAGAGAGAGAGAGAGAGCTTAGCTGGTTGTGACGAACTTCTAGAGAAGGTGAGATTAGCGTCCGATTGATCAGAGATCCCTATGGACGGTAACGAACTTCTTCGCTATCTATTTATATTATATGATCAATTCGTGACCTTAAAAAAAAAGCGTCACGTTCCTTTGATCAGTCTTGGTGGCCGAGTCCTGACCCAATGACTGTAACAGCTGCAGTCTTCCTGGGATTACACCATTATTGTCTCCCTTTCCAGCTTACTTCTCCACTACCACCACCCTTACCCACGTATCTACTTACTACCTACCTGCAACCCCTGTCCCCTAACTTCTGATATTATTCTTCTGGCTTGATTCTGAACATAAATCTTGCCCTCCCCTCCCCCTGCAAATCCCACAAGCACCTTGCAGACCAGTTGGTTATTAGTCCCTGAGTGAGTCTGCGGTGGTTATTGTTAGTCCCCGAGCCGAAGGTTCGGGAACTATTGTTTCTGTCTGGTCCGTCCGGCGTGCCTCCGTCCGGCTATTCGTCCGTTGTTCTCAAAATATATTCAGTCTATCATCATCAAATTTGGTATACTAGTTTGCCAAGATGCAAGCTATCCACTGATGTATTTAGTTTTACATTAAGGTCAAGGTCGCGCCAGTTACGGGGTTCAAACCCCAAAACACATAATCGCTAATATCTCGCGAAGTTTTGCATGTATTTCAATGCAGTTTTTTTCACATTTCTTGATGAATGGTCTATAACACAGTTGTCATGAATTTTTCTGTGCGCTCGTGTGCGCATGATCGCGTGCGTTCAAATCACGGGTCCGAACCCCAAGGCTATATATAAAAAAACTATTCAGTTACGTGCTGTTTTGATGCGTTTTTATGTAAGTACGTTTTCTTTTGATATCTGCCGCTTCGCCTGTTCCAGGACATGTCTCAGGACATGAATGTGTGCACATGATCGCGCGCGCTCAAATCACGGGTCCGACTCTCTGACAGTACTATTCGTTCCGTTAAAACGTCCGTCCTATTAACTAAAGTCCACCGCGAGCTCTGGTTTTCTTTGATGTACGTGGAGGCCAGAGGAGGCCTGTTTGATGTGTTTCAAAGAAACGCCGAAGGTCCCACCCACATTCCGATTTCGGAGTAGCAGGGCGATGCTGCGAGGGGACTTTGCAGCCGCCCGCGTTGCACTTGTTTTTGTTTGGTCCATGTGCCTTCTGTCCATCCATCCGTCTGTGCACATTTTCTTGAAAACCTTTGTCTGTTTCAACCATTTTTGGTATACGATTTTCAGAGCTATCGACTGAATTGCTTATTTCAAGGTCAAGGCTACGCCGGGTACGGTTTCACATTCCCAAATCGTCAATATCTCGACAAGTGTTGAACACATTTCAATACAGTTTTTTCATGTTTTCCCACGAAAGTGCTATTGAAATTGGTCCATCCGCTCGGTCCGTCCGTACATGCATGTGAATTATGGGGGTTGAACTCCAAGGCTGTATCTTTTGTACCGCTAAAAGAAAACGCTTCAAATTTGGTGTTGTGGTGCATCACTGCTCACAAATATTTTCTTATAAAAACTATTACCGTGCTGACCTTGACCTTGAAAATGTTCATGTCTTCTTGTGGCCATATATTTTGCATTGCCGGATTTAGGATATTCAAACTTGGTATGCGGGTGCATTGACTTCTGATCAGTACGAACATTGGGTACCAATTAAGGTCACATCAAGGTCAAGGTCAGCACCATAACACGGTTATATTTTTTTCGGCGGGACCATTCAATTTTGTAAGCACTTTTGTACTTCCACACTTTCTTGAGACATTTAGAAGCTTTCTGTACATTGGCTTGTAGTGATTCAGATTATTGAGTATCCATCAAGGTCAAGGTCATCTGCGAGGGGACTTTGCTGCCGCTCGGCGGCACTTGTTGCGTTTGCGATTCTTTCTTTGTTATTTTCTTTTTCCCCGTCTTCGCAACATGTTTTTGAACTGATGCAGAGAATCACTTCATTTTGTGTATGGTAATGCGTTGACTTGAAGCTGACGTGTAGGCCGGGTTCACATTAGACGCGTAAGTTCCGTACTGAAAAGCCTTAATAAGTGGAAGAAAGAAGGATACAAGTTTACGCATAATAGGGGAATTTTGGACACGTGCGCAAATCTTTTCCTTTCTCTGTTTAACTTATTTATGGATTCCGCACGGGTTTCCGCATGGAATATCCGCTTATATGTGTACACGGCCTAAAAATCATCAGTAAGGTGATAGCGGATGTCAAAAGAGAGAAGGTTTTTTGGGGGGTGGAGTCACAGCAAGGTTGATTTCCTTCTACCAGCTGCCACCAAGGGCGTTTTTACGTACAATACAAGTCGGTCAATTGTGGCGGGAAATGCAACAAAAGTTTAAACATAACAATAGGCAATGTTGCAGCGAAGGGGTTTGAGTTCTACAATGTTATTCTTTATTTAGGCCTTAGGCCTTCCAACTACACACACAAAGTTAAAGGTCAGCCTCACAAAAAAGGGCAAGCCTTACAGACACACTGACTCACCACGATGAAGTCCCTTTTTTTTCTGGGTAGCTGTGACCCACATATAAATGCCCCAACTTCAAATTAATTGAGGCTGCTCTTTAAAATGTTTCGTTTTGAATTTTGGGGCATTTGTATGGGAGTCAAACCAGGCTGGTCAAAGCAAAATTTCTTACCAGCTATAAGAGGGGAAACACGTGAAACCCGTGATTTTGACACGTGATCTGGTGGGTCTTTAGACACGGTTTTGGAGTAGACCAAAAGTAATATTAATATTGAAATGTTATTATGTGTGAACAACATAGTCATTGCACAATATGCGTGGGTGCTTCCACAAAATCCTGGGAAACCTGAAAAGCTTGTCACCTAGTCCTTGGGGAGGTACAGCCCCCCCCTCCCCCCCCCCCCCCCCCCCCCCCCCCCCCCCCCCCCCCCCTCCCCCCCCCCCCCCCCCCCCCCCCAAGCTGAAGAAAAAAAAAAGTTATATTTTAAAACCTAAAATTCAGACAGGCCTCTGGAAAAAGTCAGGGACATGGCTGAAGAGAAGCACCCATGCATTATGTTTTAAACAAACGTTTTTCTAACATGGTGAACACAAATGTATACTCGCCTTCTAAGGAATACAAGTGTAATTGTGTTCTGAGTTCTTGTGTTGCGTGTGCAAGGCAGGCAGGACATCCCTGACAACCATTGAATTAACTTAATTTTGACTCTAGACATTTATTTCTGCCAACAATTTCTGTCAAATTTATCAGAGTAAAGAAACTTGGCGTCTGCAAATACTGTGAACCCGTGTGACACGTAACAAACGAGGCCATTCCTTATCTCCCAAAATTAACAACATACACTCATACTACAGTCATTTGGATAACAGATCCTATAATTTCATGCCTGTTGGTCTACGACTAGTGTAGAGTGACATCAGGGGTGTTAATAAAATTAATTGGTGTGGTGCAGAAATGCGACATTGTCACATTGGCTGCGAAAGGTTTGTTTGATCGTGGAGATGAACTTAGTTGTATCATCTTTGGTTTCAACTTAGCTGTATCATTTAGGCATTGGACTGTAGAGGGGAAATATTGTTTTTTGATTTTGGTCTTCTTGGTTTTTTGCTCCTTTTGTTGCCAGCTTTTTGCCCCTTTTGCTGTTTTCTTGTTTGTCTGTGTTGATAAAGGCGCAATGGCCGAAATATCCAGTAGTTTGTTTTGTCTCTTGTGAATCAAATAACGTCACTTTACACTTGTGTAGTTGTTTGTTGGATGAACAGAATAATAAACGGATTATGGCGTAGTAGGCCCCATGCTGTTCACGCCAAAACTAGAGACCTCAGCCAAACCTTAGAGAAGCAGACGAGACAGGCCTAGGAGAATCTTAGAAGGAATCATGTATTTTATTTTTAGTCACATACATGCTGGAGTAGGATTATGAACGCATGACAAGGACGTGCCACCAGAGAGCGCTCTGGTGCCACACACACACACGCGCGCGCGCATGCTCGCACACAAACACACACACATGCTTTCACAGACACACACATACATATTCTCGCACGCATGTGGGCCTATTCATATTATTATGCACATGTATACACTAACAGACACATATATCACAAAAGGCTGTGCAAACATTCATAAACACACACATACACACACTGGCTACAGCAAAACAGTAAAGCAAAACGCTTGTGTGTGACTGTATCGGCTTCGTCGCTAATCAAGAGCAATGTCTGCATGCGTCTCCTCTCTGATTGGTCCGTTTCTAGGTGAGCAACCTTTGACCCTGCGCCGCCGGGGAAACGAGCGCGTGTTGCGGAGAGAGGGAGCTGGGGGAGGGGCTAGGCGGCTTTTACTTGGCGTAATGCTGAATAACTTCGTGTTGTTTACTGGTGGCTGCTTCGGGGGCATTCTTTGCACGGAAGGAATGCGCGCGCGTGTGCGTTTGTGTTATGACCTTTAACCGCAACATTGAAAGGGGTTGTATGCCTGTCTGTCGTTTCCGACAATGACTGCCAGATTTAGCAGAGGGGGCAGATACTATTCTGTAACAGCATTAAACTTGTGTTTCTTTCCTAATAGCACACACACACACACACAC
>CM065687.1:35079205-35124205 GCA_017654935.2 Phymorhynchus buccinoides | reverse complement strand
GATTAACAGACAGAGCTCTAGCCTTCAAAATGTTAATAAACTGGTGTAATTTGACAGAATGAATGGAATTGATTTTTTTTCTTCACTTAACTGCTATCCCTTTTATTGTTGCTTTTCATATGTTTCAAGCCACAAAGACACATAATTGTTCCTGTTTATTTCTTGCTATTGAAAAAAAGATGTTATTGAACCAAATGAATGAAAGTTTAGCTTGACGTCCTCCCGGCCGAAGCCATATGGGACAATACTTTATATTTAGTTGGGGGTTGAACCAAATATGCCTCATTGAGGCTTTATACTGAAAATTCCCTGCCCCTGTCTCGTGCACCGAGATGCGTGCGCCATCTACGTAAGATTATTGTCCTTGCCTGTCATGAAGTAGTAGTTTATAGCCACAGAAAATTATCTGCTCCTGACTCGTCATGCGGTGGCATAGGCAGTTCAGGCCTAAGCACACACTCCATCATGAGGAACACACGTGTAGCAGTGCATAGAATGGTGTCATCGTCGGGATAAAGGGACGACCTTTGGAGTGGGGCGTTCTTCAGTAAAGTGTGCAGGCCTACATCATGCTACGTGGAATGTTTCTTAGCCTGGACAGCATGCATGACTCCTTAGAGCCAGCCCTTGACCCTTTAGATAACAAGCTGAGCTGAGCTTGACATTGAAATGACTGTGTGGGTTCAGTCTCATGGTTTGCGTCAGCTGCTGAGACTGAAAAACGTTAATATTTCAGCCGGTCGTTTTGTGTGGGTTTTTTTTTTAATCCTAAAAACTGACCCAAGACAGAGAGAGAATCATCAAGTGTTGTCTTTTCTGATCAAAGATTTGTGAAGAAATTGCTGCCGAGTGATAGCATTCACTGCATACGGCTTTGGACATTTTGTGAAAAGTGTGTTAGTGTGGTTAAGAATCAGACATGCCGGTTCCCATCCATAAGATTAATGACGAGCCAGGCTCAGGTACTGTGTATTCTCTTCTTAGAACTCCTGATGGTCCTTAGTGGCTTTTCACTCATTTCCATTTCTCATTGTTACTTGTGTATTACTGCTGCTTACATTTACTGTCTTGTTCATGTTTGTTGCACTTTGTTCCTGCTTGTTGTTTTTTCACTGTATATCTATCGCCTGTGTTATTACCATCAATAGTACAGTAAGGTGTGTGAAATTTGATGTTATCACCTTCTCATGTGGCAATGGACTGTCTCTCTGTTGACAGCCTCACGGTTGGGGCGACGACCGAAACGGATGAAGGACGTGGGAGGCGAAGGCAGCGGCAGCTCCCGCGTGGGGAACCTGCCCATCGCCCCCTACCCGGGTCCTCAGGAAGTGAACCGACTGCGCATGGAGCAGCTGCAGAAGATCCTGCATTCCGGGGGCTCCTTGAAGGAGGACTTGATGCAGGCCTTTGTCAGTGTGGCCAAGGCCAGCTTCCAGGAACATTCCAAGACCGGGGACAGAGCGAAGGGCCCCGAGGTCCAGCAGCCTGACCCGCTGACCTCGCTGGGGGGGTCCAGCAGCCCCATGGACATCCTGGCTTCGGTCAGCAGCGCAGTGGCCACATCAGCGGCTGGTTTGCAGAGCAGAAGCGCTTCAGTGGACAGTGCGGGGCAGGGCGGGGGGCAGTTGGATTCCCCCTCCAGCCTCAACAGCCCCGAGGGCAGGGACCTGAGCATTGTGGCCTTTGACAATTTCCTCTTTGAGCAGAGCTTGCCGGGCACTCCCGGGGGCACGCAGCAGGTGCTGCTGGAAGGAATCGGGGAGCTGCAGGCCCTCAACAGCCCCTACAACCCTGGCAGTGTGGGGGCTCTGGACTTTGCCTCGGCCACCACCAGTCCTGTGTCCGACATGGGACTGGGGTCCCCCATCCTCCAGCAATCCTCCTCCTCTGTGGCAAACGGTAAAGCTGTCCTTGGAGGGGATGGTTCAGGTACTGCTACTGTGCTCAATGTGAATAGCGTGGACTCTCAGAACTTGTATCCCCCAACCTTTCAGGCCCCCTCCTCTCAGCCTCAGCACTGCCTCTCTGTGTCTACTGCCCGGAATAACAACACGGACCCTACTGCTTTTGGTGCTGTGCACATCAAACAGGAATTTCTCCAATCGGAAATGAACCCGACAACAATAAAGCAGGAACCTAATGGTAACTTTTCTTCATCGTGTATGATGGTGAAAATGGAGCCGGTGTCACCGGCTGTCAGTGTGAAGACTCACCGGCACTCTGTGATTGCGGAGTTTGATGAGACTGTGGAGACTGATTACGCTGTGGATGTGAAGGGTATTATGGAGGAAGTGCGGCAGACGCCGACAGAAACCAGGCGGCTGTTGATAGAGCAGGTACTTCCTGATGTGTGTGTGTGTGCGTGCGCTTATCGTGTGTGTGTGTGTGTGTGTGGTAAGGTATTACGTTTCTAATCACAGACACTCGTCTTTGTGAAATTCAGGCTGCTCCCACCTGGAGAGCGTGTCTGCTAGTGCAGCTCTGTCCCCAATTTTTTGCATGCAGTTTTTCTTGTGTGACGGAAGGGGAAGGAGTAGATTTTGACTACAATTGACAGCTACTTTTTTACGACTGGGTTCTTTAAAGCGCATTTGAAAAACTTGGTGTTCAGACCATAAGTTCTAGTGGAGAGTGAGCAGAAAAAAACTTTCTTCTGCAACCAGGAATGAACCTGGGTTTTTTGCTTAATGAGACGAACGTGTTACCATACTCCTGAGCCACTATCACTGTGTGTGTGTTTGACAGACCTTAAGTTCGTCAAATGTGGCCCAGCACCACGAAAGGGACATTAAATGTCAACATGACCATTCTGAGAAAATGGTACAGTTAGAAACTTCAGACAATTCTCTTTCAAATGATATAAGAACCATTCTTGTAACGTTTTCCGGTTTAGAGTTATGACCATTTAAAGTTGGTAGGGTGGCTGTTGGCCATTTTCAGAAATCACAGTTTTAAGTTTGGCCTAGCTGAAAAAAATGCATCAACCTATTCATTTTTAAAGCATTTTTTGGAGCATTTAGCGATCATAACAAAGATTGTCCTTTATACATATGAAAGATGGGTTGTTAGAGAGCACGAAATTACTTATAACTCAAAATTGATATTTAAAAAAATTAGATTTTTGACTTTGCAAGCCTGTTGTGGGAATCTAATCCAGCGACTTAATGTCCCTTTCGTGGTGCTGGGTCACGAATGCTTCTTACATTTAAACTTTCTTTTAATTAATTGACCTACGTTTGACACCCATGAGCAGGGCTCCCAGGGACCCCATTTGGGGGTCTATGAAGCACTAGAATTCTAAAGGACCCTCTAAAAGAATGTGCAGGGGGTCCCAGGGAAGCACTAAAAAAATTATTTTTAGCATTCATAATGTCACAGAGACCCTCTATCCCGCCTCTAGGACCCTCTATGTAAATGAAGGAGTCCCTGGGACCCCTTGTTTTGCAGGAGGATTGGGAGCCCTGCATGAGTGACCTCTACATCCTCCCTTCACCCCCACCCCTCCTTACCTTCTTTCCATCTTTATTCCTATGCTCTGGCTAATCCAGCCATAATCATTATTTTTAGGTGTAATTAATCGTTAGTGTACATGTGCACCGCCATGGTGTAATTAATCGTTAGTGTACATGTGCACCGCCATGGTGTAATTAATCGTTAGTGTACATGTGCACCGCCATGGTGTAATTAATTGTTAGTGTACATGTGCACCGCCATGGTGTAATTAATTGTTAGTGTACATGTGCACCGCCATGGTGTAATTAATCGTTAGTGTACATGTGCACCGCCATGGTGTAATTAATTGTTAGTGTACATGTGCACCGCCATGGTGTAATTAATCGTTAGTGTACATGTGCACCGCCATGGTGTAATTAATCGTTAGTGTACATGTGCACCGCCATGGTGTAATTAATCGTTAGTGTACATGTGCACCACCATGGTGTAATTAATTGTTAGTGTACATGTGCACCGCCATGGTGTAATTAATCGTTAGTGTACATGTGCACCGCCATGGTGTAATTAATCGTTAGTGTACATGTGCACCGCCATGGTGTAATTAATCGTTAGTGTACATGTGCACCACCATGGTGTAATTAATCGTTAGTGTACATGTGCACCGGTGTAATTAATTGTTAGTGTACATGGTGTAATTAATCGTTAGTGTACATGTGCACCGCCATGGTGTAATTAATCGTTAGTGTACATGTGCACCACCATGGTGTAATTAATTGTTAGTGTACATGTGCACCGCCATGGTGTAATTAATCGTTAGTGTACATGTGCACCGCCATGGTGTAATTAATTGTTAGTGTACATGTGCACCGCCATGGTGTAATTAATCGTTAGTGTACATGTGCACCACCATGGTGTAATTAATCGTTAGTGTACATGTGCACCATCATGGTGTAATTAATCGTTAGTGTACATGTGCACCACCATGGTGTAATTAATTGTTAGTGTACATGTGCACCGCCATGGTGTAATTAATCGTTAGTGTACATGTGCACCACCATGGTGTAATTAATCGTTAGTGTACATGTGCACCATCATGGTGTAATTAATCGTTAGTGTACATGTGCACCGCCATGGTGTAATTAATCGTTAGTGTACATGTGCACCATCATGGTGTAATTAATCGTTAGTGTACATGTGCACCACCATGGTGTAATTAATCGTTAGTGTACATGTGCACCGCCATGGTGTAATTAATCGTTAGTGTACATGTGCACCATCATGGTGTAATTAATCGTTAGTGTACATGTGCACCGCCATGGTGTAATTAATTGTTAGTGTACATGTGCACCGCCATGGTGTAATTAATCGTTAGTGTACATGTGCACCGCCATGGTGTAATTAATTGTTAGTGTACATGTGCACCGCCATGGTGTAATTAATTGTTAGTGTACATGTGCACCGCCATGGTGTAATTAATTGTTAGTGTACATGTGCACCGCCATGGTGTACTTAATCGTTAGTGTACATATGCACCACCATACTTGATCAGACGGTGTTGTTGTGGTGTGGCAGGTGACAGATGCTGTGGTGGACGCTCACATCAACACAACGCTCAACACGCACAAGGCCATCGCCGAAGCCAACCAGAGGATCCAGCTGGACTTCCGAAAGGACTCGGTGGTAAAGCATTGCTAAGCTAGGGGTCTGTGCAATATGGGCGAACTGAGCGAAAATGTTCATATCAACTTACAACTAACTCCCCCATGGGAATACCAAGGGATTCTTTCAGAACAAATAGTTCCCCACCTTCTAGAAGGTGACAGAAAAGCTGCTCAGCATGCGTTATGTGCTTGTTTAACAGATTTGTGTCTCCCGGGTTATTTCCTCTAGTTTATTGTACTGCTGGGTTATTTTTAAGGCAGCTTTAGCACTGCAATGGGTTAACGTTTGCTGTAAAATGGAAATATATCTCAATGTTTGTGTGTGTGTGTCTCCTGGCCTTTTTTGAACCAAACTAAAAGGCTCATTGAATAGAATATGATTTGTAAATTATTTATCTGAAGAAGTAGCTTTCTACTTTTTTTAATGTTTTCAATTAGTTCAAATTATCTTTTAATGGGGCTGGGGAGCCAAGTTTAGAGTTGTAGAAGTTTAGCTTTGTAGAAAGAGGGGGGTGTATGGTAGAGGTGTAAGGTGTAAGATTTGAAGCTGAGTAGCATGTTCCAGGATTTCATTTGAGTAGCATGTTCCAGGATTTCATTTGAGTAGCCTGTTCCAGGATTTTTGAAGCTGAGTAGCATGCTCCAGGATTTCATTTGAGTAGCATGTTCCAGGATTTCAATTGGGTAGCATGTTCCAGGATTTCATTTGAGTAGCATGTTCCAGGATTTCATTTGAGTAGCATGCTCCAGGATTTCATTTGAGTAGCATGTTCCAGGATTTCAATTGGGTAGCATGTTCCAGGATTTCATTTGAGTAGCATGTTCCAGGATTTCATTTGAGTAGCATGTTCCAGGATTTCATTTGAGTAGCGTGTTCCAGGATTTCATTTGAGTAGCATGTTCCAGGATTTCATTTGAGTAAACATGTTCCAGGATTTCATTTGAGTAGCATGTTCCAGGATTTCATTTGACCTTTTTTGTTGCTACTGCCGAAGTTTCAGATTACCTAGATTGTTGCAGTGAAGGTTTGTTTCGGGTGAGTGGCATAATGTAGGTTTCAGTTGTTTTCCCACTCTTCAAAGGCGCTAATTGTGGACATTTGCGGCTGTCATTGTTAAAAATATGTTTCAGATGAATGCCATTCTGCACTTGAGGTTTCAATTTTCCCTCTTTTTTATGTTCCTGGCGCCATCATTTGCGGTTGTGTCTGTGAAAGGACGTTTCGGATGAGTAGCATATTCATGAGTGCAACTTTTCCTGGTATACAAGGATTTCCTGTTTTAGAATTTTACCAGAAAAGGAAGTTCCTTTTTTTAAAAAACAATTTGTCAAACAAGATCTTTGTGTGTCGACTGCATTTCTCAAACTTTAAAATAAGCATTTGTATAAATTGTGAAAAAAGCAAACTAAAATACCTTCATAAATCAATTTTTGCTTCAGCTGCAGGGGGACATTACACCCCTGGACCCCAGCCTTTCAGGGTTTTTTTTCATTTTGTGTAGTTGCACCCATGCATATTGCAAGATTTCAGCTGTTTTCCCACTTTTCAAAGGCATGCAGGGCTCTCTTTTAAGGTCTAACTATTGCCTTGACATTGGACCATTTTCAAGGGTTTCATTGCAGACACGTGAGGTTGTCACTGTGAAGCTGTGTTTCAGGAGGTGGACCCGAAGGTGGTGCAGGAAGAGGCGGACTACATGTGGCGGCAGTTTGTGTCCGCCATGGTGCCTGAGATTACGAACGTGGTCAAGTTCTGCAAGAAACTGCCAGGTGGGAGAAGACGTAGCTTCCTCATGCTCACCCCCTTCTTCTTTCTTGAGGCATCCTCCGTCATGTTGACGATTCTGATGCATAAACAAAGGGGGTTCCGTCCGCTATGCTTATCAATATTAACTGTAGAAAAGGATATCTGTCCAGATGATCAGCTCACTGGGGAAGTGGGGTAGGGTGGAGGGGTATGGAGAAGGGCATGAGGGTGGGGGAAGGGGAAAGGGGAGTGGGTTAGATCTGGGATTTGAAGACCTCCACAGAGGCTGATGAAATTACCTCGGGTGGAAGGCTGTTCCACTCGCGCACAAGAATGCTTATAGGATAGTTGACTAAAAAGGGCCGACCGACCGCATACGATTTAATCCAAATGCGATCCGATTGTGACGATGTCTGTGAGTGACGATTCACGTGAAATACTTTCGTCTAAAAATAATTCTGCTGTTTTTGTTCAGTATGCTCATGTATACAGGAATCAAAATAAAATGACCGATACAAAAATACACATAGTTCATCAGATTCGTGTACTGCAAATATAGTGAACAAAACTAGTAGGATTTCATCAGATTCATTTAGACAGTAGAATTTTTATGATGCTCACAAATGTCACAATGGGATCGCATTTGGATTGAATTGTATACAGTTCGGTCGGCCCCTTAAATTTGCAATAACTGCTCTTTATACCTTCCCTCATAAGTTTGGAAATGTTCACAATCGAAATTGTTGCTAAAATAATTTTCTAGATTAGTGGGATTAGAGCCATGGAGGTTTTTTCCTCCACTTTTCTCAAAACAGCAAAATGTGAGGCTGACAATTAGGCCGTGTACAAAGACGCATAAGGGGATAATCCATGCGGAAACCCGCGCGCAATCCATAAATAAGTGAAGCAAAGAAGGGAAAAGATTTGCGCACGTGTCCGAATTTCCCCTATATGCATAAACTTTTATCCTTCTTTCTTCCACTTATTTAGGGTCTGATGTGAACCCGGCCGTATGACAGTTAACCTACAGTGGAATCCGCTTAATCGGCCACTTTTAGGACCAGGAAAAATATGGCCGATAAAGCGAATCGGCCGATAAAACGAACATCGAGATACTGTATGACGCAATTATGCAAGTCAAAGGCAATGACGTCAAAATTAAATGTTGCAGTTCAAATTCAAATTCTTTCCCTTTTTGTGATGTGTGTGTGTGTGTGTTTATTAATCCTACAACTTGACAGAAGCACGAGTAAAAGACAATGATTTTGTTTTCTTGAGTGATTTTAATGCCATGCAGGGTCTTTCAATTGACAACAGCTTACCTTCCAACTTCACACTCAACCATGTAAACGTCAAAAGCGTGTTGTCAGTTTGTCTGCCTCTGTTGTTCTTCCTCTCAAGAAGGGGTAAAGAGGAAAAATTAGAGAGAAAAAGTGGCCAATAAAGCGAAATTGAAGATTTCAGCTTTGGCCGTAAAAACGAACAAAATAACACATGCTTAAGAAGAAAAAAATTCCGTTCCAGAGGAAATTGGCCGATTAAGCGGCTTTGGCCGATTATCCGATGGCCAATTAAAAGGATTCCACTGTATATGCCTTACGATGGGGTTAATCCTATTTCATAATGGATACTATTATGTGTCGAATCTGCTCAAACCAATTATGGGGGAAATCCCTTAGCGATAGAGGAGTGGATAAAAAATGTGTTCGCAAACTGACAGAACAATAAAATATGTGCACTTCTTTCTCTCTTTTTTTTTTCAAAACAAAGAGATGGAAGATGTAGGTATGAGAGGGAGTAAGGAGAGTGTGTGCTTGTCACTACAGTGGAACCTCCCTTTAAGACCTCCCATTATAAGACTCCCTCCCATATAAGACCCACTTCTGTGAGACATTGCCCTTCTTTGTAAGTATTACAATTACCTTCCTTAAAAGACCCCTCCCTTAAGACCCCTCCCTTATAAGACCTCATTTGGGATGATTTTTGAAGA
Source organism: Phymorhynchus buccinoides (assembly GCA_017654935.2). Taxonomy (NCBI): domain Eukaryota; kingdom Metazoa; phylum Mollusca; class Gastropoda; order Neogastropoda; family Raphitomidae; genus Phymorhynchus; species Phymorhynchus buccinoides. The sequence continues at coordinate 35,115,354 of CM065687.1, read as the reverse complement.
TCTTCTAAGGGAGGTTCCACTGTATTGTGCTGTTATCGTCATCATGACTGGTCTGTTGGTGTTAATGCCAGACCTGTTTACCTTTACAATTTTACTGTAATTTTTACGGGAAAAAAGTCGAATTACGGCTACAGAAAAAAAATACGGGAATATAAAATCCTAAATATAAAAAAAAAACCACTACAGTAAGCGAAGCTTTTGAAACGATGCGGTGAAAAGTCTTTTCGCGCCATTTCCGTTTCTATTTCAAAATGGGGTCCAAGCGAGTGCATTCCGAAGCTTCTCTATCTTCTGGTCAAAAAAATCTAAAGAAAAGACATCAAAAGTCACTTAAATGGCACAGAAATTCTGGGAAAGTGACCTAAAAATTCCAGTAATATGTCTTCAGCACTAGGTGACGAGCATGTGTTGTGTGTTTACTGCTCGACGGACATTTAGTATTGCACACTCAGGTCAGTGCGATATCGACGTTCATTTGTCACGCGCTGGATTACAGTTTTTTTCCTCAAAATTACGTTTTGTTTCAGAAATTACAACTTTGCAAAATAGGGGTAAACAGGTCTGTAATGCTGGTGTTGAAGGTTTCGGGGAGGTGGAGCAGGACGACCAGATCCGGCTGATCAAGCAGGGGGCCTTTGAGGTGATGATGGCCCGCTTTGCCATGCTGGTGGACACCGAGAACGAGACCCTGTTGGACCCCAGTCTGACCGTCAGATGCCCCCGGTACGTCCTCTGCGCTTATTTACACATATCACTGTGTGTGTGTGCTTGCACAGCTTCAGATTGTTTGCTTGGATGCTCCTGTTTTGAGGATGTTCTGAAATGCAGGATTTTTTTTTATTGCCTGGAGCCGGCGTCGCCGGATTAAATGAGAATTTGAGAAGCAACGAATGTCGTATTTATAAACGTTTTGTCGGTTTCTTGCATGTGTAGAATATAAACGAAATCAATACAGATAAATATTTACATGCCTTTGCCATGAACTTTATATTTTTAGGATTGTTTAAGTCAAGTTGTTAACTGGGCGGCCCCTGGACCCCTGCCTTGCAGGATTTTTGAAATTTCCCAGGAGCACTTATGTTGTTGGCGGGCCCGGGTCATTGACCCGTATTGACGGTGATTTGACCCCTCATTTTGTGCACCCAAGGGTCATCTGACCCATGAAGTTTGTAACCAAATTTAAGTGTAATACTGCAGTGACACATTACTGGCCCATTACTTTGGAAATTGGCCCATCATTTTCTGGAAGCAGGGGTCATATGACCCATGAAGTTTGAGAACAATCTGAAGCTCTGGCTTGTGTGTGTGTGTGTGTGTGTATGTACACATGCACACTCTCTTTACAACAGAAATCGTGAGGAACAACTCAAATATTTGACTACTTGTCCTCGCTACATTTCCAAAATAATAACTAAGCTAAACTTAAATGCATGGAACACTAAATATTCTTATCATGTTTTGTGTACTTGTGGTATGCCTATCTCAGTGTGTCATTTGTTGATAGAATGCTCTATATTAACTCCAATTTATAGAGAAAAATCTATTGACGTTATAAACTTTCAAAATGACAGTCAAATAGTATCCAGCCCTTTCATGACGAAAATGGTGTTTTACGTCCTCTTGGTCTGAATCAGACACATATGGGACATTTTCTAAATACAAATATGGTGGGAACAATACTGGAGGCAATGCCCGGAGGCAGTACGAAACCAGTAAAGTCACGATTTTTTTTATTAATACAGATAGGTGTAGCGGTAACCACGCCTCGGTTAAACCTCATCGGCTATGGCATCCAGCCCTTTCATCATTAATATCGCTACTATCATTGCACAATCCGAAATTGTAAAGTTGCTTTGATGTGTCTTTTATTCATTTCAATAAGTTAATTTTGTTATTTCTTGCGTTAATAATTGTTAGTTAAAGATTTCCTTTACAACTATTGTTTTTTGTTGGGTTTTTTGTCTAATATCATCAATGGCGAACAGACGCTAAATAAACCACTGAACTGAACTGATTGTGAAAAAATCCACCTTTTTTTCATACTATTGGCAAACAGTCGTTTGTCTGACAAGTAAAGCGGAAGGCCTGCCGTTTTCATCACTGCCTAGATTTATTTGCAATGATGAAGATGTCATTCCATGAATTGTGTATTTGTCATGTTTTTAGGTTGTTTTCGACGTTTGTTGGGAAACATTGATGTGTGTTTTGTTTTACGCTGTATACAACTTTACATGGTGACAGTCCTGAGATGACCAATACTGTTGACAGGACTACAAATGTTTTTTGGGTTTTATTTTTTAATTCAAGCATTTTAATTCTGTTGAAAATCCTCTCTCTCTCTCTCTCTCCAGACTAGTGATCCAGGCCACACCCATGGGTCAGTTTCTGGACGAGTTCTTTTACGTGGCCACCAAGTTCAACCCCCTCAAGCTGACCGACGGGGAAGTGGGCCTCTTCACCTCCATCCTGATCGTCTGCCCTTGTGAGTAGTTCTCTCCCCTTTTTCACCTCCATCCTGATTGTCTGCCCTTGTCAGTAGTTCTCGCCCCCAGATCCAGATTGTCTGCTCTTGTAAGGAGTTATCTCCCCTTTTTCACCTCCGTCCTATCATCTGCCCTTGTGAGTAGTTATCTCCCTTTTTCAACTCCATCCTGATCATCACCTCCATCTTGATCTTTTGTGAGTAGTTCTCTAGCGTTTTCACCTCCATCCTGATCGTCTGCCCTTGTGAGTAGTTCTCTCCCTTTTTCACCTCCATCCTGATTGTCACCTCCATCCTGATCGTCTGCCCTTGTGAGTAGTTCTCTCCCTTTTTCAACTCCATCCTGATCGTCTGCCCTTGTGAGTAGTTCTCTCCCTTTTTCACCTCCATCCTGATCATCACCTCCATCCTGATCATCTGCCCTTGTGAGTAGTTCTCTCGCATTTTCACCTCCATCCTGATCGTCACCTCCATCCTGATCGTCACCTCCATCCTGATCGTCTGCCCTTGTGAGTAGTTCTCTCCCTTTGTCACCTCCATCCTGATCGTCACCTCCATCCTGATCGTCACCTCCATCCTGATCGTCTGCCCTTGTGAGTAGTTCTCTCCCTTTTTCAACTCCATCCTGATCATCATCTCCATCCTGATCGTCTGCCCTTGTGAGTAGTTCTCTCCCTTTTTCACCTCCATCCTGATCATCACCTCCGTCTTGATCGTCTGCCCTTGTGAGTAGTTCTCTCCCTTTTTTACCTCCATCCTGATCATCATCTCCATCCTGATCGTCTGCCCTTGTGAGTAGTTCTCTCCCTTTTTCACCTCCATCCTGATTGTCTGCCCTTGTGAGTAGTTCTCTCCCTTTTTCAACTCCATCCTGATCATCATCTCCATCCTGATCGTCTGCCCTTGTGAGTAGTTCTCTCCCTTTTTCACCTCCATCCTGATCATCACCTCCGTCTTGATCGTCTGCCCTTGTGAGTAGTTCTCCCTTTTTTACCTCCATCCTGATCATCATCTCCATCCTGATCGTCTGCCCTTGTGAGTAGTTCTCTCCCTTTTTCACCTCCATCCTGATTGTCTGCCCTTGTGAGTAGTTCTCCCCCTTTTTCACCTCCATCCTGATCATCATCTCCATCCTGATCGTCTGCCCTTGTGAGTAGTTCTCTCCCTTTTTCACCTCCATCCTGATCATCACCTCCATCCTGATCGTCTGCCCTTGTGAGTAGTTCTCTCCCTGTAAGTGTTTTCACATTTGAGGTGATGATGAAGGAGAAAACAACTCGCAGAGAATTTTCTCCCTTTTTTCACCTCCATCCTGATCATCTGCCCTTGTGAGTTGTCCCTCCCCTTTTTCACCTCCATCCTGATCGTCTGCCCTTGTGAGTTGTCCCTCCCCTTTTTCACCTCCATCCTGATCATCTGCCCTTGTGAGTTGTCCCTCCCCTTTTTCACCTCCATCCTGATCATCTGCCCTTGTGAGTTGTCCCTCCCCTTTTTCACCTCCATCCTGATCATCTGCCCTTGTGAGTTGTCCCTCCCCTTTTTCACCTCCATCCTGATCATCTGCCCTTGTGAGTTGTCCCTCCCCTTTTTCACCTCCATCCTGATTGTCTGCCCTTGTGAGTAGTTCTCTCCCTTTTTCACCTCCATCCTGATCATCTGCCCTTGTGAGTTGTCCCTCCCCTTTTTCACCTCCATCCTGATCGTCTGCCCTTGTGAGTTGTCCCTCCCCTTTTTCACCTCCATCCTGATCATCTGCCCTTGTGAGTAGTTCTCTCCCCTTTTTCACCTCCATCCTGATCGTCTGCCCTTGTGAGTAGTTCTCCCCTTTTTCACCTCCATCCTGATCGTCTGCCCTTGTGAGTAGTTCTCCCCTTTTTCACCTCCATCCTGATCGTCTGCCCTTGTGAGTAGTTCTCCCCTTTTTCACCTCCATCCTGATCGTCTGCCCTTGTGAGTTGTCCCTCCCCTTTTTCACCTCCATCCTGATCGTCTGCCCTTGTGAGTAGTTCTCCCCTTTTTCACCTCCATCCTGATCGTCTGCCCTTGTGAGTTGTCCCTCCCCTTTTTCACCTCCATCCTGATCATCTGCCCTTGTGAGTAGTTCCTCCCCTTTTTCACCTCCATCCTGATCGTCTGCCCTTGTGAGTAGTTCTCCCTTTTTTCACCTCCATCTTGATCATCTGCCCTTGTGAGTAGTTCTCCCCTTTTTCACCTCCATCCTGATCGTCTGCCCTTGTGAGTAGTTCTCCCCCTTTTTCACCTCCATCTTGATCGTCTGCCCTTGTGAGTAGTTCTCCCCTTTTTCACCTTCATCTTGATCATCTGCCCTTGTGAGTTGTCCCTCCCCTTTTTCACCTCCATCCTGATCGTCTGCCCTTGTGAGTAGTTCTCCCCTTTTTCACCTCCATCTTGATCATCTGCCCTTGTCTGTAGTTCTCTTATTTTTTCATACGTAGAGTTGGGAAAGTGGTCACTGGTCGGTCAGCTGAAACGTTGCTTCACAATTTAAGTAATTGATTTTCTTCTTTTAAAAATTTTTTTGTCTCAGAACTTAGAAGCAGTGTTAATTCTAATGCACGCGAGTGCATTTCTGAAGATCAAATTGCTTCTCTGACCTGCAATTTTTCAGCAGACTCTGATTTTTAAAAACTGTTGGAAAATTATGAAGAGAGACCCTCGAAAATATCCGGGTGACCCCATACAAATTTAGAGACATAATCGCACATTGATTCCAACCCCCTGATTTTGATGTTAGAATAAACATTGTATACTATAGGATTTTTCTTGCCAAATTTGGAATGATGATGATAATGAGAACAACAATATGCATGTGTAATGATGATGATGACGTGTCTTCATTAGTGTGGTGGTTTTTTTTTACCCTTGATAAAGAGTGTCTGGATCGATTCGCTCCCCTTGAACTGCTGGTCTCGGATTCTGCGACCTGAACAAACCAGGGTGTAGTTGCAAATTGGGATTCGGAATGAGCGGCGTAGGAGCAACAGAAGATGTACGGCCCAGAAGATGGGACAGCAAAAAACAACAACGAAAAAGTGTCTGTGAACAAGTTTGTGAGAATCCTTGGTGTGGATGTGATCTAGAATGCATTTCTGAACTAATAATGCTGTGTGTGTGTGTGTGTTGGTTTTTTCTTTCTTCTTTTTCAGCACGGAAAGGGTTGAAGAACAAGGTTGCCATTGGCAAAATCCAAAACCTTTTCCAGCAGTCTTTGTACATTTTGATGAAGCACAACCATCCAGGTGAGTTCTCTTATATATTTGATGTTTTACCTTTCAGTTGTAAACTTTTAAACAAAGCATGATACAAACCATAAACTCAAGAAGGAACTGAGATTGTATGCTTCAAAAGCTGCAATGTATTTTAAGCAAAATGTACACAAGAAGGTATTTAATATATTACATGGATAGTGATTTGTACTTGGCCTTTATCATATTGAAATATATTTGACTACAAAAGGAAGCCATAAGTGCTTTTTTAAATAATCAATAATGTCATCATGTGTTGTCTTAGATCACAGAAGAAGCATTAAGTGCTTGTTGGGGCTATATTCATTGTCTAAATAATTTTTATTTAAATTAGACATAGTTGTTGGGTTTTTCCTTTAATAGTCAGTTGTATTTTGTTTCTGTTTTTGTTGTTCTTGTTGCTGATGTAATGTTAATAGCTGTTTCAAGTCTTCAAACACAGTAGATGCTTAGAAATATTGTATTGATTTGTTTCACTTTGTGGTTTATCCAGAAACAAAATGCCCACTCACATTGTTTGTTGTTTTCCTGGGAAGAGTATATCATCGGGGAAATTCTAAAACCTTGTATCTCAATGTTGGTAGTTTTGAGAAAAAAGAAAAAAAACTTTTAAAAATTAACCGTGTTGACCACAATTGATTAATTGATGAATATGTTGTTCAAGACATTGCGAGTTTAGTCCTGCATTTCGTTAAAATTACTTTTTTTTAAAAATTTTAGACTTGAAAAGAACGAAGATACAAGGTTTTTGTCCTTAACTAGATCTGAATTTGGGACTTACGAGTTTTTCTCCTATTTTCACAACCTCATTTACCCCAGATAGAAAGTCGTTAGAGATACGAGCTTTTGGTGGAAGGTGGCTGGAAAAATTAGAGAGCTGACTATGTATCTAACTCAAAAACAACAAAAATCGAGATACGAGGTTTTTGAATTTCACCGACAGTATGAAGATCGAGGTTTAATGTTTTCTTCTCTCAAACTAGGGGGGCATTTGCACTGGCTCTAGTGCTGCAGCCTAAGGGATTGGTTGACCTCTGGGGACCTTCCCCCAATGCCATCTGTCCTCAAACCCTTTTGGCCGAGATAGTGGGGATGTACCCTGGGCAAGGTTTCTCCACTGTACACAAATTTTAGCCCAGCCCGCCGGAATAGCAGTTGCCCCTCTGCTATCTGGCTGTCGTAGTTGGAAACAACAGACAGGCATACATAATTATTCAGAGAGGAGGTTTTGACCATAGAGTCCAAAATTAACTCCCCTGAATTTCATCAGTTGATCTTGTTTGATGAAATTCAAGGGAGATCGTTCTAAATTTACAGCAAGTGCCATTTTCCCATTACTATTTTTGTGCGTGTCTGAAGGGGTGGTATAATTATGTGTGTGGGTGTTGCTGGTAACTGGGACTACGTTTACATGGCCTTGCCACCTTGTTAACACACTCGGGACGAATGAGCCGGATCTGGCTCATGGCTCGCACAACCGTTTAGGACGAATGGCCCGGATCCGGCTCATAAGAGTTTTCAAGAGGTTTTGATTTCTGGCGTGTAACCAGCTTTCAAGTGCGGCGTCATAACCTATTTTCGTTTTGCTTTGACCATGCATCTCTTGAAATCAACCAATCATTGCAGACTTTACATACAGTGGACGTTTGGTTGTAGAGGGGGGTCAAAGATCGGAATGTGAAATTTTCCTTCTTTCTATGTTTTCGTCAATAGGAGACAAACAACGAAAGTATGGAATCTGATATTTTACGATCGTTTAGTGCATGGTGTTAGTAATCTTATCTGAAAATATCAGTCCATAACTTTTCATAACTTTTTTGTGGTGATGGGTTTTCGAACCTAGTCAAATGGCCCGTCCGAAACGGTTGTAAGGGGAAGCAACTGGCCAGTGCCGAGTGAGTTAAAGGTTCAAATGCAAAACATTCTCCAGCGTGGTCCTACCAGCCCATGGACCCCACCGGGGAGTTATGCCGACCCTGGACCCCCTGCTGCTTCTTTAATCCTTTTTGGTTTTCTCAGAATCTCATCTTTAATGTCTTCTTCTTCTTCGATCGCTCAGACAGTTTCCTGTCAATTTTATGAGCGCAGATGCGTTATGCGCCTAAGTAAGAAATAATTAGGCCCAGCATGTCCGACTTCGGCTGGAGATCGTTTTGACAGTGCTTGAACAGGGTTTGTGGGGTCCTTTCAGGTGCTTTAAAGTGCTGTGAAATTGATCGGTCTTCAAAAGGCCTGTTAAGTCCTTTATATCAGCAAGGAGGTCCTTTCAAATCAGTCAAAGGTCCTTTTATTGGTGCGGTCAGTTAACTCAAAAAAATATATTAAATGAAATAAAATTTGCCAAAAATCGCGCCTTCATCTTTCGAGCAGACGATCTAATTTTAATAGTCACTTCCAGTGCGCGAGATTCGGCGAGATATCTTATCATGTTGAAATTCTTGACCGAAATTCTTCGCACATGCGGTTGCTTCAGTGCTTGTTTTCAAGTAAAAAGTGTAAAAATGCCTGGAAAGTTCTTGGCTGAAGAAAACATTTATAAGGACTGGGTCCGAAAAGTGATGGACAACAAACATGCAGTCGTTGTGCATATTGTGAAAAAAACATCAACATCTTGTCAATGGGAGAGTCGGTGCTGAAACAACAGCATGAAAATCACAAGAAAGCTGAAAGAAGGCACAAGGCGGAAAGGCAATGTGACCGTTTTTTGCAAAGAGAAGTGAACAAATGAATTAGCCCAGGCCACAGGCTCTGCGCCCACCACGTTGCAAGTACAACTACAAACAAGCCTTTAAAAAATTTTGCAAAGAAGGTCCTTTTTTGGCACAAGAAGTTGGGGCATGAGAATGGGCCGGAAAGGCGGAAAGATAGTAGATGACAGCAAGCAAAGGGGAAAGGCAGAGTCAAAGAGAGTGACAGATTAGAGGAAGTTACAAGCACAGAACTTCCAGAAGGTGGGGGAACTATTTATGCAAAAGACCCCCGGTATCCCCACGGGGGGGGGGGGTGTCTCTGATACTACTTCATTAGTTTTCCTCTAGGGGTCTGCTGATGTGCGGCTTTGCTACAGTACAAAGGGGTATGTCTGCAAAACGGGGAGCAAAAGGGCAATAAATTTTAAAAAGTGTTGAAGACTTCATTAACCCTTTCACCACCAGCCATATTTCAGCCCAAAAGTTCCATTAAATTTACCTGGGTAGAGAACAAAATCCATCTGCAGTATTGGGGATTCTTCTGTGACATATATAAAATAAGGTCTATCCTTACTTCCTAAAACTAAGACAATAGGGTCTTTGGATAATAGACCCCAATTTGATGCCTTTAGTAACATAGGTGTTAAATCACTGTGGTGCTAAAATGCGACTTTGACAGTGTAAGGGTTAACTAAGAGTGGTGTAGAGTGGCACAGTGGTAGCGCGTTCGCCTTGTATGTAAGTAAACCTGAGTTCGAACCTGGGTACAGGGGATTTTTCCTCTCATTTTGCACTAGGCCTTACGTGGAGTCTTTCGGATGAGACGATAAACCGAGGTCCCGTGTGCCCATGCACTTTGCACAGGTTAAACCCAGTGGCAACGAAAAAGTTGTCATTTGGTCAAAATGTACCCCCCTCCCTTTCCTTCCTCATTAGTCGCACAAAAATCGCATGCAAAAAAACCAATTGGGTGCGCCTCTGGCTGCGACACGCTCTCCAGGTGGGAGCAACCTGAATTTCACAGAGACGCCTCTGTGACTATAAAGTACCTAGTACCTAATAAAATATTTAGTATTTATAGAATAATGTATATGGGAGTTTGTGATTTGTTTACTATAAAAGTAATTGTGCATTTTCATTTCCTGACACTTTAATCGGTTAACGGAATGTGTGTGTGCGTGTGTTGTTTTCTTTGTGTTATTTTAGATGCTGAGGAAAGGTTTGAGAGGCTTATGGGACTCATCAGCGTGTTTCGACGAATCAATGATGAGCACTTCAAGGCCATCAACGAAATCCGTTTGACCTTGCCGCCGGGCAAAGCGTTTCCGGCGTTGCATCAAGAAATCTTTGACAACAGTTACTAAGAGCTGTTTCTCTCTCCTGACTGCAGTTTGTTGAATGTTGATGATTTCACTGCTGAAGGCGCTTGCAAATTTGTGCTGTACTATAATTTGTGGTTGAAGAGAAAGGGAAGTGTTTGTGGAGCGAGAGGAAATGTTTGTTTTCGTTTTCTTCTGAGGCATATTAAAAAAAAAAAGGGGGGGAAATGTATCACAGAAAAAATCTTCATAATTGATTATTTTGATTATGATGATTGATTAAGGAAAGAAAATAGTTGCCAGAAAGAAAGGGAAATAAAAAATTAAAAAAGTCTGTCTTTAGCAGTTCAATAATTGCCATAGTAGTAATTGTGTACAGGTACTATTGCAGTTTGGCAGGATTATATGCAACTTGTTGCAAAAGCATACTTTTCCTAAAACCAGGTTCCCTTCCTCAGGAAAACATGATTTAGAGATTTTTAAAAAATAAAAGAATGTTGATTTGTTTTTTTATTCCAAGAAAATGCAGCAAAATAGGGATGGTACTGAGGGTTTTTGTTAGAGGATCTATGCTTGAAAATCACTTACTCCGAGTTGCAGTAATTTCATACCAGGTAGACGTTTTACAAAGTCAGGAAAATTGTTTTGAATTGTATATTCTTTATCTATCACTGTTACAAAGATATCTGAATGTGTTTTAGTTTGGTGCCAAAGTGTTTATTGTTTGGTGGTACCAGTGTTGTATGTTTATTTTTGTTGTGGATTTTGTTGCTGTGTTGTCACAGGTCCCTCCCTCTATTTCTCTTTGAAATATTGCTTTTATATTGCACATATTCTTCAGATGCTGTTATTTTGTAAGTCATTATGACTGTTTTATTAAAGGGGCACCCTGACGGATGAGTTTTTGTAAGAAAACACCCTTTACAGAGATCGCAACATTCGCTTTGCTCTGTTTTCCCAGAAATCAAGCCATCAAATCGGCGATTCCTCCTTGGCGGAGGTGCTGGAAGTCGAGTTCTTTCAGTGAAAGAGAAGGCAAGTGCCTTCGCTTTTCTACTGGCCGCCTGAGCTGCGTAGACCAAATCACGAAATTTCCACAATACAAGCCGTTTTATTTACAGTTTACCAAAAGGAGTTTCGCTCACAACAAAGGAAATAGCTCCAATTTTTGTTACTGCACTACAAAGAAAAAAAAAGCTTCAACCACTCGAGTGGCCGCCTCCCACCCCATCCAAAATGGCTTCTCTCTCCGCCAAGGAGGAATCGCCATTTTTGACGGTTTGATTCATAGGAAACCAGAGTAAAGTGAGTCCTTGAAAAGGCTGTCTTTATGGTGATCTCAACGTGTTTCTTGCAAAAACTAATCTGTCAGGGTGCCCCTTTAAACAAAGCATGTATAGCACACACACATGCACATGCACACAGGGTATCACTGTTGTGGCAACAACAGTTGTGGATCAGCTTTGTTTTAAAAAGTATTTAATCAGGTTTTAGTAAAAGAACCATGTCAAACCTTACTTAGGGATTTTTATTTAGCTTGAGCCTTTTCGTGTCGGTCAAGCTAGCCTTTTACAACAATGTCTTATTTTACTTTGGGGATAGTTGGAATAAACAAAAAGTTTATTCGTTTGTATGTGTGTTTTATTGGGTCTAGGATTTTTAAGTTTCGTAATTTTACCTTTTAATAACATTGTTGTCAAGGAGCATTACACTTCTTGTTTGAAGAATGTTTCTGCACAAAGCTTTTAGCTAGGTCCTGAGTGTAACTCTTTGAATCAAAGTTGTTAAAAATCCACACGTTTATGTCATCAATCTGCAACTGTGACAACAGAAATGTTGAATATTGTCAGAAACTTTTGCAGCAAAAAAACTAAAGTCAGCCATTAATTTGGAAACTTAAAGTTCTTCAAATGCCATTGTTGCATGTTAAATCACGGCTTTAACTCATTTAGTACCATGGGCGAATGAACCCAGTACATCACACTTCACTCCCACCAAATGCAAAGACATTCACTGCCAAGTACCCTGCCATGTGTTTGTCTACTCTCAGAGCTTATGTCAGTGATTTTTCTGTTTGAGGCAACGCATGCGCACTCGAAAATAATAGTTACTCCCCTGTTGTCGGTAGAGATGCAACAGACAACCAAGAATGTCAACAAATACATGGCGCTAGAAGGGTCAAAGGCCCGTAATACTCTACTCCACACTTGTTTTGCTTTGCTTTTTTGTTGTGAGAGTTGTTAGCAAAATATGATTTGATTTGCCTTAAGAGTGATTATTTGACACTGACTCTTGACACCAGCTTGTTAACAAAGGGAGCAGTGGTCATTTTAGGCAGCAAAAAGCAGCTCTCCATCACTATTCAACATGTGTATGCAAATCAAGCAATGTTCTGGTTGTTTTTCAAACGAATGAGTGATGCAAAGCAAGTGTGGAGTACTATAGTACACTACCAGTTATAGTTACATGTAAATCATTGTAGCATGGGTTCTGTACTTCCAAGATTTATTTTCAAAGACCATTCTTTTATTCATCCTTGCTTTGAAATGGATTTTTTGCTTGGGTTGATCTCTTGTCACACATAAGACAAGTTCGGGCTGTCAGTTAATGCAAAAGGGACGACATTCTGATGAAAACATACTGTCCAGGAGTATGATTAAACTTGCATCGCTATCGTTTATTGGCAATTCAAGCTTTTGAAATTGTGTTGTCCCTAAAAGCAAAACGAGATCATTGAGAGAGTTGGCTTACCACACTTAACTGAGTGCTAGTAAAGTTAATTACTAAGAAGTACTTGAATTGATTTTCTCCAAGATTTCATGCCCCTGTACGAGTATATATGTGTGTCTTATTGGTTTGTTCGTGAATTATATTGGCTTTATGAATATGTGTAAAGGACGCAATGTTCAGAGCTAGTGGTCATGTTTGTTTTTAAAGCATTCAAGGTTGTTTCGCTTCAGTTTATATGTAATTTTTGGAGTTTGATGAAAGCTTATAATGCTTTGCTTCTGTATTACATAGCTGGTTACTTTCATCTAGCATAATGTGAAAAGGCATTAAATCAACTATTCATTCATTCATTCATTCATCGATGATCTAGCAACCTTCTGTATAGGAGATAGCATTTTTGCCCCCTTCAGTTTAAAGTCTATGTCTGAATTACTGTGCGAATAGTCATGTTGTGCTGCACCATAGTCAGAACAAGAGAGGCTTAATGCAAAAACCAAATTTACCTCGTGACTGGGAAACTATTCCTCAACCTGATCAAGTATGTGAGCACACACATAGGCACGCATTTACGTATGCCTGCACACGTGCAATGCTAAGCCATATCTCTTTGCACTGAAGGTCAGGCATGCACTGTAGATTTTGGATTCAGTGTTGTCGTTTCAACTGCTGTGTTCTGACGGGCGTGAAGTGTTTTTAGCTAAGGAGCAGATAATCATGAATTCGATATACATCCTCCTGTTATATATTTTTATGCAACTGGTCGAAAACCCATTATGTTTTCTTTGCAGTAACTGGACATCTTATCCTGCTATCACGGGGTTCATAGATTTGATACGGTTAAAGCTAACCTGATAAAAATAGTGATGCTTGTAAAGCTATTAGGCTGTAGCTTTGTAACAGTAAGTTTGCTCAAAAGGTTTTTGTCGTAGAGCATAATAATTTCAAGGGCATTTCATTTGTTGGACAAACATTTGAAAGGCTAGACCCAGAAGGCTGCTATTATTATGCCTCATCTTTTCATATGAATTTCTGATGGGGAGAAAAACATAAGCAAATGTGAATTACATGGCTTTGAGTTGATATTGTTTTTATTTTGCTTGTTTGTATATTTGGTGGATTATGTAAATGTTGCTCAATATGTGTACTTGAAATGTATTATTGTCACGCGAAAAAGAGTATTTTCCTAGAAATTCAAATTGTATTATAAGGGTGATATAATTATGAAAGAGTATGTTCTTAAGAATATAAATATATAATTTACTTTCAGATTCAATCCTATTGTTTGATCTTGAACAGTTTGTTTCTTCATTGCTTAACTGGCTTATCTTTCTCGTTTGCTAAAAGTCTGGTCAAATAATGATGCGTCAAAACTAATATAACCAGTAGTTACAAACTCCAGAGTGATCTGCCCACCAAAATGGATTTAGATGAACAAGTTTATTTTCTACTGTCCAAGGAAGAACGAAAAAAGACAGATTAATTCTATGCAGTAAATGGAACAGTGAATTAGAAGAGACTGGGAAAGTAAAGAGTGAAATGAGTTGATGGAACATAAGGTCAGGGAAAGGAACAGGAATATATAGCAATATATATGGAAGATTTTACCATAGATATAGCATGCAAAGGGTGGGTGGGCTGTTTGGTAGATGGGGTTTCGTTTGTTCGTCCGTCCGTCCTGAGGGATGATGACCATGCTTCAACAGTTCGTCCTTGTGAAAATCTAGGATGCTGGATGAGTTCGCATATTGCTAGTGAGGTCAATGCGAGCCAGGAAGGATCTCTGACAGTGAGGACAGGAGAAAGAGTTGGGGGGATCTGTCGGGGTTGCAGAGCTGAGACTGTTTAGGCGGATCTTGCGTGCCTCACGCTTTGCCTGCGATGTCTCGATACGGTGCGCCTCGAAGTTGGTGGCTCCCTTTGTTACTGCACCACGCCATGCTGGTCTGTTCTGTGCCAGGGTTTCACATGAGGAGACATTGATGTTGAAGTTTTTTTTAGGGACACTTTGAGGGTGTCCCTAAATCTCAACTTTGGTCTACCAAGACTGTGCACCAGTCTTCAGCTCTCCATAGAAGACACGTTTTGGTAGTCGATTGTCAGACATTCTGACGACATGCCCAGCCCAGCGTAGGGATAATGATGGGGTTTACATGTTTATGAATTATGTGGAACGTTTCTGCAGAAGATTGACAAGGCTTTGAATAGAGTTTTACGAAGCAATAGTCAATATAATTGATGGTGTTGAAAAGTAAGTAAAAGGGAACATCAAGTCAGAAAGGTTAAAAGTTACTGAAAGAAACGGTAGTTCAAAAGTGTCAACAATACAAGAACAAGGATACTACGTGGAAACAAGTTGAACGGATTGAAAATTGAGCATTTATAGGAAACACCACAATGAAAAACAAACAGCAAAGATGGTCATGAGGTTAGATTATTTTATGATTAAGGAACTCACAAGTGATTTCTTAACAAATTTTTGACGATTAAAAAAGAATAACAGTTCAGCTACCTTTGTTACAAAATTTTAATTTTCTCAGTGATATGAAGAAAACTTGCATTAAATTTAGCAATGTTTGGTAAAAATAAAATGTATTGATTGTTAATTCATGATGTAGCATTTCCTTAAATATTTTCATGTGTTGCACACTGAAAGTATTTATAACTTAACCCAATGACTCCCAACCATTCGAACCGGAAATCAATCCCAGTTCCCGAGAGATGGGAATTAACTCCGAACGTCACACCAAATATTTTCATTAAAAAAATCACCCAGAATAAAGTCTAACTCACATTTCATTTCTGAAAGATGCATATTGAATAGCAATGATGATATTTTCATTTGAAAGCTAACACAATGTCACACAACAAACCATGAAATAGAAGACAAAATCTGTAATGGCGCTCCGAGCATCGCGCCGAGTCAATACTGCACACGTCGCGTGGAAAGAAGAAAAAAATTTGGGGTCACTTCGAAAAATCCGTTCAAAAAGACTAGTGGGTGCTTTCCCTTGCTGTAAGAACCAAAAACGGACCAGCAGAGTCAGGAACAGGAAGAACTAACTTAGTATATTGCATTGTGGGTAGGGAGAAAGTGCACGTACTAGACCTGGCGTTCAGCGGGCGCAATCGGCGCTTACGGGCTGCGTGAGTTGACAAAATTCGGTCGAATTTGGCGTCTGTGTCCAAGAGAGGGTTAAAGTAAATAGAACATCTACAGGAGCTATAACCTGTAACTTCAATAAATGAATAAATAGCACATGTATAGGGCATAAACTTGTTTTGCTTGACACTAATTGTTGTAGCCAAGTTGTGGTAGAACGCAAATGTAAGTACGTTTTGATGCAGTGACTTAAGGGCTTCGCACACTAGCGTCAAGATCTCGAGATCGCGGCGATTTTTTGCTGCAAGGCGCTGTTTGATGCGCCGCTTGCGTGTGAGAGATTTGCGGCGCGGCAGGATTTTTCATGCGTAGCTGCGTGATTTTTTGTTGCTCGAGAATAGAACCGGCTCTAATTCTGATGCTCAAGATTGCAGAGATCGTGAAACTAGCCAATCACAACGGACAGAAGGACCATAACTCTGATTGAAGAAAAAAAATGGCAGACTTGCTCGAACCCGAAGTAAAGCGTCTGACGCTAGAGTAATCTTTCCTTGCTTTCCAAATAAGGAAGTTCGCGCGACAAGAGGCGAAGCGACAAGAGTCGTGTGTGAGAACACCACTGCCTCGCTACAGTGTGTGCTGTGATGCAGGCGTCAAGGCGTTGCTCTGAGAAACAATTGACACCTGATGCTAGTGTGTGAAGGCCTTTATTAAGCATAACTGGATTGATATAATTTGAAGGTTTGATGACAAGCCTCTGTAGAGTGGGAAGGAAGAAGGTTTGATAACAAGCCTCTGTAGAGTGGGAAGGAAGAAGGCTTGATGACAAGCCTCTGTAGAGTGGGAAGGAAGAAGGTTTGATGACAAGCCTCTGTAGAGTGGGAAGGAAGAAGGTGATGACAAGCCTCTGTAGAGTGGGAAGGAAGGTTTGATGACAAGCCTCTGTAGAGTGGGAAGGAAGAAGGTTTGATGACAAGCCTCTGTAGAGTGGGAAGGAAGGTTTGATGACAAGCCTCTGTAGAGTGGGAAGGAAGAAGGTTTGATGACAAGCCTCTGTAGAGTGGGAAGGAAGCAAGCCTCTGTAGAGTGGGAAGGAAGAAGGTTTGATGACAAGCCTCTGTAGAGTGGGAAGGAAGAAGGTTTGATGACAAGCCTCTGTAGAGTGGGAAGGAAGAAGGTTTGATGACAAGCCTCTGTAGAGTGGGAAGGAAGAAGGTTTGATGACAAGCCTCTGTAGAGTGGGAAGGAAGAAGGTTTGATGACAAGCCTCTGTAGAGTGGGAAGGAAGACGTTCGTTGAAATGGGTGAGTGGCTTTTTTATTATTTCCCTCTTTTGTGTTTCGAAGTCTGCCATACGTGTGTGTGTGGTGGGAAAGCACACACAGTCTTGTATGCTTTTTGTATTGAATCCATGTATTGCTTGTCTTTCAAAACTGTTGTGTGATATACGGGTAACTTTTTGCTTCTTGTTGTTTTTGCGTGTGTGTGCATAAACTTGTCTTTTAGGTTGTTGTGTTACATTTTTTTTTAATGGATATGAAGGGCAGTTGCTTCTGTATTTTTCCAGCATATCCTCAACGTTCAGATTCTTCATAATTCCATGTCGACAAATCTTGCCATTTGTGTGCACATATATATATATGTCCCCCTTTTTGAAAAAAACCCAACAAATTGTTGATTGGCGCACAGTTTATTATTGCTCACCGGTAATGTTCTTTTCTTCTTGTGCTTTCACAGAAATCGTTTGAACTCTCTCAGGTTGGTTGGGAATGAATGGGGTAATCGAGTTCTTGTACAATTTTTTTTTTTTTTTTTTTTTTATTTTTTTAAAACAAAGAAAAACAATTAGTTTATTTCACCTACCGACCGACCGACCTCTGCCCTTCTAAGAAAATAGGATAAAGGTCCTGCCACACCACATATACGATGCGATGCGATGCGATTGCGACGATGTTTGTGACTCACGAATCACGTGAAATACTTCCGTCTAAAAATAATTCAAGTATTTTTTTCACTATGCTCATGTTGACCCCAATACCCGAATCAAATCAAGTGTCTGATACAAAAATATTGATATTTCTTCAGATTCGTGTACAGGGGACTACAAATGTATTTGGTACTTTACAGTCACAGAGGCGTCTCAGTGAAATTCGGGTTGGTCCCACCTGGAGAGCGCGTCGCAGCCAGAGGCGCGCCACCCATTTTTTCCTGTACCGTTACTTGCTAGGAAATTTGGAAACGGAGGGCATAAACAAGAAGCAAGGGGAAATCTGCATAATCTGGATCTATGTTGTTATCCTAATTTTCGCGTCACTGTTACTAACAGTGTTAGTTGTCTCCCTTTTCCCGACATGAAATTGAAATACATTGTTTTATCAATGTAGCCATTTGAATCCAATCTGTTCCTTAATTTCAACAAGAAATGTTGGTTCTTTTTTGCTTTGTTAAAAAACAAAAAACTGAACTTTTGAAGAAAAGAGCCTTTTTTTCCATTGGGTGTTATTAGTGGGAATTAACACTATTGTGACTGACACTGCCTCGGCCTATTCTCCGTGCAGGCCCAGCCCTGCCGCGACCCTCTTTATAGAAATTGGGTGGTTGTAAACAAACGCGTCTTACGAAGCTGAATGATGTCCTTTTGCAACCAAATTTGGCATACTTACTGAAAAAAGGCTGCCGAATTCGTCTGTGTATTTTTTAAGTTGATAGGAATAACGCTTTTTACATGCCGACTTGAAAAACGGGGGAAAACGACATCCCCTGCCACCACCCCTACCACGACCAACACTCTCAGTCTCTTGACTTGTACTAATACTACTAGACACACTAGCTTCGTTTTCATGCTCCTCCTCGCTACTTTCATCACTTTCTGAGTAAGAAAACGAGTATTTTGGATTGTTATCATCAGGTTCATCCAAATCCAGAATGTGGAGAATCTCCTCTCTCGTTAGACCATGATGGTTTGGCATTTTCGTTTGTAATTGGCGTCAAATAGGCGATTGAACACAAAGAAATGGAAGAAAACGGAAGTGAGCTTAAAGGGAAACTACTCGCGAAAGTAAGGAAAACTGTGGTCAAGAGTTTTGCATGAGTTTTCTACCTTATACCGTTGGGCGACTTTAAACACGGCCCGGCAGTGCGTGATGTTCAAGGGCCGCGACTCCAAACGCGGCCCGCCGTCAATGTGTTAAAGTCAGTAAAGATATATGTTTCAGCTGCTTATTTTTTGGCATATTTCGTTTGGTTTGATTAGCTCTTTACTTTGCACAACTGTGGGGTAGCTTGTGGTTGTGTGTGTGTGTGTGTGCATGTTTGTGTGCGCGTGCATGCACGCTCCGGTGTGCGCATTGATGCACCACGTTTCTTGTTTTTTTAATATTTTAAAATGTGTCCTGGAATGAAATACTTAATTCTGCCTCTACTTTAACAGCTCACTTTATTTGTGGTGTTTTGGTGTCATTTGGTGATCATTTTCGTTCTGTTGGCGTCGTTTCATTATATTTCTAGGTTCATCCACTCTAATAGTCATGATGGTTGCTTTGGGTTGGGTTGGTTTTTTTCCATGTTTACTGGGTTCATTTAAATCAATGTATGTAATTTCATCCTTCACAGAGAATAGAATTCTTTCTGGAAAAAAAAAAATGTTGATTTGGAATTGATCCAACCGGAGAACAGCACTGCTAATTAGCTTTACATCTTTTATGAGAACTCTGTTGCATTTGGGCAAATGGCTGCATAATGATAAGTGATTGTATGTGTGTTCAAATACACTCATGGCTGGCTGTATGCGCATATGTGTGTGTCTAGGGCGTGTGTGCGTGTGTGTGAGAGAGAGAGATGATTTATTCCTGGAGGTTATCCTAAACATGACCATTTAAGTCGTGGGATGCCATTGTGCCTATCATCATAATAAACCAGTACCTCTTTTCCAAGTTACGCTTTGGTTGTTTGTTTGTAGCTTAGGTGTATGCTTAGCATATTATTAGCTCTCATCTCAAGCATGTTCTCCTGTGAAGCTAAGTGCGGAGACTTAGACTGGAGACTTAGACAAGTGTGAACGATGCTCTCACACATTTCCCCCCCTGTTATGAATGAACCAGGACATTTGATCACTGTGTTCTTTGCATATATATGTGTATATATAAGAGTGGCGGTGATGCTTCAATGAAACTGTTGTACATAAATATTCAAACATGTAAATATTTGCATTGACTCGTTGTAATTCTTGTATACACACGAAAAAAAGTGTTCATGTATATTTACATGTATGGCACTGAAATGTGCGCCTGCGAATGTATTTGAACATAAGAGGTTTTGTTGTCGTCGTCATTGTTTTCTGTGAATGACTTGTCTTTTTAATCGACGTAAAACCCATGTGATAGTATATGAATTAAATTGGTTATGTACATTTATCCTCCTTCCACTCTCCCCCACCCCCACCCGTTCTCATAGACATGTGCACATACTCACACACACACACACACACACACACACACACACACACACACACGTACACAGATACTATATTTCCTGCAACAGTTCCCAGCTTAAGGTTATCACAAGACGAATGTATTTCTTCATTTTGTTATGGGGCAGCTATGACACTGTATTACTTCACAGCATTATGTACAGAATTGTGCAAGCATTGGCGCTTTCATAAAGTTCTTGCATACGGCTGATCTATCCTAGAAAACTTAAATTGTTTGGTTTCAGCCATTGTGTGCCAGTTTCAGTCTGCTTGGCTAAGCAGCATCCGCTGTGTACATTGTACAAAGAGTTTGGCATTTAAAACTCTGCTCTTTATTATCTATCCTGACTGGCACTTGAATCTAAGGCAAACGTAAAGTTTAAACCTCCAATTTTGTGTGCACACCTAGCATGACCCGGATCCGACAATTTCATTCAGTGAGACATTCTGTTGCTCTGTCCTTTCACTCGTCCAAGCTCCTCCGAAGTCAGAGTGTGGCTGCCTACATGGCGTGGTAATCAAAAACGATCGCACACGTAATGTTCTTGTCCCTAGCTGTTGCATTTGTACCAAAATGTTGAGGCTGTTAGGATGATCCCTGGAGTCTTTTAGCCAGGGTACGACAACAACAACTCATCCAAGTTCTTCTATCACCCCACCGCTAAACAAGAGGTTGTGTTAAACAGGCCAATATACCGTTAATTACTCTTCATTCTTCAGATGAGATAAATTTGTTGACGGGAAAACGGTCAGTTATGGCTCTTCTTTTTTTCTTTCCAATTTCTCAGTGAATGGCAAAGTGTAGCTTAGCTACTCCCCTCATGCTCTCGTCTTTCTTCTTCTTTTTCTTCTTAGATCGCTCAGACAGTTTCCTGTCAATAATGAGCGCAGATGCGTCATGCTGCTGTGAGAGAGAAAATGGAGTTTTACGTCCTCTTGGTCTGAATCGGACACATATGGGACATTTGTAAATACAAATATGGTGGGAACAATACTGGAGGCAATGCCCGGAGGCAGTACGAAACCAGTAAAGTCCCGACTTTTTATTAATACAGATAGCTGTAGCGGTGACCACGCCTCGGCTAAACCTCATCGGCTATGGCACCGCTGCAAGTAATTAGTATAACGTCATGCTGCTGTTATGCGCCTAACTAAGAAATAGGCCCAGCAAGTCCGACTTCGGCTGGAGGAAATCTTCTTGAAAGTGTTTCGTGAAAAAAGGCAGGAGAATGGACCGGTAAGGCAGAAAGATAGTAGATGACAGTAAGCAAAGGGAAAAGGCAGAGTCAAAGAGTGACAGATTAGAGGAAGCTACAAGCACAGAACTTCCAGAAGGTGACGGATTAGAGGAAGCTACAAGCACAGAACTTCCAGAAGGTGGGGGAACTATTTATACAAAAGACCCCCCGGTATCCCCATGGGGGATTGTCTTTCAATCTATAGGTATTATTTTTCCATTTTATGAAAATAGCCCTAATCTTAGTGGTGTGCTCTCAGGCCCAGGTCGTAGGACATATAGTCCAATTTAAACTGAAAATGTCCTGTTCCATTCCCTCCTGTCAGGATAAAATGTCCTATTGAAATTGAGCACCGTCAGACTTTGTCCTGTTCGTTATTTAATTTACAGCAAGAGCCAAGACTTTTGATTTTGTAGTTTCAGGACAGCTTGTCTCATGACTTTTCCATCCTCAGTACATCTCTGAATCTTAATACATGTACTAACCCTAGCCCTTCCCTGAGCAAACCAATTGTTGCTTCTTAGTACCAAAAAAAAAGTTTCAATGAGAAAATTGTAATGGGCGACAGCGAAACTACATTCACACTCGTCGCCTCACCCTGACGTCAGCAACTTGTTAGCATATTTACAACAGCCGAGATGTGCGGGAATGCGAGCGGGGCTCAAACTTTACATTTGCCGAATCTTGTGCTTTTGGGGCTGTTTTGGAATATGAAAACTCGGTGACACATCAGGGATTTTTTATGTTGTTTTCTTTGATTTATTCTTTGCTCAGGCTCAAGGTGTTCTTTTGTCTTTTACCTGGGGTCTTAAGGTTATGGGAAAAAGAAAACCCAAGCAAATCATCGGTGACATTTAAAAAAAATCGTATCTCAATTTTGGTAGTTTTGAGAAATTTTTAAAAAAATGTTTTAAAACTTGACCGCGTTGACCACAATTGATTAACTATGATGAATATGTTCTTCAAGACACTGCGAGTTTAGTCCTGCATTTCGTTAAAATTACTTTAAACAGTTGGTTTTTTTTAGACTTGAAAAGAACGAAGATACGAGGTTTTTGTCCTTAACTAGATCTGAATTTGGGACTTAAGAGTTTTTCTCCTATTTTCACAACCTCATGTTCCCCAGATAGAAAGTCGTTAGAGATACGACAACAAGCTTTTGGTGGAAGGTGGCGGGAACAATTAGAGAGCTGACTATGTATCTAACTCAAACCCCCCAAGAATCGAGATACGAGGTTGTTAAATTTCACCGGCGAAATGCATGTGCATGCGTCTATTCAAGAAAGTGTTGTTGTTTTTATTGTTAAACTAAGGACCGGTGGCATTGCAGCAAAAGAATAATTTCTTATTTTTTCCTCCTTTTGTTAAGTTTCCAGGGTGGTTTTTTTTTACTGGTTGATTATATATATATATTTTTGAAGTGTGTCATCTTGACTGGAAATAATGTATAATTATTGTACAGTTATGCCATGTCAAAATCGGATTACTATTTAAAAGTTTACCAACGGCATGCAACATTTACATGCTAGTGCTTATTGTATGCATTCTGTTATGTGCTACTTTTACATTGCGTTTATCGTGACCATGTTGGTGTTGTAAGTTTTCGTGTCACGTTCATCTTGTTGTTTCTGCTTGTTGGCTTTAGGTTTGTGTTTGGTTAGTGTCTGTTATTTTGGTATTACATACATGTGTAAGTAAAAGTATACGAATAATGAAACACGCTGTCAGTTTTTGTTATGTTTCTTGCTCTTTTTTTTTCTCCGGGGGGGGGGGGCGTTACTTTCTGGAAACTTTAGTTGACATTTGTATGCAGAGACTGTGTGATATGACTTTTGAGTTGAGTGAAAGCCTTGTCTGCTTATGATTAATGTACATGGCCAAATTGTTTAGTTTTGGGGTTGTTCTTTTTCCTTTTAGTGTGTGATTGTAAAGCTGAACTGAATGATACAATAAAATTGCAAATTTACCAAGATGGAGTTGTTTTAACGCCAGCCATGACAATTATGTTTCTGCAGCTGAATGTGTGTCTCTCTCTCTCTCTCTCTCTCTCTCTCTCTCTCTCTCTCTCTCTCTCTCTCTCTCTCTCTCTCTCTCTCTCTCTCTCTCTCTCTCTCTCTCTCTCTCTCTCTGTGTTGTGGTGTGTTAGCCCTGTTGATCGGCTTGATAACTATGCATCTGCCACTCTCTGACTGTATCTTTATTACACTCCTCGTTCTTTAGAAACTCAATCTACCAGTAGTGTTGTGTTTTTGTGTGTGTTGTTGTTTTGTGTGTGTGTTTTGGGGGTTTATTTTGGTGTGGGGGTGGGTTACACTTACAGCAAATAATCGGATTTGATTGCTCTCAAAGATAAAGAGTCTTGAGCAGCTTATCTAAATGGTATATCAAAACGAGACTAAGGATGCTTATTAACGTAAAGCTCACTTGTAATCCAAAGCGTATAACCCAAACGTACTACGAGTGTACATAATACAAACGTGAATAACAACACCCACACAACACTTGTGTCAAACAAACTCCCCAGCAACAAACAACCATAATAATAATAATAATAATAGTACATTTATATAGCGCTTTACCTCAGATGAGCCCAAAGTGCTTTACAATCAATTATTCATCAACAGACAACAAAAACAACATTCAAGAGTGACCATAAATGCAGCATCAGAAATGAAACCTGTCAGTGGTCTTGATATTCTTGTACTCTTTCCCTCCTCTCGCTTTCTAGTCTTGCCTAACCGCATCAATAATGTTAACGTTATATCATAGACCTACACTACCACTCACCACCTTTACTCCACTACCACACCCCCCCCCCCCCCCCCCCCTCCATGTACCCCTAACCCTTCATTCACCCCCCAAGCCCGCATTCTTTGGTCCATCAATCAGAGAAATATTTCCTAGCATTCCAACTTACTAACCCCAAACTCCCCCCCCCTCCCCTTCACCTTCCACCCCAACGTCCCCTCTTCCTTCCCCTTTCCCTCCTCAACATACAGACATGGTCAGCTGGTCACGGGCCTGTTGCGTGATTTTCGCCTGACCAGAAGGTGGTAAACAAATGACCCTATCCACCCCGGCGGCCTGTGTTCCCATCATCCCATACTCACCTTTGCCCTCTTCCTCACCCCTCTCCCTCTCCCTCTCCCTCTCTCTCTCTCTCTCCCCAGAGGGCTGGGTGTAAAAATAAGCATGTTATAGCTTATTCTATTACCCTCTATAAATAAAATTCATTGAATTCTCTCTCTCTCTCTCTCTCTCTCTCTCTCTCTCTCTCTCTCTCTCTCTCTCTCTCTCTCTCTCTCTCTCTCTCTCTCTCTCTCTCTCTCTCTCTCTCTCTCTCTCTCTCAGGCTCTGCCTAACATCTTTCTCCTTGCAAAATAAAGCTTTCAAGTATCATGTGTGTCTCTCTCTCTCTTCCTCAAAATTCTAGAAAAACAAATCCATTCCCTTCACCCCCCTATTCACCAATCGCCTCTCATCTTTCTGTATGTTGTTTCCAGTTTCTGGCTTACAGCCTACTTGCATAATGTACTACTTCCCCATCTTGACTACTGACCGTTTTGTATAATTATCATAGCGTAGTGTTGCGTGGCGCTTTGTTGCATGCAATGCATTGCATTGTGCTATGTTGCGTTGTGTTGTGTTACATTATATCCAAACGTAATGAAGAATTACAGGCCTGTGTCAAATTTGCCTTTTATTTCTAAAATCTTGGAGAAGGTTGTTCTGTGTCAACTGCTCAATCATTTGAGTCAGTCTGACTTGCTTGAGCCTTTCCAGTCTGCCTACAAGGCAAATCATTCCACAGAGACAGCTTTACTTCGTGTTGTCAATGATCTGCTCTCTGCTTGTGACAATGGTAATATATCTTTGCTATCCCTACTTGATCTGTCGGCCGCGTTTGATACGCTTGACCATAACATATTGCTTAAGAGACTACAAGTCTCTTTTGGATTGTCAGGTTATGTTCTTAAATGGTTCACATCTTACTTGAGTGACCGATTCCAGTCTGTTGTTGTACTCAATCAAGTTTCAAAATCTGTTTCTCTGAAATATGGAGTACCTCAGGGTTCTGTGTTAGGACCTGTGCTATTTACAATGTACATTCAACCTCTCAGTCAGTGGATCAGGCAGTTTGATGTTATGCATCACATGTTCGCTGACGATGCACAGCTGCATCAGTCGGCACAACCCTGTCAGTTTCCCCAGCTTGTTGTCACTCTTCAGCAGACAATAGAATCTGTCAAACAATGGATGACTGTGAACAAGCTGAAAATGAATGATGGGAAGACCGAGGTCATCCCAGTTGGAACGTCCAGGCAGCTCAAAGCAGTCTCCAACAGCAGTTCTCTTGTTGTGTCTGGTGAAGACATCTGTTTTGCCGAGTCCGTTAGGAATCTTGGGGTACATCTGGATCGTGTACTCTCAATGGAGAACCATATAAAGCTACTGTGCAGGACCATCTATCTTGAGCTCCGCAGAATCGGTCATATCCGTCCTTTTCTTACCATTGATGCGGCCAAAAAGCTCATGTCAGCATTTGTTTTGTCCAGACTGGACTATTGCAATTCTTTGTTTTTTGGTCTCCCAAACACGCTTCTCGACAAACTGCAGAGAGCTCAGAATCATGCTGCACGCATAGTCCTCAGAAAACGCAAATTCGACCATGCAAAGCCTCTCTTGAGGGAGCTGCACTGGCTTCCCGTTCGAGCCCGTATCGAATACAAAATTGCCACCCTCTGTTTTCGATGCCTCCACGATCTTGCTCCCTCCTATCTTTCAGACTTAGTTGTGCCATACACACCATCGAGATCTCTCCGTTCCTCAGACGCTGGTCATTTGGCCATCCCGCGAGTTCGCCTGGAGACATATGGCAAGCGTTCTTTTTCTTTTGCTGGCCCTACTGTTTTTAATTCGTTACCTTTAGCCCTTCGTAATGCACAAACGTTTAACGCTTTTAAATCAGGCATGAAGACCTTCTTATTCCATACCTATTTTAACCATGATTAATCTGACGTGTATCAACCGTCAACCTGCTGATATGTCTTATTCCAAACGGTGTGTGTGTGATTGCGTGTGTGTAGGTGAGTGCGTGCGTGTGTGTGTGTGTGTGAGTGAGAAGGCGCGAGAGAGAGTGGAGGGTGTGTTTTGCTGTTGTTGTTTTTTAGGGGGGGGAGACAGCGCGGGGTGAGGGAGGGGGGAGGGGAAGGGGGTGGTGAGAGAGTGGAGGGGCTGGGGGTATATGTTCCCCGCATGTATTAATTTTAATGTTTTCTAATGATATCTTGTTCTTACGATGTCAAAGTTCTTTTTTATGTTTTAATCTTGTATGTCTCCTTTCTCTTCTTTCTTAAACCTGTTGGTTTTTATCTTTGTAATGGCGCCTGGAGCCTCGCGAGGGACAGGCGTCACTTTTTAAAATGAATTAAATTATTATTATTATTATTATATTGCGTGGCGTTGTGTTGTATTCTATTGTATTGTGTTACGTTGTGTTGTATCGCATTGTTTATATCAACAACAACAACAACATACAGTATTTATACGGCGCTAAATCTTGATAAAAAAAAAATCAAATCAAAGCGCACACAAACGTTGGCATTCATAACGTATTCAAACAAAAAAAGCGAACACACGCGGATGACATAGATGGAACACAGCAGAAACAGACCTAGAGGCAAGACAGAGAAGAGAA
This sequence comes from Phymorhynchus buccinoides, assembly GCA_017654935.2. Lineage (NCBI taxonomy): Eukaryota > Metazoa > Mollusca > Gastropoda > Neogastropoda > Raphitomidae > Phymorhynchus > Phymorhynchus buccinoides. The sequence continues at coordinate 35,088,363 of CM065687.1, read as the reverse complement.
AGAGAGCGGAGCTTCAATGACGGGGGAACAGGTGGGGTTTTGAGGTTAGCTTTGAAAGCAGAGAGGGTCGGTGGCTGACGGAGGGAAAGAGGAAGTTTTTTCCCCAGGAGGTCTGTCCTGAGACAGCAAAAGAGCGCCGACCAGCAGTTGAAAGCTTATACCTAGGGATCTGGAGAGAATGAGGGTCAGAAACTGAACGCAAAGTGCGAGCTCTAATACACAATGCGTTGCGTTGTGTTGCATTGTGCTATGAGCTGTATTGCATTGTTTGTGTAGTTGTATTATTGTTCTGCGTTGTGTTGTATTGCATTTCATTAGCTACACCGGGGGGTCTTCCTTACAAATAGCTCCCCCACCTTCTGGAAGTTCTGTGCTTGTAACTTCCCCTAATCTGTCTCTCTCTTTGACTCTGCCTTTTTCCTTGCTTTGTGTCGTCTATACTATCTTTCTGACTTTTGTCCCATTCTACTGCCTTTTTTTTGCTCCAAAATATCTTCCATATAGTTTTCTCCTTTGAGCTCCTCCGAAATCGGAATGTGTCGGCTGAATGACACCAGATGACACCAGTGAAAACTGGAAAACGGACACAAACGTACCCATTGTGGTCTTATGGCCTGGGAACGCAGAAGAAGAATTAGCTAGGGGAAATTTCCCTTAGAATGGACATTGGGACCTGGGGGCCCTTTCACAGGGGCCAACGTTACGTAGCGTGAGCGCAAATCGGCAAACGGTACTAAGAAACACCTCTTTTGCCGAGTGAATGAAAATGGAGTTTTACGTCCTCTTGGTCTGAATCAGACACATATGGGACATTTGTAAATACAAATATGGTGGGAACAATACTGGAGGCAATGCCCGGAGGCAGTACGAAACCAGTAAAGTCCCGATTTTTTATTAATACAGATAGCTGTAGCGGTGACCACGCCTCGGTTAAACCTCATCGGCTATGGCACTGCCACAAGTAAGATTTTAATATAGGGTACCTCTTTTGCCGAAAACGTTTTGTGGCTGTGATCGAGGTAGCAGGCGACAAACTATTTGAAGGATCATGGGAAATATTAATACTTCCGGCTTTTTTTTAATATCTCGCGTGACGAGATTTGAACTTTAAAAATGGAAGACCAAAACAACAAGCTTGCCACAGCAAATATTCTTTAGTCTATCGTAACAAAAATACGGGATGATTTTATCAAATTAAACAAACGCAAGTGTTTTGGAGTGCTCTTTCTTAATTTTCATCATTGTTAGATGGAAACATAGTGCAAATTTAATTTTCTGCACACAAAATAGACGGGGGTGAAATTGAAAACTTTGTACAAACTGACAGAGAGGTATGATTTATCTCCCTTATGATAGCAACCTTTTTCTCTCTCTCCCAAAATTGAAGAGTAAGCTTAAAGAGTTACCTGACCTTAGCAAACGTTCAGGGTGTTTCTTAGGCCCCGTTTGGCGTAAGCGTTATTCGCGCGGCGACCGTTATCTAGAGAAAGTCGACCCTGGATAACGTGTGTACGGATTGTGGTTATGTTCGTAATAATATAGGTAAAGGAGGGGAGGGGCGAGTGAAAATTCTGATCGCTTCTCGGCCTTTTGGCTAAGACAGTGATTCAGGAACATAAATTTTTGTTTATACCCTGGTTGGTTTGTTCAGCCCGTCGTACATGGCGAAAGCAGATACGCGACGTTAAACTGAACTTCCATCCGAGTGAAAAGAAGGAGCAGAGAAAAAACTTGACCACTGACATTTTGTTGTCTCTGGGTTCTCCTCATAACTGAACGTAAATGCAAGGCGCACCCAGAGGGGCCTCGGTGTTATCGTCTTTGGTATCTCTTGTTTAACATGTCCCTAAAACACCATTGGCGAGATACACAAACGTGCGTTGTATCACGTGCGTTGAAGCTGGGTAAAACCAGCTACTGAGCACGTGTCCGTAGTCATTTACTCCGGTGTGGCAAGGGACAGTATAGGATCAGCCTAGGATTATTTTCTTAAAACTGAAAGAAACAAACTTTGAGATTGAGGATCGTAAACATGAGAAGGACCGGCTGAGGGAAAGGGAGGGAGAACGATAGAGCCGGTGTGGAATTCTCAAAATGGATTTATTCTCAACATGTCTGCGCATGTGTGAAGAGTTAGGGATAGGCTTAGGGTTAGGAATAGGGTTAGGGATAGGGTTAGCGATAGGGTTAAGGATAGGCTTAGGGTCCATTTAGTGTACGATACGATTTGATGGTAGTACTACGTCATGATCGATTTCGCACATGCGCGTCTGTCGCTCGTGCAAATCTGTCGCTCGCTACTATGAGAGTGTGTATTTGCGACATTCACAAATTTCACTTTTTCCGTACTTGAACCATTTACCTAACCCTAACCCTATCCCTAACCCACGGAAAAAGTGAAATTTGTGGTTCATGCTCAATGTCGCAAATACACACTCTCATAGTAGCGAGCGACAGATTTGCACGAGCGACAGACGCGCATGTGCGAAATCGATCATGACGTAGTACTACCATCAAATCGTATCGTACACTAAATGGACCCTAAGCCTATCCTTAACCCTATCGCTAACCCTATCCCTAACCCTATTCCTAACCCTAAGCCTATCCCTAACTCTTCACACATGCGCAGACATGTTGAGAATAAATCCATTTTGAGAATTCCACACCGGCTCTATCGTTCTCCCTCCCTTTCCCTCAGCCGGTCCTTCTCATGTTTACGATCCTCAATCTCAAAGTTTGTTTCTTTCAGTTTTAAGAAAATAATCCTAGGCTGATCCTATACTGTCCCTTTCCCTCAAAATGGCAGAATCATTTCTTCCCAGTGGAAAGTTTCTATGCGAAAATCCGAGGGGGGGTGCTAATGTACATGTTTGCCCCCTTGTCCTAAATCAGAAAGAATTCAGTCCAATTCTTTTCCTGCTACCTTCCACTTAGCAATACATTTCAGCCCTACTAATACGAGGGGCGCTCCATATATTTTGCAATGTGAATATTCTGTCAACATCAGAAAATAATGAATTGTGTCATGAGATAGACCATTATCATAATACCTTTCATCATTGTCCACCAGCTGAGCAAAGCAAAATGTCCACCAAGGTGAACGTTGGTCCCAAGCTGTGAAAATCTCTTTAATGCTGAGATTTTCGACATCAACTTCTACGCTTATACTCAAGGAAAGACATTCACACAAGAGTATCAGACTTCGATTAATTATTATTTTAGACTTTGCCCTCTCAGAAACAAAAGTTCACAAACGGCTCAAGGAATTTCAGTTTGGCAGAAGAACGTTAAAAGAAAGTGACCGTTACAGCTGTCAAATGACCGTTGTGACTGTTAAAACCGTAGCCAGTGTAAAGACTCTTGTCGGAAATTATATCTAGGTAAACACTGATGAGATGAAAACATACTGAACTTTTCATCAGGAAGCCTGGATAAAATCTAATATGAACAGCTGGGCATGCAGAAGCGTTATAACCATTATTTGCCCCACTAGTTTACTGAAGATCAAACAAGGGGTAGGGTTGAATGGTACATCCAAATCATACAACAAAGATGGTGAGAAGTCAGCCAGCATCTGATGCAACATTTGTCTCTGTCAGTATAATCCAAAAACCAAGCAATAATTATCCGTCTGGATGTTCTAGGTGAGACTCCATCAGTAAAATGTCACAGAAAACAGAATAGTAGCAAACATATCAAACAAATGAACGCCATGATTTTTTCTTCCGAAAAGCTGGTTATATGGCTTCAGTTCATCTCCTAGAGAGAAGAGCTCTCACTGTAGATTGAAACATAAATACCTATGTAACCAAAGGCACTTTGAGTTTGCCGTCCAAATACTGGTACCCGGTCTCCCCCTGTTTTAGTGTGACATCGCCAGTGAGCACACTGCTGCAGCTACTTTGGACATTTTACTAGAAGACAGACTTTTGCCGAGTTCAGCCGGTTTCCCACCCATTTATTATTTTTACTTAGTCCTTTGTTATTTGTTCCTACTATCATATGTGAAGCACTGGTGAAGGGGCAAGCAATTATAGAAAGTTGAAGATGCTTGAGCGTTTGTCGAGGGCACTATTAATATAATTGACATACTTCAGTTGAGCTGGTCTGGTGCCATAACCGTTTGGTTTGAAAGGACTTCCAAGTGCATGTGTTCTAGTGAGGGACTCTTCTAAAACGTTTGACTAGCCATAAGGAGGATGCACAGTTATGTCATCTCCCCCCCCCCCCACCCCCCAATAAACACACCACTTTCTACCCTTACAGAACGCATAAAATACATAGCCCAAAATTTGAAGCGATTCTGTTCAGTAGTTCACGAGATACAGCTGAACTTTCATACAAACTTCCTTCCTTTAGTTATGTCCTCTCTAAACCTTTACAGAACGCATAAAATACATAGCCCAAAATTTGAAGCGATTCTGTTCAGTAGTTCACGAGATACAGCTGATCTTTTATACAAACTTCCTTGCACCATGGTACACCACCCCACAAAACTTGAAGCGATTATGTTCACTAGTTCACGAAATAAAGCTGGGGGAAATTACATAGCCCAAAGAAGGAAATTTCGGTTTTCAAGGTCAAACTTCAAGGTCAAGGTCAGCACGGTGTTGATTAACGAAAGGAAGCTTCCTTTTCAAGCTGTCTACCCCTCTGCTAATTTTAATCAAAATCCAAACAGTAGTTTTTAAGATAATCGATACACATACACACACACACAAACCAATCGCAAAACCCCGGCCTCTGGCCGGGTAAATATATGGAGTTCCCCTTGTATAAACCACAGTGTACTATTTTTACCGTGCTGGGACTATTTCTGGCTTCTTGATGATCAATCGAGCGACACTCTTTGCTTGTTGACCAGCGGGGCAAAAAGAAGGCCGCAGTTATGTTAGGCCTGTGCCTCTGCTGTTGAGGTGGTCATTCAACCAGGGAATCCTTTACATAACTCCATAAACACTCTCTCTCACACCAGTAGTTCTAGTCTCCTTGCTCACGGGGATGGTAGTACAGGAATGAGCTTTGGAAGCGGGGGTGGGGTGGGGTGGAGGGGGGGGGGAGCTCAAAGTAAAGTTTGTGTACCTGGGGGAGAGAGGTAAGCTGAGGAAAGGGATTGAAAGAAGAAAACAGTTGCCATTGAATAAATCTTTTGCCCACTTTTCAATTAATCAATCAATCAATATAACTTCATTGTCGATGTCGATAAGGATTTCCCCCATTTAGCTCCATATACACACATTCTACATGTAATATTTCTTTCTTCATCGATCGTTCAGACAGTTTCCTGTCATATGAGCGCAGACGCGTCATGCTGCCGTTATGTGCCTAACTATAAAACAGTTAGGCCAAGCATGTCCGTGTTCGGCTGGATAAAATCTTTGTTTGCGTTTCTAGGAAAGAAAACAAAAAGGCAGGAGAATGGTCCAGTAAGGCAGAAAGATAGTAGATGACAGTAAGCCGAAAGGAAAAGGCAGAGTCAAAGAGAGCAACAGATTAGATGAAGTTGCTTTTAAGCACAGAACTTCCAGAAGGTAGGGGAACTATTTGTACGAATTACTCCCCCCCCCCCCCCTTTGGTATCCCTGTGAAGGGGGGAGGGGGTTACATGTGATATATGAAACATGACATGGAAACACATAAAACTATTTACTTCCATAGTTGGGAGTATCAGACCTACCTTCATCTTTGTTTTCTGCTACTGTTGGTCCACCTTTCTACCCATCCATTGGCTATATCTATCTCAGCACATCCCTCAAAAGTGCAGCATTACATAGCGTGCTAACTAATCTGTCTTTTTTGTCTTTTTAGTCCCCGAGCCGAAGGTTCGGGGAGCTATTGTTTTTGTCTGGTCCGTCCGTCCGGTGTCCGTCCGTCCGGTGTCCGTCCGTCCGGTGTCCGTCCGTCCGTCCGTCGTGCGTCCGTCCGTCCGGCGTGCCTCCGTCCGTCCGGCTATTCGTCCGTTTTTCTCAAAAACTATTCAGTCTATCATCATCAAATTTGGTATACTAGTTTGTTTTGAGGCCGTCCGTTCGCGAACATTTGTCCTCTCGCGGATACCATGATCTGCAATGAGCCTAGGGTCTCACATAACCATATAATATTCTTGATCAGCATGTCACGACCTATTCAGATCCTGAATGTTGAACCGCCAGTGCAAACCTCCGCCAAGGAAGACTCACAAAACCGAACATTTCTTTCCTTCGTGTCTGAGCTGTATCGCATGAACCAGAGGGTAGAATGGCTTCAAATTGTGTGTGGCAATGTAACATGGCGAGTGATGAAATAAATACTTGCAATAAATACACAAAAAGCCGAAACAGGGTAATTTTAGACTAATGTGCACATAAGGACCAAACGTCCGCGAGAGGACATAACAGCCGTCAATTATGGATGAATAGTACAGAACATCCATAGGCCTATAGAACATTCGCATTGGCTATCTTTTGTCAAGCCACCAAAAGCAACGTCAAAACATTATCTTAATTGTGACATTCTCTTGTGTGGTAGGCAACATCTTCCATATGAAACCAACATATTAAACTGTACATTACTTCATTTCTGGTTCGAATCGGTTTTAAACTTATTTCTAAACTGTTTTCAATTATCATGTCAAATCAAACATTCCAATCATTTTTGTGTGAAAGCGCAGGTGCGCCTCTATATTGGTCTAACTGATTGAATAACTTGTTCTAGACATGTAAGCGTGGTTGTAAGTACTTTTGTGGGATGTTTTAATGAGTGTTATATTGAGTCATCATATTGTTCATTAATTTGTCTCTCAATCCCCCTTTTCTTTTCCTCCTTCCTTTCTTTTTGGTGTGATTTTTCCCATAATGTCACTCTTTTATTTCCTTTCTGGTTTTCTATTTTGTTCACTTTGTTTGTTTGTGAATAACGTTTCTAAATATTGAAAAATATTTTCTTATTGGTGAGAACACACCTTCCGTCATTTGAATCCTATGTAATGTATTGTGTACGGGTACGTTATAAGCTATATGCTTGTTGTTACCCTGTTACCTCATTATTGTTTATAATTTGAAATTGTTGAATAAAAAAACGTTTAAACCAAAACATTAACCCTTTCATCGCCAAAGTCGCATTTTAGCACCACAGTGATTTAACACCTATGTAACTAAAAGGCATCAAATTGGAGTCTGTTATCCAAAGACCATATTGTTTTAGTTTTGGAAAGTAAGAATAGACCTTATTTTATATATATGTCACAGAACAATTCCCAATACTACAGATATATTTTGTTCTCTACCCAGGTAAAATTAATGGAAATTTTTGGCTGAAATACGGCTGGCGGTGAAAGGGTTAATAGTGAAGTAAGAGAAAGTAGCTCTCTAAAATTAACTCCCTTCACCAAAGTTGTTTTCCGCACCAATGACTAGGTGTAGAGTGGCACAGAGCAGAGGTAAAGCGTTCGGCTTGTGTCAAGTAAACCCGAGTTCGAACCTGGGTACAGGGGATTTTTCCTGTCACTTTGCACTAGGCCTTACGGTCTGAATGTGGAGTCTTTCGGATGAGACGATAAACCGAGGTCCCATGTGCCCATGCACTTAGCACACGTTAATCCCAGTGGCAACGAAAAAGTTGTCATTTGGCCCCCTTTCCTTCCTCATCAGTCGCACAAAAATCGCATGCACACACACACACAAAAATGGCTGGCGCGCCTGGGTCTGGGTCTGGGTCTGTCTCGATGTGGCAGTTGCTTATGGTTTGCTAGGCGAATTGGTGCCGAAAACAATTTTGGTGAAGGGAGTTAATTTAAGAGAGCTACTTTCCCTTGCTTCATTAGTATCCTCTCTCCTGGCCTCACTATTTCTATCTTTGTTTAAGTCGAAACAATAAGCTTAAAAATTCCACGCAAAGGGTTAAACAGTTGATACAGTTAGGCCTAAAACAGACAATAAACCCTTCTCAGAACTGTCTGAACGTGTCATCATGGACTGAGGACCATCTCAAATGACAACGTCCCTTCCTGGTTCTGAAGCAGAACTACCATACATCAGATTGCTGGTTAAAAGGAGATGATGGTCAGGGACCCCCATTTGGAGGTCTATGAAGCACTAAAAGTTTAGAGGACCCTCTAAAAGAATGTGCAGGGGGTCCCAGGGATGCACTAGAAAAATTCTTTTTAGCATTCGCTATGCCACTGGGACCCTCTATCCCTCCTCTACTAAGTGAATGAGTCCCTGGGACCCCTTGTTTTGAGGGACGATTGGGAGCACTGTGGTACAGAATAGGCCTACCATACTGGCCCTTTATGAGGAAGACAACTCGTAACAACAACACACATGGAATATCAATAGGACAAATATTAAAAGTTACGTCAAGAAAACTCGTAACAACAACACACATGGAATATCAATAGGACAAATATTAAAAGTTACGTCAAGAAAACTCGTAACAACAACACACATGGAATATCAATAGGACAAATGTGATGGTGCATGGGAAAAACCTACATAAGTCGCTCAGAAAGTTTTTAGCAAAAGCCAAAAATAATCAGCAACCCCCAAAATAGCAATGTTCCATTTGAGGCATGTTTAGGTCTATTTTTATGTGTTCTACCAACATGAAAGACAATTTTAAACGATTTATTTGTTTATTTGATTGTTTTCTAAATAAAGTCAATAGAAACAAAGAGGCAAAATAGTATCTTCTATGCCAGTTTCTGCAAATGATCTTTTTCGAATGCCAAACTTCAAATAATTATAAAATAAAAGCTAGACAAGATAACTCAATTCGGCTTTCTGTGTATCAACAAGGAATCTTGACTCCACCATGAAAAATTAAAATCTCAATTTATGCCAACATTCCATTATGTCTGTTTTTCACATGCGCTGTCGCAAATGTTAAAAGTTACGTCAAGACAACTCGTAACAACAACACACATGGAATATCGATGGGGAACATATCAAAAGCTACGTCTAAAGATCCCAACGTTTCTGATTTCTGCTCAGTGCGCATCATCTCAGCCATCGCGCCCCTATTTTGGGGCCTACCTACCTAAGCTACCTCTCTGTTTGTCTATAAACCCCAATGGCTGGAATGGTGATGAAATTAGCGTCCGATCGGTCAGAGACCCTTATACCAAGGGCTTTACTTTGGATGCCTTTATCTGATCCCAGAGGGATTCCCTCAGCCTGCCC
>CM065687.1:35031705-35069205 GCA_017654935.2 Phymorhynchus buccinoides | reverse complement strand
GTAAAGATTTCAATTACCAAGATAGATTAACATTTTTAAACCTTCATTCATTAAAAGGAAGACGTGTTAGGGGAGACCTTATAGATGTACAATTTCTTTTAACAATTTAGACGACATTAGGATTGATTCTCTTTTTACACTGTCCATTTATAACAGCACTAGAAATCAAGAGGGAAAATTACATATACAGCGTTGTAATACTAACAGGCGTAAACATTGTTTTAGTAATCGAGTTGCTAACCCCTGGAATTTACTAACACCTAACCTAAAAAGAGCACCAACACTAAATACCTTCAAAAATCTCCTTGACAAAGATGAAAATTTCAGTCAACTATATTTTTAACATGATGATTGAATTACAATCATAATCTTAAAAGGCATGCTTTAAGCAAACAAAACAGTGTCAATGAAGGGACGTTTATAAGCCGCGAGGCTTAGGCTTGAGCCAGTCCCACACTATGCTATACTATCAGCTAATACAGGAACAAAACAGTTGCAAAATACATGTTAAGTTGTTTGTACTTATCAAGGTCTTGAAAACTAGTGTAGAGTGGCACAGTGGTAGCGCGTTCGCTTCGTGTCAAGTAAACCCGAGTTCGAAACTGGGTACAGGGGATTTTCCCTCTCACTTTGCACTAGGCCTTGCGGTCTGAACGTGGGTAAAGGTCAAGATGTGCCACCCCCCCTATATTTCTCGGATGAGACGATAAAGAAAAAGTTGTCATTTGGTCAAAATTTACCCCCCTCCCTTCCTCATCAGTCACACCAAAATTACATGCAACCCCCCCAAAAAAAACCCACCACAACACACATTTGGGTGGCGCGCCTCTGGCTGCGATGCCCTCTCCAGGTGGGAGCTACCCGAATTTCACAGAGACGCCTCTGTGACTATAATGTACCTAACCTAACCTAACCTAACCTAACCTAGAACAGTTGACTGATTTGTGCGGTTTTCTTTTGATAGATTATAGGCTTCAAGTTCAACCCTATTCTGCTAAGGTTCCAGCCAGGTGCGCTTTAGAAATTGAACAATCAAATCATGCGTGCTAAGCAGGGAGAGTTTTGGTTTGGAAGTGTGTGTGACCGAGATTAGTATCTGGGTTTGTTTGCTTTCCTTGACAAGAACATGCCTTGATTTTTGATAGTTAAAAAACCAACAACTTACATTTATGTCAGTCATCAAGATCTGGGTTTCTAGTTCTTATCCCTAGCCCCCCCCCCCCCCTCTCTCTCTCTCTCTCTCTCTCTCTCTCTCTCTCTCTCTCTCTCTCTCTCTCTCTCTCTCTCTCTCTCTCTCTCTCTCTCTCTCTCCGAGTCTCTCTCTCTCTCAGTTGTCTCCTCAAGTTCCCAAGATTTTCCACCTTCTTTACCTGTTGAAACATATGAAAGAAGAAGATGAAATTCTGCATTAAATAGAAAATAAAATCATACAAATACTTCTGAAGTTCCAGAAGCTATCTGCTGCTGTTACCTGTGCACCTTCACACACACACACACACCCTCCCCTTCCTCTTCTCACCGATTTTTCCTGTCGGTCTTAAAACTTCCCCTTGTCAGCTGATCCGTGATAGTGCCCAGCGCGAGCTTGCCACGTGCTCTGAAGCCGGTAAACACGTGCACCAGCAGTCGGAAAGGGGTGCACAAATGCCCTTCCATTCCATCCGTCATTTACGCCTCTCCACCACCACACCTCCCCACCCCCCTTCCCCTACTACACAACACTTCCCTTCTACCACCATCCTGCCCCCCCCCCCCCTCTGTCCCTTACTCCATCCGCACCTTTCAAGCTCTTCATTCCTGGTATTTATTTTCTATTTCCAGTCTCACACCTGAATACACACACCAGAAAAAAAGCCTGCTATTTGTTTGTTTGTTTGTTTGTTTGTTTAGCGCATAAAATTAATAATGTGCTGATCGACCTTGCAAGAAAGGAGGCAAGAGGTTACAACAACAACAACAACAAAAAAACACTACTAAACTCGGTGGCTGATTTTGGAGGGGAAGAAGAAAGAAAAAGGGGGGTGGGGGTCCCGAGGGGGGGGGGGGGGGGGGGGGGGGGCGTGCGTGCACGAGATAAGAATAGAGTGGTGCCAGCGATACGATTGACTGGAGCTCGCAACACTGTTGTCAGGGAGGGAAGGAAGGCGAGGGTAGAAAGGTAAAAGGTCAAATTGCACGAGCATCTGATGGCAACGTGACTGGCGGAGGCTGACCAATAGAACGAGGCTGTGGCCCAATCCAAGGGAAAATCCTGCTGGGGGGCCCCCTTGGATAAGAAACGGTGTTAATATATGCAAAAACGCGAAATAAATCTGGACCCAACCTCTTTGATTCCACACCTTACCATGCCTTCTCTCTGCCCGGCTTTTCTTCGTCTACGCCCCCCTTGTTCGGAACGGCGCCATTCCAGAAGAAAAGGGGGGATAAGTTACGCCAGCATCCCAGCTTTTACGCTCCCGTGAACAGGCTTGGTGATCAAACGTGACGATCGGGGAGAGGACGATAATCGCCGCGACAAAAGCTTGTGTCAACGTCAGTTAGCGAGGACAATGGTCAGGGTGGTCAGGTCCTGTGATTTTCGTCCTGCTAACGCAAGTCCTTATTATTCCCTTATTGTTCACTCGAGTAGGTTAGGCCTAGTGACTGGCTTGTTACCTGTGCGCGGCGTCGTGTCTACTTGCCAACCCTCTGTGTTGCGATTTGGACTCGGCGAGAATTTCTGTTAAAAACCGCGCCGCCGGAGCTACCAGCTGATCATCAACTTCCACCACATTGGAGCTTACACCGGTAAGTTGAAGATTGACTCGTGTGTGTGTGTGTGTGTGTGTGTGTGTGTGTGTGTGTGTGAGAATCAGAATCACTGTTTATTGCCCTTTAAAACCAATACACTATAACACTAATACAAATGTTTTTAACAATAACGTAATAATAATAGTTTATAAAGTTCAATGGTCAACCTATGGCGATATTTTTCACGCCAGAGGGCAGTCAATGCACTAGGGGCTTATCACGCGATTTTCTTACTTGGGCGTAGTGAGAGAGAGAGTGATGGTAGGACCACTCACTGTCTCTCTCTCTTTCTTTATCCCCAACTAATAATAATAGAGAGGATTAGCCCCACACGAGCGTCATGCCCTCTGGTGTGAGACAAATCGCACTAAGTCTCTCATTACGTAACATTTTTTTTAAATACTTCTTTTTTCTTTCTTTGTACTGGTTGTGCTACTGCTTGAGGCTATTGATTGAGACAATTGTGTATATATTTTGTGTGGGTGTGTGTGCGTGTGTTCAATTTAATGGTTTTGACTTTGCAACAAGACACTGACTTTGATACTGTGGTCCTAATGATGAAAACAAAACGTTTGTGCTGTTTTTACCTTTGCGGCACAACTCGAACCAGTAATGTGACTGACAATAAAACAACAAAGTGCTAATTAAGCTACAATTCTAAAGAAAACACCGTATGGAACAGTAGTTAATAAATCAATACTTTTTCATTCATATCCTGAACGAAAGGGTAGTGTTCTAAAGTGCACGTTTGCTTTTCACGCATAACATTTGGAGTAGCCTAAGTGGATCAAGGTCCCTGTCTCCATTAAATAACACGGTGACTTTCATGTAACACCTCTGTAGGTCTCGCTTCAAGCAATGACCTGGTCCAGCTAACGGACTTTTTTTCTGTTTCTCTTTCTCACCTTCTCTCTCTTCCCGCACCCCCCCTCTCTCTCTATCTCTATCTCTCTCTCTCTCTCTCTCTCTCTCTGTCTCACTCCTTCATCGTTTCAATGCTCGATTTAAATTTCGCAATGTTATGTTAGTACCCCCGCGTATTTGTCAAGCTGTGGTAGGGGGAGTGGAGAAAAGGAATAGTAAGTGGGAGAAGGAGAGAGAGAAGAGAGAGAGAGAGAGAGGTGGGGGTGTAGGGGTGGAGAGAGAAGTTAAAACCAGAGAAACTTTCAAGCTCAGTAGGCCTAGTGTATCAAACAATTAGGCCTACATTATGTAACGCTCATTGCTTGTGAAAGACGGAACCTTACTTTCTATCAATTCAGCTGCCCTGAAAGTCCTGACCAACAAGGCTTATTTTTTTCAATAGGTATTTAACCCTTTCACCGCCAGCCACATGTCAGCCAAACATTTCCATTAAATGTACCTAGGTAGAGAACGAAATCCATCTGTAGTATTGGGGACTCCTCTGTGATATATATATAACATACTAAGGTCTATTCTTACTTCCCAAAACTAAGACAATAGGGTCTTTGGATAATAGACCCCAATTTGATGCCTGTTAGTGGCATAGGTGCTAAATCACTGTGGTGCTAAAATGCGACATTGGCGGTGAAAGGGTTAAGCTAGTCACAAAAAGTTCACTTTAAAAGTTTGTTATAGGAATTAATCGTGAAATGGTATAAAATAATGACTCAGTATGTTGGGTTTTTGTATTCGGTATTTACGCAATAACTCCCACAGTAAACCTTTGGTGATAATTATTATTGTAGTTCAAAACATTTGATAAATTAGAAAGTCATAAATCGGACCACTGTTTCTTGGTTAATCATGGCCCGGGTACGAAATGCAATGTCGAGTGTCACGTGTGACTGATGAGGAAGGAAAGAGGGGAGGGGGGTAAATTTTGACCAAATGACAACTTTTTCGTTGCCACTGGGTTTAACGGTTTATCGTCGTCTCATCCGAAAGACTCCACGTTCAGACCGTAAGGCCTAGTGCAAAATGAGAGGAAAAATCCCCTGTACCCAGGTTCGAACTCGGCTTTACTTGAGACAAGGCGAACGCGTTACCTATGTGCCACTCTAAACCACTTAGTTTAATTAAAGGCTTAACAAAAAAATTGCGACCATTCTCAAATAGGCTAGTGTTCGCGCTTACTGTGGGCTGTGGGCCACAGAGAGAGAGAGAGAGAGAGAGAGAGAGAGAGAGAGAGAGAGAGAGAGAGAGAGAGAGAGAGAGAGAATGGCTTGTGTCACGTCTATACCTATTCACTAACAAGCTGGGGAAAAGGGCACGGGGACATGCGATAGGTTCTCTGGCCTGTTATATTTCCCCCATCTCCCGACTGTTAACCTTCTTAACCTTAAAGGGCCACCCTGACGGATGAGTTTTTGTAAGACAGATGGCTGCGTCCGTTTCAAGCGCGCACTTTGCAATTGCTATAAAACGCGCGCTGTCAGTTAGCGCGCGATTTCAGGTTGTTGAATGCCATAAAACGCGCGCTTCGAATGTCTGGAAAGCGCGCCTCCCCCCCCCCCCCCCCCCCCCTCTCTCTCTCTCTCTCTCTCTCTCTCTCTCTCTCTCTCTCTCTCTCTCTCTCTCTCTCTCTCTCTCTCTCTCTCTCTCTCTCTCTCTCTCTCCAGTAATGACGACTGCATAATTATACTCACATAATTCTTTTTAAAAGAAAGATTGAACATTCATGGAACATCAGGCCGAAGTAGAAGTGCGCGTTTTATAGCGTGCACTGTATTCAAGTAGCTGAATCCGTGCGCGCTTTATGGCATCAAAGTGCGCATTTCATAGCGGCGAAGTTATGTTTTACGTCCTCTCGTCCGAAGCCATATGGGATGTTTTATAGCGGGTTTTTTGCGCGCTTTATAGCAGTGCACGCTTTCTACCGGACGCCATCCAGATCACCAGGAAAACACCCTGTACAGAGATTGCAACACTCACTTTGCTCTGGTTTCCTAGAAATCAAACCGTCAAATCGGCGATTCTTCCTTGGCGGAGGTGCTGGAAGTCAAATTATTTCACCCAAAGAGAAGGCGTGTGCCATCTCTTTTCTAATGGCCGCCTGTGTTTAGACCAAATCGTTTGCACGACATTTTCGCAATACAAGCCGTTTCTTTCTTTCCTTTTTAAATAGTATGCAGAGCAGATTATCTAAAGGAGTTTCGCTCACAACAAAGGAAACAGCTCCAATTTTTTTTTACTGCACTACAAAAAAAGAAAACGCTTCATCCACAATGAGTGACCTTCACCCACCCCATCCAAAATGGCTACTCTCTCCGGCATCCCCGCCAAGGAGGAATCGCCGTTTTGACGGTTTAATTTCTAGGGAACCAGAGGAAAGTGAGTGTTCCGATCCTTGAAAAGGCTGTTTTTCTGGTGATCTCGACGTGTTTCTTGCAAAAACTCATCCGTCAGGGTCTACCTCTAATTCCCATTATCAGTCCCCAACCATCATCCCCGATTTTGTCCTTTTCTTTATTAGTCCCCGAGCCGAAGGTTCGGGGAACTATTGTTTCTGTCTGGTCCGTCCGTCCGGTGTCCGTCCGGTGTCCGTCCGGCGTTCGGCGTGCCTCCGTCCGGCTATTCGTCCGTTTTTCTCAAAAACTATTCAGTCTATCATCATCAAATTTGGCATACTAGTTTGCCAAGATGCAGGCTATCCACTGATGTATTTAGTCTAAACATGGGATAAGCCCGCTGTGCCCTAGGCCCTTTGTGTCACAGGCCCGATATGTCCCACTTCTTTCCGGCCGTCCATCCGTCCGTGCGTGCGTCCTGTTTTAATTTCTCAATGATCTCCCCGTTGTGTGTACAGCCGACACATTCTGATTTCGGAGTAGCTCGGCGATGCTGCGAGGGGACTTTGCAGCCGCTTGGCGTTGCACTTGTTTTTTGTCTCATTTTCCCCCCACGTTGCACACAATGCCGTGTGTTACTCGGATGAGAGTACAAAGGTTCAACGAAGAGACCCTTTCAAACTTTGGTTCCAAACGGTAGAAGAACAAGCGCAAAATCGCAATAGTTTGTGGCACGCGGTCTATTTTTACCACTCCAATCATGAATCACCTCCCCTGGCTTTTCAATAATTTTAATCTGTAAACCAGAATGTTATCTCTGCACCATTTCGTAACTTTTTATATCTTTTGGAAAACATTTAAAGCTATGTATCCTACTTATACTCATCAAAAGAAGCACCGCATACTCGTCGTGTCTGTTGCAGTGTCTGTATTACGTATGTTTATTATTTTGTACGCTTTTAAAATACATCATTTTAAAGAGCGGCCTCAATTTGAAGAGTAGCCTCGATTTGAAGTGCGACACTTTTGTCAAAATGTGCGACAATTTTGGACCGACAGACAGACAGACCGACCGACAAAGTGAGCTTTAGATTTGTGGCTTGAGCCACAAACAAAAAACAACAACCCGCGAGTGTTGTTGTGGACCTGCACTTTGTTCATGCAACAAAATGCAGGAGTACTGGTGATCATATTTTTAAAGTTGTTTTAAAAACGTTCGTAACATCTAATGGTCTGGGCGTTTTGGTATACGGGCTAAATAGGTTGCGATTTCTTTTATAGGTCTAGATGTAAAACATCTCTGTAACTTTATAAAGTAGCAACATTTTGGGGGGAATCTACACCGCTTATAAGTTACTAAATGATATGTGTTTTTTATATTTTAATTCGTGTCTTATTAAATCTTTTCACGCTCTCCTTTTCGAAATTCTCACACGTTTTGAAATCGCAAACCTTGAGGAAATCACCACACAAACGTTGCGTATCTGGTCTTTATTCCTTTGGACTATTTTGCATCTGTTGACTTTTTAAAGTCTTACAATAACGATTGAAATAAGTTAAGACAAAGCCTGATTGCTTAGGTATGGTTTTACACGCTACTTTAATGACATTTTCATGATTGAAATAAGTTAGGACAAGGCTCAGTTGCTTAGTATGCTACTTTAATGCTACTTGTCCCTTTATTTCAGCCTAGTCTTTTACACTTTCCTCTTCGAATTTCTCCGCCTTGCTTCACTCTACCGAATTCCAAGCCGTCTTCTCTGCCCTTCTCGCCTTCCACCTGACTGTCCTTCCCCTCCTTGCTGATTTGTCTCCAGCCTTGAGTTTTCATATTCTCGGTTCTTCATCCTCGTCCTTCCACACCCACCCACTGGCCAAGATGACGGAATTGATGAAAGTGATTCAGTCCAGCAACGAGGCCTTCAAGTCGGACCTCCTCAAGTCCTTCATCACCGACCACAAGGGGCAGCTGTCCCAGTCCCCGGGCGACACCCAGGACTACGTGGACTCTCCCGGGGCTGGGTTCTTCGTTCAGAGCTCCTCCCCCTCCTCCCAGCTGGCCCCGTCCACCGCCTCCACCACCAACACCGCTACCTCGCCCACAGGAACCGACAACGCCAACGCCAACGTCTTGATCCAGGAGAGCCGCACCGACAACGTCCCCACCAGCGACAACGGCAACATCACGGAGAGCAACCAGAACACCATCAACGCCAACCTCACCACCACCACCAGCGGTGCAGACACCACCACCACCACCACCACTACAGCGTCCGGCGAGGGGCCGGACACCAACGCTAACCAGTCGGACGTGGCGGCGGTCCTGGAGAAGATCCGGGGCGAGAGTCCGAGCGAGACGCGGCAGCTGCTGGTGCAGCAGGTGACGGAGGCCACGGTGGAGGCCCACGAGGCCACCTGCCTCAACACCCACCGGGCCGTGCAGGAGGCCCGCGCCCGCTTCATGGCCGCCAAGGAGGCTGGACAGCTGGTGAGTCACTGGAGAAGAAGTCGTTTATTATGCAAAGCTCATTGTTGCCGAGAAAGTTTACGCCTTTAATGAGTTCAATCCTGTAATTGGATAGGTGGGGGGTTGTTGTTTTTTTTGCTTCAGATCTACACATTTTATCACTGTTGGATAATTCGATGTTTCTGTCTCCTTGTTATTCGCAAGAGTATTATCAATTGTTATTTTCAAAATATTATCAAAATGTCTGTTTCCATCTCCTTAGTACAGTGTTCAGTCACATTGATGATAATGTTTAGGATGGAAAAGCATTGATTGACTTAATTAATTGATAAGGGACAGGGAAGCCACGGGAAATGATATGTAAGAAAATCAATGTATTTATGAAACGGGAAATGCCAAAGAAAGTTGTGTTACCTGTTATTTGACCGCGTACATACGTGTGACCGCGCGCGTGTGTTTGTGTGTGTGTGTGTGTGTGTGTGGGGGGGGGGGCCCTATATGTGTACACGCGCGCGCATATATATGCGTGTTTAAAGAAGACCTAATAACAGAAAACATCGCTTATTTCGGAACCTTGTTTCCAATATATCTATCACCTCTCTGTGTGCAGCCGGACCTGAGCAAACTGTCTCTGAGCGCCAGCGCCATGTGGGAGAAGATGACTGGCCAGATAATGCCAGAAATGGACAAGACCATCAAGTTCTTCAGGCTGCTGCCTGGTAAGTGGAACACTTGACCCATTCTGCCGGCCCTTTACTACTCAGAATAGATGTCGGCATCAGCCTGAAGTTGGGGCCAACAGTAATGTCTGAGCAATGGCAATATAACACTCTCCAGATAGCCATTCAAAGGCTGAAGGCTGCTGCCTGGTAAGTGGAACACTTGACCCATTCTACCGGCCCTTTACTACTCAGAATAGATGTCGGCATCAGCCTGAAGTTGGGGCCAACAGTAATGTCTGAGCAATGGCAATATAACACTCTCCAGATAGCCATTCAAAGGCTGAAGGCTGCTGCCTGGTAAGCGGAACACTTGACCCATTCTACCGGCCCTTTACTACTCAGAATAGATGTCGGCATCAGCCTGAAGTTGGGGCCAACAGTAATGTCTGAGCAATGGCAATATAATACTCTCCACATAGCCATTCAAAGGTTGAAGGCTGGTTTATGTCTTCACAGCTGTTTGTTCCTAGCTGACTATCGGGGGATGTGACCGCCACGCCCCCAAGCAGTGGAGCCTCCCTTATAAGACCTTCAAAAATCATCCAAAATGAGGTCTTATAAAGGAGGGGTCTAATAAGGGAGGTAATTTTAATACTTGCAAAGAAGGACAATGTCTCAGAGAAGTAGGTCTTATATGGGAGGGAGTCTTATATTATAATAGGAAGGCTTATAAGGGAGGTTCCACTGTACTATAAATGATTCCATTCAGTAATGGAAAGTCATGGCACAGCTTGGTCTTTCGTGTTGAAAGACTGACTCTCAAACTAGGAGGCATTTGCACTGGCTCTTACTCTTAGCATGGGCGGACCAACATTAATTGTCCGTAAGGGGGGGGGGGGGGGGGGCGGGGGGTCTCCTGCATGCATCAGAATAGTCTGAAGTCCAATCCTCTGAAAACCGCAATAAAAAGGTCATTAGGCCTTAGACTAAACAGAGACAACACTGAAATGAGTTCCCAATCTGACCAAAATGTCTTAATATAGTGAAAAATCACTATAAAATGCTATATAACAGAAAAGATAACACTGGATATAAGGCAAAACCTCTGACAAGAGAAGCCAATCCTCTGTCAGAAATTCTTAATCCTCTGAAATTAGCAGATCCTCTGACAATGCTGATGCCTGGTCCTGGGTTAAGGTGTAGTAGAATTGTGGGGCCCAGTTCGCCCCCCAGAAAGTTTAGCAATTTAGTGATTATTAAAGCAAAAATTAAAGCAAAAATTCAGCCATTTTCTTACTTTTTACCCTTGTATAAGGTACATGCTTGGGGCAAAGGGGGGGGGGGGTCCCGGAAACCTTGGACCCCCCCCCCCCCCCCCTCAGATACGCCCCTGCTTAGTTTACAGCCAAAACGATTTGTTGACCTTTGGGGGACCTTCCGCGACGCCAGCTGTCCTCATATCGAGACATTTTGGTCGAACACTGAACAGTTTATTCGTATGGAGACCGTTCCTCCCTCGCTAGTCTAGTGGTTGGTTATAGTATCCCCGCCTGTGTCAGTTTGGTAGAGAGAGTAGGAATGCGCTCTGGGCAAGGTATCGCCACTATATTAAACAAGTTTTAGCCCAGCCTTCCAGAACAGCTGCTGCCTCCTCTGCTATCTGGAAGTCATAGTCGGAGACGACTGAGTGGCATACACACAAATGATTCGTAAGGGGTGGGTGTGGATGGGGGTCCGTTGGGGGTCCAGGGAGCTCCATAGGTTCTGGGTAATGCTCTTTTAGGGTCTGAGGGGGCAAAGCCCCCGGAACAATTTGCAATTCAGTGATTATTAAGGCAAAAATTGAGCCATTGTCTTATTTTCCATCCTTGTAAAGGTACTTGCTTGGGGCAGAGGGGGGGGGGGGGGGGGGGGGGGGGGGGGGGGGGGGGGGGGGGGGGGGGGGGGGGGGGGTTGGGGGGGGGGGGGGGGGGGGGGTCCGGGAAAACAGGACCCCCCCCCCCCCCCGATCCGGCGCTGCATGAGTGCAGTATAGTAGATAGAGTGGTTGGCTGTTGCTTTGCAGGCTTCACGGAGCTGTGCCTGGACGACCAGATGCTGCTGATCAAGCAGGGCATGTTCGAGGTCATGATGACCCGCTTCTCCATGCTGATTGACAGCGAGAAGGACACCATGATGGACCCCTCCCACAACATGCTCTGCCCGAGGTCAGTCTGCTGGGGAAGGTCGTTGGAGAAGGGGTAGGCAGGGTGGGCTTGCGCTAATGACATTGAATATGAGGTTAAAGACCCACCACGTCACGTGTCAAAGTCACGGTTTTCACGTGCTTTCCCCTCTTATAGCTGGTAAGAAATCTGACTAGCATAAGAGGGAATGTGACACGTGACGTGGGGGGTCTTTAATGCCTGCGCATGTGTGTGTGGGGTGGGGGTGGGGATTAGGGGGGCGGGGGTGGGGATGGGGTGGGCGGTGGGGGGATGGTTGCGATGGGGGGTGGGGGGTGGATTGAAGGGAGGTGGGTGTTAGTGTGCTGTGCAATGCATTCTTTAATGTATTCATTTTCATAGAGATGTATGGTGAGGATACGTGAACCAGTCTGTTAGAAACGTTTGTACGAATGGTGAGTGAAAAGCGCATTGAGTTGCTTAGCAAGATTATGCACTATATAAGCATTATTATTTATTGTTATTATTATTATTATACGTTCATTTCCTGTAGAGAAAAATCGAGAAGGCTGGTATGGGAGATGGAGAGACTAGGTGGTATAATACCCTTGGGTGTGTAAATAGTTGAAGAAAACAAACGCCCATCTTATATATTATTAGTTTTTTTTAAAAATAATTCTTCTTCTTCGATCGCTCAGACAGTTTCCTGTCAATTATGAGCGCAGATGCGTCATGCTGCCGTTATGCGCATAAGTACGAAATAATTAGGCCCAGTATATGTCCGACTTTGGCTGGAGGAAATCTTTTTGAAAGTGGGGTTTTTTTTCAAAAAAGGCAGGAGAATGGACCGGGAAGGCAGAAACTAAGATAGTAGATGACAGTAAGCAAAGGGAAAAGGCAGAGTCAAAGAGAGTGACAGATTAGAGGAAGTTACAAGCACAGAACTTCCAGAAGGTGGGGGAACTATTTATACAAAAGACCCCCCGGTATCCCCACGGGGGAAGTTGTTTTATAACAATATTTAAACAAACGCCACATGAATTGTAGGGCAGATAATTTTGGTGACTTCTGACCATAGTTTTGGTCTTTTTATTCCAAGGGTGTGGCATGTGAGCTGGGTGTGGAACCATCTTTATCCTGTTCGGTTTCTTTGACCGTTTTTGAAAGGATGATGGAAGCGCTTTGAAAAATCTAAACGTGGACAGGATGGTGCATAAACCTGAAGACCCCCCCCCCTCCCTCCTTGTGGCTGTTGACAGGCAGGTGATCCAGGAGATGCCCATGGGCCAGTTCCTGGACAGCTTCTTCCAGGTGGGGGCCCGCTTCAACCCCATCGGGCTGAGGGACAGCGAGATCGGCGTGTTCACGGCGGTGTTGGCCTTCAGCCCCTCCAGAGCAGGCCTGAAGGAGCCCCGCCTGGTGGCCACCATCCAGTCCCTGTACCTCAGGGCCCTCTTCGCCCTCGTCAAGCAGAACCACTCGGGTGAGTTAGCTAGGGGACTTGCTATACTGTCTAGCCTCCTCAGAAGTCCGGGAGTGTCACGTGGCTGCTCACGTGGCGGGGTAATCAAAAACGGTCACACACGTAATGTTCTCATCCCTAGCTGGTGCATTTGTACCATAGTGTTCAAGTGCTTCGGCTGTTGGGATTAGAGTCTAGTTGGGATGATCTCTGGAGTCTTTTAGCCAGGGTACGACAACGACAACAACAACAACTGACTAGCCTGGAGAATATTAGATTACTGCCTCTGGTGGACTAAAGCATTCTGTAAGTCTGCCTGTTCCGTTCTTCCACGTTGTGTTTATTTCAATCCAATTTGTATAAGCTTTTGGTTTTACAAACTACCTTTACTTCGAGACACTATTTATTAGGAGCAACAGATGGGGTTAAAGATTGGTGTTAATGGCTGATGTGTTTCCTCATTTCTGTTGGTAACATTGGTTTACTACTGGGTAGCTCGAGTAATTAATGCTTAAAAGAGCAGTATTATTACAATTGTCATAACCGTTTATTGTTTTTCCTATTCTTCTTAGTGGAACTAAATTTCTTTACGATAATAGCATTGTACCGGACCATGGACGCCGCATCAGTAAAGTTCCTCTTCCCTCCTCAGTGCTTAATTTTATGAAGTTCTACTAAACTTATGTGGGAAACTAAACGTTGTTGCTTTCTAAATTCACAATATCGGTTTACTTAATTTAGAAAGTAACAATGTTTAGTTTCCCACTTAAGCTTTAGTCGAACTTAAGCTTTAGTCGAACTTCATAAAAAGCACTTAAGCACTGCCCCCCCCCCCCCCCCCCCCCCCCCCCGCCCCACACACACACACCTCTCCCGCTCCTAGAAATGAAACCCTAAGCAATCTGACTAGACAGTAAACTCAATATTAATTTGATCATGGCTCACAGTACATTAATTCCCCTCATTCTAGCTCCTTTCAGTTTTCCACACAGAGCTATTTGTTTCAAGTTATTTTAACAGAGGCAAAATTAATATTCTTATCATTGATTTGGGTTAGGGATAGGAAAAGACCTTGCAAGTGGCATGCCACCATAAAACAATGTAAGCCTAATGGATAAAACACTTTAAATTGGTTTATGCTGGTTGATGAGGGTTAACAAAAGGCATGAACTGACAGGAGCTAAGAAAAACTACCGTGGGCTGTTGCAGATCCGGACAGCAAGTTCAGCCAAGCTCTGGGCCTGGCCCCCATGTTCCGCCACATGAACGAGGCCCACAGCAAGGCCCTTGGCGCCATGAAGATGAAGTCCACAGAGGCCTTCGACCAGCAGTTCCCCCCGCTCCACAGAGAGATCTGCGCCAACACGGACCAGTAGTCTGCATGACCTTGACAGACTCTGGAACACAGCGCACGCGCCGGCACAGGGCCGTTTATGCATACAGACACAAGATGAGAGCACAGGCGCGAGCACGCACACACAAAGCTCTACTTACATCACTCGAGAAACTTTTTAAAAACTGACTCACATGCTGAAACACATTAGCCCACATACACTCACACGCACACACGCACACCTCTGCTCACATGAGTAGTAGAAACCCTTTGATCCAACAAACTCATATAGCACCCACACGTGCGCATGCATGCATGCACACACACACACACACACACACACACACACACACACACACACACACACACACACACACACACACACAATTCGCACAGATACACACACACGCACAGACACACTCTAAAAGTTCGACTTGCAGGGGCTGTTGAAAAATGTTCCCTTTTTACCGAACAAACTCTGAAAAGTTCACACACACACACACGCACACGCACACGCACACGCACACGCACGCACGCACGCACGCACGCACACACACACACACACACACACACACACACACACACACACACACACACACACACACACACACACGAATGATATGCTAAAGAGCGCCCTGGGTCCAGGGGTCAGTAAGGTGAAAAGCTTGAAATAGGTGTTAAATTGGTTCAGGACGGTTTGGGGGGACGAGGGAGGTGTGTGTGTGTGTGGGTGTGGGGTGTGTGAAATGGTGCCTTTCAAAAATGCTAACCTCATGGGAAGCTTGTCAGCAAAAGAAGTGGGTGGTTTCGTTATTCTAAAAAATAATATGGCTTGGGCAGTTAGAAAGACTTGGAAGTTAAAAGGAAAAGTACATTCAGTTTAGAAATGATATACGGTTATATCGTTTTAGTTCTCTCTCTCTCTCTCTCTCTCTCTCTCTCTCTCTCTCTCTCTCTCTCTCTCTCTCTCTCTCTCTCTCCTACCGTTTTAGTTCTCAAAAACTCTCTCTCTCTCTCTCTCTCTCTCTCTCTCTCTCTCTCTCTCTCTCTCTCTCTCTCTCTCTCCTCCTCCGTGGATCGGTTCAGAATTCATTTATTGAATAGGGGAAGACGGGGTAAAAAGCGCATGGGCGGGTAAGAAGCCCACCCCAATTATCTCATGAAATGAAGCAAATTTCAGTCTCATTTTGCCCATGAGACGAGCGTTAATGTCTAGCATTCGTCTCATGGGCAAATTTGACTGAAATTTTCTTTATTTCATGAGATAATTGGGGTGGGCTTCTTACCCGCCCATGAGCTTTTTACCCCGTCTTCCCCTATATAACCACGGTTTGTTCCAGTTAGATCATGCAAAAGGTCGTGTTTTTATCACTCCGAAATAGTCTTTTGTTTCCTTGAATTCCTTCTGTAGCGTTGACCAGTTTGGTAGAAATGCTGTCTTTTTGAAACGGTGCAATAACGCAATGGCGATGATAATGATGATAACAATAGCATTTTGTCATGAATTGATTACTCATGTGCAGTACCATTCGGTAGCTTTGACCCTCTTATGAATCTCACCGTTAACGTTGTATTGCTGTTTTGCTTTGTTAGTTTTACCTTTTGTTGTTGTTATCATTTCCACCCCCCCATGCATTTCTCGGTTAATTGTATTTTTCCGTTTTTGCCTTTCTTACCATACATAAAGCTGTATTTTAGGAACATTTTTAGCTAATAACCTTTTTGGAATACTAACCCTATCCCTAACCCTAGCCCTAAACCTAACCCTACCCCCCATTATGTACTGCAGTACACCGTGATTTGTCACAGTTGTGGTTCGTTGCGTTTTTCCGTCTTACAGGGTGGGGGCTAGGGCTAGGGTTAGGGATAGGGATAGGGTTAGTATTCCAAAAAGGTTATTAGCTAAACATGTTCCTAAAATACAGCTTTATGTATGGTAAGAAAGGCAAAAACGGAAAAATACAATTAACCGAGAAATGTAGGGGGGGTGGCACATCTTGACCTTTACCGGTTTTTATTATGTCCAGTGTGTAATTGTTATTTTTATTGTGGACCAATGTTGGGGGGGGGGGGGGGGGGGAAGAGGCATTTTTGACCAATTGGTTTTTTTTGGTTTGTTTACGACCCAGTGTTATTATACATCTTGTTAATTTAATTAAGTGTATATACTTTACTTCCGATTTTAGTGTTGGGAAGAAATAACATTGTGTGTACATTTTTGTTTGTGGCTCAAGCCACAAACCTATAACTCACTTTGTCGGTCGGTCGGTCGGTCGTTCCAAAATTGTCGTTTTGACAAAATTGTCGCACTTCAATTCGAGGCTACACTTCAAAATTAATTGAGGCCGCTCTTTAAAATGATGTATTTTAAAAGCGTACAAAATAATAAACATACGTAATACAGACACTACAACAGACACGACGAGTATACGGTGCTTCTTTTGATGAGTATAAGTAGGATACATAGTTTTAAATGTTTTCCAAAAGATATAAAAAGTTACGAAATGGTGCAGAGATAACATTCTGGTTTACAGATTAAAATGATTGAAAATCCAGGGGAGGTAACTCATGATTGGAGTGGTAAAAATAGACCGCGTGCCACAAACTATTGCGATTTCGCGCTTGTTTTAAACACATAACGCTTTCTTTCATCACACACACTTTTGGGGAAATGCTACATTATCATTTTATTGTACTGAAAATACACCTTTTTAAAACGTTAACCCATATTTGATGACATATTTGATTTTGTGTACACCCTGCTTTATACTAATCTAGCATTACCAGTCCAATCAATTAAGTTGTTATTTTAATTAATAGAAAACAATTAGTACCCAAATTGTGATTGTACAGGTCATCGCCATCATCAGATATGCCCGATAAGTAAATAATGTTACCACTAGTCATAAATATAAATATGTTTCACCCTTGTTGGTTTTGTTTTCATAGTAGGCCAAAAACATTAATAATACCACTTTTTGTACATAGTTCATGCACAAATATTAACTGAAAACATTACATGGTTAAGATAATATTTTTCTAGCTTTTGGACGATTTTTGTGTGTGACTCCAGTGGGGCATTTTCTTCTACTCTCTGTGTGTGTGTGTGTGTGTGCGTGTGTGTGTGTGTGTGTGTGTTTGTGTGTGTCTGTGTGTGTGTGTGTGTGTGTGTGTGTGTGCGTGAGCGTGTGCGAGCGTGTGTGTTTAGATGATGACATCCCTGATTGTATGGTATTGTAGGCCCACCGCATTAAACTGTACTCGGACAACTTAGAGGGTAGCCATCTTTACGCTTACTCTTCTGATCAAAAGAACAACCAAGATTTTGTTTTGTTTCCAATATTTGAGAACAAAACCTATTAACTAAGCAAAACTATCATTCAAAGACCACATATCAAAAAAACAACTTTGCTTAAAGCAATCATGTTCATAATATTTCACCTCGGTCTATAGACAAGCCAGGCCTCTAGCTTTTCGTGCAAAACAAATGACTGGAACATTCAAGCATGGCTGCCTACCGTCCCTCCTAAGGGGTATTTGAATGAAAAATGGTGTTTTACGTCCTCTCGGTCATAGACACATATGGGACATTTGTAAATACAAAGATGGTGGGAACAATTCTGGCCACAATGCCCAGAGGCAGTGCAACACCAGTAAAGTCCCGAGTTTGTATCAATGTAGATAGGTGTAGCGGTAACCACGCCTCAGATAAACCTCATCGGCTATGGTACCGCCACAATAATTGTTATTAAGGCATATCTACAGTCCTTAACCTAAGGGGTATTTGTCCCTGGAAACAGTTTAAAAGGGACACCCCGTACCTGGAATCCACTTGTCTGTCTAGTGTCCCTGGAAACAAGAGTAGAATCGACATTTTGTAGAGCAGTCAAATTTGTAGAGCTGACCTTATATTGAACACAGGAACACCGAAATCAACAGACCGAGTTTACATTTTCTTAGCAGACCGAGACGTGCTACACATAGGTTGCTGAACTCCAAAGGATCATGAACATCAATTGAAGCACATTTGGAACCGAAAAGCAAAGAGAAGACTAAAAAAATAATATTCCACAGTCGCAGAAATTTTGCTAGATCACAATATAGGGGAAGACGGGGTAAAAAGCGCATGGGCGGGTAAAATTATCTCATGAACTAAAGAAACTTTCAGTCAAATTTGCCCATGAGACGAATGCTAGACATTAACGCTCGTCTCATGGGCAAAATGAGACTGGAATTTGCTTCATTTCATGAGATAATTGGGATGGGCTTCTTACCCGCCCATGCGCTTTTTACCCCGTCTTCCCCTACGTTTGTTTTGATCATGAAGCATGACATGTTTGTCCCTGGAAATAAGTCTCTGTCCCCGTTTTTTTAAAAGCAATTTGTCCCTGGAAACAGGAAGAGGGGGTAGGCAGCCCGGTTCAAGTTTTTTTTCTCTCAAAACGTGGTGTGCATTTAGAACCAAAGTGTACGTGGCAATGGTGCTTTATAGAAAACCACGCGTTTTCTTTCCGTTTTGAAAAGACAAGTTTTTAACCCTTTCACCGCCAAAGTCGCATTTTAGCACCACAGTGATTTAACACCTATGTTACTAAAAGGCATCAAGTTGGGGTCTATTTTTTTAATGTCTTAGTTTTGGGAAGTAAGGATAGACTTATTTTATATATGTCACAGAAGAATCCCCAATACTGCAGATGGATTTTGTTCTCTACCCAGGTAAATGTAATGAAAATTGTTGGCTGAAATAGGGCTGGCGGTGAAAGGGTTAATGTACACAACCACTATTTTTTTTGCAGCTTTAGTGGAAACACGAATTTCGCTTTTAGTATAAATACATTGTGCACTGACTCGCTACTTTGTTGATATTGTATGTTGCTATTGTTGTTTAACCCCCCAAAATAGTGTCCTCCGTGTTATTTATGTGCTTTGTATATGTAATTGAGAGGAATTGTAAGGATCAAGGAAAGACCAAGCCAGAGAGCAAACTATCGTGCTTGAGATCGATGGTGAAATAAAGATTATGATTGAACCTCTGACGTTTTCCTTGTCTCTTTCATTATGACTGAACCTCTCGACTTTCAGGTTTCTTTTTCAATCTCTTGTCTTTTCCTCTGTTCAAGATATATCTTTTTGGTTTTTTTGGGGGGTTTTGCTGCCCAATTTCCTGGCCTCCCACGCCGCTCATTCCGACTCCCAATTCACAGCCACACCCTGGCTATATTTTGATCGATTTTCACGTCATTATGCGTTCAATTTATTTGATCATCCCCACTGCCAGAGTGGTCATGTTTCTTCTGCCTAGGCATGATCAGTTGACAGAGTTTTTCTTTAGTTTACCAAATCAAAATAGGATCTCAGAATAGAATTTTGTGTGGCTAGTTTCTGTGTTTTGCGAGGAAACATCCAGTGCGAGTAATTGGATGTAATACAGGTTGGCATTCAATCAGAGCAATCTATGTGGGTTTTTTAGTCCATTAGCTTATGCGTGCTCCCTTGTATACTTCTTCTTCTTCTTCTTCTTTTTCTGCGTTCCCAGGCCATATGGCCATAATGGGTAAGGTACATAATGTGTCCGGTTTTCAGTTTTCACTGGTCTCCCCGCTGCGTACAGCCGACACATTCCGATTTCGGAGGAGCTCAAAGGAGAAAAATTATTTGGAAGATTGTTTTGAAAAAAGGCAGGAGAACGGGCCAATAAGTCAGAAAGATAGTAGATGTAGAATGACAGAAAGCAAAGGAAAAAGGCAGAGTCAAAGAGAGTGGCAGATTAGAGGAAGCTACAAGCACAGCTCTGTCAGAAGGTGGGGGAACTATTTGTACGAAAGACTCCCCCCCGGTATCCCCACGGGGTGGCCTTGTATACGACAGGCAAACCTAAACGGCGTGCAGTCTAACGATGAAAAACAAACCACACCCAATTTTAAACAGAACAGTTTTGCGTCAGCAGGGGGTTACACTTCAAGTAGTATCTTCTTCTTCTTTGTTTGGCCTTTTTTGTCTCCCCCCTCCCTCCTCCTCCTCCTTCTAATACACAACCCTGGAAACACAGACAAAGCCCTTGAATTTCCACAAAACACATTTCTTGCGTTCTTTTCCTAGTTTCGTTCCCCCTCAGTTCCACGAATGGCCATTTGCCAGGCGCATTCTGGAATTCCACAAAATTGTAGACAGAAGACGTTCCAGTCTTTCGAATGATGGCGAAGAAAAATGTTTGAGTCAACTGTCAATGCCAAAAGAACCGCGCACACCTGATGTAAGCTCAGTTGCCAAGAATGGCATACGCGTCAAACGTTCTTTTCTTTTTCACAGATACCAACCACGAACGTCTTCTTCTTCTTCGTTCGCTCAGACAGTTTCCTGTCATATGAGCGTAGACGCGTCATGCTGCCGTTATGCGCCTAACTAAGAAATAGTTAGGCCCAGCATGTCCGACTTCGGCTGAAGAGATCTTTGTAAGAATTGATAGAAAAAAGGCAGGAGAATGGAACCGACGAGATAGAAAGATAGCAGATGACAGTAAACAAAGGGAAAAAGGGCAGAGTCAAAGAGAGTGATGGATCAGAGGAAGTTACAAGCACAGAACTTCCAGAAGGTGGGGGAACTATTTGTAAGAAAGACCCCCCCCCCCCCCCCCCCGGTATCCCCACGGGGGGAACCACTAACTTGAAAAGTCGTACCAAAGATCTTTGGGACGAGGAGCAGAACTGAATATGATAATCTTGGTGGCTGTAGTTGTTGTCGTTGTCGTGCCCTGGCTAAAAGACTCCAGGGATCATCCCAACAGCCGAAGCACTTGAACACTATGATACAATTGTACCAGCTAGGGATGAGAACATTACGTGTGTGACCGTTTTCGATTACCCCGCCACCCCGACTTCGGAGGAATAATTTTGCTTAAATCTTCTTTGTTCTACTTTTTGTCTGCTAAAAATTAGAATGAGAACAAAAAACATTGGAGGTCTACACTATTATATTAATAAACAAGGGCATCGCCGAGCGGCAGCAACGCATTGTGACAATGCAAACCCGGCCAGAGTGATGTCCTGCCCCCCCCCCCCCCCCCCCCAATAAACACACCACTTTCCACCCTTACAGAACGCATAAAATACATAGCCCAAAATTTGAAGCGATTCTGTTCAGTAGTTCACGAGATACAGCTGAACTTTTATACAAACTTCCTTGCACCATGTTACACACCACTTTCCACCCTTACAGAACGCATAAAATACATAGCCCAAAATTTGAAGCGATTCTGTTCAGTAGTTCACGAGATACAGCTGAACTTTTATACAAACTTCCTTGCACCATGGTACACCACCACACAGCCAATTTTAATCAAAATCCAAACAGTAGTTGAAGCCAAAATTTGAAGCGATTCTGTTCAGTAGTTCACGAGATACAGCTGAACTTTTATACAAACTTCCTTGCACCATGGTACACCACCACACAAAATTTGAAGCGATTCTGTTCACTAGTTCACGAAATAAAGCTGGGGGGAAATTACATAGCCCAAAGAAGGAAATTTCGGTTTTCAAGGTCAAACTTCAAGGTCAAGGTCAGCACGGTGTTGATTAACGTAAGGAAGCTTCCTTTTCAAGCTGTCTACCCCTCTGCCAATTTTAATCAAAATCCAAACAGTAGTTTTTAAGATAATCGATACACAGACAGACACACACACAGACAGACACACACACAGACACACAAACCAATCGCAATACCTCGGCCTCTGGCCGGGTAAAGATTAGTAAAAGCGTTTCTGAAAATTGAAAACGTCTTTCGGGAGAACATTGATCAACAGCTAGCCTACTTCCATTGACGAGCTTGCAAATCCAGCAATCTTTACAGCGCTTCCAACGGTTGATCTATTCTTAATTAAAGGTGGACCCTAACGGATGAGATTTTGCAAGAAACACGTCGAGATCACCATGAAAACACACTTTACAGAGATCGCAACACTCTGCTCTGGTTTCCTAGAAATCAAAACGTCAAATCGGCAATTCCTCCATGGCGGAGGTGCTGGAAATCAAATTATTTCACTGTAAGAGAAGGCGTGTGCTGTCTCTTTTGTAATGGCCGCCTGAGTTTAGACCAAATTGTTTGCACAGAAGTTTCGCAATACAAGCCTTTTTATCTTTAAAAAAAAACATTTATGCAGTTTATCTAAAGGAGTTTCGCTCACAACAAAGGAAATAGCTTCAATTTTTTTTTTTACTGCACTACAAAAAAGAAAAAAGCTTCAACCACAATGGGATTGACTTCCACCCACCTCATCCAAAATGGCTTCTCTCTCCGGCATCTCCGCCGTTTTGACGGTTTGATTTCTATGAAACCAGAGCAAAGTGAGTGTTCCGATCCTTGAAAAGGCTGTCTTTCTGGTGATCTCGACGTGTTCCTTGCAAAACCTCATCCGTCAGGGTTCACCTTTAATATTCATAAAGCTACGATAACGTGACCAGGTCCATCTTGGCCCACCTTCCATGTTCACGGGCAGACAACTGCAACATGTCTCAGTTTTGAGATGGAAAAACATGCACACAACAGAAGGAAGATTCAGCTTACATAAAAGCAACAACTTATGTTTTTCAATTCGTAGGAGATAGGGGAACACTGGCTTAACCCCAGAAAATGGCATTAAACTTAACAGGGCTGAGGAAAAACAATAATCTGCAATATTGGAAATTCCTCTGTGACATGTATGACATTAAGCCTATCCTTACCTCCCAAAATTAAGAAAATTGGGCCATGACTTGACTTAATGCCTTTAAGTGACATGGGTGTTAAACCATTGTGGTGTATAAATGCGACATTGGCGGTGAAAGGGTTAAACAAAAAAGGTCACAATCATCCATACATGATGCGTTCATAACTTTTTGGACATTACTACTCGTATTAACTAACAAGAACGTAAATGTTAAGTCCTTTCGCGAAAATTTTGTCCTCTCGCGGATACCATGTCTACAATAATCCTAGGGTCTCCCATAGCCATATAATTATATTCTTGATCAGCATGTCACAACCTATTCAGATCCTGAATTTTGAACCGCCAGTGCAAACCTCCGCCAAGGAAGACTCATAAAGCCGAAATGTCCTTCCTTCATGTCCGAGCTGTATCTCATGAACCAGTGGGTAGAATGGCTTCAACTTTTGTGTGGTTTAACATGGCGAGTAATGAAATAAATAGGGCGTTCAAGAGCCAGCCACACGTCCACAAAAATCGCACGACTGTACGATACGATTCCATCATAATATGATCTCGATGCGCCAATCACATTTTGTTCTTGGAGAGCACGTGATGGAATAGTATTGTCGTACAGTCGTGCGATTTTAGTGGACGTGTGGCTGGCCCTTTAGTGCGCTTGCACATAATCACCACCATGGGGTATAGGCCCTTATATAATACTAGCGCAACGCCTAGTACCAGAAATACCGAGCACCGGTAATGCCTAGTACCGGTAATGCCAAGTACCGGTAATGCTGAGCAGCAGTTTTTTGGGGTCCACGAAATATTATATTATTACTTTTGTGTCTCTCCTTCTTTCCATCTTCTTCTCTCATCCTGCTCTACCCACCACCCGGCCCCGTTAGGGCTCACGGCAAATTTGAAGCGATTCGGTCGAAAAACGGCGGAGTTATAAGGCCCGTTTTGTGCTTCACACACACACACACACACACACACACGCACACACACACACACACACACACACACACACACACACACACACACACACACACGCGCGCGCGCGCGCACACGCACACGCACACGCACACACACACGCACACACACAACCTTGCCTTTTTACTATATGATGTTTGTGCGCACACGTCGTCTATTATTTTTGAAGGTATTTTCATGTTCGCGAGTGCCTGCATGTGAGTGAGTGCGTGTTGTAAAAACTGCTGAGGAAGCACTGCAAGAGGCAAACAAAACCATAACTTTTCAAATCTGTCAGCAGCCTAAACTCAGATAACTTACGAAGTTAAAGACCCACTGACCCACCACGATTAAGTCCCTTGGTTTTTTTTCTGGTCAAATGCCCCCAACTTCAAAATTTGAGACTGCTCTTTAAAATGATGCTTCGTTTCGAATTGGGGGGGCGGGGCATTTGTTTGGGAGTCAAGCCTGGTCAAAACAAGATTGTCTTACCAGAGGGGAAACCCGTGAAACCCGTGATTTGTACACGTGATCTGGTGGGTCTGTAAAGCCCATCAGCAAGTCAAGGTCCCCTGGCCTAATCATCTAGTATCTACCCCCAGGCCATCTGTTGTCACTCCTCCGAGCAGATTGAAATTCTTCATCCCTTGCTTCCTCCATCATACTTCTCCTCTCCCCCCCTCCCTCCCCCTCCACACTTGTACACCCATTCCTTGTCAGTTGTCTCCTACCTCCCCATCCCCATTCCCTTGCAGCCCCCCCCCTCCCCCTTCTCATCTCCCTGCCCCAACCGGTACACACAAATCCCAAGTTTTGCAGATGTTGTGAACACACATACACGCGCGTACGCACACACACACACACAGCGACACACACACACGCACACACACACACACACACACACACACACACACACACACACACACACACACACACACACACACACACACACACGCACGCACGCACGCACGCACGCACGCACGCACACACACACACACACACACACACACACACACACACACACACATACACACACACTGTCTGAATCACTTTTAGTGGAAGGATGTTAAACTGAAGAACAGCATACTATCTGTATCGCTAAAAATTCGGGACTTTCCTGGAGTTGCACTGCCTCCGGGCATTGCCTCCAGGATCGTTCCCACCATCTTTATATCTACTAATGTCCCATATATGTCTGTTTCAGACCGAAGGACGTTAAACGGATTTTCATTAACTGAAGAACAACACACGCACACACGCACGCACGCACACACGCACACACTCACATACAACACACACACACACACACAGTGACAACGCACGCACGTGCACGCACACGCACACGCACACACACACACACACACACACACACACACACACACACACACACACACACACACACACACACACACACACACACACACACACAGTGACAACACACACACACACACACAACACACACACACACACACACACACACACACACACACACACACACACACACACACACACACACACACACACACACACCAAAATGCGATGCGAGGCGAGGCGTGTGTCAGTTATCGTGCATTATTTTACCGGTAAGTTCCAAACCCCGATTGATTGAATGTTCTCGGTTCCTGAAAGTGGAACGTAGAGTATGAGTTCGGTTTGTATGCCAGTCTGTATTATGTGTGCGTAACACTGTTAAATAAACAAACAAACAAACACACACACACACAAACCAACAGTGGGTAGATTTAAACATGGACCGTCTATATATAGCATCCATGGTTTAAACCAACTCTGGTACTCTGGTTTCTTTTCGATTGCTATAAAGATTAAAGTTAATCGATGTGGTCATTCGGATACACGGACTTTCTAATCGGTAGAATCACTGAATATTCACGAAAGATACCTACTACTAATAATAACATTATACCTTCAAAATAGCAAAAACAGTAAATAGCTGCAATTAATTTATTAACTCCCTTTCTTACCATATGGCCACGTGCTGTCTTGAGCCAATCTACCCACCTACCAATTTTGGGGGCTGTAACCGCGAAAATGGCAAACATAATCACACAAAATAATATACAAGTACTGGCTATAGATATATTTTGAACTATATAAATGTATTTTTAAAATGCGTTCTGCTTTTACTGGACTGTCCGGTTTGTTAATTACAACATTGCAGTGTTATTAGTTATTAGTTCATATTCTTTGTTGTTGATAAATGTGTTTATTGTTGTTTTTCTTATGTGCACCTGGCTGCAATTTCTCTGTTATGAGATAATAAAGATGATTTGGATTTATATTTGGATTTGGATATTACGAATAATATATGATGACGTATGTCATCGGTGTGCGACGAACCAATCATTTAACCGCTGCTTTCTGCGTCATCAAAGGTATGCGGAAGATGTTACACAAAGATGACGCAAATCGTTGCCATAGAACCAAAGAGGGTCTCATTTGCATGCAGACTGTACGCAGGCTCGAAGCTGACCGGAAATCGTCTGTCACGCTCCAGACAGCTTGCCAGTATTTGACGGGGAAAAAAATGCTGATCGTGATCATGAAATTAATATCAGATCCTAGCTGCGCCTACAAACGAAAGAACGAGCATTCCAAGCAGTAGTAATTAGACTTACCAAAATTAGTCGTATTTTTCAAACTCTTTGGACTTTGGCCTACAATGACGATCTTTATGATGTCCCAATCTGCTGATACTGTTCCGATTGAGAACAGGGCATTGCCAATTCCTGCCAACTTCCACAGGATCAGCCTGCCTCATACCAGTGAGTGCCCTCAGTTGCGGCAGTGGTATACAAATCCAAGAGCACATCATTCAAGAGTTCCCTACCTACCGTGACATCCGTTGTCAAACCTGGCCGGAGGGGATGGTGCTCCAAGAAAGAACTTCCGGGGAGGCGCTGAGGAAGATAGCGAAATTCGCTCTCAGGGCTCGGAGCCTCGGACTGCTCTGAAGGTTTAAAGGTGGACCCTGACAGATGAGGTTTTTGCAAGAAACACGCCGAGATCACCAGGAAAACACCCTTTACAGAGATCGCAACGCTCAGTTGCTCTGCTTTCCTAGAAATCAAACCGTCAAATCGGCGATTCCTCCTTGGCGGAGGTGCTGGAAGTCAAATTCTTTCAGTGAAAGAGAAGGCGCGTGCCTTCTCTTTTCTAATGGCCGCCTGAGTTTAGACCAAATCGTGTGCACGACATTTCCACAATACAAGCCTTTTTCTTTCTTTTTTCTTAAATTTTATACAGTTTACAAAAGGAGGTTCGCTCACAACAAAGAAAATAGCTCCAATGGTGTGTTTTTTTACTGCACTACAAAGAAGAAAAAGACCCACCCCATCCAAAATGGCCTGTCTCCAGCATATCCGCCAAGGAGGTCTCGCCGTTTTGACGGTTTCATTTCTAGGAAACCAGAGCAAAGCGAGTGTTCTGATCCTTGAAAAGGCTGTCTTTCTGGTGATCTCGACGTGTTTCTTGCAAAAACTCATCCGTCAGGGTCCACCTTTAATTAAGCATGGCCCGGGACCTGAGACAGAAGAAGACGAAGACGATGTTCCAATCAACTAAAAATCCGTAAAAATACATTTCATTCTGTAGAAATAGATCGACAGGGTTATTTGTCATTCTATAGATATTAAAATATCATTTTTACATAGGCCTAACTGGCATTTTGAACGAATTAATTTATCGGGACCAAAACAATAACGGATGGAATATGGTCCTGGCCGCCCGAAAAAAATGGACTTGCGGGTACAAATATTTTGCGTCAGTCCATACAAATATAATTGACATCATTTCGTTATAATTAGCGGATAAACAATTTACTAGGCAGACTATGACACCATGTGTGTCAGTAACTTACGAATATTCTAGCATAACAAACATAAAACCTTAGAATCACAATAAGGCCCTGGATGATAAAGCCTTCACAATCAGTAAACTGGGAAACTAATGAATGCAATTTCCCGTTCATTTTCTTTCTAACGAGGACGCAATTCTGAACTCGACGTGTGCCACAACGAGGGGGCAATTCTGAACTCGGGGGTGGGGGGGGGGGGGGGGGGGGGGGGGGATTAACGAGACGATAGGTTGGTAAGCCATGTGAATTGATTCATCTTTGAAGACATAGACTGAGAGAGTCGGACAGAGAGCGACAGGGGTAGACAGAGACAGAGAGAGAGAGGTCGTTTAAAATTGTCACAACGTGATATTTGCCAACTTGCCTACATCATTAAAAACAAAAAGTCTATCTGGATGGTCATTCATACTCAGGATTCTGTTTCAGTCAGGTGAAAAATGAGTGGGAATCACCACCAAGGTATAAAGTCGGTAAAGGTCAAGATGTGCCACCCCCCCCCCCCCCCCCGGCCTCC
The DNA here is from genome assembly GCA_017654935.2 of Phymorhynchus buccinoides. Classification (NCBI taxonomy): domain Eukaryota; kingdom Metazoa; phylum Mollusca; class Gastropoda; order Neogastropoda; family Raphitomidae; genus Phymorhynchus; species Phymorhynchus buccinoides. The sequence continues at coordinate 35,041,035 of CM065687.1, read as the reverse complement.
ATTAAGATGTGCCACCCCCCTCCATTTCTCGGGTAATTGTATTTTTCCGTTTTTGCCTTTCTTACCATACATAAAGCTGTATTTTAGGAACATTTTTAGCTAATAACCTTTTTGGAATACTAACCCTATCCCTAACCCTACCCCCCACCCTATAAGACGGAAAAACGCAACGAACCACAACTGTGACAAATCGCGGTGTACTGCTGTACATAGTGAGGGGTAGGGTTAGGTTTAGGGCTAGGGTTAGGGATAGGGTTAGTATTCCAAAAAGGTTATTAGCTGAAAGTATTCCTAAAATACAGCTTTATGTATGGTAAGAAAGGCAAACACGGAAAAATACAATTAACCGAGAAATGCAGGGGGGGTGGCACATCTTTACCTTTACACTCAGGCAAAACCCGCGAGTCAAATCCCATAACATTTTACACCGTTTTTATTTTTCTTCCCTTTTGAATTTTGTTTATTTGCAGACTTCTAATCTAAAACTAAAGCTATAATATTGTTTGGCAGGATTTCAGAAAAAAAAACCCCACACAATAGTTCCCCGAACCTTCGGCTCGGGGACTAAAAACATCTTTCGCACACTTCCTTTTTTTCTTCTTGGCATTTTCCCTAACCCTACCCTAACCCCCAGGGACCTTCTTTAAAAAGAATTTCATATCAATTCTCTAGGCTCCTTTTCGTCCTTTTTTGTGTTGCTTTTCATTCTTCCCCAAACGATAACTGTTTTCCTCTCTCTCTCTCTCTCTCTCTCTCTCTCTCTCTCTCTCTCTCTCTCTCTCTCTCTCTCTCTCTCTCTCTCTCTCTCTCTCTCTCTCTCTCTCTCTCTCTCTCTCTCTCTCTCTCTCTCTCTCTCTCTCACACACACACACACACAACCATTTTGCTTCCACCGAGTAGGCCTATAAAAAAAAAAAAACCGTTCATAATAATATCTCTCAACGCCCTTGGCCTGTATCCACACGATATCCTATTATCAGTCTTCTTTTTTTTAAATATTTTTTTCTCTGGCTGAGTACAAACCAGGTACTGTTCTATTCCTTACCCCCCCCCCCCTCTCTCTCTCTCTCTCTCTCTCTCTCTCTCTCTCTCTCTCTCTCTCTCTCTCTCTCTCTCTCTCTCTCTCAAAACAGCTGACCGTCAGCTGACTTTCTTTTTTACGCATCCCCCACCCCCCTTCTGTAGCCTCACCGCCCCCACCCCCTCCCCCCTTTACCCGTTCCTCCCCCTACCTCTTACCTTGTCCGTGCCAGTGTGTGTCGCACTGCCGGTTTCTTACGAACGGGAGTGTATTGCAATAGGAATTGTTCGGAAATAATTAAGGGGGCTAATGTCATGGTGTGTGTGTGTGTGTGTGGGAGCGATCTTGCCTAAGTCAATCGGTCAAACAGGGGGAAGTTACTTTACCATCCGGTAGATCCCCAGCTCTCGCCTCGAGTGTAGTTTGAGTAGGTATACAGCACTTAGAACCGCCGTGCGTCATTAAAATTGATGGCATTTATATTTTTGCGTCACATTTTGCAAGGTCTATCACTTTGTGGCCATTGGCCACACCTCATTTTTCTATTAAAAAAATGTTTGCAAGTCGCTGACTCGTCAAGATTCGACGCCATTGTTGCTATGGTATTTGACCGAGTAATCGAGGTAAACAACTCTAATTTCCACGAAGTGCTCTCCCCTAGTTATTTTGTCAAAAAATCATCTATTGTAACAAGGGCTTGTCTCTCTCTCTCTCTCTCTCTCTCTCTCTCTCTCTCTCTCTCTCTCTCTCTCTCTCTCTCTCTCTCTCTCTCTCTCTCTCTCTCTCTCATTGTGTGATTTTGTATGCTTGTCTGCTTCTTGCTTGCTTGTTTTGATGTGTGGATTATGGACAACCAAAGTAATGTTCCTGATTGGTTAATTAAATCTGGGTTTAGGGTGGGGTACTTAAATGCATGCCATTTACTAAACAAAGTTTCTGATGTACAATCTATCTTATCTAACTCCAGAAATGTTTTTCATGTCTTTGGATTTTCTGAGTCGCGCCTAAATTCTGTTGTCTCTAACGATATAATAACTGTCCCTGGTTACAACATCATAAGAAGGGACGCTACAGTAAAACGTGAAACAGGCTTGGTGACATATGTACATACATCAGTAAAATATAAACAGTTAAATGTTTTTGATAAGTATGGTATCGAGTGCATTTGGTTAGAAGTTAATTTAAAAGGTACCAAACCAATCTTTGTAGGTATGCTGTACAGAAATCCTGAGGAAAAAATCGAATGGTATGACCGATTTTCATTGATGATTGAGGATGTTTTAAGTCACACTGTGGAAATTATCCTGTTAGGAGATTTTAACATCGATTTATTAAAACCTAATCCCATCGAATCTGATTTTAATATTGCAAACACAATGATGATTATAATAATGATAATAGATGGATGTAAGCCAAAGCCGGTATGATGAAAACGTGTTACGTAAAGCTTCTTTTGTCATAAATATAAGCTATATAGTTTGGTATTACCATCCCAATAGATGGATATTTTAATGCATTTTATCTGATCTTTGCGTGCCGACATGTTTACCACACAGCGACACACATGCCGCACACAAGCGTGGTACACACACACACACATCTTCAATAAGCATGCACACATGACTAAACACACACACACACACACCTCTAAGCCACACACACACACACACATTGACACCGAAACATAATCCACACATTAGCAACACAGACACACACACACACACAACACACACACATGAAACGGGTTGCCCACACAAAATATTTTACACACAATTAAAACAAACAAACATAGTACATCCATACACACACACATGAACACACACACACAAACACAAACAACACATCACACATCACTTCACAGCACAACAACACACACAATACACACACACACACACATTGACAAGACACAGACACACACACAACTTCTAAAAAGTTTTGTAACAGTAAAGTACACAAAACAACAACAACAGTTGTCAAAGAGTTAATTTAATTAACTTTAATTTAATTGATAGGTCTTGCTTGATGAAGATTGACAACTAGGAGCATTGTTTGGTATCACCATACCAATATGGACATTTTAACACACACACACACACACACACTACACAAAACCCCTTGACAAACACAACACACACACACACGTTAAGCATGACACACAAATCACAACACTAGTTGTCAAAGAGTCATAAATTGTCTTCCTCTAATTTCATTGATAGGTCTTGCTTGATGAAGATTGACAACCATAGGAGCATAACATTTAATTTCCGTTTTTATTTCCAATAAAATAAGAGAGAAACAAATCATGTTTCTTTTCTTTTCATCTTTGAGTTGATGAACTGGGAGTACATTATCTATAGCTCTTCTAGCTTGTGTTTCCTTTCATTTTTTGACAACTCTGCGTGTGTGCGCGCGTGCGTGCGTGTGTGCGCGCGCGTGCGCGTTTGTGTGCATGTGTGTGTACGTGCGTGCGTGTGTACGTGCGCGCGCGAAACAAAAAGTGTTTTTCAACTCTACGTCATGATTGGAAAACAAAAATGTTTTCTGGAGAATCGTTTAGGGCTGATAATCGCATTACATTTTTATTTTTGTCTGTGGGAAGGTTTTGAGCTGTGCCTGTGAGTGTCTCCTTATCTTGAAATAACGGGGGCAAGGCCGGTCGTGAAAATGGTGAATTTGTATTATATACGTTACAATAAATTTGTGAAATCAGTAATTTCATGAAATTCCGAACAATTTTCAGTAACCCCACTGTGACCCCACAGTAATTACATGAAATTACTAATAAAAACAAATCATAGTAATTTCATGTAATTACTGAAATCTGAGCACACGTTTTACACATATTTACTGACAGCGTTTCAGTAGATTTGTCTAATTCTTTTGATTCAATGTTACGGCCAGATATGACCCCCATATATAAAATAGGGGGGAGAGGGGGGGGGGCGCGCGCGTGTGTGTGTAGGAAGACTGATACGCAAAGACACACATCTCAATATTTTGCATGCTAGGTATTTGGAACATTTTGTTTGGATGATGTAAGTGATAATTGTCATGCATTTTGCCAAGTAAAATATCTTGCTCTTTGATAACATCTAAACACAATGTGTTGATGTGTGGTTGGTTGCCTTTGTTTCATAGACTGTGCATTTTAATACACTTTGCAAACAAAGTATTTGATCTTGAGTGTGTTTTCTTACAGTGTATAATTATGCTGGCATGTGATTGTCATTGGTTGCAAGACCGTTTCGAATTTGATTGTATTTTGCAAAATATAGATATTGTTTTATCCCATTTGTCTCTTGGCATACTTGTATGGGTTTGCAATGTAGCCTGGGAGTGATACAATCTCTAATACTAAAAGATACAATATCTACACCTTTGAATCCTTCCATTCCTACACACGCACACGCACACGCACACACACACACACACACACACACATACACACATACACACACACACACGCACACGCACACGCACACACACACACACACACACACACACACACACACACACACACACACACACACACACACACACACACACACACACACACACACACACACACACACACACACACACACACACACACACGCGTACAATAATTGTCATGCACTCACACGTTTGTCATGACTAGTACAATTCCAGTTTTTCTTTTCTTATCTTCGAAGAACTAAGCAGGCCTTGCACAACTCCAAAGGTTGGAACAAGTCAGGCATGTTTATCAAATCAGCGGGAGTCAAATTTTGTACTGGGTATGCCAATTTCGTTAAAGTTTAGCCAAGGAAGTGGCGTTTATAGTCGCATTACATTTTTATTTTTGTAATTTCTTGAAATAACTGGTCGTGAAAATGGTGAATTTGTATTATATACGTTACAATAATTTTAGTAATTTCTAAATTCGTAACCCCACTGTGAATAATTACATGAGTACTATGTAATTTCATGTAATTGCTGGGGTTTTTTTTAAATTTGTCTGTAATTTAATAAAAATTACTGAACATTTTAGGAATTTCATGAAATTCCTGATTTCACAAATGTACTGTAACATAACGGGTACCACTCAATTGCGCCTTTTTGAAAAATTACTCAATTGCGCCTATCCGGGTATTGCGCCTGGTTTCCGCAATTCACACCACACACACACAAGCCAGGGATAGCACGTACACACACACACACACACGCGTACAATAATTGTCATTGGAAGGAAAACACACAAAAAGATAATAAATGAAGCAGAAAAGAAGACTAAATAATTGAGAATATTAAAGCGAGGGGGGGAGGGGGGAGTGAAAAGTGCGCAGTGCACTAAGGAAAACAGAAGAACAAAAATAAATCGCCCCCTTTTCCCTTAGTGATGGTTAGACTCCATATCACTGAAACAAGACGTTCAAGACTGCGCATGGTCATCTCCAAATATGGAAAGTGACGTCATTCGCAGGACAATGTCGGTTTTCAGCAAAAAGTTTAGAATTTCTATCTTTCATCCTTTCAATCTGAAATTAAACTGAGCCTAAAAACCCTAACCCTAACCCAAACCTTAAACCGTCGAATACACACAAAAAATAAAACTTTACTAAAAAAAAAACCAATTGAGTGTTCCACATTTAGTGGAGATAACCATGAGCATTCCCGAACGCCTAGCATCACTGAACCTCATTATCACATCACTAATATTCGTCTTTCCTTCTCATGCCCTCTCTTCACTTCCACGCCCCTTCCTCCACCCCCCACACCCCCAAAAAAACCCACCCACTACCACCATCATCATCACCATTTTTGTTTCTAAATTTTCTTTTTGCTCATAACCTTTTCTATAAAAAATAAATAAATTATAAAACAAGGTCACGACGGCAAAATGGTTTGCGCCGATCTCTTCCTATTAAGGAGGCACACCTTCACACAAAATTTGACGCGATTCGGTCAAGCGGTTCGGGAGATATCCTTGGGACAGACAGAAGAAAAAAAAAGAACAAAAAAAACAAAAAAAAAACCCAGCCCATCGCAAAGTCCGTTCACCTTCGGTGACGGACAAAAACCAACTCCAGTGGCACGCCGAAATTGATACAACCAAATAATCAGCAGCAGCTTGGCTCCTGGATGGCGGGCCAGTACCAAGAACCCATGTCATTCTCTCTTTCTCCCTCCCTCATCCATCTCTACCCCCTCCCTCCCTCCCTTACACCCCTCTCACTGCACCCTCTACCTCTACTCCCAGTTAGTTTGTTTTTTTTCCATCGACGATCTGTGTGTGTGTGTGTGTGTGTGTGTGTGTGTGTGTGTGTGTGTGTGTGTGTGTGTGTGTGTGTGTGTGTGTGTGTGTGTGTGTGCCACTACTACCACCCCCACTACAATCCCGCTGTAGCTCATCCATCTTCCTTCCACCCCCCCACCCCCCTCATCATCTTCTTCTTGTCTTCGTTCCAAACAGCTGACGATCAGCTGATGCCGCTCTGGAGGCGAAAAAAAAGGGGGTGAAGGTCGTTGGTGAAGAAACCCTCGGATTTTTGTTTCTTCTGGTTGGCCGATATCCAGATACATACGCGTGCAAACTAACCGCAAAAAGACAAGTCTATTACTGTTTTTTGTGTGTGAGGTGAACCTAGGGTACCTATATGATGACGCTGCGTTCAGTTGAGGAACGACCTTAGTAGCCTGTGAGGCGATAATCTTCTGAAACTCAACTAGGTACAAGATTCTTCTAAAATTGTACGAGACGCAAGATATTATTTTGTGAGACTGTACGAGGTACAAGATTCTTCTGAAACTGAACTGGGTCCGAGATTCCTCTGAAACTCTAGGAGGAGCAAGATTCCTCTGAAACTATTCGAGGAGCAAGATTCATCTGAAACTCTATGAGGAGCAAGATTCCTCTGAAACTATTCGAGGAGCAAGATTCCTCTGAAACTCTATGAGGAGCAAGATTCCTCTGAAACTCTACGAGGAGCAAGATTCCTCTGAAACTCTTCGAGGAGCAAGATTCCTCTGAAACTCTACGAGGAGCAAGATTCCTCTGAAACTCTACGAGGAGCAAGATTCCTCTGAAACTCTACGAGGAGCAAGATTCCTCTGAAACTCTATGAGGAGCAAGATTCCTCTGAAACTATTCGAGGACCAGGATTCCTCTGAAACTCTATGAGGAGTAGGATTCCTATGAAACTATTCGAGGAGCAAGATTCCTCTGAAACTCTATGAGGAGCAAGATTCCTCTGAAACTCTATGAGGAGCAAGATTCCTCTGAAACTATTCGAGGAGCAAGATTCATCTGAAACTCTACGAGGAGCAAGATTCCTCTGAAACTCTACGAGGAGCAAGATTCCTCTGAAACTCTACGAGGAGCAAGATTCCTCTGAAACTCTATGAGGAGCAAGATTCCTCTGAAACTATTCGAGGACCAGGATTCCTCTGAAACTCTATGAGGAGTAGGATTCCTATGAAACTATTCGAGGAGCAAGATTCCTCTGAAACTCTATGAGGAGCAAGATTCCTCTGAAACTCTATGAGGAGCAAGATTCCTCTGAAACTATTCGAGGAGCAAGATTCCTCTGAAACTCTACGAGGAGCAAGATTCCTCTGAAACTCTACGAGGAGCAAGATTCCTCTGAAACTCTACGAGGAGCAAGATTCCTCTGAAACTCTATGAGGAGCAAGATTCCTCTGAAACTATTCGAGGAGCAAGATTCCTCTGAAACTCTATGAGGAGCAAGATTCCTCTGAAACTATTCGAGGACCAAGATTCCTCTGAAACTCTACGAGGAGCAAGATTCCTCTGAAACTCTACGAGGAGCAAGATTCCTCTGAAACTCTATGAGGAGCAAGATTCCTCTGAAACTATTCGAGGACCAGGATTCCTCTGAAACTCTATGAGGAGTAGGATTCCTATGAAACTATTCGAGGAGCAAGATTCCTCTGAAACTCTACAGAGGAGCAAGAGTCTTCTTAAATTTTACAAGAAGATGATGAATTCTTAAGAAAAGTATTCGATGAGTAAAATCATATTTTTGTTGCTAATGAAACACTCTTCTAGTCTTCTAGGACTTTTCAGTGTCGTCCAAGAAGAGAAGGTTATGTGCACATTATTTCCATCCCCATAGCTAAAGGTTTGGGTTTTATTAAATAAGAAATTTAAACAGACAAAGACTAAACCAATAAATCATTAAGCTTTCATTTTAGACGATCTCCTTTAAGTAACCGAAACACCTAATGTGAGTATATTTAGGAAGAGAACTCAGGAATGTCAGACATATCAATGTACATCAATCATAATAACTTTCACCGTCCAGATTTGATTATTGAAGTTTGTCCAGAATGGTCAACCTATGGCGATATTTTTCATGCCAGAGGGCAGTCAATGCACTAGGGGCTTATTACGCGATTTTCTTACTTGGGCGTAGTGAGAGAGAGAGTGATGGTAGGACCACTCACTGTCTCTCTCTCTTTCTTTATCCCCAACTAATAATAGAGAGAGGATGAGCCCCACAGGAGCGTCATGCCCTCTGGCGTGAGAAAAATCGCACTAAGTCTCTCATTGAATAATCAACGAAAGGAGTTGCTAACGACGTTCTTGTCTTGTTCTTTAAAAAAAATCATCCAATCATTCTTTATCAGTCTAACGTTCTATGTCAATTGTATTATTAATACGTTAATGATTCAACCTAACATATAAAACAAAAAACACACAAGGAAAACAGCTATTTAAATAACATCAAAGTGACGAGAGAAAAACATCAGTTCACAATACAAGCTTATTTAAAGGAGGCAAAATTAAAAGTGAAGCTAATAGTTCAAAGAAAACTTCAAAATTACCTCATGCATAAGATTATAGCAAGCACTTACCCGACTTTCTTTCTACAGAAAATGAAAGGGAATCTAATTTAGAAAACATCTTAAAATAAAATAACACGCTAAATTACATGCACGTGTTGGCACATCTTTTGACATGCAGCCAACGGTTGTTTGGTTTAAATTTTGATGGTAAGCATCCGTTTTGCACCTTCAAAGTAGCCCTAAATTAGTCACGTAGGCATTAAAGACCCACTGACCCGGCAAGATTAAGTCCTTTGGTTTTTTTCTGGGTAGGTGTGACCCATATACAAATACCACCAACTTCAAAGTGAGGCTGCTCTTTAATGTCTGTCTCGTTTTCAATTTGGGGGCATTTGTATGGAAATCAACCATGGTCGAAATAAGATTTCTTACCAGCGAGAGAAGGAAGCACGTGAAACCCGTGATGTTTCACTCATGGATGTGGTGTGTCTTTAAATATTGCCGCCTTTTGATTCAATGATAGTTGCGCGTAGGTTGACTAT
>CM065687.1:35014205-35026705 GCA_017654935.2 Phymorhynchus buccinoides | reverse complement strand
TGACAGGCATATGCCTGTATACAAGCTGATATACAGTTTAAAAAACCTATAAAAAAAGGTTATGTAAAAGTAAAATTTATTATTTTATTTCCATTTTCTATATGTACATCACTTTTGTATAAGACTAGCCTATTAGGTTTTTGTCCCTTAGGACTCAATACAACTAATAGCTATTTAGGAGTTTTAGTTGTGAGTTTATTTGGTCCAATGGCGACTGTTGTCTTTTGTTCCTTAGACCAAAAGTTATTAGACCAAAAGTTATTAAAATTGATATGTACATTGTTATTATGTACACAACTTTTACAAACAAACTGTTTAGACCTTTTACAAGTAAAGTTATTTATTGTTTTTATAGAAAAACTTATTTAAAATATACCTAAGTTGTGTTTAATCTATGTTAAAATTTGTTAAGTGTTTAACTTATTTAATCTTGTCCATAGGACAGAGCATAATGTTATTTTCACATATGTGAGTATGTAAAATTGTTAAAAGTTATGTTAAAAAAAATTGTTTTTTGTTTTGATGAAGTTGTGGGACCTAACCCCTACTAACTGATCTTTTAGGTATATAGATTCAGTTTAAATCTGGGTCCGTCTATGACGAGTTGGTTATAAGAGCAAGTCGTTTCATTTTCTTTTCCCAGGAACCTTTGTACACCACTACTATGTGTGTACCCTTTGTTTATTGATTGTACCTGTCCTATTAGGACGTTTTATGCATAGTTTAAGATTATTTTGTTAAAATCTATATCTTTAAAATTGTTTATTATGTTAAAATAGGTTAAGATTTGGTAAAAAACTAGTTTATGAATATTGAAGTTTCATAGTTATATTAAAAGTTGCTATTAAAATCTGGTTTGTTTTATGTATATTTTGGTCTATTACTTGACCATGTGTAATTTATTATTTAAATAGATGAGATCTAGTCCAGATCCATTATATTATATGAAGTTGTTTATGAGTGGGGGGACATACCGCCAGAGGCCTCCATTGTTATAAGTAATTTTATTTATTCCATCTGATCCCAGGGGGGGGGTAGCAACAAAGACTCTCCCGCCCCTGATGTCATGATGGAGTCTGAGATTTAAGTGAAATAACTAGAAGTTTTTCTTATTTATATTTAAGCTCTAGATGGTTTTAAAGAGAAGGTGAGAGAGTTGAGGGTGGGGATGGTTAACGACTCCTGTATGCTCGGAACGGAGGGAGGGAGGGGAAGGGACCCCTCCTCTCCGCCCCGAGCAGTGACAGGACACCGCATGGGCAATCCCAAAAAGGGGGGGGAGCACAAGCGCAAAACGCAACGGTTACGAGAGAAACCCCCGTTGTGCGTACCGGACACCCATCTGCATAGGAGAAGGGATTTTAAAAGATAGTGGGCTCAAAAGAGTCACTTCAGCCCATCAGGCACATATTTTAGTTAAAAGGGAAAAGGGGGAAGAGGGGAGCGGGAATGCAGACAGGTATACGGCCCGCACACCAGAGGGACTCTATTCCCACCAGTAAAAATAGTTCCAGTCTTTAGACAAGGTGTTTAAATGATACCTGGCCAATTGCCCCGGCGAGCCAAACTATTGGTGACCAACCTAATTTATCATGTTTACATAAGAAATTCTTTTCATTGTATATTAAGTTATTTTGTTTACATTTGTCTATGACAGGTTGTAGTTCCTTCTTTATCTGATTGCAGGGATCAAAAATATGATTCAGGCTAAAGATCTTTCCACATTTACATGGGGTGTTCCTAAATTTACATCGGATGGAGTCAGTGTAGAATCTGTTGATTCTGCCTTGAATTTTATGGGGAACGGGCAGATAAAGTCCACCACTGATAAATTTCCTGCACCGGAGGTGGGCTTCTAAATAGGAATCCAATTCATCAGCCCATCTCCGGTACACACAACGTTTCAGGTGATTTTTAATCTCTGACAGGGATAATTTAATATTTATAAATTGACCCTCGGTGTGTTCAGCCGCCCTTTTGGCTGCCGTGTCAGCAAGGTCGTTCCCTGTGAGTCCCAAATGGGAGGGAATCCACATGATGGTTAAATCGATACCTTTGATTCTTATTTGGTGTATAAGATTTTGTATCTCCTGAATGATTTTCCTTCTATTTTGTGTATTATTTTGCAATGCTTGTATCGAGGATAAGGAATCTGTGAGGATTGTCACCTGAAACAATGATTTTTGGAACTCGTTTATAAAAAAACAGGCTTCAAGAATTGCCCAGAGTTCTGCGCTAAATATTGAGATTTTTGAATTTAGTTGAAAGGATTTAGTAATTTTGAGGGTTGGAATGGTAAAAGCGCACCCTATTTGTGAGTCGGAGATCTTGGAACCGTCCGTATATATTAATAAATGGTGTTTAATTTCGGAAACTTTTTCTTTGGCAGCAACTGAAAGTAGATTTGGTTGGTTTGATTTAGAGTACATTTGGTCTCTCTCTCTCTCTGTCGTTTTTATCTCCACCCTATCAACCCCACCCCTCCCCCATTTACCACTTTTTAGTTCCCGAGCGAAGCTTTTAGGGGAAGTACTGGTTTTGTTTTGATTCGTCCGTGTGTGCGTGCGTCCGTTAGTGCGTCCGTACGGCCGGCCGCGTTTTCTTGAAAACCGTCCAGTCTATTTCAATCACCTTTAGTGTACAAGCTTTACAGGATATTATTATCTACCAAGGGATTGCTTTAGTTTTATTTCAAGGAGTTCAAGGAGTTCAAAGGAGTTCAAGAAACACCAAACACTATCTTAATCGCTAATATCTCGCGCAGTTTTGCACGTATTTAAAATGCGTTTTTTTCATAACGTCTTCTGATAAAAAGGGCTAATATTATAATTAGGAATTTGTCTGTGCATTCATGCGCGCATGCGCACGTGCGTGCGAACCACGGGGTTCAAACCCCAAAGCGGTATCTCAAGAACTGTTGCATGGAATCGCTTCAAATTTAGTGTGGTGGTGCACAAAAGGTCTCATCCAAAAATACTAACCATTCTGACCTTGAACTTGAAGTTTGACCTTGAAAACGTAAATGTCTTCTTATGGCATTATCCTTCACGTTGTTGGAATTACAATGTTCAAATTTGGTGCGCAGGTGCATTGGCGTGTGGTAATTCCGAATATTAAGTACAAGAAAGGTCAAGATCACAACGGTTGCAGTCTGCTGAAAGGACCATCTGTAACCGGGCCGGTCATTTACAACCACACATTTTTATTTTAGACATTTATTAAAGTTTGATGCATTCAGTTTTATGACAATAACACTAAGCTGATCCTAACCGTATCAAGTTCAGCCGCTCGGGAACTTATCTGCCGCTCGGCGATACACTTGTTAGACCTGTTTGTGCACACACAAAATTGGAATAACAAGGCTACATTGTTATTATTTCATTTACACCCACCCCACCCCGTTTTGTTTGTTTGTTTGTTTGTTTGTTTAGACCGCTATTTCTTTACGCAAATACACGTACTTGCCAGTTTCTATGATGAAAATGATGTTTTACGTCCTCTCGGTCATAGACACATATGGGACATTTGTAAATACAAAGATGGTGGGAACAATACTGGCTGCAATGCCCGGAGGCAGTGCAACACCAGTAAAGTCCCGAGTTTTTAACAATATAGATAGATAGGTGTAGCGGTAACCACGCCTCGGTTAAACCTCAACGGCAATGGTACCGCCACATTGTCTAGTAATAAGGACCTAGAAATGCTTAATTGCCAGTTTCTATAAAATTGGTCTTCTTTCTTAATCCGCGTTGATGATTCAATAATTATGAGGTAGGTCTAATCATCCTATTCATATGGGCTATACATTTATAGCAAACATTAAAAAAAATGCGCATGCATAATCTGGTTGGTCTAAATATGTGGTGTGATCTTGTTCACATGCAACATTTTTGGTGACGGGGCATGGGGAAAACCTACATAAGTCGCTCAGAATGTTTTTAGCAAAAGCCAAAAATAGTCAACAACCCCCAAAAATATCAATGTTCTATTTAGGGCATATTTATGTCTATTTTTATGTGTTCTACCAGTATCGACAGCATAAAAGACAATTTTGAATGATTTCTTTGTTTATTTGATTGTTTTCTAAATCAAGTCAATAGAAACAAAGAGGCAAAATTGTATCTTCTATGTCTAATTTCTGCAAATGATTTATTTCGAATGCCAAACTTCAAATAATTATAAAATAAAAACTAGACAAGATAACTCAACTCGGTGTTCTGTGTATTAACAAGGAATCTTTGCTCCACCATGAACAATTAAAGCTCGATGTATGCCAAAATTCAATTATGTCTGTTTTCCACATGCACTGTCACAAAGTTTTGGTCCTACGCCATCTTTGGTGGGAATGTCGTGTGTGTGTCTTTCTTTCTTTCTCTGTTTCTTTGTCTGTCTGTTATCTGCCGTGTTATGGAGAGAGAGAAAAAACCCTGCAAAAACACTAACATCGTGCATGACCTTCTCCAAGAGACATCTTCATTTTTGTTTAATTACTGAAAGCCATCCAACCATAACTGGCTTTAGATCAATATAAGTGATTACCTCCTGTATCTGGACAACATTCCATCAGTTCTGTAGATTATTTTACTACAAACGGCTGAAAGACAGACAGACAGACAGACAGACAGACAGACAACGAGACAAACATTTTTTTTAAAACATGACCTACTTGAAGGATGTTACGCCCCTAGTGATACTCTAACCTTCAGTTTATTTAAGATATATTAACATTTTTCAGTGATTGGTAAAGGTCAAGATGTGCCACCCCCACCCCTCCTACATTTCTCGGTTAATTCCATTTTTCCGTTTTTGCCTTTCTTACCAAACATGAAGCTATGAACATTTTCAGCTAATTATCTTTGTTCAATAATTAATTGCAGTCATGATAAAGGCCATTATCTAATAGGACCCCCCCCCCCCCCCACCCCCCCACCCCCATGTAGTGCAGTACACCGCGGCATTTGTCACAGTCGTGGTTCATTGCGTTTTCCCGTCTTATAGTGGGGGGTAGGGTTAGGGATAGGGTTAGGGTTAGGGTTATTATTATTCCAAAAAGATAATTAGCTGAAAAGGTTAATAAAAATACAGCTTTATGTTTGGTAAGAAAGGCAAAAACGGAAAAATGGAATTAGCCGAGAAATGCAGGGGGGGGGGAGGTTGGCACATCCAGTGATTCTGTTTACGCTTGAAAAGATATGTTGAACGAATGATTTTAGCATTTCTGTATTTACATGGTTATCTCGATGAACTGGAACAAGCGAGGTATCTTGTCTTCTTCACGCAATAACCGACCCCTCCACGGTAACTTAAAGAACATCTAAACGCAATTGTAAACGTTTTTGCACGTATTTAAAGGACCTGAACACGCAATTGGACCCGTTTTTCGCATATTTAAAGGACCTAAAAACGCAATTGCAAACGTTTTTCACGTACTTAGGGGAAGACGGGGTAAAAAGCGCATGGGCGGGTAAGAAGCCCACCTCAATTATCTCATGAAATAAAGAAAATTTCAGTCAAATTTGCCCATGAGACGAATGCTAGACATTAACGCTCGTCTCATGGGCAAAATGAGACTGAAATTTGCTTCATTTCATGAGATAATTGGGGTGGGCTTCTTACCCGCCCATGCGCTTTTTACCCCGTCTTCCCCTAAAGAACCTAAGAACCCAATTGGAAACGTTTCAGGCTCTTTAATAAAAAACCCACTTGTATTGTTTAGTCATAGAGTTATCAGACAACAGACACACACAAAAGCAAAAAAGATTAAATAGACAAAGGCAGAAATTTGGTTTCATAACTTTTTGGCCTCAATAAACGAGAACATGTTTCACTCTCCCCCCATGGCAACACAATGATATGTAAGTAATCTTATGAGTGGCATATCACTGTATTGACATGGGGGAAAGAGTGAAAATGTTAACGTGTATTCAGACCGTAACATTTTACAAACAAGCAAGTTGAAATCATCAAAGGAGTGAAAACCTATTTATTGTTAAGATTCAATACACCAAGTGATTTCAAACAAAAAGAGGATTTAGAAACGTCTTACAATAATTTATATAAAAATTAAAAGCATCAACATGAAATAAATCTGGGAATGTTTTGTTTTTTTGTCAAACAAAAAGAAAATGATTGACTATAAGTTAAAAGCATCAACAAGAAATAAATCAAGGAGATTGGTGGTTTTTTTTGTGTCATTCAACATCTATATATTTTCAGTGTAAAAAAAATAACAATCAAAGCAAAACAGAAATAAATTAACAAAACAGAAAATATACAAAAAAAGGTTTGAAAGACATTATTTTCGACAAATTTGGATTTAAAAATGACTAGAGAATAAGATCGCATTATCAATCACACACACGTACACACACACACACACACACACACACACACACACACACACACACACACACACACACACACACACACACACACACACACACACACACACACACACACACACACACACACACACACACACACACACACACGTGTGTGTAAGCCTACGAGGGTGCACGCACACGTACATACACACTCACGCACTCGCGATCGTGCGTATTCAGGCACCGCATTCGGCGCCGCATTCATGAACACACACGAATGTAATCCCACATAGGCCTACACAAATAAATAGGCTTACTATATGCCTACTACACATACGCTCAAACACACACAGACGCGCGCGCGGACACATACTTACTGAGAGAGAGAGAGAGAGAGAGAGAGAGAGAGAGAGAGAGAGAGAGAGAGAGAGAGAGAGAGAGAGAGAGAGAGAGAGAGAGAGAGAGAGAGAGAGAGAGAGAGAGAGAGAGAATACGAATACGAATATGAATGCTTAATGAGGGTAAACGGATAAGCTAAAGCTTCTTTACATCATGCCTTCGAGGGGAAAACGAAAAGCCAAATAACAAGAAAAGGAAAACAACAAGAAAGTATACAATGCATAACAAGAATAGAGAATAACAACAGGCATGTTCACGGTAAATTGAAGGGGAAAATATTCAAGCTCAAATGAACAGCTCGTTCACGGGCTCGCACACACACACACAAAAACATACAGAGTATGGAGAGAGAGAGAGAGAGAGAGAGAGAGAGAGAGAGAGAGAGAGAGAGAGAGAGAGAGAGAGAGAGAGAGAGAGAGAGAGAGAGAGAGAGAGAGAGCGAACGAACGAACAAACGAACAATCGAATGGTGTGTGTTTTTATATTGAGGGAAAGTAGAATAAGCACACAATCCGGCCCTCAGAACAAAAGAAGAAAAAAGAAAAGAAAAGAGAGAGAAAGAGACAGACAGACAGACAGACAGACAGACAGCAGATAGACAGAGAGATTCATGTTCGTATACATGCCAAAGGACATTTGAACATATTGGAAAGGAAAATTTTCACCGTTGTATCCTACATGCCGGATCTTGTATCCTATACACTGACGATTTTGAAATTTCCTTCAGAATGATATCGATTTGCTAATTTCTCTGTCACAATAAGGTGTCACTAATGTCGGTGATGATTGTCATTTCTAAAAAATGTGTCTCTTTAGTTTGTTTTTCTTATAGGAAAATGTATTTTAAATCACAGTTCCTGTCATCAAGATCGAACGAATGCATAGTACGTCCAGAATTATATCACCAAATCAAGAAATGAATCCCTGAAGTATTTATAACTAAATCTATATTATTTTTAAAACACAAACCTACTGTCACTCCTGGCGATCGATGACTTCAATCCTCCTGGAAGGCGTTGTTGTCATGCGCGTTGACCTCGGCGGAGGTGGTCATGTGACTTCCCCCCGCGCCCCCTGCAGGGATGCCGGCAGTGGCTGGTGGAGGGGGAGGGGGAGCAGGCACAGGGGCTTCTGCAGGCGCCGCGCCCTGGTTGATGAGGTACCCGGCCTGTTGAGCGTTGACCTGCGGCAGGTACTGGGGCGGCAGGTAGACGGGCACCTGTCGCGATCCCTGAGCGTTGACCACGCCCACAAAGGCCTGCAGGATGTCCCGGATCAGGGCACCGTTGTTCTCCGGGTTGTCCCCCATGTTCTTCATCCTCAGGTTGACCTCGCGCTCGGTGGCCTCCATACCCGAGTCGCTGACGTGAGAGATCTCGCTGGCGTTGCTGACTCCTCCTCCTCCTCCTCCCCTGGAGGTGACGCTGTCCATGCGGGACATCTTGGTCTTGGTGTCGGCGGCGGACTCCGCCTCCTTCTCCGAGTAGCCGCAGCAGCACAGCAGCCAGGGGAACTTCTGGTTCAGCACGTCGCGGAAGCGGGGGTGGCTCAGGGCGTAGATTATGGGGTTGTGCATGGCGGAGGCCTTGGCGAACATGACAGGCACTTCGGAGACAAAGGGCGTCACCAGGGTGGCGTCCCCGAACTGGGCGATGAGGGCGACGGTGGCGTAGGGCAGCCAGGACAGCAGGTAGGCGACGACGATGGTCATGGCGATCTTGGCCGTCTTGATGTCGGCCTTCTGCTGGGCCTGGCCCTGCCTCATGTCGGCGTTCAGCTGCTTCGCCATCTTCTTCATCTCCTGCTCGTGCACGGCCACCGCCCTGTAGATGAAGAAGTAGCAGAAGATGATGACGGACAGGGGCATCATGAAACCGCAGATGTACAGGCACATGATGTACGACCTGAAGTAGTCGCTCCTTGTGAGGTAGTCGAATGTGCAGGAGGTCTGGAAACCTTCCGGGATGTAGGCGCCCCAGCCGAAGAGCGGCGGCAGGGTCCAGACCACGCTCCAGATCCAGATGAAGACGAGCATGATGAAGGCCTTGCGGTAGCTGAGGCTGTGGGACGCCTTCATGGGCTTGGTGATGACGTTGTAGCGGTCCACGGCGATGGCCGCCATGGTGTTGATGGACATCAGGCCGAAGATGCCGCCCATCAGAGCGTACAGCTCGCAGGCCACCTTCCCGAAGATCCACCTCCCGTTGAAGGCGGACAGGGTGAGCAGGGGGAAGCCGTTGACAGCAGAGAAGGTGAGGTCGCTGAGGGCCAGGTTGACGATGAACATGTTGGACGGTGTCCGCAGGGGCTTGGTGGTGCCGAAGATGTAGATGACCAGCAGGTTGCCCAGCGTGCCGCTGATGCCCACCACCGTGATGTAGATACCGATGATGTAGTGCCACATATCCGGAATCAGGGGAAACTGCTTCCAGTGGGGGTGGATGAACAGGTCGTAGGAATCGTACACATGGGTCGTGTTCCCCATGGCCATAGTGGTGGTAGCCAACGCCATTTTGGAAAGCTCTGACAAACTTCCTCGTCCCAACAATATTGTAGGCTTAATGCTGCAAAGTGTCGTTTCGTCAAAGGCGCTTGTGATATCTAGCATTGGGTGACGGTAAGGTTTTATACCCCTCATATTGGTGCCCTGCCCTTGGGTTGGGCAGGAATTAGCGGGGAGGGGTTGAGATGGGCGAGGCCTGTAATGTGCGTGTTGCCCTGGCTAAGCCCTGTTTCGTGCTGATGATGCAGCAATGTTGGTTCTGTTAACTAAACCTAATAACGTGTAGGCACCATATTATGTACTCCCTGCGTGAGTGTGTACGCAGGTTGGTAAGAGGATTGTGATGGGATCAATCTTCTCAGAGGTTTGGTCTCTCTGTTAAATCTCTTTCCACCCGTCAAAGGAGCTGTGGCAGTGGTGTTGTTCTTGTCTGTGTCTGTCTTTTTGTTTGTTTGACTGCCTGTCTGTCTATTTGAACAAAACTTACCCAGTCATGAACAGATCTTGAATACCTTTTGGCGGAGGATTGTGTTTGTCCAAAAGATCGTTTCGTTCAGTTTCATAGTTAATCTGAAATGGTATCCCGACACACGATTAAAATAATTCTTCACTTTCGTTTGACAAACGTTTTCTATTTGTTCTTACTTATCACGTTCTTTTTCTTATCATTATAAGCTGATATAGCGAGTTTTCAGTAAGTTATAACAGATATGATTACAATTTGTGGACGGTTAGATATACAATGCTAGATGTAATCTATGGAGGAGGATTCCTCTTGCGATCTTTCGTGTTTGCTTGTAGTTATACTGTCAGTTTCTTTGTTCGTCTATCTGAGAAATATCTTGTGAACCATGGCACAGACTCGCTTCAAAGTGTGTACGGTAGGTGCGTATATTAGGGCCTACATGAAGCTGAAGAAATGTTGCTGTTTTTGTTTGTGTGTTGTTGGCTTTTGTTTTTAATGTGCAAACTGTCTCGTATACTGACGCTTCTAAAGCATGGTATAAAAATGTACCAGTGGCATGTGTTCGTGGATTATGCGTGTATGTGTGTGTGTGTGATAGAAGGGAGGGGAGAGGGGGGGGATGTCAGGGGTGTTGGTAATGTAAATGGGGAGATCTTGTTTTTGTTTTATTTTTGTGTGGGTTTGTTTGTTTTATTATTATTAAACCTGTGTTCTTTTTGTTATTTTCACCCTTTCTTTGCCTTTTTGGCCCCACCTCGGTTGCTTTTTTTCCTTCTTTTTGTTTGTTTTTTGTTTGTTTTGTTTGTTTAGACTACAAACTGATTACGCGTAACCTCGATCTCTGCGGCTTTCAAAAAGGTCCTCGTGCTTTTTAGGATAATTTTCCATTGTAGTAGGTAGGGCCTGGAGATGAAGAGAGTTGTGTGTGGCAGATGATCGCTGTATAGTTGACATTTTGTCAGGCGAGAGAGAGAGGGAGGGAGGGAGGAGAGGGAGAGAGAGAGAGAGAGAGAGAGAGAGAGAGAGAGAGAGAGAGAGAGAGAGAGAGAGAGAGAGAGAGAGAGAGAGAGAGAGAGAGAGAGAGAGAGAGAGAGAGAGAGAGAGAGAGAGAGAGAGAGAGAGAGAGAGAGAGAGAACGAACGAACGAACGAACGAACGAATCTTTTTTATTGTTGGAAAAGAATAAGCATATTAAACACACTTCTTTGCATCTTGCCAACAGTTAAGAAAATAATTAATGTCAAGACAAAGAAGAAAAAATACAAAATAACAAAGTTATCCATATATGAAGACACAACACATGAATAATTACAAATTATCAGCACACACCCATACATACACACACAGACACACACAGACAGACACACACACACACACACACACACACACACACACACACACAAACACACACACACACACACACACACACACACACACACACACACACACACATATATATATATATATATATACACATACACACACACACACACATATGCACACACATGCACACACACGCATGCACTCGCACACTTCACAAAACAAATGAAAACACAATCACTTAGCAATATCAATCCAATGTAAGATAAAAATTGGACATAGTATTTTTAACTGGAATTCACAAAGTCTGTCATTAGATGCTTGTGATAGATTTGTTTGAAAGAATTGAGACTAGTGCCAACGTTATCGTTACTTAAGATTGAATTCCAAAGAGCACCACCTGAATACATTAAACTGGTTTTGAATATGTCAAGTTTTGGTAAGGGCAACATTATTTTATGAGTATGGCGTCGATCAT
Organism: Phymorhynchus buccinoides; assembly: GCA_017654935.2. Classification (NCBI taxonomy): domain Eukaryota; kingdom Metazoa; phylum Mollusca; class Gastropoda; order Neogastropoda; family Raphitomidae; genus Phymorhynchus; species Phymorhynchus buccinoides. Next base: position 35,015,216 of record CM065687.1, on the reverse strand, counting down.
TTGTAACAAATTCATCTGACAGTGAAGGTGCACGTCCCGATAGAATTTTAAACATAAAAACAGCCTTGTTGTGTTTTAATTTTAAATGAAGTGGTAAAATATCTAATTTTATGTAGTCGGAAATTGTTAGCTTAGATGATTTTAAAAGTACCAATTTTAGAGCTCGTCTATAAAGACTAGACAGAGGTCTTAATATGTTGGCACTAGCCCCATCCCAGATGGTGGAAGCATAGCTTATGTGAGACTCAATGAAAGAATGGAAAAATATTTTACGAGTATGTAAGTCAAGAAAATGTTTGATTTTGGACAACTGGTATACCTTTTTAGATAGGGATTTGCAAATCATTGAAACATGCTCAGACCACGAAAGATTGTTGTCAATTACAACTCCCAGAACTGTGTGGCTATCTAGAGAGAGAGAGAGAGAGAGAGAGAGAGAGAGAGAGAGAGAGAGAGAGAGAGAGAGAGAGAGAGAGAGAGAGAGAGAGAGAGAGAGAGAGAGAGAGAGAGAGAAACACGCACAGACAGACAGAGAGAGAAGAGAGAGACTGAAACAGGCACACACTACTACTACTAAACTACTACTACTACTACTACTACTACTACTACTACTACTACTACTACTACTACTACTACTACTACTACTACTACTACTACTTTATTATTTTATTTTTGTTTTCAGGTTTTGGGACGTTGTTAAGAATCATTGATGTGTGTTTTTTATACGTGGTCGAACTTTACGCGGTGACAGTCCTGAGATAACCATAGCTGTTGACGGGACTATAACAGACTAACTAACTACTACTACTACTACTACTACTACTACTACTACTACTACTACTACTACTACTACTACTACTACTACTACTACTACTACTACTACTTTATTTTATTTTTGTTTTCAGGTTTTGGGACGTTGTTAAGAATCATTGATGTGTTTTTGTTATACGTGGTCGAACTTCACGCGCTGACAGTCCTGAGATAACCATAGCTGTTGACGGGACTATAACA
>CM065687.1:34916705-35006705 GCA_017654935.2 Phymorhynchus buccinoides | reverse complement strand
AGACTTCTGTATTCTTGCCAAGTACACCTAACATGAATTTTTTTTTTCTGCCAGTGATAAATAGGCCTAACCGATAAACCCCTAGTTGAACGTTCCTAGAATCCAGACTAAGTGACATGGAATAGACAGATTCTTCTTGCAGTAGACAACCGCCATCATCGTTTTGATGGTTCTGTTGTGTATGAAAATTATCAAAAGAAAAAAAAATCGCAAGTTGTTAATTTGAAATCCTGTTCTATGATCATAAATGAAGCTGACCACACCGTAGAGTCAGGAATGACTTGTTTATTTACTGCTCTAACATCGTACAGACATGAAATCCTGTTCTATGATAATAAATGAAGAGTCAGGAATGACTTGTTTATTTACTGCTCCAACATCGTGACAATGACAGTGACAATCATGCAGTCTCCAGCCTTCTACAAGGACTTTGTCGTGCAAAAGCTACTTCCCTCATAGAATTCGTGAGGATGCAGGGTCGTTTCACAAGGGCTAACGTTACGTAGCGTTCGCTCAAATCGGCAAAACGGTCTAAGAAACAACCTCCCTTTGCCGATAGTTTTCAAAACGTTTTGTGGTCAGTTTGGTAGTAGCTAACGGCGAACGATTAGGTGCATCATGGGAAATACAGATTACTTCTGCCTTTTTTTTTCTCTCTCGCGTGAACGAGACTTTTAGTTTCAAAATGGAAGACCAAGTAAAGAAGCTTGTCACAAACAAATATTCTTTGGTTTATCATGAAAATGTACTGAATTATTTTAGCAGATTAAACAAACGCAAGTGTTTCTGAGTGTTCTTTCTTAATTTGTCATCATGTTAGATGGCATAATATAGTGCAGATTTGATTTTCTGCACACAAATAGACGTGAATAAAATCGAAATCTTTGTACAAACTGACAGAGAGGTATGATTTATCTCCCTTTTGATAGCAACCCTTTTCTCTCTCTCCCAAAAGTGAAGAGTAAGCTTAAAGAGTTATCTCACCTTAGCAAACGTTTAGGTGTTTCTTAGACCCTTTTTGGCTTAACATTTATTCGCGCGGCGACCGTTATCTAGAGAAACTCGACCCAGGTGAAAGGAAGATAGACCCTAATTACCTTACAAGCTGTGAAATATGACTCTACTTCTTACAAAGTTTGTTTATAATCTGATCGAACTTGTTAGCAACAATAATTGTTGGCTTGGAGTCAAAACGGACTATCTATAGATCGTCCATTGACGTACTGTTGAACATATTGTGAAAACTAATAACTTGGTGTGTGTTTTTTATTAAAAAAAAGACTGCAGAAATACAAAAAGCATAATCCCCATTTTACATTATTTGCAGTCTGTTTTTTTCAAATACAAGTTCTTAGTTTTTGGGCAATAAGTTCAATAATAAGTCAATGGACTATCTAAAGATAGTCCGTTTTGACTCTAAGCCATCGATATTTTATTATAAACGGGTTTTTTGGTTGTTGTTTTTAATATAATAATAACAACGAACGGTGGTAAACTTTCACTGAAAAACGATAGCACAAGCAGTGTTCAAAAGAAAAAGAGGCAGACAGACAGACGAACACGCAGATACGCTCGTACACAAATTTTTTAAAAAAAGGTGGTTTGGGGCAAGCAAACCTAGGCCTACTCCCACCTAAAAAGTAAGTCAGTGCACAATTCGATGCACTTGACACCTCCCACCCTCGCCTTTAATATCCTCCCCCTCTATTCCCCTATTATGTCAGCTTTGGTGCTCTCTCTATTAACCGAATTGTGTGTGTGTGCGTGTGCGTGCGTGTGAGCGCGCGCGCGCGCGCGTGTGTGTATATGTGTGTGTGTGTGTGGTCTTATCATCTCAAGTATTCGTATTTGAGTAAAGGTCAAGATGTGCCCCCCCCCCCCCCCCCCCCCCCCCCCCCCCCCCCACCCCCCCCCCCCCCACTTACCTTTCTATTGATGCCTCTCTGCTGCAATCTACTTGCCTGAGTTCTTGTTTGTTTGTTGGGGCAGTGTGTGGATGCCTCGTGCCTCCATACGGGGAGCTGGACGACCCCCACCCCCTCCACGAGGTTTTCCCCGTGGGGATACCTGGGGGGTCTTTCGTAAAAACGGTTCCCTCGCCTTCTTGAAGTTATGTGCTTGTAACTTCCACTAATCTGCCACTCTCTTTGACTTCTTGAAGTTATGTGCTTGTAACTTCCACTAATCTGCCACTCTCTTTGACTTCTTGAAGTTATGTGCTTGTAACTTCCACTAATCTGCCACTCTCTTTGACTTCTTGAAGTTATGTGCTTGTAGCTTCCACTAATCTGCCACTCTCTTTGACTTCTTGAAATTATGTGCTTGTAGCTTCCACTAATCTGCCACTCTCTTTGACTTCTTGAAGTTATGTGCTTGTAGCTTCCACTAATCTGCCACTCTCTTTGACTTCTTGAAGTTATGTGCTTGTAACTTCCACTAATCTGCCACTCTCTTTGACTTCTTGAAGTCATGTGCTTGTAACTTCCACTAATCTGCCACTCTCTTTGACTTCTTGAAGTTATGTGCTTGTAGCTTCCACTAATCTGCCACTCTCTTTGACTTCTTGAAGTTATGTGCTTGTAGCTTCCACTAATCTGCCACTCTCTTTGACTCGGCCTTTTCCCTTCATTTTCTATCATCTACTATCGTTCTGACTTACTGGCCCATTCTCTAGTCCTGCCTTTAAAACAAAAATCTTCCAAATAGTTTTTCTCCTTTGAGCTCCTCCGAAATCGGAATGTGTCGGCTGTGCGCAGCGGGGAGACCAGTGAAAACTGAAAACTGGACACATAATTAAGTATCTTACCCATTATGGCCATATGGCCTGGGAACACAGAAGAAGGAGAAGAAGAAGTTTGTTTTACAGTGGCCCTTGCTTGCAGTTCAGTTAGGGGAAGACGGGGTAAAAAGCGCATGGGCGGGTAAGAAGCCCACCCCAATTATCTCATGAAATGAAGCAAATTTCAGTCTCATTTTGCCCATGAGACGAGCGTTAATGTGTCAAATTTGCCCATGAGACGAATGCTAGACATTAACGCTCGTCTCATGGGCAAAATGAGACTGAAATTTGCTTCATTTCATGAGATAATTGGGGTGGGCTTCTTACCCGCCAATGCGCTTTTTACCCCGTCTTCCCCTAGTTTTGTTTTAATTGAAAAGAAATCTCCCTTTCTCACCTTGCCTTATTACCCTACCACCACTTACCCATGTTATACCTGAGCTGTTTCCCCGTGGGGATACCGGGGGGTCTTTTGTAAAAAAAAATAGTTCCCCCACCTTCTGGAAGTTCTGTGCTTGTAGCTTCCTCTAATCTGTCACTCTCTTTGACTCTGCCTTTTCCCTTTGTTTTCTATCATCTACTATCTTTCTGACTTATTGGCCCATTCTCCTGCCTTTTTTCAAAAAAATCTTGCAAATATTTTTGCTCCATTGAGCTCCTCCGAAATCGGAATGTGTCGGCTGTACGCAGCGGGGAGACCAGTGAAAACCGAAAACCGGACACATACGTACCTTACCCATTATGGCCATATGGCCTGGGAACGCAGAAGAAGAAGAAGAAATACCTTAGCTGTCAACTTTGCTTCAAGGGAACCCTGTCAAATCCTTTTAAAGGGACACCCTGACGGATGAGTTTTTTTGTTGCAAGAAATACGCCGAGATCACCAGAAAGACAGCCTTTCCAAGGATCGGAACACTCACTTTGCTCTGGTTTCCTATAAATCAAACCATCAAAACGGCGATTCCTCTTTGTCGGAGAGAAGCCATTTTGGATGGGGTGGGTGGGTGGCGGACATTTAGAGTGGTTGAAGCTTTCTCATGTCTTCTCTTTCACTGAAAGAATCTGACTTCCAGCACCTCCGTCAAGGATGAATCGCCGATTTGACGGTTTGATTTCTAGGAAACCAGAGCAAAGTGAATGTTGCGATCTCTGTAAAGGTTGTTTTTATGGTGATCTCGACGTGGTTCTTGCAAAAACACATCCGTCAGGGTGCCCCTTTAAACTAAGACTGTCGCTTCAGCTTCAGGGGACATTGCCCCCACCCCCCTGCATTGACACCCTCTACCCCACCCCCTGTATTCATCCAAGAACTATGCGACCCTTGGACCCCTGTTGTTGTTGTTGTACTTTGGCTAAAAGACTCCAGGGATCATCTGAACACCCAAAGCACTTGAACACTATGGTACAAATGCACCAGCTAGGGATGAGAACATTACGTGTGTGACCGTTTTTGATTACCCCGCCACATGAGCAGCCACACTCCGACTTCGGGAGATTTGGGAGACGGCTGATGTTATGCTAGGGGCTTGTCATAGCTTAAGACAATCCCTGTATAACTATGCAGAGCATAACAACATTTTGATGTAGCCTTGGTGTTCTAGCGTACGCCAATTGGTCTGGCATAATTTAAAGCCAAGGCGCCTTGGACCCCTGCCTTTCAGGTTATCCAGGATTTTCTAGAAGCACCCATGCACTTTATTTACATGCGTGGAAATCAAGACAAATGGTATTCAATTTTGCAACCAAAATCGTACTGGCAAACATATTGAATAGATATCAAAATGCAAAACTTACATGTTATAGCTTCAAAGAGTAGTGCGCATAAGCTAAGGAATGTGTTAATACATGATGAAAAATAAACTTACAAACACGTCAGAGGCGATATGCAGTTAGCAATATGAGACAACGATAATGTTTAAAATAAACTAGTTTCTATTTTCATAGTTATGTTTGCACGGTTGCTTGATTTGTTTTTGGAAAATTGATAGGGGAAGACGGGGTAAAAAGCCCATGGGCGGGTAAGAAGCCCATGCCAATTATCTCATGAAATAATGCAAATTTCAGTCAAATTTGCCCATGAGACGAATGCTAAGCATTAACACACGTCAACACTCGTCTCATGGGCAAAATGTGACTGAAATTTTCTTTTTTTCATGAGATAATTGACATGGGCTTCTTACCCGCCCATGGGCTTTTTACCCCGCCTTCGCCTACATTTAATTTAAGTTCGGATTATTTGTAGGAAGAGCTTTTGATCCATAAAACAATTTTTTTGTTTTATTTTCTGAATGGTTTCGTTATAAGGGAATGATGTAGGAAGGGAAGAATTTTTTATTTTTTTATTTTTACATTGCTTATAGGGGAAGACGGGGTAAAAAGCGCATGGGCGGGTAAGAAGCCCACCCCAATTATCTCATGAAATAAAGAAAATTTCAGTCAAATTTGCCCATGAGACGAATGCTAGACATTAACACTCGTCTCATGGGCAAAATGAGACTGAAATTTGCTTCATTTCATGAGATAATTGGGGTGGGCTTCTTACCCGCCCATGCGCTTTTTACCCCGTCTTCCCCTAGTCCCGTCAACAGCAACGGTTTTCTCAGGACTTTCGCCACAGTAAACATCATACACGTTAATAATATCCCACATGTATTTACTTTACAAACAACCTGAAATTTGTTTACAAAAATATAGGAAGGGAAGAAGAAGTGGGGTGGGGGCGGTGGTGGTGGGAACATTATATAATTATTGTGGGAAAGTATGCAATGTCAGTGTTTTTTTCATTACGATGAATCATCTATCGTTATTTGATAGAAATTCAGGTTTTTTTAAAAAGCCTTACGTCATGAAGCAACATATTATTGAATGAGCTGTGAACAAAAACGTTTAATTCGAGTACACTCTGGGTTTCTTCATTACAATGAATCATCTATCGTTATTTGATAGAAATTCAGTACCCAAAAAAAAGTCTTACGTCATGAAGCAACATATTGAATGGCAAGGCAAGGCAAGGCAAAGAATTTATTCCACTTGGGGCACAGAAATATAAAACAAAGCGCACACACAAAAAAACCCATTCAAATTTCAAAATAGAGTGATGTCCATCACGTTTTTCGAAAAGCAAACAATTGAAACTTGAAACAAATATAAGACATGTCAAAATATGTTATGCACAGTGGAATGGCATGATTGTTTTGCACATACACATTACCGGAAAGAGCCGTTTATGATTACAACAAATTGTTTAAGTCTTGTTAAGAGCTTCCTATTTTTGGAACCAAACAAAGTATGGAATTTGTACGCGTTTGGCCGAACAAAATAATATCGAGAAAGATATCGCCTTCTTTCAACCTCAAAGAAGGGACGTAAAGATGTGCCACCCCCCATGCATTTCTCGGTTAATTGTATTTTTCCGTTTTTGCCTTTCTTACCATACATAAAGCTGTATTTTAGGAACATTTTTAGCTAATTACCTTTTTGGAATACTAACCCTATCCCTAACCCTACCCCTAAACCTAACCCTACCCCCCACTATGTACTGCAGTACACAGCGATTTGTCACAGTTGTGGTTCGTTGCGTTTTTCCGTCTTATACGGTGGGGGGTAGGGTTAGGGTTAGGGCAAGGGTTAGGGTTAGGGTTAGTATTCCAAAAAGGTTATTAGCGAAAAATGTTCCTAAAATACAGCTTTATGTATGGTAAGAAAGGCAATAACGGAAAAATACAATTAACCGAGATAGGTAGGGGGGGTGGCACATCTTGACCTTTACCTAAATTTCACTAGAGTTATTACGTTGTTCTGTTGTCAAGTAAACCCGAGTTCGAACCTGGGTACTGTGGATTTTTCCTCTCACTTTGCACTAGGCCTTATGGTCTGAACGTGGAGTCTTTCGGATGAGACGATAAACCGAGGTCCCGTGTGTGCCCATGCACTCAGCACACGTGGCAACGAAAAATTTGTCATTTGGTCAAAATGTACTCTCCTCCCCTTTCCTTCCTCATCAGTCACAAAAATCGCATGCAAAAAAAAAAAAAAATGAGTGGCGCGTCTTTGGCGGCCACGCGCTCTCCAGGTGGGAGCAACCCGAATTTCACAGAGACGCCTCTGTGACTATAAAGTATCTAATACTATACTTAATAATACTCTTTCCCTTATCATAGCCAATGAATGAAGATTCATTAGCTCTGCCTTTACCCCTTTTTCTGGACTAAAACTCCTCCTTGCCTCCTTCCACTTATTTTTCCCATCTACCATCCAAAAACAACACAGAGAGAGAGAGAGAGAGAGAGAGAGAGAAGAGAGAGAGAGAGAGAGAGAGAGAGAGAGAGAGAGAGGAGAGAGAGAGAGAGAGAGAGAGAGAGAGAGAGAGAGATGGAGAGAGAGAGAGAGAGAGAGAGAGAGAGAGAGAGAGAGAGAGAGAGAGGGAGAGAGAGAGAGAGAGAGAGAGAGAGAGAGAGAGAGAGAGAGAGAGAGAGAGGGGAAGAGAGAGAGAGAGAGAGAGCGAGAGAGAGAGAGAGAGAGAGAGAGAGAGAGAGAGAGAGAGAGAGAGAGAGAGAGAGAGAGAGAGAGAGAGAGAGAGAGAGAGAGAGGAGAGAGAGAGAGAGAGAGAACTCTTTTCTGTAGATATGTAGATTCAAATCAAATCAAATCAAATCAAATCATCTTTATTATCTCATAACTGAGAAATTGCAGCCAGGTGCACATAAGAAAAACAGCAACAATAAACACATTTATCAACAACAACAAAAACCACAACAGCAATAAACACATTTATCAACAATTACAGAATGTAAACTAATAACTAATAACACTGCAATATTGTAGTTAACAAACTGGACGAATACGAATACAAATTCAATCCCAAGGAAATGGACAGGCTGCTCAGCAAAACAATCACTCAATGCAGTGCATTAAGAGTTCAACAGATGAATTGATCTTGGTAAGAAAGTTTTCTGTGCTCTTATTTTCAGTTTTAGAGTTCTGTATCGACGGCCCGATGGTAATACTTCATAGTATTTTGCCAGAACATGACTGTTATCATTAAGAATTTTCCTGGCTTTCTTGACTACTTGTCTGTCATACAACTCTTGCATACCACTCTGCCTTGCACCCACAACTTTACTGCACACATTCACCATATCACTCAACACACGCTTACTTTTTACACTCAAGCTTCCATGCCAACAGATAAATGACACAGTAAGAACAGATTCAATGCAACATCGGTAGTAGGTTTGAAGAATATCTGAACAGACACCAATATTCCTTAGCCTCTGTAAACAAAAGATCCTGGACTGACTCTTCTTATGTATAATATTATGCTCAATTGATTGTGGAAACTGACCGTATTCACGTTTAGTTGGACTGAAGCCACGGCTGTATTGAGAACCAACAGTACTAGACCAATACACTCCCATTAATAATAATAATAATTCTGGACATTTATAGGGGAAGACGGGGTAAAAAGCGCATGGGTGGGTAAGAATCCCACCCCAATTATCTCATGAAATGAAGCAAATTTCAGTCTCATTTTGCCCATGAGACGAGCGTTAATGTCTAGCATTCGTCTCATGGGCAAATTTGACTGAAATTTTCTTTATTTCATGAGATAATTGGGGTGGGCTTCTTACCCGCCCATGCGCTTTTTACCCCGTCTTCCCCTAAAGCGCTCTATGGTAAAGGTAGTAAAGAACATGGTAAAGGTAGGAGATAATATAGTAAAGGTGGGGAATGAATAATGTATTCCATTTTTAAAAAAAAGTGTTAATCAATACCCCTTAGGTATCACAACCACCGACCAATGTGTTTTTTTTGTCTTTTTTCTTTCAGCATAAAGGTCTTTGACCTGAAACCTAAATGGAGCATGCGTGTTATCCCCCACCCCCACGTGACCCATTTCCCCACTCTCCTTTTCTCTTCATTCTTTCCCACCATAGTTTTCAAGTTTTATACGATCGACTGTTGTTTGTTTTTGGGGTTTTTTTTTTTTGGGGGGGGGTTCTTTTGCATCAAAAGAATCTTGTGTCCAAGAGTATTATAAATTGATTGCACGTTCATTGTTCATTGACATTCTTAAAGACCCACCGGATCACGTGTCAAAATCACGCGTTTCGAATGAAAATAGGGTTTTACGCCCTCTTCGGCCTTTCGTAAATATAAAGATGGTGGGAACAATACTGGCTGCAATGCCCGGAGGCAGTGCAATACCAGTAAAGTCCCGAGTTTTTTTAACAATATAGATAAGTGTAGCGGTAACCACGCCTCGGTTAAACCTCATCGGCTATGGTACCGCCACAGATGTGCAATATACATCCTAACCGGAGCAAAATGATGACCACCTTTTAAAGTGGTCAATATTTACCGATACGTTTCGTCAATTTGAAGTAGATAAAAAAAACAAGCGTGGATTCGCAATCGTTTGTGGCGTGCGACAATTGAAAACGAAACGTCATTTTAAAGAGCAGCCTCGATTTGAAGTGCGGTCTATTTTTACACTGCAATCATTATATACCGAGTCGCTTCCCCTGGCTTTTCAATAATTTTAATTTGTAAACCAGAATGTTATCTCTGCACCATTTCGTAACTTTTTATATCTTTTGGAAAACATTAAAAACTATTTATCCTACTTATGCTCATCGAAAGAAGCACTGCATACTCGTCGTGTCTGTTGCAGTGTCTGTATTACGTATGTTTATTATTTTCTACGCTTTAAAATGAAGATTCATCTGCTCTGTTCAGTATATAATTCTTTCCATACGTAAAAAACTGTAGCTATGTAGAAATGACAACTGAAATGTAACTTTATGTCCAAGTATTTTTTTCTCCTTTAAAATATGTGCGACAATTTTGCGAAATGTGCGACAATTTTGGACCGACCGACAGACCGACAGACAAAGTGAGTTATAGGTTTGTGGCTTGTGCCACACAAAAAAAAATGATCCCAAGCAAAATGTTACATATCTTTTGCTTCTTTCTGTTGAGTTTAAACATTTCTTTTTGTTTTATCTACTCCCGGATTTATAAGAACAGAGAATGTTTTAGAACCACAACAATTAGGGCCTTGCGCCTGTGTGTGTATTTGTCCATTTCTGTGTGAACAAGAATGTACTATTCTAATAGCTACAGCCAATACATTATTGAACATAACGTAACATAACATACCACAACAGATCTACACAGTGGACAACTTTATTTGACAAGGGTACAGTTCTAATATCCCACGGATTATGCGTGAGTTATCTCACTTTACCTGAAAGTTCAAAATTGATCATTTTAACACTTTCACCGCCAGCCATATTTCAGCCAACAATTTCCATTAAATGTACCTGGGTAGAGAACAAAATCCATCTGCAGTATTGGGGATTCTTTTGTGACATACTTATATAAAATAAGGTCTATCCTTACTTCCCAAAACTAAGACAATAGGGTCTTTGGATAATAGACCCCAATTTGATGCCTTTTAGTGACATAGAAGTTAAATCATTGTGGTGCTATAATGCGACTTAGGTGGTGAAAGGGTTAAAGGTTAAGCAAAACCACAGCAATTCTTTTCTGTCGAAACGTCTTAAGAATTGCCACACCATTTTGTAACAGATGGATTCTACATTTCAACATCTCAATTTTTTTTTAAAGAACAAAAATCAATGCAGTTTGGTGTGACATTTACCTAATATGTGACTGACATTTTATATTAAAGACGACCAAGACAAAACGCCAGTGAAATATTTTGTATGCAATGGCATTGTAATAATTATGTTCAGCATTTCAATGCCTTTCACCATTTGCCGCTTTTTCATGTTCTTTTCTTTTTAAAAAAAATGCCTGTTTACTCAGTTTACCACGGACATATTTTTAAAGGCCTCAAGAGAAAACAACCGGCATCAGTTTTCGTTGTACAAACATGCAGGTTTCAAGAGTCATTGCAGTCTCACCAAAACATCCTCTTTGTCATCAAAGACCAGACACACTGGAACTACATTTATATGGCTTGTCATTTATTGCTGATGTTATTGGTGGTGTGGCATAAACTTGCATTGTCATAATAAATTCACAACATAAATATCAAGGCAATATACAGGGAAAATGTTCAGGTTTTTTTCTAAAATCAGCCAGTCAGCGTTATGATTAATTGAACGAGTCCATTAAGCACGCATTATTTCTGCATGATCTTCATGCTTCAGCTAAGGACAACCAAGGTAGATGGAGAGATTATTACCATCATTAGAGGACGGGTAGGAAGACCTCGCTTCATAAACTTTTAACATCTCCTTACTACTTTCCCAGCAAAGTCACGGTACACAAACAAACACAGTCAATGTACGCAGGTCAAGGTAACATTCTATAAGCAACTTTAGAAACGGTGGGGTGTCAAAACGTTTTGCGCTCCAATCGGTCCACCAGCCATTCATTTCATATATTCCTTTAACCCTTTCGCCGCCACCCATTTTTCAGCAAACATTTCCATTAATCTTACCTGGGTAGAGAACACAAATCATCTGCAATATTGGAAATTCGTCTGTGACATGCATAACATTAGGCCTGTCCTTACCTCACAAAGTTAAGAAAATAGGGTCTTCAGATAACAGGCCCTGATTTGATGCCTTTTTGTGACATGGGTGTTAAAACCATTGTGGTACATAAATGCGACATTGGCGATGAAAGGGTTAATATAAATGTACAAAGAAAGCCAGCTGAGTAATGGTCTACTAGAGCACCAGGAGTCCCACTTCTATAATGAACCCTTTGTAAATTGCGGCATTTTTCGCTTGCCTTGAACTTTTAGTCAACTGCGACCAATTTTTGAAAACGACACAATGGTTTGGCTGGAAGCTGAAATAAAACCAGTTGTATCCCGCTGTCTGGGAGCGAAAGGTCAGGATGGGAAGATGGGTGGGTGAGGATGGTGAATAAAACCAGGCAAAGATGATGCTTGGGGTTGGTGGGGGAGGGGTGTAGTATAATGGCAAAACTAAGGGCAAGGGGAAGTTGAGAGAGAGAGAGAGAGAGAGAGAGAGAGAGAGAGAGAGAGAGAGAGAGAGAGAGAGAGAGAGAGAGAGAGAGAGAGAGAGAGAGAGAGAGAGAGAGACGGACAGACATAGAGAGAGAGACACTGGACAACTTTTTTTGCCTCACAAGGATAAAGATTTTAGGCGATGCCTATTCTTACAATCTGTCCGAGAGAGAGAGAGAGAGAGAGAGAGAGAGAAAGAGAGAGAGAGTCTGAAATGATTTAATTTGTTAGGCCACAGGCCCATACAAATGGAGTTCACGTTGACAAAATTATGACATACATGTAATAACAAGACATTACTGAAGACAGACAGACATACAGAGAGAGACACACTGCTTGCAGAGCATTTTGCCTGACTATATATGCCTTATACGCGTATTTACAAAGAGAGAGAAGAACTATATTTTAATTTTCATTCGACAATAATAAGTGTCATTAGACATACAGTAGAACAAGAGAGAGAGAGAGAGAGATCTAGAGAGAGAGAGAGAGAGAGAGAGAGAGAGAGAGAGAGAGAGAGAGAGAGAGAGAGAGAGAGAGACAGTCCAGTACAGCAAATGAAATGTTACATGTCTTTATTAATCAGACATTCGGATTGGCATTGATTTGTTGCCTTCAAGTTCAACGCTTTCTACTAAGTTTGCACCTTAGCTTTTACGCGAACAACTGGACAGCACAGAAAAGATAATTACCGACAGGTCTTTGTTTCTTGTCCCTGGTCTTTTCATGAGCTACTGTAGCTTAATTTCCATGGCAATAGCCTCATCATCAGGGATTAGGCCTACTCGATCAATATGGTGACCAATGCAGTTGCACAGCTTCGCTCTAACTCATGATAGTAATTCTAGTTTGTTTGCTTGATTTTGAGTCAAAGTCAAAGTCAAAGTTGGTCAGTTATTTCATCTTCATGATGTTAACTGATACAGTGGAGAACTGATAACTCAAAAACACTGGATAACTCAATAAGTTTTGGGTCCCAGTATAATAATCTCTATGTTGAAAAGTCTTTTAAACTCAAAATATTGGCTATCTCAAAATAAGATTTCAGTCCCTTCAATTTTGACTTAAGCGATTTTTACTGTATTTCCTTCAAATGCTGTTTTTATTTTTATAGCCACAATTGTTGGGTCTGTCATTGAGTGTGTGTGTGTGTGTGTAGTGTAGGGGGAGGCTGGAAGGGAGGACAAAATTGCTTTTGTGCTCATGTTCTACTGTAACAGACATATTCATAATCTTACAGAGAGAGAGAGTAAAGTTGATGCAGTAGAATTCATAATATTCTTTTCATTTGCACAGGACGACCTATTTGTCAGGCAGCAAAAATATGAGCTTAGACGAATTCTTAAGTATTAAAACTACATGTATTATGCACTCTTCCTGTTCAGGACTGAAGTTTTATGATGTCATATAAAATATTAAGAATATTTAGAACAAAATTGTAATGTGTGGGGGTAGGATGGGGTAGGGTGAATGTGTGTGTGTGTGTGTGTGTGCGTGCATAGGCATGTTGGTTTAAATAGCATTTTTATTTCTCAGTCACAAACGAAAATTAAAAATAACATCATCAGATAGGGCAACAGGCATGTGAGTGGGGTATATCTTGTGCAAGCTGATCCACTAAAAAAAATCACAAAGAAAATTCCCAGCTGAACCTGTAAGAAGCCATGACCCACGTGTGCACTCATCAGAGACATACCTTAAGCCTGGAATAAACCCGTAAGAAGCCTTGATCCACACGTGCACTCATCAGAGACATACCTACAGCCTGGAATAAACCTAAGTAAAGAATGCACAATTTGTGTGTGTAACCTTTTGGCTGCTCCATGATTTCTGCACATAACACAGTAACAGCCTGGAATAAACCTGTAAGAAATGCTTGCACCCACAATGCAATCATCAGACATACCTACCAGCCTGGTTTATAAACCTGTAAGAATTCAAAACCCACATGTGCACTCATCAGACATACCTACAGCCTGGAATAAACCTGTAAGAATCCTTGACCCACATGTGCACTCATCAGTACATACCTAAAGCCTGGAATAAACCTGTAAGAACAACCTTGACCCACACAGACACACTCATCAGACATACCTACAGCCATGGAATAAACCTGTAAGAAAGATAGTCTTGACCCACATGTGCACTCATCAGAGACATACCTTAAGCCTGGAATAAACCCGTAAGAAGCCTTGATCCACACGACCGCACTCATCAGAGACATACCTACAGCCTGGAATAAACTAAGGAAAGAATGCACAATTTGTGTGTGTAACCTTTTGGCTGCTCCATGATTTCTGCACCACTAACACAGTAACAGCAGGTTTGTGAGTGAAGTGCTAATAAATGCCAGCATTAATAATGCAATAATTATCATTCACATAGCAGTACCAGACTTGTTTACCCTGAAATCAGGCTTTGTGTATTCAAAATCGCAGCGAAAAGTGCGATTTTTCACAAAATTGGAGTACTCCAACGCGACAGTTTAATTAAAGAATGGAGTGCAATCATGCATATATAGTTTGTATAACAACTAATTAGATAGTGTGTCAAAAGTATCATCCATTCAAATTACACAACAACTCAGTACATACACAGACACACAAGAGCGGAGATTACACACACAATATCCCGCTATTCACCGAATCAGGCAATTATACAGAAATGATAGTCAGCGTTTTGGTTCACCATTACCGGTACTAGGTTTTCCCAACTCAGTACCATATTTATCATTTTCTGTCAACTGCCCGTCCAAAATAAGGCGAAATCACATGGGTAAACAGGGCCTTATAACTGAGACCAAGGTAGTTTTCCACCGTCACAATTCCATCCTCGTTAAAAATTAAAAAAAGCGCAAAGAATGTCGATACGAATGAGAGGAAAGATGACAGGAAACGCATGTTGAATAACATAGATTGGCAACTGAAAGAACAAAGTGTTGTGGGAAACAAAGGATCAGTGTTGCACAAGCTGCAAGTGATTTAGGTCCTACCCAGGCACGGCAGCCTTTTGTGTGACATGACTGGTAAGCGCTTGGAACCTTGGTCAAGATATAATGGCATATATGGAGGCGTGTATCTTTAGCTTATGGAATTCTGATCTGGCAGCCTTTTCTGCGACATGACTGGTAAGCGCTTGGAACCTTGGTCAAGATATAATGGCATATTTATAATGAGGCGTGTATCTTTAGCTTATGGAATTCTGATCTGGCAGCCTTTTCTGTGACATGACTGGTAAGCGCTTGGAACCTTGGTCAAGATATAATGGCATATACATAATGAGGCGTATCTTTAGCTTATGGAATTCTGATCTGGCAGCCTTTTCTGTTCATGACTGGTAAGCGCTTGGAACCTTGGTCAAGATATAATGGCATATATATAATGAGGCGTGTATCTTTAGCTTATGGAATTCTGATCTGGCAGCCTTTTCTGCAACATGACTGGTAAGCGCTTGGAACCTTGGTCAAGATATAATGGCATATATAGAGGCGTGTAGATTTACTTTATGCGAATTCTGATCTGGCAGCTATTCACCGAGTGAGAGCGACATGACTGGTAAGCGAGGGAACGGCGGACCCGGTCAAGATATAATGGCATATATATAATGAGGCGTGTATCTTTAGCTTATGGAATTCTGATCTACCAGCCTACTCTGCGACATGACTGGTAAGCGCCGGAACGTTGCGCTAGTATATAATGGCATATTTAATGTCAAGTATGTGTAGCAAAATAAGGATCTGAAATCATATGGGTAAACAGGAACTGAAGATACCCTGAGACAACAATGGTAGTTTGTCCACGCTCACAATTCCATCCTCGTTAAAACATTAAAAAAAGCGCAAAGAATGTCGATACGAATGAGAGGAAATAATGACAGGAAACTTTAGCTTATTGAATAACATAGATCTGGCAACTGAAAGACTGGTAAGTGCTTGTGGGAAACAAATGGCATATATATGATGAGGCGTGTATCTTTACAAGCTGCAAGTGATTTCTCGTCCTACCCAGGCAGTGGCAGCCTTTTGTGTTTATACATGACTGGTTTGAGCGCTTGGAACATTGGTCAAGATGATACACATATATATAATGAGGCGTGTATCTTTAGCTTATGGAAATTGTACATCATTCTTGCATTTTTTTTTTTTTCAAAGCACCTCAATCTCACAACAAAGCTGCAGTTAAGCACCATGCTCAGTGGAATCAATTTATTCACCCTGCTTATTCACAATAAAAAGAACAACAAATAATGAACACATGGTAAATATTTCATGAGGAGGGGGGGAAAAACCTTGCACAATGTATTTGAAATGCTAACTAGTATGCACCAGTCTTTATCCGCTTTCAATGAGTTATCCAGGCATACATTTCCTTTATCGTAAATGGAAAACCTAACTTTTATTCATATTTGAATGAATATGTGAAAGCTTGAGCCAAGGTGTTTAAGTGTGGTCTTTTTTAAATAATTTTATTCATATTTGTTCCATACATGCTTGGAAAAAATAATTTACATGTCAGCTTGGTAATAATCAAGATTGCACACACACACACACACACATGCACACACACACACTGAAGTATGTATCTTTGTGTCCACAACTTTTTGCCAGTATCTTTGATAACAAAGTTTTGTACTTGTTCACACACGCGCGCACACATACACACACACACAACACATGCGTGTTCGCATGAACAAACTCATGCGCGCCCATACACACACATGATGTGCACATAAGTATAAACCCATACACATACAAACGTATGCACAAAACTATGCCCACACACGAACACTTATGCACGCACGCGCACTCACACACACACACAAACAACAGCGCCTAGTTGGTTGCAGGAGCACCGACAGTAATCTCCATGTTGTATGTCGTGGTGAAGTCCTTCATAATGGTGTAGATGTTTTCGATGGTGATGTCATCACACAGAGCCTGCACACACACAGAAACAGTAATCGCCATGTTGTACGTCGTGGTGAAGTCCTTCATAATGGTGTAGATGTTTTCTATGGTGATGTCATCACACAGGGCCTGCACACACAGAAACGGTAATTCACATTTTCTTACCCTGAAGGGAGTAATCTGTTGATGAAAAAGCAATCAGCTCTGCTTTTTTCTGTCAAAAATATTTTCCTTCATGGGAAGAAATATGAATATTGCCACAGAAATATTTAGTCGTTGTTTCACTTGATCAACATTGACACCGGAATAAACACAAAAAAGAGGAAAGGTTGCACAGCCCTATTTGTGCTTTTATCATTCGGATGTAATAAGGGTTTCCCCTATATTATTTTCTACATTGTTTTTGCATAGGCCTAATGAGGAACAACCTAAACCTATTCGTGTAAATAAAAAGCCCACTACTTAAATATTTAACATCTAAAAAGTTATCTGATCCTCTTGCTGTTGATCAATTATTTGCAATATGATAAGGTACTGTGTTTATGGGTTGTGTACTACAATTCCAAGTACATGCTAAAGTGGGACTTCCTATCAAAGGGAGAGAATCATCAACACATCAATAACTTTTACTGGGAAGGATTTATCTTTCTTGGTCTATTTGAGAGATTCTCTCTCTCTCTCTCTGGGTTGTTTTTTTTTGGGGGGGTGCAAGCACTACTGCCCATTTTATTTGATGCTACAGTATCAGCAACACAGTACTAAATCCATGGAAGAAAATTAAAAAAATCAAACTCTATTTTCTTATGAAACAAAAACTAAACTACAATAGGAATTGTTCAGAAATAATTAACCCTTTCGCCGCCAGTCATTTTACAGCCAAAAAATACCATTAATTTTAACTGGGTAGTGAAAAAAATGATCTGCAATATTGGGAATTCCTCTGTGACAAGTACAACATTAGGCCTGTCCTTACCTCCCAAAATTAAGAAAATAGGGTCTTCGGATAACTGCTCCTGATTTGATGCCTTTCAGTGACATGGGTGTTAAACCATTGTGGTGCATAAATGCGACATTGGCGGTGAAAGGGTTAAGGGGAGTAATTTCATGGTGTGAGGGAGTGATCTTGTCTAATTCAATCGGTCAAACAGGGGAAATTACTCTACCATCAGGTAGATCTCCAGCTCTCGCCTCGAGTGCTTGAGCAGACATACAGCACTTAGAACACTGTGCGTCATTCTAAAATTTATGTCATTTATAGTTTTACGTCACATTTTGCAAGTTTTATCAGTTTGTGGCAACTGGCCACCCCTAATGTTTCTAAAACAAATGTTTGCAAGTCCCGCGGTTTCAAGCTTCGACGCCATTGTTGCATTGTTGCTATGGTATTTGACCGAGTAATGGAGGTAAACAACTCTAATTTTCACAAAGTGCTCTCCCTTTGTTTTTTTTCCGAAAATCGTCTATTCAAACACATGGCCTGCCCTGACTCTTTTCATCACAAAAGAGAAAGCAGCAAAAACGCAGACACACGTACTATACAAACACAACAATTCCCACCAGCGTTCAGATTCAATAGGATAATAATTGTCTTGGCAGGGGGGAGGGGAACAATAAGATATTTTCAGAACAGAAACATGCACTATGACCTGGGCCTCGGGTCATCAAGCGCCATACACACAAACACTATGGGGCGCCAAAATGACAAATCTCTCTATAGGTGTTTGATAGAGTTTGGAAACTGTAGATAACAGTTCGACTTAGTTTTATAACCTTACCTATGTGTTCGATAGAGTTTTACAGCTCTATCAAACAGATAGGTAGTAGATTTAAAACTCAACTGAACAGAGAAGTAGGGTTTCCACAAAATAATTCTATCGAGCTACAGTTTTTATATCGCGATTTCTGATTGGTACATGGTTAGCAGACAATTTTCTTGCCATAACAGATGACCCTGAACGCAACAATGCTTCAACACATTAACCAAACCGTCGTCGAATTCAAATGCATTGGTGTTCATGTTTACGTTGTACATGGTACATGGGTGCATGCGGCGACCAGAGTTTGCCTGAACTTTCCATCATAATCCTTGATATAATGGTCAATTTAAGAGCAAAAAGAGCATGAGAAGAGCCACTGCCTGAACCTGCATCAAATTGCCTGAATTCAGGCTTCAGACATACCCACATGCACCCCTGGTAGTACGACCATAGCTGTTGCTGCGACTGGGAGTCGCACTCGCAATAGTTTTCACACTGCATTGTTTGATTTTGCGCGTCTCACACGAAGACGCAAGCACTTTCTACCAATGAAATGCTGTGTTAGAAGAAAAAATCACAAAAGTGGCGGGCTCGGTAGAATTCTCCGATCACAAACATTGTCGAGTACCTCGAGGGAGTTTTGAAACTCTACCTAACCACCAGCTAGAGTACTGAAACTGCACCCAGCAGTTCGACAGGGTTTCCAAACTCTATTGAACACCTATCAGGGCTCCCAATCGTCCCGCAAAACAAGGGGTCCCAGGGACTCCTTCACTTACAGCATAGAGGGTCCTAGAGGGGGGATAGAGGGTCCCAGTGGCATGGCAAATGCTAAAAAGAATTGGTAAAGGTAAAGATGTGCCACCCCCCCTGCATTTCTCGGTTAATTGTATTTTTCCGTTTTTGCCTTTCTTACCATACATAAAGTTGTATTTTAGGAACATTTTTAGCTAATAACCTTTTTGGAATACTAACCCTATCCCTAACCCTAGCCCTAAACCTAACCCTACCCCCCACTATGTACTGCAGTACACCGCAATTTGTCACAGTTGTGGTTCGTTGCGTTTTTCCGTCTTATAGGGTGGGGGGTAGGGTTAGGTTTAGGGCTA
The DNA here is from genome assembly GCA_017654935.2 of Phymorhynchus buccinoides. Classification (NCBI taxonomy): domain Eukaryota; kingdom Metazoa; phylum Mollusca; class Gastropoda; order Neogastropoda; family Raphitomidae; genus Phymorhynchus; species Phymorhynchus buccinoides. The sequence continues at coordinate 34,987,144 of CM065687.1, read as the reverse complement.
GGGTTAGTATTTCAAAAAGGCTATTAGCTAAAAATGTTCCTAAAATACAGCTTTATGTATGGTAAGAAAGGCAATAACGGAAAAATAGAATTAACAGAGATAGGTAGGGGGAGTGGCACATCTTGACCTTTACCAAATAATTTTTCTAGTGCATCCCTGGGACCCCTTTTTTAGAGGGTCCTTTAGAATTTTAGTGCTTCATAGATCCCCAAACGGGGGTCCCTGGGAGCCCTGACCTATAGAGAGAATCGTCAATTTGGCACACCATACAAACACAACGTATACCCACCTTCCACCACGGGGTGTCGGCATACTCGTTGTAGGGCACCTCCTTCCCCAGCATGAGCAGGGCCAGGAAGATGGCGGCCACGGCCACGTGCTCCGGGGAGTGCCTCAGGCACATGCTGCTGTGGTAGCTGTCTCTGAGCAGGGCCCAGGCCGTGGAGGCCACGGGAACGCTCTCCCACTCCTCGCGGGGGAACCAGCTTTGCAGGGACATCAGGTAGTGCAGCATGTGCTGGGAAAATAAGAGAAGAGTAAGACTTAGGACGGGTTCACATTAGACGTGTAAGTTCCGTACGGAAAACCCTAAATAAGCGAAAGAAAGAAGGATAAAAGTTTACGCATACAGGGGAAATTCAGACACGTGCGCAAATCTTTTCTCTTCTTTGTTTCACTTATTTATGGATTGCGCACAGGTTTCCGCAAGGAATATCCGTTTATGTGTGTACACGGCCTAAGTGAAGAGTAAGACTAAGAGAAGACTGCTTTATGTTCAAACCAACAAGCAGAGCAGAAATATCAATAGGAAAAATCTGTTCCTTTTTTCCTTTTGTGATTCAAAGCCGACAGAGTAGGAAAATCAGTATGAAAAACCTGCTTTATATTCAAGCCTACAATTCAAAGAGTTTGAAAATCAGTTTAACAAAATCTGCTTTAAACTCAAATCTCCAAACAGAGTACTTACGGAAAAATGTAAGAAAAGTCTTGATTTCAAGCCAACAGAGTAGGAAAATCAGTCAGAAAATTAAAACTGTCAGTCAATTAAATTCAAGCTAACAGAGCAAGGAAATCTCTACAACTAAATGTTGAAGGGCAAAAGCAAGAGGGTACTATCAGCCTTCCACATTCCTTTTGTGATTGTGCATGCACACTGGCTTTTTCACCCCATCAAATGCTGGCAGCATTGCTGCCCAACTAACCAAAGTGAAATCTGTACCTCTACACTCAACGAAACCACTTCAAACCGAAACATCATTTTAAAGAGCAGCCTCAATCAATGGAGGTTTCCGCTTGAAGTTGGGTGACATTTGTAATTAATCCAAACAAAATGAAATGGGTCCTTGTGAGGATACCCAGAAACTGGAAATCACAAGGAGCTTGCAGCTTGTGGTGCGTCAGTGTGTCTTTAATTAATCCAAACAAAATGAAATCTGTACCTTGTGAGGATGAACGTAGACCACTTTAAACTGGAGGCATCGCAGCACAAGCAGCTCGCAGCCAGTGACGCTCTCCTGCAGGGCTGTGAAAGTCTCGTCCACCATCAATGGAGGTTTCCGCCGGTTTAGCGTTCTAAAACAAGTACACAAGTGCTCATGCAGAAAATGTGAATTATTAATCATGCTATACACATGGGTGATCCTGGGAAATTTCAAAAATCCTGCAAGGGGGCGGCCCTGGTGGAGTGCAGGAGCAGCGTGCGCACACACACACACACATTTACTGCTCTTTTTTCACCCCTCTGGACTAGTACAAGTGCTACATTCCTTTGAATATAGCAAAAATGCTTATAAGTTATATAGGTCCTTTTTACCATACAAGTTTGTGTGTGTGTGTAAGAAAATCGTTGTTTCTCAAATTCTCATAATCCGGCGACGCCGGCTCTAGGCAATTAAAATATCCTGCAATTTAGAACATCCTGAAAGAAGGAGCATCCATGTATACAGCCCTCTCCTTCTGTTATTAATCATGCTATAAAGCATTCTTCTTCTGTTGCTAACATTAAAGCAGTACAAGGTTCACTAACATTCACAAGCTTTGGTCCCACAGTAAGCTGCTCTTCCCTAGAACTAGAAGAGGCAAAAATTGCACAGGGCTCCCAGGGACCCCCATTTGGGAGTCTATGAAGTACTAAAATTCTAAAGGACCCTCTAAAAGAATGTGCAGTGGGTCCCAGAGATGCACTAGAAAAATTCTTTTCAGCGTTCGCAATGACACTGGGACCCTCTATCCCGCCTCTAGGACCCTCTATACTGTAAGTGAAGGAGTCCCTGGGACTCCTTGTTTTGCGGGACGATTGGGAGCCCTGTTGCATCTTCTAATTCACAAAATAACATCTTCTGATACAATAGTGACATTTTCTCCTTAAATATTCCTCATCATTGGAGCCTTTCCTGACCAGACCACATTCTCATTCAACCCCCAATCACTCTGTACATCATGACAAAACATAAATCTTAAATTAACATTGGTTATGATAAGGGGACTGTATAAAAACTGTGATACTCCAATTAATACTGCTACAGTGGAACCTCCCTTATAAGACCTTCAAAAAACATCCAAAATGAGGTCTTAAAAGGGAGTGGTCTTATAAGGGAGGTAATTTTATAATAGTAAATACTTACAAAGAAGGGCAATGTCTCGGAGAAGCAGGTCTTATGTGGGAGGGAGTCTTACAATGGGAGGTCTTGTAAGGGAAGTTCCACTGTACAACAATTATATACTGGCTGTAAAAGAAAAAGTTTACAGAGAGCTGTTTCTTGAACAGTACGGATGTAAGCGAGTCTTACTTGTAGCAGACGTTGACGACGTCTCTCAGTTTCAGGTGCTGCTCCTCCACCTTTCCTGCTAGGTACAGGGCTGTACTGCCAATCAGCTGCAACAACATTATTATTGAATGAACTGTGTGAATTTGAAAGATCACAGAAAAATAGATTTCAGTATTTATACTGTCAAAGTATGCTTCAGACAAGAGTTTCCGAAAGTCTGAGCTTCGCAAAACCTTAAAACATCAATATATCAAAAAGTATGATAGATAAAGCTTTAATCTTTTTGGTATTTTAATCAGAATGAAACATGCTATTTATTGGTCACATTGTTCTGTCAAAATGATGTGTGTGTTGTAAATTTTAGTTGCCTCTAGCTAGTAACACTGCATACCATTACCAAGACGTTTGTGTTGCTAGGAGTCATATGACCCAAGAAGCCTACACTAGAACTTAAAAGTTTAGTACTACAGACGTACAGTGTAACCTCCCTTTTAAGACCTTGAAAAATCATCCAAAATAAGGTCCTAAGTGGGAGGGAGTTGCACTATAAGGGAGGTAATTTTAATACTTACAAAGAAGGGCAATGTCTCTGAGAAGTAGGTCCTAAAGACCCACTGACCCACCACATACAAATGTCCCGAACTTCAAATTGAGGCTGCTCTTTAAAATGATGTTTCGTTTTGAATTTGGGGGTATTTGCATGGGAGTCAAACCTGGTCAAAACAAGTCTTCTTACCAGCTATAAGAGGGAAAACCCATGAAACCGGTGATTTTGACACGTGATCTGGTGGGTCTTTAAGTGGGAGGGAGTCATAAGGGGGGGGGGGAGGTTGCCCATTATTTTGGGAACTGACCATCATTTTCTGTCATATTACCCATGCAGTTTAAAAACAATTTCTTTTTTTTTAGCCCTGAGGTTACAGCCTTTTTTTTTTTTGTGTTAGCCCGGATGTTACACATTACATTTTTTAAACTCGGAAACCCTTGTCTGCAGTTCGCAAATTTATAAGTAAAAGAAAGTAAGAAAACATTCTTACTTAGCCTTAACAAGCCAAATTCTCTGGAAACAGTTTTTCTTTTCAACATTTGTGTCAATATGTGTGTGTGTGTGTGTGTGTGTGTGTGTGTGTGTGTGTGTGTGTGTTTGTGTGTGTGCATGCATTTATGCATGCATAATGATAGATGCACTTTTGATTGCATGCAATGTGCATATTCAGAGATGGTGCTAGAAATGTTCACTTTAGGCCATTTGGCCTAAACAGCCACAAAACCTTAGGCCAATTTCAACAATTTTAGGCCCTCTCACTCGGTCACAAGTGCTGTTGATCTCTGCTTGCTTGTTAACTGATCCCCCAAACGAAAGTAGCGACTGCCCGCTTATAAGTTTTGTCTTCTTTTTGGGAGGCATTTCAATCAAAAACCAGTGAAACACTGACGCTAAAGGACGACAAGATCACACAGACTCACACTACGGTGTGGCAAACGTCCGCCATAAGCAGCAAGGGAAGCAACTCTCACGAGGCAATTGGCCTTGTGCTAGCAAAATCATGACGCGACAAAGTTAGCTTTTTGATCTCGGTCATACGCGGTGCAAGCAAACTTTGTTTCACTTCGTTGTTCATAAAAAAAACGGACATACTCGTGCCGATTTGGTAATCAAACCTTCGGCCCACTGGGCCGACAGGACGGTTGACTTTTAGGACATTTTTTTGTAATTTTCGGCGAATCGCCGAAGGCCGACGGCAAACAACCCTGATATTTGAATTAATGCTGTCCTAAACTCAGTCTACAACATAACTTCGTGATTTAAAATGCAGTCAAACAAAAGACACCACTTACATAAGGGTCATAGTCTTTGATGGAATAGTCACTGAAGAACTTGTGATAAATGACACAGGCAGTGGCCAATGGTATACTTGTCACATGAAGTCGCAGTCCTGAAACACAAATTAACAACAAATCTTTGAATAAGAACAGAAAGTAATAATTATTCATATTGTTTTCCCATGAAGAAAGATAATTTATGACAGAAAGAGCAAGACTGAGACTTTTTTTTAGTGAATAGATATTATATCACTTCATGAGGAAATGTGAATATTGCAGAACTTTATAACAGAAAAGAAAGTCCCTATCAACACTGTATTTGTAGAGCTCTGTTATTGCCATATATATCTATGCTATATTTGTGTACAGTAATTAATCAGAACAGGAATACGAAAGGAATACATACATAGCAATGTTGTAGTCGAGGCCCTCACCTTCATTCCATGGTAATAATAGCACATTTCTTCCCATGAACTCATGAGGGAAGAATCTATTATTAAGAACACTTCTAGAGTGTTAAGACACTAGACCACCAGCCGCGCGGCAGCATTTTCGCATCCAGCGACATTGATCTTTGATCTATGACCAGCTTGATTTTCGAACTTGGTCTAGATAACCCTAGTACCTATCCACAAGCAAAATGTGAGTGTCCTAGGTCCCTGCATTTAAACGTTATCATGCCAGGTGCTTGGCAGCATTTTTGGCTCCTGTGACCTTCACCTTTGACCATTTTTTAATTTGGCCGATGTATTCTTAGTACCTATCTGCATGCAAAGTTTGAGTGTCCTAGGTCCCTCCATTCAATCGTTATCGTGCAAGGTGCTCGGCAGCATTTTCAGTGCCAATGACCTTGACCTTCATTTTCTAGCTAGGCCTAGATATCTTTAGTACCTATCTGCATGAAAATTTTGAGCGTCCTACTCCTAGGTCCCTCCGTTATCGTGCCAGGTGTTCGGGAGCATTTTTGGCTCCAGTGGCCTTGACCTATGACCTTCATTATTGAACTTGGCCTAGATATTCTTAGTACCTATCCGCATGCAAAATTTGAGCATCCTAGGTCCCTTCGTTTAAACGTTATCATGTTAACATAGATAGTCAGATAGATAGTCGGCTTCAGAATCCACTAAAAACATTACTAGCTTCGCTCTCTTCGTTCGCGGCTGGTAAAAAAACCAGCAAACCCAATTACTAAATTAGTTAAGGAGTCGACATATCATCTCTTCTTCATCTTCTTCCTTTAACCATCCACCCCTGTCGTGTCGAAGATTCTGAATCTGATGGTACTAAGGAGGGCTCTGTGCATAGTGCTTCTAAAGTTAAGTCCAATCAGGTTGAGAGACAAATGGGGTTGATAAATGCCACTTCCAGGGTGCTATGAGTCATAGATTGGCAGGGGGGGGGGGGGGAGGGGGGGCAGTGGGGTGAACAGAGGGAGGGTGGGGGGCAGGGAGCTGAAGGGGAGGGAGGGGGGGGGGGTGGATCGGCAATGTTCCGTACATGAGGAAAATTGGTTATTCCATTTACTGATTAATAATAATAATAATAATAACAGTACATTTATATAGCGCTTTACCTCAGATGAGCCCAAAGCGCTTTACAATCAATTATTCATCAACAAATAACAAAAAACAACATTCAAGAGTGACACCAACCACCAACAGTGCATATGCAAAGCAACTCTCTCTCTCTCTAACACACACGCACACACACACGCACACGCACACACACACACACACACACTGTCACACACACACACACACACACACACACACACACAACACACACACACACACACACACACACACACACACACACATAAAACACACAATTATTGACGCCAACTCGTTCATACCCCATTCGGTAAGTCACAGCAACTGAGCCGCATGAACTGACCACATATACCAACATGCAGACACAAACACCCTCACACACAACGTACGCACGCAGACAGACACAGACACAGGACAACACACACATGCGTGCACACACAACCCACAAAACCAAAATACACACAAGCACACATTCATGCTCACACACACACACACACAACACACACACTCACACAAACACACACACACACACACACACACACACACACACACACATGCACACACACACGCACCACAAAAAACAGCACAAACCTCTTAAATCAATCTTCCCTCACGTGCACACAACGATAGACAACTGATCAAATATTTAGGGCGCAGCAGGAAAAAGATGGGTTTTAAGAGAGGTTTTGAATGAGGAGACTGAGTTGGAGTGTCGGAGAGGAGAAGGCAGAGAATTCCACAGAGATGGTGCTTGACAAGAAAAAGAACGTTGGCCAGCAGATTTGAGACGGATGGAGGGAATGGAAAGGAGACGAGAATCAGAAGACGAACGTAGTTGGCGAGCTGGGACATAGAGATGAAGAAGATCAGAGAGATACTGGGGAGCTTGATCATTCAGTGACTTGAAGGCAAGGAGGAGAATTTTGTAGTCAATACGTGATTGAACTGGGAGCCAATGTAGGGAACGAAGAACCGGAGTGATGTGATCGTACCTAGGGGAGCGAGAAATGAGACGAGCAGCATTATTCTGGACCCGTTGGAGCTTAGAGATGAGAATTGATGGACAGCCAGCAAGAAGTGAGTTACAGTAGTCAAGGCGAGACAGGACAAAAGCACATACTAGAGTCTTCAGGGCATCTTGAGAGAGGAAACGACGGATGGAACTAATTCTTCGAAGTTCTAGATAGCAAGCCTTGCAAACATTGGAAACATGCTGTTTGAAAGAAAGGGTTTGGTCCAAAGTAACACCTAGATTGCGGACGGATGCCGATAGCTTGATCTCAGTGCCATCAATGTCTACAGAACCTGGGAGAACCTGAGTTTTAATTGTGTGGTTAGAGGCTACAAGAATCATCTCTGTCTTATCAGCATTCAGTTGCAGTTTGTTGTAAAACATCCATGTTTTAACAGCAGAGATGCACAACTTAGAAGAAGAAATCATTTGATCTAATTGACTCAGGTGGGCAGAAATGTACAGTTGATTGTCATCAGAAAAGCTATGATGTAGAATAGAATGCTGGTTGATGATGGCGGAGAGAGGTTGGGTATAAAGAACAAAAAGGATAGGGCCTAAGACTGAACCTTGGGGCACACCGAACTGAAGACCTTTTGGAAGAGATGGAGAACCATTGACAACAACTTTCTGTGTGCGATCAGAGAGGTAGGAAGAAAACCAGGAAAGAACAGCCCCAGATAGACCAAAGGAGGTGTGAAGTCTAGAAATGAGGATGGAGTGGTCGATAGTGTCAAACGCTGCAGAAAGATCAAGGAGAGAGAGAAGAGAAACCTTGTTTTCATCCAAGGCAGTGAGCAAGTCGTTCGTTATCTTTAAGAGGGCTGTCTCAGTACTGTGACCTGCTCGATAAGCAGACTGGTTTGGATAGTAGAGATCATTTACCTGAAGATGGTCAGACAGCTGTTTAAGAACCACCTTTTCCGTAAGCTTAGAAAGGAATGAAAGATTAGAGACAGGCCGATAGTTCTTTAGATTTTCAGGATCAAGACTAGGCTTCTTTAAGAGAGGTTTGACAACTGCAGATTTGAAATGAGTTGGAAAGCGGCCTGAACATAGAGATTCATTGATGATGGATGTAAAGTAAGGAAGGAGATCATCAAGACACTGGGAGAAGAGAGATGAAGGTAGAGGGTCTAGTTCACAGGTTTTAGTCTGAGTTCGGGTCAAAATCTTCTTAACCTCATCAGTGGAAACAGAACGGAACTCAGACCACATACTGCCAGAAAAGGAGGGATCAGGGACAGAGTCAGTTGATGGTGGAGCAGATTGAGAATCAAGATTGTGGCGGATGGTGGCTATCTTGCTGTGAAAGAAATCAGAGAAACGTTGAGGGAGTTCAGACACAGGGATAGAAGAAGGTAGAGGTGTGGACTTTGGTTTACCAAGGAGGGAGTTGGCTAAACTAAACAATTGACGTGAAGTGGTACAAGCGAGAATTTGGGCATTCAAACAAGAGCATTTGGCCTTATCTATAATGTCAGACACAATTTTGTTCATGGCTCGAAAAATCTGTTTGTGAATTTCAAGTCCAGTCTTAACCCACTGGCGCTCTGCACGGCGGCGTTCTTGTTTACCATGAGTCACCTCAGGTGCCACAGAAGCATACCATGGTGATGGAGGCCTACTGGAGATCTTGCGACGGATGACAGGGGCGTGGAGGTCGAGTAGACTGGTCAGGAGGTGGTGGAGCTGGTCGGCAGAAGGCTGTAGAGTTGAGTCAAGTCTGGCCCTGAGGTCAGACATGAAGGCAGTGATGTCGATGGAGGAGATCTTCCTGGTCTCAGCATACACAGGAGGGCATGAAGGGTGAGATAAACGGAGGCAGGAAAGAACACAGAGATGGTCAGAAAAGTCCAGGAAGGAGTCAGGAGCAGTAGACCGCAGGACGTCTTCGTCGTCACGTCTGACGATAACTGTAAGTCGAGAACCTGACTTGCAGTTTTTATGCAATCATGTTGCCATGGATTTGAGAGTATTAAAAACAAAATGTGTCCCCTGTGCAGATGAGAATGATCTTCCTACCTTTCAATGTTACAAAATAAAGCATAGCATAGCATAGTATAATATAGTATAGTATATAGTACTAGTTTTAGTACAGTACAGTATAGTGTATAGTTAAGCAGCGTATGTAGGCCGCAAGGCATGTTGCTGATCTTTTGATCAGGAAACTAATCTACTACTGTACTAGTCTAGCCTAACTTTGGGCTACAACCAAGCAATCTTTTGATTGCTCTTACTTTCTACGACTGATCACACGAGCGGTCTGCAGCAGGCACACTGGCTGTGGCATGCAGCGGGTGACTCACATTGCTACAATACATGTAGTCCTCGAAGACCTTATCTATTCTGTTAGAACTTGAAGCTGTTGAGTGTACATGGCATATGTCCACTGCTCTCATTGTGAAGAAATTCTGTCACAGGCTTGTGTTGCAAGACTTTTTTCTACGTTTGTTGGTGTTTCTTAGACCCATTTTGGCGTAACAGTTATTCGCGCGGCGACCGTCCTCCAGAGAAACTTGATCCTGTTGTCCAGAGCTTTGAACTCACAATTTGCAAGGTTGAGCTTGTCGCAGTCAAAAGTGTAGCTCGTGCAAATCTGCCGCTCGCTACTATGAGAGTCTGTATTTGCGACAACCACAAATTTCACTCTTTCTTTACTTGAACCATTTACCTAACCCTAACCCTACAAAAAAGTGAAATTTGTGGTTCTGCTCAATGTCGCAAATACAGACTCTCATAGTACTTTTTAGTAGCGAGCGGCAGATTTGCACGAGCTACACTTTTGACTGCGACAGAGCTTTGTTTTATTTACTCCACATAATGATTAGATGCACTGTTATCTCAAGATTTTGTGCTAATATTTTTTAATAATGTCCATGGCATAGTTGAGTGTAAATGTGTTTGTCGTGTTGGTTTGTTGGCCTATTTGTTTGAATTCTTTAGTTTACGTATTTATTTGCATTTTTCCTTGTGAAAAAAAAGTTAAATCATTAATTGAGTTATGGTTTCATATGGTTACGTCAATTAAAACAAACCCATTCCACCTTCCGATCTAATTTAACCCTAATTCAGTACCACTACCACTACTAGTGCAGACACACACATTGCACCGGCAGCACTAAGTAAGACTGTGATTGACTCAATCATTGAGCCAATGTTTATTATTACAATATTACTAGTAATACTACTACTTGTACTAATTAGTAAATGTCATTGTGTTAGTGTAAATGAAATTTACCTGCTTCGTGTATAAATCTAATAACACGAAAATGAACCCTAGATTCAGAATCATTCATGTTTTTAACAATACAAGGCCGCTCTCTTGCAGAACGAAAGTTCGCAGATATATACCGGAAGAAGAAGATGTTACCGGAAGTCCATAGTAAGAAAGGGAGAATACATTATTGAGAAGTTGATTGTATTTTATCTTGAAAATATAAATAATATTAAAACATTTTGTGAAGAGTACATTAACTGTATAAATAAATAAAATAAATTATTTCCTATAACTATAAATATTAATTGTAGAGGTCAGAGTTTGGCAGAAAAGAGTAAACTGTATGAAAAGACCTCCCTGATTTGGTTGTCATGCGCAGGCGGCTCTGTTTGAAATCGTGTCTGAACAAAAGCAGTGTTCTCTGCAGACATCATTTTATCCCAATTATTTTTGCTTCCAGCAAATCGTACTAACGCTCAGGACAAAATGGCAACACCGCTGGTAAAGTTTCTAACCCATATATTATGCTGCACGTTTTGAACTTTGGTTTTCAATCAAATCAATAAGAAATCAAAGTTTTGGGCAATGGATTGGATCATCATCTCTTTACTCTTTACTAAAGATTAGTACTCTTAAATTCTAGTGTTGAGTTACTTTGACTCTTAGTTTGAGCATCCGTTTTGAACATGGCTTAATCTTCAAATAAATGAAAGTGTATGGTACTGTTTTTTGTTCATTCTGGTTGCTTACTGTATAGTAAATTTGAAACAAAACATCAAATTTGCTCTAACTAGCCAAATTGAAAGTGAAACAAGATTAGAAAGGAACATGTTCAGTCATGTTGTCAATCACTGAATCAGTTACTAGTCAATGCCTCGTTTTAAGCATGATACGCTTCAAAAAGTAATGCCGATTTTTACCTCCATAATATTATCTAAGTAAACTTTTTTCAATTAAAACAAACCCATTCCACCTTCTGATCTAATTTAACCCTAATTCAGTACCACTACCACTACTAGTGCAGACACACACATTGCACCGGCAGCACTAAGAGTAAGACTGTGATTGAGCCAATGTTTATTATTACAATATTACTAGTAATACTACTACTTGTACTAATTAGTAAATGTTACAAATTGCCAGATTGCAAGTAGAATGATTGGAAGTACAGACTTAAAGGTTTTTTTCCCCTTAGTATAGATTTGTGGCTGGTTGGTTAGACTTAGAGTCGCCGCTCGTAATCCAACGTGTTTGCTAGTGCGCTGGTTCGAACCCAGCTGGCCACGGTGTTGTATCCTTGGGTAAGATACTTTACTCCTATTTTCTGGTCCTTTGGATGAGACCTAAAACTGAGGTCCTGTGTGCACAAGATCCTGTGCACACGTTAAAGTCCATTCCATTATTCGGTACGAGTAGGTCGTGTGTGCTGGTGGAATGGATGACATGATGAACTCACAAAGCATGCATCCTGTGCGCCAATAGCAGTCTAAACGAAGACTTTGGGCGTGGGGTAGGATAAGCATTCCCACTCGGAAGAAGAACTTATGTCGTATGTTTTTATACATAATATTTTGTTATTTAATGCTAGTATTATTTGTTAATGTTGCTCAGGAGGATCCATCATTGGAACGCCACTTTCGTGGCCACAGGGACACGATTACATCTGTGGATTTTAGCCCTGTGATGACACAGCTTGGTATGCTTTTTCCTTTTTTTTAATCCTTTGTTTACTTTTAATGTACCATTTGTTCAGCATTTATGACGCTACAGTGCTTAAGGCGTACCCCCAAGTTTTTAGAATAAAATAATTTTTGGTCATGGCTACTTAACTTCATGACATAAGGCACTTACAGTAACTGAAGTATATATCACTATATCAGTATATGGTGATTTATGTTTACTTGATGGTGATATAAATAATATTGTTGATAATGATCTTAATTGGCTTGGCTTGAATAGTACTTTCATTTTAGAAATGGTTTTATGTAATTGTTTGAATTATGCAATTCAAGTATGATTGTGAGGAATTAAAAAAAAAAACTGCTCCAAGTATAGATAGACCTGCTGTCTGTGCTGATTTATGAATGATGATGATAAAGATTTTTGTTCTGTGTGCATGTTTTTCTCTTGTTATAGAAGAGAGATAAGTACTAAAGTAGAGAGATAAGTAAACAAATGTTATTGGTCTTGTGAATTTTGTTCTACCTCTCTTCTGCTCTTTTTTCATGAATATTTGTATGTATCATTGTATGCTTTCATTGTATTATTTCCTATGAAAGCATAGCACCTTTAACCCTTTCACCGCCAACGTCGCATTTTTGCACCACAATGATTTAACACATGTCACTAAAAGGCATCAAATCAGGGTCTGTTATCCAAAGACCCTATTCTCTTAATTTTGGGAGGTAAGGATAGACCTTTGTCACGATAAATAAGTACCTGCCATGAAATATCTACCTCGGCATGAGAACTATAACCATCTAACCCTAACCCTATCCCTAATCCTAACCCTAACCCTAACCCTATCCCTAACCACGGAAAGAACCAAGAAATAGAGCAGGAGGGTGTAAATGTACATATTTGCTGAGAAATCGATGTACAAAGCCATGCACTTAGTTTCGTAAAATTCTTAATGGCGGACAAACAAACGATTCTGATTGGCTAGTCGCCGGCTAGGCCTACTTATTTAATGAGGTAGGATATTCTCTTCACACCTTACTGTAAATATGTCACAGAAGAATTCCCAATATTACAGACAGATTTTGTTCTCTACCCAGGTAAGTTTAATATAATTTTTTGGCCAAAAAATGGCTGGTGGCGAAAGGGTTGAAATACCATCAACTCTACTTTTAAGTAAAACCATTAACCCTGCACTTCATTACTACCCATTAGTGTTCCTTTCTCCCTGGCCTCTAAATTCTAATGATTGAAGTGATTTGTTTTTAATTTGATTTTTCTTTCCTCAGCTTCAGGATCGATGGACTCGTGCCTCATGGTGTGGAACTTTAAACCCAAGATGAGAGCTTACCGCTTTGTGGGACACAAGGTAGACTAGTGCTTCTGATAATGAATTTCTTACATTGTTGCCCAATGTTGTACTAGGTCAAACATTTACGATGTATTGCAATTGCATACCAGTTGTGTTTATATAATGCCAGTTGTGTTGAAACAAGCTTAATAATCATTAACCCTTTCACCGCTGGCTAATGTCGCATTTATGCACCACAATGGTTTAACACCCATGTCATTAAAAGGTATCAAATCAGGACCTGTTATCCTCAAAGACCCTATTTTCTTAATTTTGGGAGGTAAAGATAGGCCTAATGTTATACATGTCACAGAGGAATTCCCAATATTGCAGATTTTTTTTTTCTCTTCCCAGTTAAATTTAATGGTATTTTTTGGCTAAAAAAAATGGCTGGCGGCGAAAGGGTTAAATTAATGCAGTTCAGTTATAACAATCTTCATATTGCCCTAAGCCCCCCACTCCTCCTTTCTTCCTTTTCCACCCATATTTTAGTATAGTACAAGATATGAACTAAAGTAACACACCTTTGCCATTACCTTAGTGAAAGAGAAGTAAAGCCAGAGTTGAAGTAAAATGCATGCTGTCTTCAGATCATTCACAGCGCTCTTTTGTTGATACAATGGAACCTCCATTATAAGACCTCCCATTATAAGACTCCCTCCCGCATAAGACCTACTTCTCTGAGACATTGCCCTTTGTAAGTATTAAAATTACCTCCCTTATAAGACCCCTCCCTTATATAAGAGCTCATTTTGGATGATTTTTGGAGGTCTTATAAGGGAGGTTCCACTGTAGTGCCAAACACTGTTTATAAAGTGTACATAGTGTTCCTGGTACGTGTGTCACTGCCAGAGAAAGTAGGATACAGGGAAACCCATTTAGTACGAGTACGGTTTAAACGAGAGCCCGTGTTTAACGAGTGGTTTCAAAATTCCCAACCACAAGCCTTCTTTTTCCTTGTTAAATAATTCTGCATACAACGAGCTCGCTACAACGAGCAACTTGCATATAACGTACAATTTATTGACTCCCAAAGTCAAGCTTTTATGCAAAAACTACACGGTTAGAACGAGAACGCACTTACAACCACACCGCCATCCCAAAGTCAAGCTTTCTTGCACAACTACCTGGCTAGAACGAGAACACACTGACAACAGCATCGCCATCTTGACTGACCCCTCGATATGTAAGCGGCATTCTGATTGGCCGATATAACAACTTGGGTGTCTGCAGCGCAAGCAGACGACACTGGATTCACTCTTTGCGCACTGATCTTGTGACTTCCGGGAAATTTTAACTTTCTCTTAAAGCGCGTGTGTGGATTTGATGTTATCGTGTGTTAATAAACTGTTTTAAAGTGTTTGTAATCGGCATTAAAAACCCTATGGATACAGGATACTGGGCTTACCACCATGCTTTGTTGGGTAAGTGTGTTGTTTCCGTTTTTCTGTCTTTTTCACACTTTACCAGCACGCACATCACAGTAGATGTGAGGAGCGATTGATAGGTTCGTCAGGGTTGCCAAAATCGATAAAATGGTTTGAACGAGCAATGCTTACAACGAGTAAATTGGCCCTCTCCCCTGGAATTCGTACTAAACGGGTTTTACTGTATTTAGTTTCGTAAGAAATAGCATAATCAGCCTTGGATAAATGGTCTGAAAAAATGTTATGCCGTTTTGTTGAGCATATTACAGGGCAGTTATTGCGCTAGGAGCTTTGAAAACCGGTGTCGTGAACAGCCATCCCCTCCAATACCTGTGTTAGAACCAGTTCCAGGAAAACAGAAACCAGAGAAAACCTCACAAAAGGGATAGCATGAGGCCTCTGGTGAAACCATTACTTTACCAACTGGTCCTAGCCAAAAATAAATCAGTCCCTGTGGGAGTAGGACTGACAGATCAAACGTTTTTCAGTATTCTGGTTTGCAATCAGCACGATCACTGGCACTGTGGTACTGGTACAGGGCATTGAACTTTAGATTTGGTGTAGAATTTTATTTCCATCCATTATTCATACATTGTTCGATTTTATAATATCAATTGACTTACCTCAGCTGTATACATGCATGCTAATTGCTTGGTTGACTAAAGATTGATTTAAAAAAAAAATCTATATATTTGCTGAAGACATGGCTTTGGGCTCCAACAATTCAAGTTTCAACATTCTGGCAAGAATATTATGCCCAAAAAAAAAAAAAAAAAATTGTCATCATGATGTGTTAAGTATCATGTTACTTATCTTAAGTATGTTATTTTAATATAATGACTGGGTTTTTATCACAGGATGCAGTGCTGTCAATAAATTTCTCACCATCTGGCCATTTGGTAGCATCTGCTTCCAGAGATAAAACAGTGAGACTCTGGATTCCTAGTGTGTAAGTATGGTGCATGGAGAGAGAGAGAGAGAGAGAGAGAGAGAGTGTGTGTGTGTGTGCATAGAACTTATGTGTATGTGCCTGCATGTGTGCACATGTGTGTACAAATGTGTATTTGAAAACATGACTGTG
The DNA here is from genome assembly GCA_017654935.2 of Phymorhynchus buccinoides. Taxonomy (NCBI): domain Eukaryota; kingdom Metazoa; phylum Mollusca; class Gastropoda; order Neogastropoda; family Raphitomidae; genus Phymorhynchus; species Phymorhynchus buccinoides. Next base: position 34,971,234 of record CM065687.1, on the reverse strand, counting down.
TGAAGGTTTTATTACAAGGATGTCTGAAATTGTGTCAGGGGTGGGGGTGTCTACTTTAAAGACCCAGTGACGCGCCACGATTAAGTCCCTTGTTTTTTTCTGGGTTGCTGTGACCCACATACAAATTTCCCCAACTTCGAATTGAGGCTACTCTTTATATTGATGTTTTGGTTTGAATTTGGGGTCATTTATATGGGAATCAGACTTGGTCAAAACAAGATTTATTTCCAGTTATAAGAGGGAAAACACGTGAAACCCATGATTTTAACATGTAATCTGGTGGATCTTTAAAATCTTTTCTGAGTCTTGGCACAGTTTCTCATTTATTTTAATTCATAATATTTAAATGAATCATTGAATGTCAGTATGTTCATTTTAACCCTCTTGCATTCGCATTTGTTACAGACAAAACTTTTTCTAGTGTTCAGATTATTTCACACATTTTGGAGAAAGTCTGCCTTTTGAAGCACACAGAGCACCATATAGTTACTATCACTTCATTGCAAGCGATAAGCTTCTTCATAGTGTGTGTATAACAAGCCAGAACTTAGTGCATGATGAAAATGCCATCAGATGGGGTCTCAGAGTGGGGGCAAGCTATGGGCGGTTTTGGACGGCTTGAATACACAGAGGCAACTTCCGGCCGGGCGGTTTTGGGCGGAATAAATGCAAGAGGGTTAATAACTTACAAGATTGTAAAGAGAATGGGGAAAAAAGAGACTGAATTTAATAAATTAATGACAACCAGCTATAAAGCATAGTAGCTGTACATGTATGTATTTTTGTAAATGGAAGCTGGCGGGGCTTATTGTGATAGAATACTGTTGGGGCGTGTTTGCAGTAAAGGGGAGTCGACCGTGTTCAAGGCCCACACAGCCACAGTGCGCAGTGTGGACTTCAGCAGCGATGGTCAGACTCTTTGCACCGCTTCCGATGACAAAACCATAAAAGTCAGTGGGCTGGAAATAGTGGACAATCATCTAGCATGTTTCTGATTTATACGTTCAGCAGTTTTTTTTTGTTTGGTTGTTGTTTTTTGCTTTTGTAATTGTTAAAAAAACCTTTAAAATATCGTTCCGTTTAGGCTGCTCATAATTTTTTTTTTTTAGCAATTAGTAACTTTCTTTCATGTTAAAATATGTTGGTTGTATAAAACAAAACAAAAGGTAAATTTAAAAAAAATGTGTTTAGTACCTCAGCAAAAATAAATTACTTTGTGGAAGACTTTGTTTTGAATACAGGTCTGCATTAGATTTGTTTTTCTTTTTTGCTATGACTAATAGACTTGTACTACTAAAAAAACTACTATAGCTATATCATTTAACTCTTGCTTTCTTCATCCTGTTTCTTCTTAGTTCAGCAGAGCAACATAAACACTTTTTTTTTATGGTATTTATTTAAGTGGAGAGCTGTGGTGTTTGTATGTCTTGCAATGTTTATAGTGTTGATTTACACAAAAAACCAGAACTGATCTGTTAATCAGGATATTTACTGTTATGAAAAACAGTCCTTGATTGCATACATTTCTTTTTGTGTTTCAGCTGTGGACTGTTCACAGACAGAAGTTTCTCTACTCTCTGAATCAGCACAGTAACTGGGTGCGGTGTGCCAAGTAAGCTCATTTAAATTGCTCTATTTTCACGAACCAACAAAAGCTGGTACCTAGGAATAGTCTGAATGTAAAATTTTGTAGGAACGTTTTGTTATTTATTTTTACTGTATTATCTAGATCTTTTATCTTGCTCTGGGGAATTGTCAGTACAGCCTCACAGCTTAAATAATACAACCATTTCACATTCACTGCCTTGGTTAACCCTTCTCAGCCCTAACTTTTCACAGCACTGTGCACCAGCACGATTTTTGTTTGACTGATGAGGAAGGAAAAGGGGGTGGGTGGGTAAATTTGGACTAAATGACAACTTTTTCATTGCCACTGGGATTAACGTGTGCATGGGCACACGGGACCTCGGTTTATCGTCTCATCCGAAAGACTCCATGTTCAGACTGTAAGGCCTAGTGCAAAGTGAGAGGAAAAATCCCCTGTACCCAGGTTCGAACTCGGGTTTACTTGACACAAGGCGAACGCGTTACCTCTGTGCCACTCTACACCGCATATATATATATATACTGAGTAAGCCTTGTTTTGGGAGGGGGGAAGCAGTGGCAGGTTAGCAACAGACAGTAAAGACTCGGTGAACTGGGTTTTTTATAGTAAGATATTGCTGAACCTGTAGCTGATAGTGATATTTTTGTTGTTGTCCAACATCAACTTCTTTTTTTTACTGTGTTTGCAGTCTGCGTAGCCAGGCCAGTTGAATAATTTACCCTTCTTTTCATGCTTGGTAGTTGTTGGTTTTAACCCTTTCGCCGCCAGCCATTTTTAAGCCAAAATATACCATTAAACATAACTGGGTAGGGCAGGGGTTATTCTTCGCACCGGTCATCAGTCATTGACTGATAACATTTTGAAATGACCTATCGTTTTTGTAGGCAAGAGGTCATATGACTTATTATGTTTATTGCGTGTCTGTCGGCAACTTTTAGGATTTTGATGTGCGCTGCAACCGATTTCATAGTGATCAAACTGACCAATGTGAAACAATAGACTGTGAAAATAATTACCCTATTATTACTTTACATTGCATAGTACTGTACTATACTAGCTTTTCTCATGAAAAAAAATAAGAGTATAAAAATAAACCAAAACAAATAAAACAAACAAACTTTTCTCATGTCGTTGCAGTCTGTGAACTGAAACTATGTGATTGACTGCAACAGAGTATCCTAGAAAACAGCTTTTGATGCGCTCAAGTTGTATAGTTTCCTTTCATTAAATTTTTACATTATGACTTATCGTTTTATGAAAATGACCTATTATATTTTCTTTGAATTGGTCAAATGACCTATGATGTCCTGTGACAAGATTGATCCCTGGTAGGGAAAAAAATTATTTGCAAGATTGGGAATTCCTCTGTGACATATGTAACATTAGGCCTACCCTTACCTCCCAAAATTAAGAAAAATTGGGTCTTCAGGTAACAGGCCCCGGTTTGATGCCTTTCAGTGACATGGGTGTAAAGCCGTTGTGGTGCATAAATGCGACATTGGCGGCGAAAGGGTTAAATTTATATCTATCTAAATACTGTAGAATTTAGTTAAATATGAGTTTTGTTTTATTTTCTTTAAAAAGTTTTTTGTTCTGTTTCAATTTAACTTTAGTGCTTGTTTGTGTCAGGTTTTCCCCTGATGGCCGACTGATCGTGTCGGGCAGCGATGACAAGCTGATCAAACTGTGGGACAGACAGACCAGGGACTGCATCTACACTTTCCACGAAATTGGAGGGTCAGCAACCATTGGCTCTTTGAATTTTATGTTTAATATACTTGCCTCTGTTTTTGAAGAGAAAAAAAGAAACACTCACTTCTGAGATAGTAATATGTAGTAGTAGTAGTCACAGCAGTTGTTGCTCATTGTTATGTGCATTTTTACCGGGCAAACGAAGTCTGACCGGTATTGTTTTGTCTGCTCATGTTATTGGATGATGATGATGAGATTAGCGTCCAATCGGTCGGAGACCCTTATGGACGGTATTCCTAAATTGTTTTTTGATTTTTGTTTCATGTTTTTATTCCATTTCAATTCTGTGTAAAGTGCCCTGTAGCCTACATAGTAGGATGGGCGCTAGATAAATTTTCCTTATTATTAAAAGCAACGAAACTTGATGCATCTAGTTATGTACAGAAGTTGTGAATAGAATCTTCGGAAGCTGCTGTGCACAGGAGGATATTAACTCTTCTGGCACCATGCATAATTATTTTGATGCTCTTGGTTGGCTGTTGCATCTCAACGGACAAGAGTGGAGCAACTATTTTTTTGTGAGTGCGCATGCAATGTTTTAACGGAAAAATCACTGACATAATCACTGACACTGACATAAGCTCTGAAAGTAGACAAACACATGGCAGGGTACTTGGCAGTGAAAGTGACTTTGCATTTGGTGGGAGTGAAGTGTGATATACTAGACGAACTCTACTTTCAGATTTTTGGACCTCCTCAACCCTGTACCTGTATCATTTTAACGTTTCAACTTCAATAATGTCCATGCGTCTTCTGTTTCAGGTATGTGAACCATGTGGAGTTTCACCCCAGCGGAACCTGCATCGCGTCTGCCAGCACCGACGGGAGCGTCAAGGTGTGGGACATCCGCATGAACAAAATACTGCAGCACCACACGGGTAGGGCCTCTCAGCCAGCCAGTTACCGTAAAATGCGGACTATAAGCCGCTACTTTTTTTCTCAACTTTGGCCCATGCACCTTATACGGGTGTGGATTTTTTTCACCTACATTTATCAGTTTGATTAAATCTGTTTCTGGCCACATTCTTTCATTCTGAGCTTCTTTAGACTCGAAACTGGTTTTGGTAATCAATAGATTCAAATCTCATGTTTAAAGTGTCTGAGAACATTAAATACTCCTGCTCTGATAGGATAACTTCTATTTTTGTGTTGGTTTGTGCACATACAATTTTCTCTGCGGCTTATAAACTGGTGTGGCTTATATGTGAATGAATACCTAATATTTTGTTAATTTGAGTTGGAGGTCATTAAGGGGAGTAATGTCATGGTGTGTGGGAGTGATCTCGCCTAATTCAATCGGTCAAACAGAGGGAAAGTTACCCTACCTTCAGGTAGATCCCCAGCCGTCACCTCGTGTGTTTGAGGAGACACACAGCATGTAGAACGCAGTGTGTCATTCTAAAGTTGATGTAATTTATATTTTTACGTCACAGTTTGCAAGTTCTATCACTTTGTAGCAACTGGCCACCCCTTATTTTTCTAAAAACAATGTTTGCAAGTCGCTGACTGGCATCCTGCGGTTTCAAGCTTCAATGCCATGCCGCCATGGTTGCCGTGGTTTTGACCGAGTAAGTCGAGGTAATCAACTCTAATTTTCACGAAGTGCTCTCCCCTAGTTTTTTTCCGAAAATCGTCTATTGCAGTCTCATGGATGCTCCTCAGGATGTCCTGAAATGCAGGATTTTTTTTGTTGCCTGGAGCCGGCGTCGCCGGATTATGAGAATTTTAGAAGCAAGAAATTTCCTATTTATAGACTTTTTTTTCCGGTTTCTCTCATGTGTAGTATATAAAAAAAATGAACACATAAATATTTACATGCCTTTGCCAGGACCTTTATATTTTTAGGATTATTTAAGTCAAGTTGTTAACTGGGCGGCCCCTGGACTCTCCCTTGCAGGATTTTTGAAATTTCCCAGGAGCACCCATGCATTCTGCCTTATTCTGGGTTTTTCTAAAACAAGGATTAGCATTATGAAGGGTTCTTTTTATTTCCTGCCTTGTTGAGGTAAACAAAAAGACAGGCATTAGAATTGTCAGAGGATTTTTTAAGAATCAGAGGATTGAACATTGCTGGCAAGCAGAGGTTTTGCCTTTGTTTCTGAGCATGATCTTCACTGCCAAATATGATTTTGACGTGATATCTTACTGCATCATGCGGTTTGGGTCATTTGGAGTGTTGTCACTCTACAGTCTGGCTCTTTTAGTTTTACTGCGGTTATTAGACGATTGAGCTTCAGGCAATTTTGATGCATGAAAGGGCACATCAAGAGGCCGCAAGGCCTGGCTGCCCTAAAAGCCTGACCTGACCTGACCTGGGCCTGTATTCACGTTGAGATAGCATGAGACTTAGCATCATGCTAACTTAGAAGCTCTTCCAAAAGTCCTATTAATAAATCCTATAGGACATTGGAAGAGCTTCTAAGTTAGCATCATGCTAAGTCTCATGCTGTCTCAACGTGAATACAGGCCCTGACCATGAAAATATCATCTGTATTATATTCTTTTGTGTTGAATTGATGTTTATTTAGCATTTGAATCCTTGATGGGGTTTTTGTTGTGCTTACTCCTACATGATCTTTGTCTGTGAAGCAAAGTCATAATGATGATGATTCTTGGCTTTAGACAAAGCCCCTAGTGTTTCACAGTGACAGTCAGCGTCTTATAAGGGGAATCCTTTTCCTGTTGAAACCAAAATCACAGCTGTCTATGAGCATAGATCATGCCCTTTTAATTTTCACAGAGAGGCAACATTCAGCCATTTTTTGGGGAAAGGGATAGGGATAGGATCAGCCTAGGATTATTTTCATGAAACTGACAGAAGCAGACTTTGAGATCGAGGGTCGTAAACACATGGGTGCTACTCTTTAATTTTTACACTGATTTCAGTATTTTTAATTTTACCAGAAACTGAACTTCAGTTTTTTTAAAATTTATCCACACACAAAAAATTGACCACAAGCGATTTGGGGCATTTTGAACTTGGTCGTTCTATCTTGGAAGTTTACAAAGGCAATGTAATAATTTTACAAGGCTTATCAGACTCAAACTGTCTCTATCATTTTAACTGTCTGTCTATCTTGTTATCTCTCTCTCTTAACTTGCCCCCCCCCCTGAATTGTCCGACAGGGTTCTGCCCCAGTACCCTGCCGGGGCCATGGGTCCCTGGACCCCTGCCTTTCAGTTTTTTTCATTTGGGGGAGTTGCACCCATGTTAAAAACAGGGGGGGTTGACTAAAGTACAAGATTGCCAAGGTTTTGCCACGCTAACTGTCCTTTTCAAAACTATCTGTTTGATACAAAGGAAGCTTCACTTTCTCTTTCTTTTTTTCTTCTTCTCAGCACACAATGGTGCAGTGACCAAGCTGTCCTTCCACAGCAACGGCAACTACCTGCTGACCAGTTCTGAGGACGGCACGCTGAAGATATTCGACCTGCTGGAGGGTCGCATCTTCTACACGCTGCACGGACATCAGGTTACAATAGAGACAATGACTCTTGTCAACACTTTCAGGCATCAGAATTGTCAGAGGATTTCAGAGGATTAATCATTTCTGACAGAGGATTGGCTTCTCTTGTCAGAGGTTTTGCCTTTTTATTCAGTGTTATCCTTTGTGTTAAATAGCATTTTAAAGTGATTTATCACTATATTAAGCCTTTTTAATGGTGTTGGGAGCTCTCACAGGTTCCTATCCGCTGGAAGGCTAGCAGCCTGTAGCGGGTCTATGAATTCATCCCCTTCGTTGGTCAGGTCGCTCCACATTTTGGGAGCCTCTTGTCTGAGGGTGGATGGTGGCTCTGGACTATGCTGGACATTTCTGTAATACCTGTCTAACCTGCCCTTAAACGCATTTAAAGAGGGTGCATTGGCTATTTGATCTGGCAGATTATTCTAGGCTGTGACCACTCTCAGCCCAAACTCATTTCAGTGTTGTCCCTCTACGGTCTTTGGCCTTGATGTCCGTTTTACCTCAGTTTTCAGAGGATTGGACTTCAGAATATTCGGATGCCTGATTTTGGTTGGGGTTGATTAGCCCACCGTGTCCTAGTGGAGCAGTGGGATATTGTGATGATTTGTAGATCTGTTATCTTTTCTTTTTTTTTAACCAATCGCGACGCGAAAGCTGGTTAATGTTATCAGTGGTATTTGTCTGTTTGTTCCTGACTGACTATGTGTGTGGGTGGGTGGATGTGTATGTTACTACAATAGCGTTTGAGCCGAGAGACCTAGGACCCTCAAATTTTACCCACAAGTAGGCTGTTAGGATATCTAGGCAAAGTTGGAAAATGAAGGACATTGGTCAAGGGTTAGGATATCTAGGCCAAGTTGGAAAATGAAGGACATTGGTCAAGGGTTAGGATATCTAGGCCAAGTTGGAAAATGAAGGACATTGGTCAAGGGTTAGGGTATCTAGGCCAAGTTGGAAAATGAAGGACATTGGTCAAGGGTTAGGATATCTAGGCCAAGTTGGAAAATGAAGGACATTGGTCAAAGGTCAAAGGATAAAATGCTGGCACTCAGCTGGTTGATCTAGCATTTTCATGCTCTTGTTCTCGTGTGTGTCGTTTTTTAGGGGATCTGTTTGAGCAATGTTTTGTGAATTGCTGCACAGAATCTGTTGTTCAATATTGTTTTATGGTGGTTTATTAGATGAAGCTGACGTGTGTGTCGATTAACTATTGCGGTGGTGGGCTTGTTGCTTTACTCGATGACACCCTTCATTGTTGATTGATGGTTGTGGCGGTGTATTTTTACCTCTACGAGATTTTTACCTCTAGCCGCGTAGCCAATCAGAATCGTTTGTTTGTCCGCCATTGTGAATCATTACGAAACTAAGTGCATGGCTTTGTACATCGATTTATCTGCAAATATGTAGATTTACACCCTCCTGCTCTATTTCTTGGTTCTTTCCGTTGTTTCAACTTCATTAGGGATAGGGTTAGGGCTTAGGGTTAGTAGTAATCACGTGAGATAAATAACTGTTCTAATGCGCATGCGCAGAGGTAAATATTTCATACGTCTACTTATTTATCGTGACAATGCCTTCATAATTATCTGTCTAGATGGTAACAGTCATAAAGAAAACGGTCATCGTTTCTGAAAGACATCTAAAGTTTTATTGTACTTTTTAAAAAAAATGAACCTTGTGACAATTGCAACTTTAATACAGTCAGTTAGAGGAAAGAAATCCCTGTGGGGATACTGGGGGGGGGGGGGGGGGGGGGGTGTCTTTCTTAAAAAAATAGTTCCCCCACCTTCTGGAAGTTCTGTGCTTGTAACTTCCTCTAATCTGCCACTCTCTTTGACTCTGCCTTTTCCCTTTGCTTTCTATCTTCTACTATATTTCTGACTTATTGGCCCCATTCTCCTGCCTTTTTTCAAAAACAATCTTCCAAATAATTTTTCTCCTTTGAGCTCCTCCGAAATCGGATTGTGGCGGCTGCGGCTGTGCGCAGCGGGGAGACCAGTGAAAACTGAAAACCGGACCTTACCCATTATGGCCATATGGCCTGGGAACGCAGAAGAAGAGGAAGGGAAAAACCTGTGCAATTTGAGGTCTGCTGAAGACCCACCACGTCACGTGTCAAAAACATGGTTTTCACGTGTTTTCCCTCTTATAGCTGGTATGGAGCCTCTTGGCTTTCCCACCGCAACCGTTTATTTGCCTTTCCCGGTTGCGAGACGGTTTCCTCCGGTTCTCCCGGTGCTTACCCGGTTTTCAGGAATCTTCCAAGCATAAGAGGGAATATGACACGTGACGTGGGGGGGGTCTTTAAAGTTTTAAAATTGTTTTTAACCCTTTTGCCGCCAGCCATTTTTGAGTAAAAAGTTTCCATTAAATTTACTTGGGTGCAAAAAAGATTGAATCTGCAATATTGGGGATTCTTCTGTGACACGTTTAAAATAACAAGGCCTACCCTTAACCTCCCAAAATTAAGAACACAGGATCATTGACTAACAGACCCAGATGTCAAGGCTCTTAATGACATGGGTGTTAAGCCATTGTGGTGCAAAAATGCGGCATTGGCGGTGAAAGGGTTAATGACACTAAATAAGGCTTGGAGCGATGTTTTAACTGACTCAGATTCATGCTGTGGCTTCTTTAAGTTTGAAGCTATTTTTCCATTTATGACTTTCTTTTTTGAATGGAAGACATTTTAACTTGTGTGTGTGTGTGTCGTTGTACAGGGTCCAGTCACAGCTGCCTCGTTTTCCAAAAATGGCGAGTTCTTTGCTTCTGGTGGTGCTGATGAACAGGTCCGTGTTACAAAATGTTGTTACTCTTTTCACTTTGTCCTTGTACATTTTCGCTCTTTAATCTTTGGTGATAATTCAGATGCTAATTGGTGATAATTACGATGCTATGCATAATTAATATAGACTGAATTTTTAATTCTCTGTGGGGACTTTTTCTACTTTTGCACAGGTTTGACATTTATTAGGTACTTTATAGTTACAGAGGCATCTGTGAAATTCGGGTTGCTCCCACCTGGAGAGCGCGTTGCAGCCAGAGGTGCGCCACCCAAATTTAATTTTTTTCATGTTACATCATTGTCTTCAGTGAATGACTTTGACTCTTTAAGTTGCATTGGCCTTTAGTTTCTGTGCTCCTGAGGAATAGTTGGCCTTTATTAGGACGCCAACCGTCCTAACAGCCTCAAAGGCTGGAGAGTGGGGATGTTCTGGGTAAGGCGTCTTCTGTGTAAAACAAATTCCAGCCTGTCTTTCCAGAGTAGCAGTGGCCTCATGTTGCTGTCTGGAGGTCATAATGGACGTCACTGACTAGCACACACACTCACATGCAGGCACGCACACACACACACACAGTGACACACTGACACACACACACTCACATGCACACATGCACTCACACGCAGGCATGCACGCACACGCACACACACACACACACTCACACGCAGGCACACACACACACACACGCACACAGTGACACACAAACACACACACACACACTCACACGCACACAGCACACACACACACACACACACACACACACACACACACACACTCGCACACACAGTGACACACACACTCACGCACACACGCACTCATACACAGGCATGCACGCACACACACACACACACACACGCACACTTGACTGGAGCTGCATCTGTTGTTCATGCTGCTTTGCTCTGCTTTTACATGAAATGTACACATCTCTACACCAGTCCTGTCTCTCAAAAGAGTACAATGAATGCCTGGTTTTTTTATGAAGTGCAACTGACTCTGGGGCTCGCACAGGTGCTGGTGTGGAAGACCAACTTCGACCAGCTGTCTCCCAGCGACATTCTGGGAACGCAAAAGTCACGCGATCGCTCAGACGCCAAGTCCCAGGCACCCCCTCATGTGGATGATGCCTCTTCTCGCGTGCACAAGGGCAGAGCACCTGCTTCTCCCATCAGCGTGAGTTTTACACGCTTCCTTTCATTTTATGTCTTGTCTAAGGTTCTGTAATAATATTTCGTCTTTGTTTTGGTCTTAGGGTGTTTTTTACTGTTGTGAAATTATTTTAGCCTTTTTATGGACGTTTTGTTTAACTCATTCGTATCGCAATGATTTTGAATTATTAAAAAAAACATTCACAAATCACTCCAGCCATACACAAACAAAACATACATAAACAAGAGGAGAAAGGAAGGAAGATTACCGGTTTTTACTTCAGGTTTGGACATAGGGAAGTGGTAGATCAGACTTTTGTATATATACAAATAATATAGACTTTATATATAGAAAAAACTCTACGCCGATTGATTACCCCACAACAAACCACTACAAAAGCAAAGTCAGAGGCAAAATTGTGGTCTAAGGGAGCAAAGCGAGTTTAGAAGTGACCAAGGTATTGTGTGCACACAGATTTACTTCCCTTGAAGCAAATGCATCAAATTGACAGCTATCTGTTAATTCTGGACATATATGACTGGAATGAGTTAAGACTTGTGTAAAATGTTGGCTGAATATCAACAGAAAAAAAGCAGTGATCTTGATTTTGCTAATACTAGAACATTAGAAGTGTTGTGTGTTCCTTTTTTCTGTCCGTTAAAAGTATATTCAGTTTATTCAAGTTCTGCTTTTTTTTTTATTCAGGAAAACTCAATCTACTTCTTGTAAGAAATATTTATAAAATCAAGTATGAGTGTTTTGCATTGTTTTTTATTTGTTTGTTTTTTTTTTTTGCTTCTTTTTTTGGTATGTGCCTTTAGCTGTTATTCTATCGCATTACCTTAGTTAATATAATATTTGTAAGTGTTAAAATAGGGGGGAAATACAAATGTTATACTCCCCCCTTTCCCCCTTTTACTCCCCTCCCTCCCTCCCTCCCCCTCCCCCCCTCCCCCTGCTTCTCCTATCCCATTCTTTATCCTTTTCCCCGTAAAGCGAGCAAGAAAGATGGCGAACAAGAACATTAATGGAAAAAGACCAAAACAAAGGGAAAAATATCAAGATGAGGTAAGATGAGGCCTGATTGTTTTTCAGCGCAGAGTACGTTTTAAGGTGAGAATTAAAAGATTTTTTTTTTTTCAAATTGCATCTATTGGTTTTCATAACAAAGCCATTGCATGAACAAGAAACAACATTAGTTGTTCAACGTTTACATTCTGTATACAGTAACATTTTATTGGAACATAAATGCAAAATTATAGTTTATGCACTGAATTTGGATAATTAATCCCATGCAACAAGTTTGCGTTTATTGTTGTACAGCTTCATTTTAACATGCATGTCTTAATACTTTGGCCTTGGTAAACTGGTGGTTGTAAAGACGACTCCTCTTTCATTTAAAGAACAAAAACATAATCTTGCCATTATTATATAAGTTATGAGCCACTTATAGAGAATAAGGACGAAAGGCAAGCAAATAGAAAGGCGCCGAGAACTGACCTGTTTCCTTCATTTCAATAGGATGGCTTTTTCAGCGTCAGAACATACATTCTGGTCATGGTGCTAAGACAGAAGAAAGTCAAACAACAAAATGTTGCACATTATAATTGCATTTGCAAAGGGCAACGATTTAATGCTCCAAAAAACTAGATGATTTTGACAAAAAAACAGATGCTTGTGGCAAAAGAAAAGACCATCTAACCCTAACCCTATCCCTAACCACGGAAAGAACCAAGAAATAGAGCAGGAAGGTGTAAATTCACATATTTGCCGAGAAATCGATGTACAAAGCCATGCACTTATACTATTTTTTTGCTGAAACCATTCCTTTTTTTGGTTGATAAATTTTAAGTCTTTGCAAAGTCTGTCAAGGACGCAACTTGGTCATGCCGTTATGCTGCAATATGTTTGCCAGTTAATCAACTTTATAAGAATCATAAACAGACACTTTTATATAGCGCTTTTATCGAGCACAAATGTTAATGACCGTGTAACATTGGACCTATCCAAGCGCTTTATACGTGCCACATAGCAACATATAATGTAGCACCAACAACAAAAAGCAGTGCAAGATGTCTAGCTAGCAGTTCTTAACCTCAGTATTCTGAAAAAGGTATGATGAATCATGGTTTGGAAGATACATTTTTAATTTTACGCTTGGTGCATGGCTTACCTCAGTGATGCTGGGTAAGTATATATATAGAGAGCCTGATGTTCAGTGCTCAGATACTGCTAAGCTGTTGACTGGCTAATATTGGCCACTGCAAGTAGAGTTATTAACGCCCTTGACGGCAAGAGTTAAGCCCTTGTTGATCAGTATCCAAAAGCAAAAGGCAGCCATTAAGTGGCCTCAAATAGAGTTATTGGTGAGAGTTATGCCCTTGTTTGGTCAGTATTCAACCATCTTCCCCCACCCACCAAGGGCTTGCAAAAGGTGTTCTTTGCAGTGGCCAATATGGTGCTATTGCTGTATAAGGTTAAAAGGTCAGCAAATGTAAAGTTTAAGCCCCATTTGCATTCCTGCGCATATCAGCTGTTCTAAATGTGCTGAGTTGTGATGTTAGTGTGAAATGCAGTACATGTCAGTAATTGCTGGTTATGGCAGGTGGACATTATTGGCAGAAGGTAAGAGAAGAAATGCAAAGTGGGAATGTAGTTTCGTTATTTCCCAAATTTTTCTCGTAGAAAATTTCAACTTAAGAAGCAATTTTTTATTTATTTTTGCTTGGGTAAGGGATATGGCTAATATTATAGAGTTATTTGTATGAAATGTAAAGAATGACACAATGATATTAAACACTAAAGCTGAGAACATGATGTGGGGTAGTTAAAACTACACCTTTGCCTACATTTATCTCCGATAGAGATCATTTATTAATCAGTTGATAGAAGCTTCAGTTTACCTTTACTGAATGGAGGAAAATATGTGAATGCGCAGATTAACCAGGGGCTTAAGCTTTACATTTGCCAAAAAGGTCGGCACTAGTAGTTACAGTTTTACCAAGCATGCGACTTAATGCGGTGATGGTGGTTGTGGTGGTGCTGGTGGCTTGCAGCTGGACGCCCGCTCCAGTGTGAAACGCATGCAGGACCAGGAGCCCGCGGTCACCGACGTGGGGCCCGCCATGTTCACTGCCTCCCAGGTGCTTGTCTCCCCCTGTGTCCACTATTAGGCCGTGTGCACACATAAGCGGATATTCCATGCGGAAACCCGTGCGCAATCCATAAATAAGTGAAACAAAGAAGGGAAAAGATTTGCGCACGTGTCCGAATTTCCTCTATATGAGTAAACTTTTATCCTTCTTTCTTCCACTTGTTTCGGGTTTTCCGTGCGGAACTTACGCGTCTAATGTGAACCCGGCCTTACCCCCCTTGCAAGAGGAGATCATTGAGATCGGGCGAAAGCCAGAAGCTGCTATTACCAAAGGAATAACGAAATCTTCTTCTTCTTCTTCTTCGATCGCTCAGACAGTTTCCTGCCAATGAGCGCAGATGCGCCATGCTGCCGTTATGCGCCCAACTAAGAAATAGTTAGGCCCAGCAAGTCCAACTTCGGCTGGAGGAAATGTTTTTGAAAGTGTTTCGTGAAAAAAGACAGGAGAATAGGAAGTTACAAGCACAGAACTTCCAGAAGGTGGGGGAACTATTTATGGGAAAAGACCCCCCAGTATCCCCACGGGAGATAACACAGATTTGCTTCCCTTGAAGTGCTGGTTTCGGATTCTGCGACCTGGCAAACCTGGGTGGGGTTTAAAACGAGTGACGTGGAAGCAGATGGGACAGTAGAATTGTTGTTTTTTAAACGGTGATTATACCTTCTGGCTTTCACCTGACAAATTTTACAAACTGGCTTGCTTCGGATTATCTCCTCTTGCTGATTATCTCCTCTTGCTGATTATCTCCTTGTTGAAGGGGCATGGGTGCAACTTTTCCTGGTATATAAGGATTTCCTGGTTTTTTTAAATTTTACCAGAAAAAGAAGTTCCTTTTCTTCCAAATTTGTCAAACGAGATCTTTATATGTCTGCTGTATTTTTCAGACACTTTAAAATAAGCATTTGTATAAAGTGTGGAAAAAGCAAACTAAAATACTTTCATAAATCATTTTTTTGCTTCAGCTGCAGGGGGACATTACCCCTGGGGTGGCCTTTCAGGTTTTTTAATTTCGTGTAGTTGCACCCATGAAGGGGTATAGATGTGAGCACTGCCCTTGTCTCTCGCTGTTGCCTGTATTCTTTAACCCTTTGACTACTGACCATTCGAACCGAGAATCGATCCCAGTCCCTGAGACAAGGGCATTAACTCCGAACGTCACACCAAATCTTTTCATTCAAAAAATCACCCAGAATACAGTCTAACTCACATTTCATTTCTGAAAGATGCATATTGAATAGCAATGATGATATTTTCATTCGAAAGCTTACACAATGTCACACAACAAACCATGAATTAGAAGAAAAAATCCGTAATGGCGCTCCGAGCATCGCGCCGAGTCAATACTGCACACGTCACGTGGAAAGAAGAAAAAAATTTGGGGTCACTTCGAAAAATCCGTTCAAAAAGACTATTGGGTGCTTTCCCTTGCTGTAAAGACCAAAAACGGATCAGTGAGTGTCAGGAACAGGAAGCTAACCTAGTATATTGCATTGTGGGTAGGGAGAAAGTGAAAGTGAAACTACTAGACCTGCCGTTCAGCGGGCGCAATTGGCGTCGTCAGGCACCAGGGAAGGAAAAAAAATCGGGTGGATTTCGGCTCTGCAGTCTTGAGAGGGTTAAGGCCTTCGCACACTAGCATCAGGCGTCAATTGTTTCTCAGAGCAACGCCTTGACGCGTTGACGCCTGCATCACAGCACACATTGTAGCGAGGCAGTGGTGTTCTCACACACGACTGTCGCTTCGCCTCTTGTCGCGCGAACTTCCTTATTTGGAAAGCAAGGAAAGATTACTCTAGCGTCAAACCTCCTAGAAACAACAGTATTTTTTTTCTTCAATCAGAGTTATGGTCCTTCCGTCCGTTGTGATTGGCTAGTTTCACGATCTCTGCGATCTTGAGCATCAAAATTAGAGCCGCTTCTATTCTCGAGCAACACAAAATCGCGCAGCTACGCATAAAAAATCCTGCCGCGCCGCGAATCTCTCACACGCAAGCGGCGCATCAAACTGCACCTTGCAGCAAAAAATCGCTGCAATCTCGAGATCTTGACTCTAGTGTGCGAAGCCCTTTAGGATATGTACATGAGCGACGGATTAATCTGTTTGTGACTCGGTAGCGTTTGTTTTTGTCTATCTGTTTGTCTCTATTGGATAGAGCGGCACAGTTTATTCTGCTATGGAACTGAAGTACAGTGGAACCTCCCTTATAAGACCTTCAAAAATCATCCAAAATGAGGTCTTATAAGGGAGGGGTCTTATAAGGGAGGGGTCTTATAAGGGAGGTAATTTTAATACTTACAAAGAAGGGCAATGTCTCAGAGAAGTAGGTCTTATATGGGAGGGAGTCTTATAATGGGAGGTCTTATAAGGGAGGTTCCACTGTAGTGGCATAGCCTTTTTACGCAGCTGAAGCACACATTTGTGTTGTCACCTGGTAAATTTAATTCTACTAAACTAGATACAAAATTCAGCATGCACATGCCAGACGCACATCTGCACCAACTTTTTTTGCATCCTGTCCACTGTGCTGTTATTTTAATATGGTCTTCTCTTTTTCCCCCTGACTTTGTGAGTTTTGATGTTTTTAGTTCAATTATTTGACAGATAATTACTGTAAGTATAACCATGAACACAAATTAAATTGTGTTTGTAAGACGTTTTGGATTTTGTCATGCAACAAGATTTTAGGAGATTATCGTCATCCTCTATCCGTATTACGCCCTCAAACACACAAATTATCTCTCTCTCTCTCTCTCTCTCTCTCTCTCTCTCTCTCTCTCTCTCTCTCTCTCTCTCTCTCTCTCTCTCTCTCCTCTCTCTCTCTCTCTCTCTCTCTCTCTCTCTCTCTCTCTCTCTCTCTCTCTCTCTCTCTCTCTCTCTCTCTCTCTCTCTCTCTCTCTCTCTCTCTCTCTCTCTCTCTCTCTCTCTCTCTCTCTCTCTCTCTCTCTCTCTCTCTCTCTCTCTCTCTCTCTCTCTCTCTCTCTCTCTCTCTCTCTCTCTCTCTCTCTCTCTCTCTCTCTCTCTCTCTCTCTCTCTCTCTCTCTCTCTCTCTCTCCTCTCCCTCCCTCCCCCCTAAAACTTCATTTAAATAGGGTTGGCTTTTTTCTCTCACAGAATTAACTGTCACTCATGGTGAATTTGTTTTCACTTTAGGTCTCAAGGAAGGGGGAGAGGAGAGATGGCCATAAATGTTTCACCGCATGCATATGCTTGTTGGCATGCTATTATTAACAATTCACAATTATTTCTGTTACGTTTGATTTGCTATGATGCTTTGCCTTGTTGAGTTTATTACCATATTTTTCTGACTATAAGCAGTGATGTCCCGAGGCCCCGGTCATAGGACATTGACCTATTAAAATTGAAAATGTCCTGTTGTGTTCTCCCCTGTCAGGACAAATGCCTGACTAACTTTTTAACACTGGCATGATTTGTTTTATTGATTTCTGCAAAAGCCAGGACACTGTCATTGATTTCTATTGTCTCAGGACAATTTGTCCTATCACTTTTCGATCCTCGGTACTTCACTGTATAGAACAATACTTTTTTACCCAGAGGGTGACCCCTGCACCATACAATGTGACTATTAATATACAGACAAACCTCTATTTTAAGACTTCCAAAATGTCCGGAAAAATCGGTCGTAAATTGGAGGGGTCGTATGACGGAGGTTTTCACTGGCAGCCGTAGAAAGAAAAAGTTCAGCACAGTTCATACTCTCTTCTTCATGCACACATACAATGACATATTAAAACTGGATTTGGTTCTTTCCAACTCCATAGGATTGTGCAATCGATGTATTACAGTTTCACTTCGCCGACTTCTGTTAATCACCTCCACTCTCGTCCAAAGTCAGTGGTTTTCTTTTTTAAAGTCAGTGGTTTTCGTGCTTTTCCTACGCTTTCCACCATCTTTTCTACAACAAGGGAAGCGACTCCGCTTTCAGGCCCTTGACCGTGGTTGTTTCCCTTTGCTCGAAGTCTATGCAGACGACAGCAACGGTCGTAAAAACCAACAAAATGGCGGTCGTAAGTCGCGTTTTAGAGGAAGTCGTTTAAGAGAGGTCGTTTACATAGTAAAATGCATCCGTGCCAACAAATCCGGTCTCAAATGAGAGGTGGTCGCTTAACAGAGGGTCGTAAAATAGGGGTTTGTCTGTAGTTACAAAATATAATTAAAATCTGATTTTCGTGTAAAATGTGGGGGGTGCTCCTTATAAGAAGGTGTGTCTTATAGTCAGAAAAATATGGTAGGTTTTGTTGTTGTTTTTTGCATGTCATTTTTTTTTTTAAGGTCCTAGGTTCTCTTCTCAAAGGTGTTACTAATCTCATCTGTTGTTTTGTTAGTAAAACAAATAAACCGACCCTGTTCATTTGGCATGACACTTCCAGGCTAAAGTACAGATCATAATAATTATTGTTGTTTTTTCTTTTTCTTTTCATATTTTTTTTCGATTTTATTCGTTTAGACAGAAAGACTATGACTAAGTTATTTTTTCTTTTACAAATATTGTATTTTATGGTCTTAATTTATTTATTTCAAATGTAATGTTAGGCAGATTGCAGGGCTGCATGCCTACCTAGGGTATTTTTTCCCTGGAAACAGTCAAAAATGGCACCCTGTCCCTGGAATCCACTTTTCTCTCTGGCGTCCCTGGAAACTGAATGGAATCAAAAATGTGTGGAGCAGTTACTGGTCTTGTTAGCTAACCTTACACAGAAACACCCACAACAACAGATAGTGTTGATGTTTTCTTAACATATATGTTACACACAGGTTACTCAACACCAAAGGATCTTGAATATTGAAGCACAATGACACCAAAAAGCATCAAGACTATAAAATTTAAAAAATCCAGTCGCAAACATTTTGCTAGATCACGAAATAATCAAAAGGTAATGTTCGTTTTGACCCTGATGCATGACATCGCGATGTTTGTCCCTGGAAATAAGTCTCTGTCCCTGGTTTTTAAGTAGTTTGTCCCTGGAAACTGCAACAGAGGGTAGGCAGCCCTGAGATTGATTCAAACGGACATGATTTTGATTCTATCATGTATTGTTATTCAAATGGATACCAGGGGCATGTTGCTATTGTTGTTGTAACATACTGGAATAGGAAAAATTTAGTTTAGTTACTGGTAAAGGATAAATCATGCTTAATCAATTAGAACTGCCAGCATATACAGCATTCGTAATGGTAGGGTCCTAAGCTTTTAATCCTCAACTCAGGCATAATAGACTATTAATAAATAAAAGTGTGACCATGTTTGTGTGTCATACAATGAAAACACTCGAACGCCCACTTAAAACCGTAAATATTTCAAATTTTATTAATTCTTTATCATATAGTGATATGCACACCCAACCACGGACTGAACTATAAAACTTCCTAGCGGGCTACAAGTTGGAAAATTCATCATTGAAATAATTCACCTTAACCTTTACTGGACTTCTGGGGTCGCCCACGACCCCTTGACACACAAAACATGTTATATCTCTAAAACTATTTAAGCAATCTTCATGAAATTTCATGACTTTGTCAAAAACGTAAATGGCTTTAAATGTGTTAAATTTTATTAATGTGTATAAAATATAAATGACGTAATAACCCCTACTTTAAAGAGCACTGCAGTGCATTGAGTAGGGGTCGTGGGAGACCCCCGCCATCCGGACAGGGATAAACACATGGTGCCTCTTTGACAAGTAGGGGTCGTGGGAGACCCCCGCCATCCGGACAGGGATAAACACCTCGGAATTTGCTCTTTGCTGAGTAGGGGGTCGTGGAAGACCCCCGCCATCGTGTCCGTGTAGTCAAAAGCATGATCCGGTAAAGGTTAAAGCAAATACTGAGTTGTGCACGCAGATAACGTAGAAATGGCTCAACGTAAAAAGGAGATAGGAGTGGAGATAACGAGAACGAGAAGAAGAGAGGCGAGAAGGTAGAAGAGGGGAAGGGAGAGATGTTTGTGTGTGAGAGAGAGAGAGAGGGAGACTTACAACAATGAGATCTTGGGCAGTGATCGCATTTACTGGTAATTATCAGTAAAATACGGATAGCAGAACCAAAATACTGAAGAAAAACAAATTGACCTGTCAGTCCCAGGGACTGATATGTTTTTGCTAGGACTGGTAAACTTCATCACCCTCGTGAAACATTAACTTGATTCTAAAAAAAAATGTCCAGAATTAGAAATCAGAAAAAAACCTTGCAAATAGGTCAACCAATACCTGAATAAAAAACATTTTGAAAAAAAAATTGTTTCATAGATATTGATATTGTGGTTTTCACTGGTTTTTGTATGCCTGGATCTGGTTTATACACTGGTTGTTTGGGGGGCATTGTCGCTGATCATGGGACTGGTTTTCAAAATTCCTAGAGCGATCACTGATCTTGGGTAAACATTCTTGTTGTAACTGGTCTTGTGTAAGTACCGTATTTGACAGACTATAAGGCGATACTTTGTTTCCTAGACTGAGTCCCCTGCGCCTTATAATGTGACTGATAGCATAATAAGAAACTGTAATAACAAAATCTGAATTTTGTGTCAAATTTGGGGGTGCGCCTTATAATCAGGTGCGCCTTGTAGTCCGTAAAATACAGTACAGTGTATTCTCTTGATCTAACAGTAACATCTAAAACAGACCTGTTTACTCTACTCTTTTCGAGTAGTATTCTACTCAATTTGGATCTCTACTACTCTTGAAAAGTGAAAATAATGCTAGATTCTACTCATTTTCAGTGAATATTGTTTGATGGTTTAATGAATAAAACTACACATTTTGCACCAAAACTACTCATTTCAGCTATCCAGACTACTCAAGACTTGTGTAGGGGGTAAACAGGTCTGCTAAAATCAGCATAACACAGCAACAATTTTTTTTTTTAATAAAAAGGATGCCAAACCCGTCCATTAATTTTGAGGATTCTTGGCTCTTTTCCATAAAATTCAGATTTTTGCTTCTTGTCATGTGGAGCCCAGTATCGTACAGCACACGTATGCACGACTCCCATTCTTTCGTTTCTGTCAGGTGAGATCCGATTCCATGCCCATGTACAAATCCATGGACGTGGACGCGGAGATGACGGACAGAGAGGGCCTGGAGAGCAGGGGAGATTACCCAACAGCCATCACTGGTGACGACCCGCGGCCCCGCACCCAGCCTCTGGAGGCGAAGAGCGTGCCCCCCGCGCTGAACAAATTCATGGAGCAGATCGCCAGCCAGATGGACATCCTTACTCAGGTAGCGCGCCACTCCTTTCTGAGTCATTTCACCGTATTTCACCCTTCTCTCTGGAACACCCTACCATATGAACTTCGTTCTGCTAAATCTTTCAAAACCGCTCTTAACCCTTTCACCGCCAATGTCGCTTTTATGCACCACAATGGTTTAACACCCATGTCACTAAAAGGCATCAAATCAGGGCCTGTTATCCAAAGACCCTATTTTCGTAATTTTGGGAGGTAAGGATAGGCCTAATGTTATACATGTGACAGAGGAATTCGCAATATTGCAGATATTTTATTTTCTCTACCCTGTTAAGTTTAATGGTATTTTTTTGGCTGAATAATGGCTGGCTGGTGGCGAAAGGGTTAAAACTCACTTCTTCCGGCAATACCTCTGATTTCTTCTTTGTCCTGTTTCCTGCCTTAAAACTATGCTCCCCACATTGTGTGTGGCTGTGTGTGTGTGCGTGCGTGTTGTGGCTGTGTGCATGTTTGTGATAGTTAATATTGTAGTAGCTTATGATCTATGTATTTATTTAAATAATTGTGAGCTCAAGAGAGATAGGGCGCTCTATCAATGTTAGTTATTATTATTATTATTATTATTATTTTACAGACTATCGATACTCTTGCCCCCAGCCTTGGTACCTTTGCGCTTTATAGTGTAACTTATTATAAAGTAAGAAACTTGTATCAAAATCAAAATGTGTAAAATTTGGGGGTTGTACCTTATGCACCTTATACTCCGTAAAATGCTGTAGTTTGCTTGTGCTTTACTAACAGCAATTGGCTGTCCAAAGTGTTTTCTCTTTTGGTGCTCTAGTAAAGCATCTGTAAGTTCTTTCATTAACCCTTTCGCCGCCAGCCATTTTCCAGTCCCAAAATACCATTAAACTTAACTGGGTATAGAAAAAAATAATGTTTGCAACATTGGGAATTTATTTGTGACATGTATAAGTGTAGGCCTATCCCTACCTCTCAAAATTAAGAAAATTGGGTCTTCGGATAACAGGCCCTGATTTGATGCCTTTTAGTGACATAGGTGTTCAACCATTGTGGTGCTTTAATGCGACATTGGCGGTGAAAGGGTTAACCCTTTCCTTATATGTGATGGTTACATTTCTTGCCTGTGTGAAACTGAAAGGAAATAACTTGGGAGACATGCCTGGTGTTGACTTTTAAAGGGTTCTGAAGGCACACTTGTGCTCAAGACATACACTGCACACACACACGTAGTGATCGAGTAACCAATTCAGTGGTATCTTTTGTAGGAGGCCTATTTCAGTGACCTTTTGTCAAATTTATATCTGTTTATTTCCCTTGTTATTTTGTTTTCAAACGTTACTCGTCTCTTCCACAGCCAGTTAAAATGGTCTATGGTCATTGTTGCAAGCAGGCAGAATGTGCAACATTAACTCATTCGCATCGCAACGATTTTTAATTATTAAAAAAACCTCACAAATCACTCCAGCCATACACACAAGCAAAACATACGTAAACAAAAGGAGAAATCAAAGAAGATTACGGGTTTTTACTTCAGGTTTAGACATAGGGAAGTTGTAGATCAGACTTTTTTTTATATAGACTTTATGTAGAAAAACTACAGCAATTGGTTTCCCCACAACAAACCACTACAAAAGCAAAGTCAGAGGCAAAATTGTGGTCTAAGGGAGTGAAGCGAGTTTAAAAGTGACCAAGGTATGATGTGCACATGGATTTACTTCCCTTGAAGCAAATGCATCAAATTGACAGCTATCTATTAATTCCGGACATATATGGCCGGAACGACTTGAATGAGTTAACTTTGGTTTTGTTCCATAGACAAATCAGATCTTCTTCTCTTCAGGGCCCACGGTCAGTATGTTGACCATTCTGGCTCCTTTGGGGGAAAAAAAAGACAAATGGGGGGCCGGTCTGTTCTTTACTGAGGACATGCCTGCTTAACTAATATTGAAGGGACAGAGGGTGGAGGGGAAGCTGAAGGGGGGAGGGGCGCTTGATGGATTATTGTTGGTCCTGCACCACTGGCGCACTTGACAGACAGCTATCTATTAACATGTTAACGAAGTCCTGTATTTTTCAATATGATTTTAATTTTTTTGTTTTCTCTCGGTAATTTCAGACGGTGTCTTTACTGGAACAGAGGCTGACGATGACGGAGAACAAACTGCGAGAGTGCATGGACAACCAGCAAGAGATACGTCTGCACATCAAGCCCGCAGAATAATGCAGTTTCTTCTTGAAGAAAACGTGTTCATGTTCCTTTCGACTTTCACTAGGGAAAGTTGTTCTGTTAAGCGACCGGAGTGGGTGGGGTGGCAGTGCGGGCTGCAGTTTGAGTCCGTCAGTTGGTCCATTCTACAGCTGAGTCTGTTATTTATCGTGTCAGCGCACAGAGACTGACTCTGCATATCTCTTTTTCATATGTTCAGTCACGCATATATGCAAAGCACACATGATTAACCCACACACACACACGCACGCACTCAACAACAACATACAGTATTTATACGGCGCTGAATCTTGATAGAAATCAAATCGAAGCGCGCACACACGTTAGCATTCATAACGCATTCAAAACAAAAATGCAATACAAAGCGAACACACACGTGTAGGACATAAATGGAATACAGCAGAAATAGACCTAAAGGCAAGGGAGGGAAGAGAAAGAGCGGAGCTTTAATGACGGGGGGAACAGGTGGGTTTTGAGGTTAGCTTTGAAAGCAGAGTGTCGGTAGCTGACGGAGGGAAAGAGGAAGTTTGTTCCAGGAGGTCAGTCACACACACATACACATACACGGTCGCATATGCACACACACACACACACACACACACACACACACACACACACACACACACACACACACATACCCTGCATGAGTACAGTGTAAGGTGCAAACACAGGTGTATGGAATTTTGAAAAAATTTAGTTGTGCGTATTGTATTCATAAACGTTTCTGCGCCGATCTTCGTATTACATGTACTTTTTACCAAAACAACTGCGTTTCCAACAACGGATGTATGTGTGTGTGTCTTCTTTATTTTTTTTTTGAATAAATGGCTGATATGTATGTGTGTCTGTTAGACACGAAAATTCTTATTATGTTATTCATTATATCTCTAAAACTAGTGTCATTACAAGTTGCGTTTGTTGATGCTGCTCTTAACCCCTTCACTGCCGAGCCCGGTTCCGGTTCCGGGGCAACTATTTGCCACGCCGTTTTAGGTTGCTGAGTCTATCGCAAAACTTTCTGAATAAAAGTGCATATAACCTATGCTTTTCTGAACGGGGATTGAATATACTATCATTTGAGAACACTCTCACACGCATTCGAACATACTGCGAAAAGCGTATGGATAGAAAAAGGGAAGCTCTTAGAATAACCCTATGACGGATATTTCCGTGACGGGGCAGTTTATAGGTTACCGGAAGTTGACGGAAATATCGGTGATGGGTCAGTGAAGAGGTTAAGCATAATGCATTCTAGACTGACTGAACAGATTGATTTTTTTCAAGTGCTTTAACGTTTAAACCCATTCCGTCCACTTTGTGTGTGAAAACAAAGAAAGAGCATTTTGTATTACTCTGCTAGTAATGTTGGTTTTCATTCTGTACTGTGCACAACATCCATGATCATTTTTGGCTCACTCGTGTTAACGAAGTCCTGTATCAATAAGCGAAGTTAACACGAAGTGAGTCTATATAGTATGATAGTTGTTCGGTTGTGTGTATGTGTGTGTGTTGCGTCCGTGGTCTAATCTCCAAACTTTAGTATTGGCATTTTGTTGGGGAATAGAAGGCGTACATTGTTCAAACTTTGCACACATAATCTAGATGTCTATGCAAGCTTTCAAACAATAATGATTGGAATAATTAAATACTTAAAACAACACTGTAAACAGATAACAAACAGATAACATTTTAGATTAGTGGGTTAGAGAGTATTCAACAGGCAACATGAGTTAAAAAAAACCTCATCAACACTGAAATTGTGAAAGCCTCGATAGCTCATTGGTAGAGTGTCTGTCTGTCATGCCAATGGTTCCGGGTCCGATTCTCGGCACAGGCACTTTTTAATTTTTTTTAAGTTGTATCCATTAACGATAGTTTCATTTTTATACTTTAAAATTTTATTGGCAATCTTGTACTTTAGACACCCCCCTCAATCTTTGTTGTCCCACATGTTCCTGTTCGAGTGAGCCTTGAAGGCTTTGCCTCTTGTTTTTTTGTATTTCTTTTTTCTCTTGTTTAGGAAATGTAGTAAAATATGTTGATAGAATTGTGTTGTCATGGTAATGGGGAAGAAAAGGATGTATTATGCAAACGAAATTGCTATTTATACATTATGTGCATACAAGGTCAGTCTGTTGTTTGTTTTTTGTTTTTTATTATTTAGGAACATGAATTGGAGAGGGAAAGCTTAATTTGTTTGCCTTTGTGTATATTCTTTTTTCGTTTAACATTAACTTCTTTTTATTTTATTTAAAAGGGTTCGTATATGATCTTCACTTATAATATTCAGAATTCTATCAAAGTTGTTTTGTCGGTTGCTTCGTTTCTGAGCTTGCTTCTTTTTTTTTTAAAGAAGAAATTAGGAAAACGAAACAACTGCAGCTTTTGTCCACATTCCAGCACTTGTCGCTTCATGTTAGATCAATAGTATCATTAGTAGGAATGTACTTGTCTCAGGTTTGTGCGTACATGTATGGGACTTTGATGTCTGTGGCAGCATGTATAAAAATGTCAGGATTTAACCCCTTCCCTGCCTGGCTACGAGATGGTTTCGTACTTAATGATGTCATAACTTATGATGTCATAAGCCTGGGATGATGGTTTTTGGCTTAGATAAGCCGGAAAGGATATATCTCTAGACCATTTTCTCAGATTGAGTCTAACAGATTTGTTTTAAACTTTATAATTAAAAAAATCAATAATTTCTATGTTTTCCTCTGGCAGTGAAGGGGTTAAGCATATGTCACCCAGCACCGCGAAAGGGGCATTAAGGCCGTGTACACACATAAGCGGATATTCCATGCGGAAACCCGTGCGCAATCCATAAATAAGTTACAAGTCGCTGAATGGTTTGGCCCCATCATATCTCTCTGATCTTCTATCGATTTATACTCCCACTAGACTGCTTCGCTCCTCCTCTGACACTCACGTTCTGCAGATCCCTCGTTTCCGTGCCAGAACTCTTGGCGAACGTTCTTTTTCTTTCCAGGCTCCCTCCTGGAACGGCCTCCCTTCTGCACTCCGAACCTCAAACAGCCTCTCTTCTTTCAAGTCCTCCCTCAAAACAACTCTCTTCAAAACATAATCTTTTTCCTCCTCCTCCTGCAAAGGTTATCCATTGAGTCATGTGTGTGCGTGCGCGCGTGTGTGTTGGGGGTTGTGTGTGTGTGTGTGTGTGTGTGTGTGTGTGTGTGTGTGTGTGTGTGTGTTTGACCTCAAGTTCGTGTGAGTGTTTTGTGTGTTGTCTAGCTTTTCATTTTGTTAGTATTGTTTTTATCATGATTATAAGCGCTTAGGGCTTTTGTTAAGATTAAGCGCCCTAAATATTCATTATTATTATTATTATAAGTGAAACAAAGAAGGGAAAAGATTTGCGCATGTGTCCGAATTTCCCCTATATGCGTACACTTTTATTCTTCTTTCTTCCGCTTATTTAGGGTTTTCGATACGGAACTTACGCGTCTAATGTGAACCCGGCCTAAGTATCAAACTGATCATTCTGGGAAAATTATATATTTGGAAACTTCAGACAATTCTCTTTCCAATGTTACAAGAACCATTCTTGTATCTTTTTCCATTCCAGAGTTATGAGCATTTAAAGTTAGTAGGGTGAGCGTCGGCCATTTTGAGAAAACACAGTCTAAAGTCTAGCCTAGCTGAAGAAAATGCATCAAACTACTTGTTTTAAAACACTTATAAGACCATTTAGAGACCATATTCAATATCATCCTTTATAACTATCAGAGATAAGATGTGAGAGAATACAAAATTGACAATAAATTAGATTTTTGACTTTCCAAGCTTATTGTGAGAAACTAGCCCAGCGACTTAATGTCCCTTTCATGGTGCTGGGTCAGATATGTATTTTGGCCTTCAAACCTGTGCGTGCTGTTAATGTTTGCTCTGTTGACTCGGTTATTTTGAGTTGGTGTCCTTCACTCGTAGTCCCACTTTCCACAAACTAGAAAAACTCAAGGTTTTGAAAGAGTAGCTCAAGGTTTGTCTGATTTCAAATTGTGGATGGTATGGTAACAACAAATTATGTTGAGTGTTATTTGCGGTTAAAAGAAGTGTACCGCAGTTGTACTATCTTATGTTGTTATGGTATTAGTTTTTTAAGTTCAAAGCCCCCCCCCCCGTGGGGATGCTGGGGGGTCTTTTGTATAAATAGTTCCCCCACCTTCTGGAAGTTCTGTGCTTGTAACTTCCTCTAATCTGTCACTCTCTTTGACTCTACCTTTTCCCTTTGCTAACTGTCATCTACTATCTTTCTGCCTTACCGGTCCATTCTCCTGCCTTTTTTCATGAAACTTTCAAAAACACTTCCTCCAGCCGAAGTCGGACTTGCTGGTCCTAACTATTTCTTAGGTAGGCGCATAACGGCAGCATGACGCATCTGCGCTCAGAATTGACAGGAAACTGTCTGAGCGATCGAAGAAGAAGTTCAAAGGGAAAAAAAGCAAGAAGATAGCTAAAATGGATTGTATTCAGAAATTATTTCGATGGGTGGTTAGACTGTAAGAATATTGCTTACAGTTTTATTGAGAGTCAGAGAGATGAGGGCAAATGGCATGCTAGCTAAAAGGGGGTACAGGAGAAAATGTTTGATTTGAAATGTTGTGGATGGGGCTGCTGGCGTGTAAATAATACCCAACACTTCGAAACATAACCAATCTGTGATGACAATATTATATTTGAAATCAACACGACACGTCTATGTATGTCATACTGTTGTTTATCTTTCGTTTTGATACTCCAGATTTTTTTGTGTGCTTGTGTTGTGCTTGCCAGGTGAGTGAGTGTTGCAAGCACTGTGAAATTAACATTAAAATAAAAATATATATATATATATGTTCAACTGGTCTCTTCATCAAGCTGAAAATATGTACATAGTACATGTATTGTACTACTGTATTCAATTTTTTTTATAGGTTAATAATAATATTATTCACATTGTAATTAGTCATTTTACAATAAACTATTGACATCAAATTGTAACCATATTGTGAAAAACCGAAAGAGTGTGAAGGAGTTGCTTAACCCTTTCGCCGCCAGCCATTTTTCAGCCAAAAAATACCATTAAACTGGGTAGAGAAAATATCTGCAATATTGCGAATTCCTCTGTGACATATATAACATTAGGCCTATCCTTACCTCCCAAAATTAAGAAAATAGGGTCTTTGGATAACAGGCCCTGATTTGATGCCTTTTAGTGACATGGGTGTTAAACCATTGTGGTGCTAAAATGCGAGATTGGCGGTGAGAGGGTTAAACTTATGGAAAGCAATATGCCTGATGCCCTGTTCAATTCTCCACCATGGCTTTTCCTTTCTCGCGTAACAGTGACAGGACTAAGAAAAATTAACTTACAACTATCAGAGATAGTACTAATGAATATATAGTGAACAAAAACATATTGTCATGTGTTGCTTGCAAATCGCCATCCGCATGCAAAAGAGACGTAACTGAAAATTGGTCACCTTCGATGTGTTGGACTTACCAGCTGATCTAGACAAGCTGCACATCATCTAACAAAGCTGTAAAACAAGAATTTGCAAAGATAAAACACCAATGGGGAAGCTAAATGAACAAAAAATGACGTTATTTGGCCTGAAATGACCAAAATGTGGAGTTTCCAATTCCTCATGTGAAGTGACGCCATTCGATTTACGTCTCTTTTGCATGCGGGCGACAGAATATGAAATGCAAAGTCTAACCACAACTTGCTCGTCTCACTCTCAAACACAGGGTCAATAGTGTGCTTTATTCAGTTGAACTCCCCTTGAATAATACTCAAAACCCTTAACTCACTCGGGCGAATGAGCCGGATCAGGCTCATGGCTCGCACAACCGTTTAGGACGAATGGCCCGGCTCATAAGAGTTTTCAAGAGGTTTTGATTTCTGGCATGTAACCAGCTTTCCGGTGCGAAGTCATAACCTATTTTCAGTTTGCTTTGACCTTGCCTCTCTTGAAATCAACCAATCATTGCAGACTATGCATTCAAGTTTGGTTGTAGAGGGGGGTCAAAGATCGGAATGTGAAATTTTCCTTCTTTCTATGTGTTAGCTGTTTTCGTCAATACTGTAGGAGACAAACGACGAAGGTAAGGAATCTGATATTTTACGATCGTTTAGTGCATGGTGTTGCTAATCTTTTCTGAAAATATTGATGCCTAACTCTTCATAACTTGGTTTTGGTGATTATTTTACGAACCAAGTCAAATGCCCAGTCCCCACAGAACAAGGGGAAATAATTCGTCCAGTCCCGAGTGAGTTAAGAAAATAAATCGTCAAAGCCTTTTTCTTTTTTTTACATTATTTTTCTTTCTTTTGAAGAATGTTTTGCTCAGATAAGCGAATAAAGCAGCAAAAGGACATTACAAAATTTTAAAAACAACTGTGGTAGAGGTAATCATGAAACGTTTGACGATACTAGTTCTGTGTACTTGATAATAATAATAAAAAATAGTGACAAAGCAAAGGAAAGAAACGTGATTAACATGGTTGCATGGAAAGAAATGCATAATGTTTAAAAGATGAAATGATAAAAACGCACAAGAATACGCCTATCATTACAAGCTAAAAATGGTCACTAAGATTTTTGGAGAAAAAAAAAAGAAGTAAAATTAAGCAACAAATAAACTTGAACAACTTTTGTTGGGAATAACATAATAATAATATGTTTTGACATAAGAAACATTAAAACGATTCAAAAACATAAAAGAACAAAAATATTAAAAAAACCACTGACTCAGGAATGTCATTAAAGTAAAAGATAATGACACCTCCGGAATAGGAACTAACACATCAGACACGTTAAAAACTAGCCATATTCAAAGAAAACACTGTCAGTTCATTATTGTTATGAAAACTGATTTTCACAAACAAATCTGTACTCAGAAAATGACTCATACACTGCATTATTGAATACATGTGTTTACATTTTTACTTTTGCTCTAAAGCTGGAATTCCATATGCATGATTTTAAAGGCGATAATCGCCCACGATTACATTTTATTGCTACCAACAGTCAAGTCATTATGTACACCCATAGGCGCGATAATCGCAAGCTGTCAGTCGAAAATCGCTCGAGATTTTATTTTATCGCGAGCGAAAAATATTTTTGTCGCCGTCGAAAATAGTCTGAAAATGGGCGGAACTAAAACATCACGCCATTTTTTCAGCAAGCATGGCTTCCAAAAGCGTGGAGAAACTTGTGGTAGTAGTGAAAAACGGTGCTTACAATTCCGTAGGCGCGATTGGTTGTTTTTTTAGCGCAATGTTTGAATAGCGCCATCGAAAATTGCCGGCGATTTTTTAGCGTCAATGGAAATTGCAAGCAACTTTTTTCGTCACTGTCGAAAGTCGCGGGCGATTTAAGCCAGCGAAAATAGCGCATATGCATGGGTGCAACGTTTCCTGGTATACAAGGATTTTCTGTTTTTGAATTTTACCAGAAAAGGAAGTTCCTTTTTTTGTAATTTGTCAAACAAGATCTTTGTGTGTCTACTGTATTTTTTAAACACTTTAAAATATGCATTTGTATAAATTGTGGAAAAAGCAAACTAAAATACCTTCATAAATCATTTTTTTCTTCAGCTGCAGGGGGACATTACCCCTAGACCCCGGCCTTTCAGGGTTTTTTCATTTTGTGTAGTTGCACCCATGCATATAGAATTCCAGCTTAAGTTTGTTTTCCATACTCTCCCTCTCTTCTAACCCCCTTCAGTATGTATGAGTGTCCATTTGTGTATGTTGGCAAACACACAGCTCACACAAAGACTACTCTAGTCTCTCCCTCTCTTCCAACCTCCTTCAGTATGCATGAGTGTCCATTTGTGTATGTGGGCAAACACACAGCTCACACATAGACTACTCTAGTCTCTCCCTCTCTTCCAACCCCCTTCAGTATGTATGAGTGTGTATGTGGGCAAACACACAGCTCACACAAAGACTACTCTAGTCTCTCCCTCTCTTCCAACCTCCTTCAGTATGTATGAGTGTCCATTTGTGTATGTGGGCAAACACACAGCTCACGCAAAGACTACTCTAGTCTCTCCCTCTCTTCCAACCTCCTTCAGTATGTATGAGTGTCCATTTGTGTATGTGGGCAAACACACAGCTCACGCAAAGACTACTCTCCCCTCTCCCTCTCTTCCAACCTCCTTCAGTATGTATGAGAGTCCATTTGTGTATGTGGGCAAACACACAGCTCACGTGTATGTGGGCAAACACACAGCTCACGCAAAGACTACTCTCCCCTCTCCCCTCTCCCTCTCTTCCAACCTCCTTCAGTATGTATGAGAGTCCATTTGTGTATGTGGGCAAACACACAGCTCACGCAAAGACTACTCTAGTCTCTCCCTCTCTTCCAACCTCCTTCAGTATGTATGAGTGTCCATTTGTGTATGTGGGCAAACACACAGCTCACGCAAAGACTACTCTAGTCTCTCCCTCTCTTCCAACCCCCTTCAGTATGTATGAGTGTGTATGTGGGCAAACACACAGCTCACGCAAAGACTACTCTCCCCTCTCCCTCTCTTCCAACCTCCTTCAGTATGTATGAGAGTCCATTTGTGTATGTGGGCAAACACACAGCTCACGTGTATGTGGGCAAACACACAGCTCACGCAAAGACTACTCTCCCCTCTCCCTCTCTTCCAACCTCCTTCAGTATGTATGAGAGTCCATTTGTGTATGTGGGCAAACACACAGCTCACGCAAAGACTACTCTCCCCTCTCCCTCTCTTCCAACCTCCTTCAGTATGTATGAGAGTCCATTTGTGTATGTGGGCAAACACAGCTCACGCAAAGACTACTCTCCCCTCTCCCTCTCTTCCAACCTCCTTCAGTATGTATGAGTGTCCATTTGTGTATGTGGGCAAACACACAGCTCACGCAAAGACTACTCTAGTCTCTCCCTCTCTTCCAACCTCCTTCAGTATGTATGAGTGTCCATTTGTGTATGTGGGCAAACACACAGCTCACGCAAAGACTACTCTCCCCTCTCCCTCTCTTCCAACCTCCTTCAGTATGTATGAGTGTCCATTTGTGTATGTGGGCAAACACACAGCTCACGCAAAGACTACTCTAGTCTCTCCCTCTCTTCCAACCTCCTTCAGTATGTATGAGTGTCCATTTGTGTATGTGGGCAAACACACAGCTCACGCAAAGACTACTCTAGTCTCTCCCTCTCTTCCAACCTCCTTCAGTATGTATGAGTGTCCATTTGTGTATGTGGGCAAACACACAGCTCACGCAAAGACTACTCTCCCCTCTCCCTCTCTTCCAACCTCCTTCAGTATGTATGAGAGTCCATTTGTGTATGTGGGCAAACACACAGCTCACGTGTATGTGGGCAAACACACAGCTCACGCAAAGACTACTCTCCCCTCTCCCTCTCTTCCAACCTCCTTCAGTATGTATGAGAGTCCATTTGTGTATGTGGGCAAACACAGCTCACGCAAAGACTACTCTCCCCTCTCCCTCTCTTCCAACCTCCTTCAGTATGTATGAGTGTGTATGTGGGCAAACACACAGCTCACGCAAAGACTACTCTAGTCTCTCCCTCTCTTCCAACCCCCTTCAGTATGTATGAGTGTGTATGTGGGCAAACACACAGCTCACGCAAAGACTACTCTAGTCTCTCCCTCTCTTCCAACCTCCTTCAGTATGTATGAGTGTCCATTTGTGTATGTGGGCAAGGACACAGCTCACGCAAAGACTACTCTAGTCTCTCCCTCTCTTCCAACCTCCTTCAGTATGCATGAGTGTCCATTTGTGTATGTGGGCAAACACGCAGCTCACGCAAAGACTACTCTAGTCTCTCCCTCTCTTCCAACCCCCTTCAGTATGTATGAGTGTCCATTTGTGTATGTGGGCAAACACACAGCTCACGCAAAGACTACTCTAGTCTCTCCCTCTCTTCCAACCTCCTTCAGTATGTATGAGTGTCCATTTGTGTATGTGGGCAAGGACACAGCTCACGCAAAGACTACTCTAGTCTCTCCCTCTCTTCCAACCTCCTTCAGTATGTATGAGTGTCCATTTGTGTATGTGGGCAAACACACAGCTCACACAAAGACTACTCTAGTCTCTCCCTCTCTTCCAACCCCCTTCAGTATGTATGAGTGTCCATTTGTGTATGTGGGCAAACACACAGCTCACGCAAAGACTACTCTAGTCTCTCCCTCTCTTCCAACCTCCTTCAGTATGCATGAGTGTCCATTTGTGTATGTGGGCAAACACGCAGCTCACGCAAAGACTACTCTAGTCTCTCCCTCTCTTCCAACCTCCTTCAGTATGTATGAGAGTCCATTTGTGTATGTGGGCAAACACACAGCTCACGCAAAGACTACTCTAGTCTCTCCCTCTCTTCCAACCCCCTTCAGTATGCATGAGTGTCCATTTGTGTATGTGGGCAAACACACAGCTCACGCAAAGACTACTCTAGTCTCTCCCTCTCTTCCAACCCCCTTCAGTATGCATGAGTGTCCATTTGTGTATGTGGGCAAACACACAGCTCACACAAAGACTACTCTAGTCTCTCCCTCTCTTCCAACCTCCTTCAGTATGTATGAGTGTGTATGTGGGCAAACACACAGCTCACGCAAAGACTACTCTCCCCTCTCCCTCTCTTCCAACCTCCTTCAGTATGCATGAGTGTCCATATGTGTATGTGGGCAAACACACAGCTCACGCAAAGACTACTCTCCCCTCTCCCTCTCTTCCAACCTCCTTCAGTATGTATGAGTGTCCATTTGTGTATGTGGGCAAACACACAGCTCACACAAAGACTACTCTCCCCTCTCCCTCTCTTCCAACCTCCTTCAGTATGTATGAGTGTCCATTTGTGTATGTGGGCAAACACACAGCTCACACAAAGACTACTCTCCCCTCTCCCTCTCTTCCAACCTCCTTCAGTATGTATGAGTGTCCATTTGTGTATGTGGGCAAACACACAGCTCACACAAAGACTACTCTAGTCTCTCCCTCTCTTCCAACCTCCTTCAGTATGCATGAGTGTCCATTTGTGTATGTGGGCAAACACACAGCTCACGCAAAGACTACTCTAGTCTCTCCCTCTCTTCCAACCTCCTTCAGTATGTATGAGTGTCCATTTGTGTATGTGGGCAAACACACAGCTCACGCAAAGACTACTCTAGTCTCTCCCTCTCTTCCAACCTCCTTCAGTATGCATGAGTGTCCATTTGTGTATGTGGGCAAACACACAGCTCACGCAAGACTACTCTAGTCTCTCCCTCTCTTCCAACCTCCTTCAGTATGTACCATCTCACGCAAAGACTACTCTCCCTCTCCCTCTCTTCCAACCTCCTTCAGTATGTATGAGTGTCCATTTGTGTATGTGGGCAATGTGGGCACACACAGCTCACGCAAAGACTACTCTCCCCTCTCCCTCTCTTCCAACCTCCTTCAGTATGTATGAGTGTCCATTTGTGTATGTGGGCAAACACACAGCTCACGCAAAGACTACTCTAGTCTCTCCCTCTCTTCCAACCTCCTTCAGTATGCATGAGTGTCCATTTGTGTATGTGGGCAAACACACAGCTCACGCAAAGACTACTCTAGTCTCTCCCTCTCTTCCAACCTCCTTCAGTATGCATGAGTGTCCATTTGTGTATGTGGGCAAACACACAGCTCATGCAAAGACTACCGGTAATTACTGCCTGGCCACTTAAGGGCCAGCCACACACATACGAATGGTATGGGGATACGATGTGATTTTGACGATGTGAGCCATGATTCACGTGAAATACTTCCGTCTAAACATTATTCTGCAATTTTCGCTCACTATACTCAAGTGGACCCAATGCATGAATTTCACGGGATTTTTCACTCACATCGTCAAAATCGCATTGCATCCCCATACGATTTGTATCTGTGTGGCCCTCTACACTACTCTCAGTAGTAGTGTGAGTGAAGCCAGATGTTAAACTTTTTTTCTTTCTTTTTTTTTGCCACGCATCAGAATGAAAATAGGGTTTTACGCCCTCTTCGGCCTTTCGGCCATGTGGGGCATTTGTAAATATATAAAGATGGTGGGAACAATACTGGAGGCAATACCCGGAGGCAGTGCTTAACCAGTAAAGTCCCGATCTTTTTTTTAAAAATACAGATATGTGCAGCAGTAACCACGCCTCGGATAAACCTCATCGGCTATGGCACCGCCACACGAAATATCAGTCACATCAGTCTTTTTATCTACATCAAAATATCTTACAGCTCATGAGAAATCAATTATGTTGTACAAGAAATGCTGTGTAAACATTAAAAAAAATTGAGTGTCTTGAGTAATATGGTAGTCAATGGCAACAACTAAAATTATGAAAAGGTGCAGGGTTGTCTTATATAAGAAAAGAAAAAAACCCACACCTAGCTTTCCTGCAACATACAATTATGCAAATAAATCTCTATTATAATGTACAAGTATCGTTAATACACTGGGTGGTGTTGATAATAAATTGTGCAATTACATAATGTGTGCAAACTTAAAATAAAGAACAACTCCGCACACAAAAAAAAGAAACAAATTGTACATTTTGTGTGAAACAAATTGCACAGCATAGTGAATAAACTCCTAAAAGCAGAATGAAATGAATAAGGGGAAGGAACTTCTCGTAAATTAACTCCCTTTTTTACTAGTTATTTATGGCACCGATTCGCCTGCAAAGCGAAAGTAATTGCCACAACAATACAGACCCAAGTTTATCCTTATAAAAGGATGACCCAGACCAGCTTATTATGACAACCACCCACACGGTACACAACAACAGTGGTTAGCGAGTTGCTCACAAACAAATCAACATTCAAGAATGGCATAGCCTACATTCACTTTGCAGGCGAATCGGTGCCATAAATAACTTTGGTAAAAAAAAAGGGAGTTAATTTACAAGAAGTTCCATCCCCTTATTCATTTCACTATATCCTCTCTCTTAGCCTCACTATTTCATATTTCCTAAAAGCAGGATCGAGTTTCTCTAGATAATGGTCGCCGCGCGAATAACGCTTATGCCAAACGGGGCCTAAGAAACACTTTAGAAAACGTTTGCGGAAGAATATTACAAGCCCTTGTCTGATTCGTTAAAAAAATATTATTTTAAACAAACTTTAATGGACCAATCACAGGGGTGCTAATTTTCCGGTATGTGCCGGAATTCCAGTTTTGAGATGACTAAAAAATTGAATCTCCGGTTTTGAGATGACTAAAAAATTTAATCTCCGGTTTTTGAATTAGTTTGGAAAAAAAATTCCAGCATCGGAGAAACAGGTGACGATTACAAACATCGTACATGTATTGGCCGAAGTAGCAAACCAATTGAAAATTATGTTTATGCGGCACAATCTTCATTTCGCGCCTTTTTGGTCTTCCGCCCTTGTAATTTCCAAGATGGCGTCCGCCGAGAACGCATGTATTGAGTTGGCGAAACCAACATGTAAAAAAAAAAGCAAAAGTACGCGAAGCATTGGAGAATTGAGTGGCCGCAGAATGTAGTTTGTGGCCAAAGATTCGGCGATGTTCATTCGGAAAGAGACAAAAACAAAGAGAGAGTTTGAAGAGTAGGATGTTAAATAGGAGTACTTCCCACTCCCACTCCCCCCCCCACACCCCCCCATACAACAAAATTTCCGATGTTATCCAGTGAAAAATCGGGTGGAAGAATGTATCCTCCGCTCAACAAAGTTATGTTACTGTTAGCTGCTTGAAAATTTTATTTGGAACACCAGCCCCCCCCCCCCCCCCCCCCCCCCCCCCCCCCACCCCGCTCAACAAAACTGCTGACGTTAGCTGAAAATCCGGGTGGAAGAATTTCTCGACTATAAGTTTTTTTCAGGTTTTCAGGAAATTGGAACTTGCCATTTCAGGTTTTCGGTTTGGGGAATTCCTAGTTTCAGGTTTGGGGACCCTTTGGCGCTAGCACCCCTGCAATCAACAAGAAACGTATTCACCCCCTACTAGTTCCGGATAGTTCGGTGTTTGGCAAAAACAAAATGCCACGCGAACTATCGGCAAACGAAGGGTGTTCTACGACCGTTTTTGCCGATTTGCGCTCACGCTACGTAACGTTAGCCCTTGTGAAACGGCCCCCTGTACTCAAGAAAATAAACAGAATCTAATTTTATTTTTTAAATCCCAACAAAATCTTTATATAACATAGCCATTGTCATAACAAAAATGGAGAAAAAAGAGAAAGTGCACTAAGAAACATGTTTTATAAATCTCAGAATGGCATTACACAAAATGTAAAAAAATAAAAATATAAAAAAACCCAGCTTGTATGAATTTTTTGTCCAATCAGAATTTTTTTTAAATTTTTTTACAAAAGGTTGAATTCAGCAACAAGAAGTCTGGAATCATAAGACACATATAGATAATTATCGCGAACAGATAAAGGGGCAAATCTTTCTCACCCCTCTCACCTCCACCCCCCCCTTTTAGCTATAAACGGGTGTACGTAGTTCTGATGACACTTGGTCTCCAATTTAAAAAGTGACTTCATAGCACCAAGAGGTATTTGTTCTAGAAATTTGCATAAACTTTGAAAAACAGTGCAAACAACAACAACAAAAAAGATATATAAGATCGCAAAAGATAGGGCACTCTTGTTATTTTGCTTGTGATTACCAGGGAGGGGGGGGGGGGGGAGGGATTGCGTTTAGATAATCATTTTTTGATTGGCTTCTGTTTTCACACCATCGTCATTGGAAGGACCCCAGGTTTTGTCCGGTTTGAGCATGGTTCTCAGTCGCTGCAACATAGAAACAGCAAGGATGTAGCAGAATGCTGGTTAACAATAGTTAACACTACAATCAATTAGCAATAATTAATGCTTTTATTTCCTCACAAACAAATACATCCTCATGCGCACAAGTACACACACACACACACACAGTCATGTATATAAATATTCAATACACTATCCAAATTGAGGTACTCAAAAGTACCATTTTGAAATTACAGTAGCTTAAACCACCCCTGTTAATCTAAAAGAGAGAGAGAGAGAGAGAGAGAGAAGAACCCTAGTAATGAAATCAAACCTGCCCACCTACCTTCCACATAGGCAACAGGCATTTAATATGTATCCAAAAAAATTGATAGCATTTTTACAGCCTCTTTCTTGAATGAATTTAAACTTAGAGGCACTTCCATTCACTGAATTATATGCAGCCACACTAAATCATTCTCTCACATTCGTTCAACCATTTACAAGTTCAAAAGGGGGAAAAGTCACAGACCAAAGGATTTTAACAAATCTAATTATTGGTTTAAACTAATCTTTAATAATTTCCAAACAATACATAATATGCAATACATAAAGGAGCATCAACATGCTACAGCATAATCTAATTATTCTTTTAATCACTGAACCAAAAAAGAAAGACTAAATTAGGGCGTAGGGGCCATAGATCAGAGTAGTGGTAAATGAAGGGCTGGAGCTGTGCTGGTCGGGGCTTGCCCCGGTGAGCACTGCGCTAACTGGAGTGCTCTTGCCTAGATGCTGCAAAAGAAAGGTCTATGGCCCATTGTCTTACTGTCATACCATCAGGACAGTACTTTAAACTCACTGTCATACTATCAGGACAGTATAATTTTAACTCACAGTCATACCGCCAGGACAGTATATTAAACTCACTGTCATACCATCAGGACAGTACTTTAAACTCAATGTCATACCATCAGGACAGTACTTTAAACTCACTGTCATACCATCAGGACAGTCTAATTTTAACTCTGTCATACCACCAGGACAGTACTTTAAACTCACTGTCATACCATCAGGACAGTACTTTAAACTCACTGTCATACCATCAGGACAGTACTTTAAACTCACTGTCATACCATCAGGACAGTACTTTAAACTCACTGTCATACCATCAGGACAGTACTTTTAAAACTCGCAAAGCTCTCTCCCCTTTCCGTTGAGTAATAGCCTTCATAGGCTCTTTCAATGTAACTGATACTTCTTCTTCTTCTTCGATCGCTCAGACAGTTTCCTATCAATTATGAGCACAGATGCGTCATGCTGCCATTATGCGCCTAACTAAGAAATAGGCCCAGCAAGTCCGACTTCAGCTGGAGGAAATATTTTTGAAAGCGTTGTGCGAAAAAGGGCAGGAGAATGGACCGTTAAGGCAGAAAGACAGTAGATGACAGTAAGCAAAGGGAAAAGGCAAGAGTCAATAAAGAGAGTGACAGATTAGAGGAAGTTACAAGCACAGAACTTCCAGAAGGTGGGGGAACTATTTATACAAAAGACCCCCCGGTATCCCCACGGGGGGAAACGCAACTGATACAGATACAGACACACTGTGATTTTTTTTTCCAACACCTACTAAAAGAAAAGGTTCATACCGTCAGCGGGCTTCCAGAGGCCCGAAGCAGCTGGTAAATGGCAACGAGCGGAATGGGGGCGACAGACACAGCCCCCACGGACCAGCCAAACACTTTGCCCCACACGTCGTAGGTGTAGTCGCGATATGTTGGGGCAGCGTAGTTGTTCAGAGTGGTCACTAGCAGGGCCTGAATTCATACAGACACACACACGCATTCAGTGGTTACCCTTTTCTCCCTGATACTTTTAGTCCAGATAATTTTGTCCGTTACTTTTCTTTGTCTCTGTTACTTTCTTTCCTAAAGAGATTGGGGCGAACACATCGAGCAGAAAAGAATAGGGTAATGCGTTGATCATCTGATTCAGAGATGTGTAAAGACATCTCCGTCTGATTTAAGAGAGATAAATTGATAATACAGTCAAATCCAAATCCAAATCATCTTTATTATCTCATAACAGAGAAATTGCAGCCAGGTGCACATAAGAATAAACACATTTATCAACAACAAAGAATATGAACTGCAATATGAATTTTCATTATGTTCTAAACTTTCTTTTTGTTTTGTTTTTCAAGACCACACAGATCCTCTTAGAACAATTAGAAACAACACAGACTTTTATGCACACAAATGCACATACAATGGCGGCTCGATCCCAGAGGTCAATATTCTTCAAACATGTTCGCTTTCCTTAAAGTCGACTTGTGCAAATTATACAGTACAGTGGAACTTCCTTATAAGACCACATTTTGGTCTTATAAGGGAGGTAATTTTAATACTTACAAAGAATGGCAATGTCTCAGAGAAGTAGGTCTTATGTGGGAGGGAGTCTTATAATGGGAGGTCTTATAAATGAGGTTCCACTGTACTTGAATCTACGAAAATGTGATGATCTTGCAATCTCTTGTTCTCGCAATCATTATCGCTTACCAATAAAGAACACTGTTTTCATAGAATTTGTTTGCACCAAACTTACTGTAAGTAGGAAAGGGGTGATGACGCACCACAACACCTTCACAATCACAGGTGGTTTTCGTCCAATCATCATCAGGATGTCTTTCTCAAACCTCTTTGAACCTGTACAGAAAGCACTAGCAGTGAGTGTGTTGTGATTCTCTTTCAGTTTACATAAGAGTTGATATAATTTCTGTTCTAAACGTAATACATGCATGAATAACAGATATTAACCAAAAACAATATCATCAATGAACATTGAAGCAATGACTGAAACATTTGCAACCATTATCATTATCAAGGTTCCTGAAAACGTACAGCCTGCATATTTATATACACTCTAGACGGAGAAAGGTGGCAGAGTGGTTAAGACATTCACCTGCCAAATGTAATGCGTGAGTGACCCAGGTTCGAATCCCAGCCTCGCCCTTTCTTTCTAGTTTGACAGGGAAATCGAACTGAACGTCCAGTCCTTCAGGTGAGGACTTAAAGCTAGTCTGACCCGTGCGCTTTACGCATGTAAAAATCCCAAGACAGTTGAAAGTCGGTAAGAGCAGGGAGAAATCCCGCTGCCTGGTATGGCCAAATTGATAGCTAGGTTTTCCAAGTGTGCCCACACCCCCTCCTCACCCTGTGCCCCACCCCACCCAAAATGCTTTTTAAAAATTGGGTAGGCGCTGCACTTGCGGCGATGCGCTCTCCAGGGGAGAGCATCCCGAATTTCACAGACATAAGTCTCTGTGACTAGAATATACCAAATATCAAACAAAAATAGACCTTTCAAATCACCCGCTAGAATCTCAAACTAGAAGAAATAATGTTTTACGCCCTCTTTGGCCTTTCGGCCATGTGGGGCAGAATCTCAAACTATCCGTGAGATCTATTCTTTATAATCTCTAGTAGGGGGTGAGACGACGCATTAAAATGACAAAAATCATGAACGCTATTTAGTTTATCTTTATTAACCATGCCAACTTTTCTCCATAAGGCTGTGTACATATATATGTGGAAGTTCCACGCGGAAACCCGTACACAATCCGTAAAAACAATATCTGGAAGTAAGAAATAAGAAAGTGTGCACATTACACGCTGAAACTCATGCGCGATCCCGTCCGCTTATTTCTTATACGTAAGTGTGTGGG
Organism: Phymorhynchus buccinoides; assembly: GCA_017654935.2. NCBI lineage: Eukaryota > Metazoa > Mollusca > Gastropoda > Neogastropoda > Raphitomidae > Phymorhynchus > Phymorhynchus buccinoides. The sequence continues at coordinate 34,929,421 of CM065687.1, read as the reverse complement.
GTTTCTACAGGGAACTTATGGATTGGGGATCTAATGTGTGTGTGCCTAAACCTTTCAACTCATTCAAGTCGTTCCGGCTATATATGTCCGGAATTAATAGATAGCTGTCAATTTGATGCATTTACTTCAAGGAAAGGAAATCTGTGTGCACACCATACCTTGGTCACTTATAAACTCGCTTCGCTCCATTAGACCACAATTTTGCCTCCGACTTTGCTTTTGTAGTGGTTCGTTGTGGGGAAACCAATCGGTGTAGAGAGCTTTTCTATGTAAAGTCTATCTATAAAAGAAGTCTGATCTACCACTTCCCCTAATGTCTAAAACCTGAAGTAAAGACCCGTAGTCTCCTCTCATTTCTCCTTTTGTTTATGTATGTTTTGTTTGTGTATATGGGCTGGAGTGATTTGTGAGATTTGTGAATAATTCAAAATCATTGCGATGCGAATCAGTTAATCTTTTCCAGATTCGCAACCCTATTATCACCCCCCCCCCCCTTGCCCCACCTACCCCTGTATCTCTCATTTTCTCTCTGTATGTGCTAGTTATAGCAAAGATTCTAAAAGGGTAAGATCCCGGACTACTTAAGAGTTATGGGGAGCCGGGCTAATAGAGTTATCGTTAGTGGGGTAGTTACACCATTCACAACGGCGGCTATCCAAAGTATAACTGACTCATGAAAAGATAACTCTCTCAGGTTTGAAAAAAAGAGCTATGTAACCTAAATGTGTCACGTTTAAAAGGGACATAACCAGTGTTTCTGTCCTCACTACTCGTATAGGGAAAAGGGACCGGATGTTAGTCTTTTCTTTTCAGTGTCTTTGGCTATAGGCTTACCGTATACCCAGCCGACCACTAGACACTCGATGACACCGATGAGGATCAGAGAGATGGAGGCTGCGTACCAATCTACTAGCTGGAACACGTAGATTCCACCCTGCAGACAGCACATCATCATCATCATCATCATCATCATCATCACCATCATCATCATCATCATCTGATTGTTGATGTAGTTGTCATCGTCATCAGAGTCACCATCATTGTTGTCATTGTCAACATCATCACTATTATCATCATTACAATATTCACTGTTGCTATTGTCATCATCAACATCATTGTCAAAATCATCAGTGACATCACCAACATCATTCTCATACTCATCCATATGGTCATTATCATCGTGCATCACCACAATTGCCAATAGATTGTCATCATCATCATCATCATCATCATCATCATCATGATGGTAGGAAGTAGCTAGCTGAAGTCGATGCTTTTTGTGTCAAAGGACGAAACGTCAATGAGAAGAGACAAATCAAGATGACATTCTTCTCACATTAACAAAGGACACTGTTTTCACATTTATAACAAAGAGATAGATTATAAACAGAAACTTGGAAAGGACAAAATAGGGAAAAAAAGACAAAACAAGAAATGACAAAACATGAAACAGGGGGGGGGAAGGTGAAACAGGACACAATGTAATGGCATCTACCTGTGTGACGAAGGGCAGCTGCAGAAGGTAGCACCCCCCACAGAAGGCTGCGGTCAGCAGCACACGGTACTTGGACACCAGGTGGGGCATGAAGTCACACAGCACCGTCATCAGCGTCTCCCCGTAGGCAATCTGGACAGAGAGACAGAGATGGAGAGAGAAATACACTAGAGCAGAGATAGTGAGTTTTACTTATTATCAATTGATGTAAACCACCATAGCTTACCTGTGACAAACTATTTTTGGAGTAAAGAACAGGTGACACGCTTTACTCATCATCAATGCAAACAATAAAGTTTACCTGTTTTAAGCTATTTTTGGAAGTCATTTTTCTCATGCAAAAATTGTGTTTATGGAATAAGATTTTATTAAACTGGATTAACATGACATCACATTGTATGTTAGATGAATTTGTTATTAATTATTGTATCCTTGATATAATTATATAAGAGGATACATGGAACACATTTCCTCTTCTTTTTTTATACTTAAGCTGACATTGGAAGTACATTTTCTTTGTTAGGTGAACAGTGGTGTGTGTGTGTGTGTAAATCAATAAAATGAAGTGTGTTTGTGTCTGCATGTGTAGCATGCTTGTGTCATTGCCTGCGGTTGTGTGTGTAGCGTGCACACTCGTGTGTGCACATATGTGTGTGTATGCATGACTTGATTTACCTCGCTGTCAAAGCAGAGGGTGATGACCATGAGGAAGAAGAGGATGGCCCACAGCTGAGGCACAGGCATCAGCGACACGGCCTCCGGGTACACGATGAACGCTAGACCTGGACCTGCAAACACGATGTGCGTAAATCTCTTTGAGTGCAAACACGCACACACACTTACATGCATGTGCACATTCACTTACACACACATGCTTACATATTTACACAGACACACAAACACACAAGACATATACACACACACACACTTTCATGCGCATGCAGATAGCTTACACACATGCTTATACTTACCTACACACCCACACACACACACATACACTCGGCCACACACACTTACACATACGCACACACACATGCACACACACACACTGCCATATTTCTGTGTTAACTCTAAGAAAAAAGCTTTTTCAGTCCCTACATGCATGCACCTGTCAATCGATCAATCAATTTATTGTCCTTTTAAAACGCATCGAATAAAAGGACATTTTGCTATGTAAGATACGTGCTTTGGATCCCTGCAAATGCATCCATCTGTATTCAAAATGTTCTGTACCGTTTCTTTCCGTAGGACCGATCTCGAGAATGTTGAACTTGATCTATAAAAAAAAAGGTGGCTTCTCTACTTGAGCGTGCATGTATTTGAACAGAGTGCAGAGGATGGCAGGCATGTGCATGATTAAAACAAATCGTTCGCTGTGAGTGACCCTGACAAGAATGGAACCAACCTGAAGAAACCACTTGGTCCACAGGCACCCCAGACTCCTTGGCCATGTAGCCCAGCACCGAGAAAATGGCGAACCCTGCGTAGAAACTGGTCCCCTCACAGGCCAGAGTCAGGAAAATGGAATCCCTGAGAAGACAAAGAAAGGAAAAACAACAACAATCAAAGAATGAAAAAAAAGTTGCATCATGAAACCTCCCAGTAAAAAGTTTCTCGCTGTAAAAAAACAAAAAAAACCACATAAACAACCTCTCACTATGAAATCTCCATGTAAGCAATCTCTTATTATGAAATCTCTGTGTAACCAACCTCTCACTGTGACATCTCCATGTAACCAATCTCTCATTATGAAACCTCCATGTAACTAATTTCTCACTATATGTAGAACCTCCTTAGGCCTTGTAACCAAACTCTCATTGCAAAACCTCCATTTAACCAGTCTTTCACTATGAAACCTCCATGTAACCAGTCTCTCACTACAAAACCTCCATGTAACCAGTCTTTTACTATGAAACCTCCATGTAATCAGTCTCTCACTACAAAACCTCCATGTAACCAGTCTTTTACTATAAAACCTCCATGGAATCAGTCTCTCACTGCAAAACCTCCATGTAACCAGTCTTTTACTATGAAACCTCCGGATGTAATCAGTCTCTCACTGCAAAACCTCCATGTAACCAGTCTTTTACTATGAAACCTCCGGATGTAATCAGTCTCTCACTACAAAACCTCCATGTAACCAGTTTCTCTCTCTCTTTCTAGAACCTCCATGTAGCCAATCTCTCGCTGTAAAATGTCTGCATAGCCAATCGCTCTCTCTCTCTCCCTCTGAAGCCGACCCATGTAGCTAGAAATAAGTACTGACAAATACCAATACATGTACAGAATACCTGAAGCAGTTGTTGTTGAAGTGGTTGTAGGAGGCCATGGCGATGATGGTGCCCCAGCACGGGCCCAGGGACCAGAACACCTGCAGGGCAGCCTCCACCCACACCTGAATTGGAAAAGGGAAATGATGATAAAGAGGAATATGGAGTGAGGGTAGGGGCGGGTGCCCTTATAGGCGTGGAGCGAGGCTAAGCCAATTAAAGTCCAGGAATACATCTGAAACTTTGTCTGTTTGTTTGTGTGTGTTTTGGTGTCTGTCTGTCTGTCCGTCTGCCGGTCGGTCGATCTATGTCTCTCTCTCTCTCTCTCTCTCTCTCTCTCTCTCTCTCTCTCTCTCTCTCTCTCTCTCTCTCTCTCTCTAAGTCTAAAAGATAATAATTAAAGTACATTTATATTACGCTTTACCTCAAATGAGCCCAAAGCGCTTTACTAATACATGAGTTAAGGCCTCTATACAATTAAACTTTTAATCAATCAATCTCTCTCTCTCTCTCACACACACACACACACACACACAGCCAAACACATGCACGCATGGCTCCAAGCGCACACACACACACATACATCCTCCAAAGTCGGAATGTGGCTGCCCATGTGGCGGGGTAATAAAATAAAAAAGCGATCACACACGTAATGTTCTTATCCCTAGCTGGTGCATTTGTATCATAGTGTTCAAGTGCTTTGTTGGCTGTTGGGATGACCCCTGGAGTCTTTAAGCCAGGATACGACAGCAACAACAACACACACATACACACACGCACCCACCAACACTCACCCACCCACTTACTCCAACCTTCACAACTCCCCTGTCGTACGGTTAAAACATAACAATTAACAAATTCTAAATACCGAGGGATCAGCTAATCGGGAGAAGTCAGGTCGCAGGTAGAACTTGATGCCTTCGGCTGCACCGGGTAACGTGACCCCCCGGATCAACAGAATGGTCACCAGGATGTAAGGGGCTGTGGCTGTTACGTACACCACCTGCCACACAGACACATAGGCATAAGCATGCATACACACATGCATGTATTATGATTAGTGGATGGACATTAAATGAATGACACACACACACACACACACACTTACACACACACACACACACACACACACACACACACACACACACACACACACACGCATGCATATACACACACACACACATGCATACACACAGTCACACACACATACATACAGTGATACACACACACACACACACACACACACACACACACACATCCTCATTACAGACAAATTTGATTTGTCTTGACTTGACACACTCACAGTCAAACACACACACATAAAAATACACTAGATTGTGACCTTTCATAATTCTATTCACCCCCCCCCCTCTCTCTCTCTCTCTCTCTCTCTCTCTCTCTCTCACACACACACACACACACACACACACACACACTCTCTCTCATGCACACACACACACACACACACACACACACACACACACACACACACACACACACACACACACACACACACATACAAACACACTAGATTGTAACATTGCATCATTCCAGTCACACACCCCACACACCTCTCTCTCTCTCTCTGTCTCTGTCTCTCTCTCTCTCTCTCTCTCTCTCTCTCTCTCTCTCTCTCTCTCTCTCACACACACACACACACACACACACACACACACACACAAGGCTAAGCTGTAGAATGATTTGCCATTACCTTAAAAAATAACTTATTGTACAGCTCTCACTTCATTATTGGCCTAAGCTTGAAGCTACTGTCAACCAATAATAGCGACAGCCATTCGTGTCTGTTTTTTCACTAATACATGTATTTACAAATGAAAACTGTCTAGATTTGCTTCAACAAAGACAACTCTGTGTGAGTCAATCACTATTGATACCGGCATGTTTCCCTACCTCCCCGCTGCTCTGCATGCCTTTAATCATGAATTGTGTTGCACTCCTGACTTTAATCTTTAAGGATGAAAACTGCATTATTTGTTTGAACCCCTTTCATCGCCAGTGTAGCCGCTTGGCACCATCCCGTTTTAACACCCATGTTTCTAAAAACGCATTTAATCAGGGTCTGTAGTCCAATGACATTTTCTTCTTAGGAGATAGGACAGCATGGATGCAACTACACAAAATGAAAAATCCTGAAAGGCGGGGTTCCAAGGGTAATGTCCCCCTGCAGCTGAAGCAAAAATTGATTTATGAAGGTATTTTAGTTTGCCTTTTCCACAATTTATACAAACTAGCGCAACGCCTAGTACTGGCAATGCACCATACTGGTAACACCTAGTAACGGTAACGGCAAGTACTGGTAACGCTGAGTACAGCAAATTTGAAGCGATTCGGTTAAGAAACGGCGGAGTTATAAGGCCCGGTTTCCCGTTGGCGCTGCTCTGAGAGTGACGCGTTCTCCCGATTCTCTTCAAATTTGCTGCTAGGCGTTGCCCGGGCCATAGCAAGCCTGACAGCAAATTTGAATCAATTCGGTTAAGAAACGGCGAAGTTATGCGTGAAAAGGTGAAGCGGCGTATAGCGCGCGCGTTTCTGAACCGATTCACTTCCGGTTTGGCACAACGATAGTCACTGTCCCCAGTCATCTACCTGCCAAATTCGAAGGCAATCGGCCCAGCAAAACCGGAGCTACGGGCGCCGAAAGGCCGTCGGATGCGCGTTTCGCGCATTTGTCGAACCGCGCAAATGACACGGCCGCCTCGGTTGCCGTTGCCATCGCCCCGTGAGGGCTCACAGCAAATTTGAAGCGAATCGGTCGAAAAACGGCGGAGTTATAAGGCCCGTTTCGTGTTTCAGACAGACAGACAGACACACAGACACACACGGACAGTTGGCTTTTTACTATATGATGCTTATTATAATGTGTTTGAAAAACACAGCAGACACACAAAGATCTTGTTTGACAGATTTTAAAAAAAAAAGGAACGTCCTGTTCTGGTAAAATTCAAAAAACAGGAAATCTTTGTATACCAGGAAAAGTTGCACCCATGGGACAGATTTATCAATTGTTGCACATGCCCAAAATGAATCCCCAACATTGCAAACAAACCTTTTCTATTCCCATATAAGCTTGATGTAAAATTTAAGCTAAAAAATGGCTGATGTTGAAAGGGTTAAATTGAAGGAGAATTAGAAAAAAGTTTTAAAAAAGTGTGCAGAATAGAATTGGATCATAAACTCTGAATTTAGAACTCACAAAAACACATAAAACTGAACGCTATCAAGCTGATAAATCACGTTCGCCAGCATTATAAAGCTATGACGTCATCCACATAATTAATCAAGATCACTTTGCTTGTTTCAAGCCAGCAGCTGTGGGTGACGTCAAACCAAGGATGTATTATACTGAAAAATTGACGTTGTGGGCGAGACAAAATGGCCGGCTTATTCCGGCTGGTAGATCTGTGATTCTTAAAAAAAGAAAAGAATGAGTGCTCAATTTATTTTGAAGAATGTGACACAAAAGGTAGGTAATAGCGATGGAGTTAGCAGTCTGTGCTTATCAATATTGTAAAACCATGCTATGGCGTTTTTCAGAGCATTTTTGCATCCAAGTAAAGGGTGTGAGACCCCTTTAAGCAAAGACAACTCAGTACGAGTCCATTCACTATTGACGCTAGCGAGTTTCCCTACCTTCCCCCTGCTCTAGATTAATGAGTCCATTCACTATTGACGCTAGCGTGTTTCCCTACTTTCTTGCTTCTCTAAATGCCTTTGATCATGTTTCACACTCCTGACTTTATTCATTAAAGATGAAAACTGCCTATTTGTTTCAACAAGACAACTCTGTGAGCCAATTCACTATTGATGCCAACGTGTTTCCCTACCTTTCTGCTGCATTAACCCTTTCACCGCCAATGTCGCATTTTAGCACCACAATGATTTAACACCAATGTCACGAAAAGGCCTCAAACCAGGGTCTGTTATCCGAAGAGCCTCTTTTCATAATTTGGGGAGCTAAGGATAGGCCTTACTTTATGCATGTCACAGAGGGATCCCCAATATTGCAGATTATTTTTCTTCTCCACCCAGGTAATTTTAATTGACATTTTTTGCTGAAACATGTGTGGCGGTGAAAGGGTTAATGCGTTAATTGATCATGTTTTACACCCCTGACTTTCATCTCTAAGAGTGAAAACTGCCAGTCTGTTTCAACAAGACAACACAGTATGAGTCCATTCATGCTAACGAGTTTCCCTACCTTCCCGCTGCTCTAGTCTTAATGAGTCCATTCACTACTGATGCTAACGAGTTTACCTACCTTCCCGCTGCTCTAGTCTTAATGAGTCCATTCACTACTGATGCTAACGAGTTTACCTACCTTCCCGCTGCTCTAGTCTTAATGAGTCCATTCACTACTGATGCTAACGAGTTTACCTACCTTCCCGCTGCTCTAGTCTTAATGAGTCCATTCACTATTGACGCTAACGTGTTTCCCTACCTTCCCGCTGCTCTAGTCTTAATGAGTCCATTCACTATTGACGCCAGCGTGTTTCCCTACCTTCCCGCTGCTCTAGTCTTAATGAGTCCATTCACTATTGACGCCAGCGTGTTTCCCTACCTTCCCGCTGCTCTAGTCTTAATGAGTCCATTGACTATTGACGCCAACGTGTTTCCCTACCTTCCCGCTGCTCTAGTCTTAATGAGTCCATTCACTATTGACGCCAACGTGTTTCCCTACCTTCCCGCTGCTCTAGTCTTAATGAGTCCATTCACTATTGACGCCAACGTGTTTCCCTACCTTCCCGCTGATCTAGTCTTAATGAGTCCATTGACTATTGACGCCAGCGTGTTTCCCTACCTTCCCGCTGCTCTAGTCTTAATGAGTCCATTCACTATTGACGCCAACGTGTTTCCCTACCTTCCCGCTGCTCTAGTCTTAATGAGTCCATTGACTATTGACGCCAACGTGTTTCCCTACCTTCCCGCTGCTCTAGTCTTAATGAGTCCATTGACTATTGACGCCAACGTGTTTCCCTACCTTCCCGCTGCTCTAGTCTTAATGAGTCCATTGACTATTGACGCCAGCGTGTTTCCCTACCTTCCCGCTGCTCTAGTCTTAATGAGTCCATTCACTATTGACGCCAACGTGTTTCCCTACCTTCCCGCTGCTCTAGTCTTAATGAGTCCATTGACTATTGACGCCAACGTGTTTCCCTACCTTCCCGCTGCTCTAGTCTTAATGAGTCCATTGACTATTGACGCCAACGTGTTTCCCTACCTTCCCGCTGCTCTAGTCTTAATGAGTCCATTGACTATTGACGCCAACGTGTTTCCCTACCTTCCCGCTGCTCTAGTCTTAATGAGTCCATTGACTATTGACGCCAGCGTGTTTCCCTACCTTCCCGCTGCTCTAGTCTTAATGAGTCCATTGACTATTGACGCCAACGTGTTTCCCTACCTTCCCGCTGCTCTAGTCTTAATGAGTCCATTCACTATTGACGCCAACGTGTTTCCCTACCTTCCCGCTGCTCTAGTCTTAATGAGTCCATTGACTATTGACGCCAACGTGTTTCCCTACCTTCCCGCTGCTCTAGTCTTAATGAGTCCATTGACTATTGACGCCAGCGTGTTTCCCTACCTTCCTGCTGCTCTCGTCTTAATGAGTCCATTGACTATTGACGCCAGCGTGTTTCCCTACCTTCCCGCTGCTCTAGTCTTAATGAGTCCATTGACTATTGACGCCAGCGTGTTTCCCTACCTTCCCACTGCTCTTGATGCCTTTGATCATGCCGAGGAAGAGGAGGAGGGAGGACACTGCCAGGCTGAGGGCCAGGTACCAGCTAAGGTGGCCCAACTCTCCGAACCCCTCCGACACTTGTAGCACATTGTGCCTGAAGAACAGTATGGAATCATGTGAAAATCTCTCTCTCTCTCTCTCTCTCTCTCTCTCTCTCTCTCTCTCTCTCTCTCTCTCTCTCTCTCTCTCTCTCTCTCTCATTTGTGACTGGATCGATTTATTTTTGGTCCGGTTTTGTTCGTACAGTCCCTATACCCCCATTGTGTGTGTGTGTGTGTGTGTGTGTGTGTGTGTGTGTGTGTGTGTGTGTGTGTGTGTGTGTGTGTGTGTGTGTGTGTGTGTGAAATTAATTAAGCCTACAGCAGATAGCTATTGAAGTGAGAGTGTGTGTGAGTGCGTGAATGGTAGTATTATTTATGTGTTTTCCATACAAATCTATTCATACAAATCTAACTGAGTGCATGTAAAAATTACATTAGCAGATATATAAGATGGGAGGGAGGGGGGGGGGGGGGGGGTCGCATGAAAAAAGGTAGCTCGTAAAAATAAGTAGCTCGCTACCTATGACAGTGTGTATTTGCGACATTGAGCATGAACCACAAATTTCACTTTTTTCTAGGGTTAGGGATAGGGTTAGGGTTAGGGTTAGGTAAATGGTTAAAGTACAGAAAAAGTGAAATTTGTGGTTGTCGCAAATACAGACTATCATAGTAGCGAGCTACTTATTTTTACGAGCTACCTTTTTTCATGCGACAGGCCGGGGGTACATACAGTAGCATTTCAAACTGACTTATGTAACATGAAGAGTTAAACAAGTGTGTCTTAATTTATGAATGGCTAACAACAAAAATATAAGAACAGAATTTAAACCAACAATTAATTAGTAACTCAAAGAAAAATACCAACAGGACTTATGTGCAGGATTTCTGAAAAACCTTTAAGGAGATTAAAGTTGCTTAAGTTGTGTGTGTGTGTGTGTGTGTGTGTGTGTGTGCGTGTGTGTGTGTGTGCGTGCGTGTGCGTGTGCGTGCGCGTGTGCGTGCGTGCGTGCGTGCGTGCGTGTGCGTGTGCGTGTACGTGTGTGTGCGTGTGCGTGTGTGCGTGTACGTGTGTGTGTGCGTGTGTGTGTACGTGTGCGTGCGTGCGTGCACGCGCGCGCGTGTGTGTGTGTGTGTGTGTGTGTGTGTGTGTGACAGAGAGAGACAGACATGCAGAGAGACAGACAGAGAGTGACAAAGAAAGAAAGAAAGAGAGAGAGAGAGAGAGAGAGAGAGAGAGAGAGAGAGAGAGAGAGAGAGAGAGAGAGAGAGAGAGAGAGAGAGAGAGACAGACAGACAGACAGAGACACAGAGAGAGAGACAGAGACAGAGAGAGAGAGACAGAAAGACAGAGAGAGAGAGAGAGAGAGAGAGAGAGAGAGAGAGAGAGAGAGAGAGAGAGAGAGAGAGAGAGAGAGAAGGGGGGAATATTTCAGGCTACTATAGTCAAAGATATTCTAAAAGGTTAAGATGGATTACTTAAAAGCTCGGCGAACCGGGCTGATAGAGTTATCGTTGGGACGTGTACACTATTCACAGTGGAGGCTATCCAAAAACTCGGACTGGAACTTGAACGGAGAATTCAACTGGCCTATCGACGTGTAAAATGTGTCACGTTTCAAAGGGACATAACCAGTGTTTCTGTCCTCACTACTCATATAGGGAAAAGAGACCGGATGTTTATCTTCCCCTGTACAGTCTTTGCTATAGTCTATCCAGTGTGAATGTTTATACTTACTGCCAAAATTCTTCAGCTGCAGAAACCATTTTGACTTGGGTGGAGTTGACCACAAGTGACGTCAAGGTTGTCGACATGTTAGTGGACGGCCCTGTCAACAGAGAGAGAGAGACGAGAGAGAGAGAGAGAGAGAGAGAGAGAGAGAGAGAGAGAGAGAGAGAGAGAGAGAGAGAGAGAGAGAGAGAGAGAGACTTGACACTTGAAAACTTTATTACGCAAGGATTGAGATTTTAGGCCAGGAGAGAGAGAGAGAGAGAGAGAGAGAGAGAGAGAGAGAGAGAGAGAGAGAGAGAGAGAGAGAGAGAGAGAGAGAGAGAGAGAGAGAGAGAGAGAGAGAGAGAGAGAGAGAGAGAGAGAGAGAGAGAGAGAGAGAGAGAGAGAGAAAAGACGAACAGAAAAAAACTATGCAATGTAGAATGTTAAAATCTGTGTCACCAATGTGTGTAGGCCTAAAGGTGTTCAAACAGACACAGAGAGAAGGATCAATAAAAGACAAAAACATGCCCTCCTTGGCGGAGGAAAGTAACAGAGAAAGAAAGAGATGATAGACAGCAAACATGCATGCACTTTAGTCACCCCCCCCCCTTCATGTTTACGACCCTCAGTCTCAAAGTCTGCTTCTTTCAGTTTTATGAAAATAATCCCAGGCTGATCCTAACTCTATCCCTTTCTCCCACAAAAAAATGGCAGAATGTTTCTTCTCGTCAAGACGAAACTTTGAAGGGAGTGGGGGTCACTAAAAGACATCTTTGCCGGTAGCTTGCACAAGCATAGAAATTCCCGTAGGCCTACGTATGTGGGTGGTGCAAAATACGAATGAATGAATGAAAATTCATTGAACGTCCTCCGGTCTGGAACAGACACACATGGGACATTAACCATTTCGCCGCCAGTCATTTTCAGCCACAAATTACCATTAAACTTAAACTGGGAAGAGAAAGAAAATGATCTGCAATATTGGGAATTCCTCTGTGACATGTATAACATTAGGCCTATCCTTACCTCCCAAAATTAAGAAAATAGGGTAGTAAACCAGTGTGGTGCATAAATACGACATTGGCGGCGAAAGGGTTAATAGAGATAAAGATGGTGGGAACGATCCAGGAGGCAATGCCCGAGGCAGAGCAACACCAGGAAAGTCCCGATTTTTTTATAACAATATACAGATGTAGTGATTAGTATAAAAAAATTATGGGGTCAAATACGAATGAATGAATGAATGAAAAATGGCGTTTTACGTCCTCTCGGTCCGGAACAGACACATATATGGGACATTTGTAGATATACAAAGATGGTGGGAACAGTACTGGAGGCAATGCCCGGAGGCAGTGCAACACCAGTAAAGTCCCGATTTTTTAACAATACAGATAGGTGTAGCGGTAACCACGCCTCAGTTAAACCTCATCGGCTATATGGT
>CM065687.1:34906705-34911705 GCA_017654935.2 Phymorhynchus buccinoides | reverse complement strand
AGAGAGAGAGAGAGAGAGAGAGAGAGAGAGAGAGAGAGAGAGAAATACAGACGGACACAGGGAAAGATGGAGAGAAAAAATGAGTGACAGAGAAAAAGAGAAAGACAGAGGCAAACAGAGAGAGACTTTTGACACTTTGACACTTGATTTGTATGTCATTAACAAAACTGTTCCCTGAGAGAGAGAGAGAGAGAGAGAGAGAGAGAGAGAGAGAGAGAGAGAGAGAGAGAGAGAGAGAGAGAGAGAGAGAGAGAGAGAGAGAGAGAGAGAGAGAGAGAGAGAGAGAAGAGAGAGAGAGAGTACGAATACGAATACGTTGTTTTATTGCTCGTAAAAAAGCCAGAAGGTTAAATTGGGGGGCTGTTTTACACCCTGCCCTCAACCCCAATAACAGCAATATTTGTATGCACCAATCAAATTACAGTTACTAATCAAATATAGAAAAACATTAAAACTTCACTCTGTGTGGGGGGTGGGGGGTGTGTGTGTGTGTGTGTGTGTGTGTGTGTGTGTGTGTGCGCGTGTGCGCGTGTGTGCGTGCGTGTGTGCGCGCGTGCGTGCGTCTGTTATTAACAAACCTGTTCCCTGAGAGAGAGAGAGAGAGAGAGAGAGAGAGAGAGAGAGAGAGGAGAGAGAGAGAGAGAGAGAGAGAGAGAGAGAGAGAGAGAGAGAGAGAGAGAGAGAGAGAGAGAGAGGAGAGAGAGAGAGAGAGAGAGAGAGAGAGAGAGAGAGAGAGAGAGAGAGAGAGAGAGAGAGAGAGAGAGAGAGACTAGACATACAGAGATAGACAGAGAGACAGAGACAGAGAGAGAGAGAGAAAGAAACACACACACACACACACACACACACACACAACACACACACACACACACACACACACACACACACACACACACACACACACACACACACACACACACACAGACTGTTGGCACTTTGACCATTTGAATGTTTTTGAGAGAGAGAGAGAGAGAGAGAGAGAGAGAGAGAGAGAGAGAGAGAGAGAGAGAGAGAGAGAGAGAGAGAGAGAGAGAGAGAGAGAGTGTGTGTGTGTGTGTGTGTGTGTGTGTGTGTGTGTGTGTGTGTGTGTGTGTGTGTGTGTGTGTGTGTGTGTGTAGGTGCGCGTGTGCGTGCGTATGTTCGTATGTGTGAGTGCGTGCGTGCGCACGCGAATATATGTCAAGTCAAGTCAAAATCATCTTTATTGAGGGTTAAAGAATAAGCTTTTTTCCATCCATTATGTAGTGTGTGTGTGTGTGTGTGTGTGTGTGTGTGTGTGTGTGTGTGTGTGTGTGTGTGTGTGTGTGTGTGTGTGTGTGTGTGTGTGTGTGTGCGCATGCATGTGTATTTGTGTGTGTGTGTGTGTGTGTGTGTCAAAGTCCAATTTTTTTTTTTCAGATGGAACATTGAATAAGCAATAATGGTTTGCTTTTTTTACATCAAGCCATCTATAACACAACAATTAAAGAAGGAAATAAAGATGAGAAGAAGGGAAAAAACAACCAAAAAACAAAACAAAACAAACAAAAAAGCATTAATAAGTTCATGCATACGCACACCCCCGAGTACTCGTATGCTCTCTCTCTCTCTCTCTCTCTCTCTCTCTCTCTCTCTCTCTCTCTCTCTCTCTCTCTCTCTCTCTCTCTCTCTCTCTCTCTCTCTCTCTCTCTCTCTCTCATAAGCAAACATCTACACGCTCAAATACATATATACATATAAATAAAATTGACAAGAATGTGATCAAGAAACCAAGAGATCAAATAATTAGGTTACCTTGCTTGTCACACAGTATAAATATGATTAGAAGACATGATCAAACTTAATATTATATTAATCATTAACCCTTTCACCGCCAATGGCTTACCACCTATGTCACTAAAACGTATTCAATCCGGGCATGTTATCCAAAGACCCAATTTTCTTAATTTGGGGAGGTAAGGACAGGCCTAATGTTATGCATGTCACAGAGGAATTCCCAATATTGCAGATCGTTTTCTTTCTCTTCCCAGTTCAAGTTTAATTGCAGTTTTGAGCTGGAAATGTCTGGCGATGAAAGGGTTAAATGGGTCTTCTTAAAAACATATGGAACCTTAACAGGCAACCCTTACCGGACGTAGACCTTGCATCAATTGTGTGTGTGTTTGTGTGTGTGTGTGTGTGTGTGCGTGTGCGTGTGTGTGTGTGTGTGTGTGTGTGTGTGTGTGTGTGTGTGTGTGTGTGTGCACGCGTGAATACGCGCAGCATCCCATCATGACCGGCAGGTGACCCAGTCATTTTAGAGTGCGAAAAGTTCAGGGTCAAACACACTTGGGGGGGGGGGGGGGGGGGGGGGGGGGGGTGGGACATGTGGGCGGTGGGTGTACTGCTTGGTAGAATTTTTGTTAACCTGCTAGTGGTCAGCTGTCGGCATTGCTAATTTGCATCCCGTTAACCCTTTCGCCGCCAGCCATTTTTCAGCCAATAAATACCATTATTAACCCCTTGACTGGCAGTTAAAATTAACGAAAAAATCATTGGGCAAATAATTCATGAAAAAGACAACTGATAGAGCCAATCTAAGAAAATGGTCTGGGGATATCACTCTCTTGATTATGTTAGAGCAAAAGCCAGCATATCAGGGTTATTCCTCTTCATCTGAAGACATCATCCGTGGTGTCATCAGGTCAGTACGTAATACGTTGGTGGCAGTCAAGGGGTTAAACTTAACTTGGGTGCGGGAAAACAAAATCTGCAATATTGCGGATTCCTCTGTGATATGTTTAACATTAGGCCTATCCTTACCTCCCAAAATTACGAAAATAGGGTCTTCAGATAACAGACCCATGATTTGATGCTTTTTAGTAACATGGGTGTTAAACCATCAAAAGTGCTGCACTATGACCATGCCGTTAACGTGGGCGGCATGATGACAGTGGAACCTCCCTTTTCTTTTGGGTTTCAATTTGGACTTTAAAAAAAAATCATCCAAAATGAGGTCTTATATATCAGGGAGGGGGCTTATATATTATAAGGGAGGTCATTTTAATACCTACAAAGATCTATAACTTTATAAATACGAAATGTCCCGTAGGGTAAGACGGGGTAAAAAGCGCATGGGCTGGTAAGAAGCCCACCCCAATTATCTCATGAAATAAAGAAAATTTCAGTCAAAGCTGCCCATGAGACGAATGCTAGACATTAACGTTCGTCTCATGGGCAAAATGAGACTGAAATTTGCTTCATTTCATGAGATAATTGGGGTGGGCTTCTTACCCGCCCATGCGCTTTTTACCCCGTCTTCCCCTATGGTCTTTTTTAAGAGCGGGAGGGCGTAAAACACAAATCTTCTAGGCGAAGACGGGGTAAAAAGCGCATGGGTGGGTAAGAAGCCCACCCCAATTATCTCATGAAATAAAGAACATTTCAGTCAAATTTGCCCATGAGACGAATGCTAGACATTAACGTTCGTCTCATGGGCAAAATGAGACTGAAATTTGCTTCATTTCATGAGATAATTGGGGTGGGCTTCTTACCCCGTCTTCCCCTACTTACAAAGAAGGGCAATGTCTCAGAGAAGAAGGTCTTATGTGGGAGGGAGTCTTATATAAGGGAGGTTCCACTGTATCAATTAATTATGCTGTTAATAAAAGTCAGCATAATAACATCAATATCAATACAATTAATTGGTAAAGGTAAAGATGTGCCACCCCCCATGCATTTCTCGGTTAATTGTATTTTTCCGTTTTTGCCTTTCTTACCATACATAAAGCTGTATTTTAGGAACATTTTTAGCTAATTACCTTTTGGGAATACTAACCCTAACCCTAACCCTACCCCTAAACCTAACCCTACCCCCCACTATGTACTGCAGTACACCGCGATTTGTCACAGTTGTGGTTCGTTGCGTTTTCCCGTCTTATAGGGTGGGCTAGGGTTAGGGTTAGGGTTAGTATTCCAAAAAGGTTATTAGCTAAAAATGTTCCTAAAATACAGCTTTATGTATGGTAAGAAAGGCAATAACGGAAAAATACAATTAACCGAGATAGGTAAGGGGGGTGGCACCTCTTGACCTTTACCAATTAATTAACCGGCAAATGCACTGGATCAAGCCAGGAACGTGAAACGTAACAGCGGTCGCCATCACGGCGGAAATAAAAAGACCTCTGTGGTCGCCAGCAACATTACAAATTTAATTGTACATGCTGTGACCCATCGCGTGGGGATACCTGGGAGGTCTTTCGCACAAATAGTTCACCCACCTTCTGGAAGTTCTATACTTTTCACTTCCTCTAATCTATCACTCTCTTCGAACTCTGCCATTTCCCGTTGCTTATACTGTCATCTACTATCGTTCTGCCTTAGCCGGTCCAATTCTCCTGCTTTTATTCTACAAAATTCTTACAAAACATTTCTCCGGCCGAAGACGGACACGCGCTGAGCCTAACTATTTATTAGTTGGGCGCATAACGGCAGCATGACGCATATGCTTGCACGGTGTCGCGGGAGAGTTGAGCGATCGACGACGAGAAAAGAAGACATGGTGTGATATTTAGACTATTTGATCACTTTATTACACTATAATAAAGGGTGGTGGGTTTTTGTGTTGTTTTTACCCGGCCAGAGGCCGAGGTATTGCGATCGGTTTGTGTGTCTGTGTGTGTGTCTGTGTGTCTGTCTGTGTATCGATTATCTTAAAAACTACAGTTTGGATTTTGATTAAAATTGGCAGAGAGGTAGACAGCTTGAAAAGGAAGCTTCCTTTCGTTAATCAACACCGTGCTGACCTTGACCTTGAAGTGTGACCTTGAAAACCGATATTTCCTTCTTTGGGCTATGTAATTTCCCCCCAGCTTTATTTCGTGAACTAGTGAACAGAATCGCTTCACATTTTGTGTGGTGTTGTACCATGGTGCATGGAAGTTTGCATAAAAGTTCAGCTGTATCTCGTGAACTACTGAACAGAATCGCTTCAAATTTTGGGCTATGTATTTTATGCGTTCTGTAAGGGTGGAAAGTGGTGT
>CM065687.1:34894205-34899205 GCA_017654935.2 Phymorhynchus buccinoides | reverse complement strand
ACGCCCACCCATGAACAATCGTGCATGATGAACGACAAGATCATATATGGCCATGAACAATAGTGTATGTTGAATGACAGAACATATAAGGCCACGCCCACCCATGAACAATCGTGCATGATGAACGACAGAATCTATATGGCCATGAACAATAGTGCATGATGAACGACAGAACATATATGGCCACGCCCACCCATGAACAATCGTGCATGATGAACGACAGAACATATATGGCCCCGCCCACCCATGAACAATAGTGCATGATGAACGACAGAACATATATGGCCACGCCCACCCATGAACAATAGTGCATGATGAACGACAGAACATATATGGCCACGCCCACCCATGAACAATAGTGCATGATGAACGACATAACATATATGGCCACGCCCACCCATGAACAATAGTGCATGATGAACGACAGAACATATATGGCCACGCCCACCCATGAACAATAGTGCATGATGAACGACAAAAACATATATGGCCACGCCCACCCATGAACAATAGTGCATGATGAACGACAGAACATATATGGCCCCGCCCACCCATGAACAATAGTGCATGATGAACGACAGAACATATATGGCCCCGCCCACCCATGAACAATAGTGCATGATGAACGACAGAACATATATGGCCCCGCCCACCCATGAACAATCGTGCATGATGAACGACAGAACATATATGGCCACGCCCACCCATGAACAATCGTGCATGATGAACGACAGAACATATATGGCCCCGCCCACCCATGAACAATAGTGCATGATGAACGACAGAACATATATGGCCCCGCCCACCCATGAACAATAGTGCATGATGAACGACAGAACATATATGGCCACGCCCACCCATGAACAATAGTGCATGATGAACGACAAAACATATATGGCCACGCCCACCCATGAACAATAGTGCATGATGAACGACAGAACATATATGGCCCCGCCCACCCATGAACAATAGTGCATGATGAACGACAGAACATATATGGCCCCGCCCACCCATGAACAATAGTGCATGATGAACGACAGAACATGTATGGCCACGCCCACCCATGAACAATAGTGCATGATGAACGACAGAACATATATGGCCCCGCCCACCCATGAACAATAGTGCATGATGAACGACAGAACATGTATGGCCACGCCCACCCATGAACAATAGTGCATGATGAACGACAGAACATATATGGCCCCGCCCACCCATGAACAATAGTGCATGATGAACGACAGAACATATGGCCACGCCCACCCATGAACAATAGTGCATGATGAACGACAGAACATATATGGCCACGCCCACCCATGAACAATAGTGCATGATGAACGACAGAACATGTATGGCCACGCCCACCCATGAAGAATAATACACGACGAATAACAACACGAGTAGCTTCTTTTTTATGCGCACTGCTAACATGGACGATAACTGACGCACGTGGCCACGCCTACCAACCTTTTAATTCTAGTGACTCGATGAAAGACAGCATACACATAGCCACGCCCATGCACCTCTCAGCAATGCATGATATAGGTAAGTACATGTACTACGATTCTTCTCGGTTCGGGGCCAAAATATGGGGAGCCGTTTGCACAAAATCCTAGATAAGAGATATCAACAGTTTCAAAACACTAGCTAAGAGATATCAACAGTTTCAAAACCCTAGATAAGAGATATCAACAGTTTCAAAACACTAGCTAAGAGATATCAACAGTTTCAAAACCCTAGATAAGAGATATCAACAATTTCAAACACTGACTAAGAGATATCAACAGTTTCTACCGTGAAGCCGTACACATTTACGTTTTAAACTGTTGATATGTCTTAGTGAGGGTTTGAAACTGTTGATATCTCTTATCTAGGGTTTTGAAACTGTTGATATCTCTTAGCTAGTGTTTTCAAACTGTTGATATATCTTAGCTAGTGTTTTGAAACTGTTGATATCTCTTATCTAGGGTTTTGAAACTGTTGATATCTCTTAGATAGTGTTTTGAAACTGTTGATATCTCTTATCTAGGGTTTTGTGCAAACGGCTCCCCATACCAAAAGGTACTATGAGACTTCAGTATTCCTTTTGTGGTGTCACCTTCTGGCTTTATAAGGCCGTGTACACACATAAGCGGATATCCCATGCGGAAACCCGTGCGCAATCCATAAATAAGTGAAGCAAAGAAGGAAAAGACTTGCGCACGTGTCCGAATTTGCGTAAACTTTTATCCTTCTTTCCTCCACTTATTTAGGGTTTTCTGTACGGAACTTACGCGTCTAATGTGAACCGGGCGTTACCCGAGAAGCATGACACTAACTTATGGTATCTAAACCTAGAGAAGCCAGTGCTCTGTGACCCACATGCAAATGGAGCCACCACATACACATACGCAATGAATGAAAGTATATTCTTAACATCTTCCTGGTCACAAGGACCCGTATGGGCACTTACTTATTCTAACACATAAGCAACATACAGTAGGGGAAGACGGGGTAAAAAGCGCATGGGCGGGTAAGAAGCCCACCCCAATTATCTCATGAAATGAAGCAAATTTCAGTCTCATTTTGCCCATGAGACGAGCGTTAATGTCTAGCATTCGTCTCATGGGCAAATTTGACTGAAAGTTTCTTTATTTCATGAGATAATTGGGGTGGGCTTCTTACCCGCCCATGCGCTTTTTACCCCGTCTTCCCCTACTTATATTTATACTTCGCAGAACACGATGAACGAACAGCATCCGTATTTGAAAGGGGGGTGGGTTACATGGGTTCTGGGACCAAAAAAGAAAAAAGAAAGAAAGAAAAGAAAAAGAGGGAGAAATGCGATTCCATGCCATAGTGTTATCACATTATTATTCTAGGATAGGCCTTCATTGCGTCTTTTACATTCAAATCATCGTCTGCGAAGCCACGAATTTCTGCTCACCCTCCACTAATCCAAAAGGTCTGAACCACATAAGCCAAGCTGATTAGTCTCTCTCTCTCTCTCTCTCTCTCTCTCTCTCTCTCTCTCTCTCTCTCTCTCTCTCTCTCTCTGTGTCTCTCTCTCTCTCTGGTTGACTTAACGTCTAATTAGGCGTAGCCTCTTAAAGACATGCTTAGAGGCACTCAGAAATTGTTATAAACCTGAGGCCTTACACCGGCTACGCGCGTTTTGACATGTTAAGGAACTTAGCAGACAAAGAGGCCGTCAATGGTCATTTCCTCCACCCTACCCCCCCATTCCCCTCCATAAATCATACATGTCTCCAGCTCTGAACTTATTTCCTGACAAATTTACACATACTGTACACTTCGCAAACATCTCTTACTAACTAGCCTACCTACACGTAAGCTTACTGTCAGTTCATTTATGTGCTTGTAATCGTGATAACTTTTAGCAACTTAGTATATAGGCTGAATTTAAATTATCCAAAAAAAGAGTACAGAATGTTAGACTACTATAATAATATGCGCTCTGATTTACTTGGGAAAAAAAGAAAGAAAAAGAAACAAGTGCAACGCCGAGCGGCTGCAAAGTTCCCTCGCAGCATCGTCGAAGTACTCCGAAATCGGAATGGCGTAAATTTGAACTTAATGTAAAACTAAGTACATCAGTGGATCGCTTGCATCTTGTGCAACAAGTATACCAAATTTGAAGATAATAGACTGAATAGTTTTTGATATATAGCCTTGGGGTTCGGACCCGTGATTTGAGCGCACGCGATCATGCGCACACGCACGCACAGAAAAAATCATACAACTGTGTTATAGACCATTCATCAAGAAATGTTGTGAAAAAAACTGCATTAAAATACATGCAAAACTTCGCGAGATATTAGCGATTATGTGTTTGGGGGTTTGAACCCCGTAACTGGCGCGACCTTGACCTTAATGTAAAACTAAATACATCAGTGGATAGCTTGCATCTTGGCAAACTAGTATACCAAATTTGATGATGATAGACTGAATAGTTTTTGAGAAAAACGGACGAATAGTCGGACGGACGGAGGCACGCCGCCGGACGGACGGATACCGGACGGACGGACCAGACAAAAACAATAGCTCCCCGAACCTTCGGCTCGGGGACAAAAAGAGTTGTTTACCGGGGTCAAATTACATAGGGGAGGTTAAGCTCTTTAAGCTGGGGGGGGGGGGGGGGGGGGGGGGGGAGGGGCGACAAGGGAATGGAAATAACTCAAGATTTTAAGTATAAGAGATTTGGCATGGGAGTGTTTGTATAATTATTTTAATGCGCGTGTTTATTTTGTCGGTATCAATTTGTGGGTTTTTTAAATTATATTTTATTATTATGTATGTGACGTGCTGCACGGAAATTATCCTGTACTTGAGGACATAATAAATTATTGATTAATATTCATTGATTGATTGATTGAAGCTATGTGCGTGTAGCTTCTTCTAATCTGTCACTCTCTTTGTTGACTCTGCCTTTTCCCTTTGCTTACTCTCATCTATTACCTTACTGCCTTACCGGTCCATTATCCTGCCTTTCTTTTCAAGAAACACTTTCAACAAGATTTCCTCCAGCTGAATTCGGATTTGTTGGGCCTAACTATTGCTTAGTTAGGCGCATAACGGCAGCATGACGCATCTGCGTTCATAATTGATAGGAAACTGTCTGAGCGACCGAAGAATAAAAAGAAGAAAAAGAAGAGTGCATTCTTGTAAAAAGCCTTGTTTAAAAAAAAACCAAGTGCAACGTCGAGCGGCTGCAAAGTCCCCTCGCAGCACTGCCGAGCTACTCCGAAATCGAGAGAGAGAGAGAGAGAGAGAGAGAGAGAGAGAGAGAGAGAGAGAGAGAGAGAGAGAGAGAGAGAGAGAGAGAGAGAGAGAGAGAGAGAGAAAGCGTCAACCACAGAGCTACAAAGCTGTTTCATGGCGCATGTGTGTTCGGACCCGTCATTTGAGCGCGCACGATTATGCGCACACGAGCGCACAGAAAAATGCATGACAACTGTGTTATAGACCATTCATCAAGAAATGTTGTGAAAAAAACTGCA
>CM065687.1:34884205-34889205 GCA_017654935.2 Phymorhynchus buccinoides | reverse complement strand
AGATAGTCCATTGACGTATTATTGAACCTATTACACAAACTAATAACTTGTATCAAACAATGACTGTGCACAGAAATATAAAAAGGTTTTTTTCCTTTTCATATTCAGCAGTCTTTTTTTGTTTGTGGCTCAAGCTACAAACCTACAACTCACTTTGTCGGTCGGTCTGTCTGTCGGTCTGTCTGTCGGTCCAAAATTGTCGCACACATTGACAAATTTGTCGCACATATTGTAAAAGAGAAAAAAATACTTGGGCATAAAGTAACATTTCAGTTGTCATATCTACAGTCCTTAGGTAATGAGAGAAAATGGAGTTTTAAGTCCTCTTGGTCTGAATCAGACACATATGGGACATTTGTAAATACAAATATGGTTGGAACAATACTGGAGGCAATGCCCAGAGGCAGTACGATACCAGTAAAGTCCCGATTTTTTAAAATTAATACAGATAGGTGTAGCGGTGACCACGCCTCGGTTAAACCTCATCAGCTATGGCACTGCTACAAGTAGTAGGTAAAGTCCTTAGGTAATGAAAGAATTGTATACTGTACAGAGCACGTGAATCTTCATTTTAAAGCGTACAAAATAATAAACATACATAATACAGACACTGCAACAGACACGACGAGTATGCGGTGCTTCTTTCGATGAGCATAAGTAGGATAAATAGTTTTAAATGTTTTCCAAAAGATAAAAAAAAGTTACGAAATGGTGCAGAGATAACATTCTGGTTTACAGATTAAAATTATTGAATAGCCAGGGGAGGCGTCTCAGTGTATGTAATGATTGGAGTGGTAAAAATAGACCGCTGCCATAAACGATTGCGAATCCGCGCTTGTTTTTTTTTATATAAGTTATTAGTTTTCGTACTAAGTTCAATACTAATTATGTCAATGGACTATCTAAAGATTTGACGGCAAATGTTAAGATCAGCTCCCTCCAGCTGTTCCCGCGTGTCTCAGCTGAAGGGAAAAGGTCATGAATGGTGGGTCAACTTCACCCTGGAACAGCGAAGGGAGCTGATCTTAACATTAACCGATTTGACTCCAAGCCATCGAAATTTAGTCTGGTCTGTGTAGTGGTCTGCTGATGCGTTTTGAACCGTATAGTGTTCAAAGTGCTTCGGCCATTGGGATGATCGCCTGGTGTCTTTTTAACCAAGGTTCGTCAACAACAACAACAACAACAACTAGATTGAAAAGTTATCGAATGTAGCATTCGAGAATCACCCGCGGAGTTACGCTACATTCCCACCTGATTTCATCTTGGGAACTCCATTTTTCCGACCCCCCGATTTTCAGGGTCCAGCGATCTCCTTGACCTTGACCTTGACCTTGATTGGTCAACAATATTCGGAAGGAGCATAAGCCAAACCACCTTCATACCAAGTTTCAACATCCTATGTCGACTGGTGCCTGAGATATGGCTAAAACCCCATAAAATGTTTTCAAGGTCATACGTCAAGGTCATGACCTTGACCTTGACACCAAAAGGCACATCTACAGTACCTAGCCTACATGCACATCAAGTTTCATCTTCGTATCCTTATTCCTTCATGCTGATATGCTGTTATCTTAAGAACTCCATTTTCTGACCCCCCCGATTTTCAGGGTCGAGCGATCTCCTTGACCTTGACCTTGATTGGTCAACAATATGCGGAAGGAGCATAAGCCAACCCACCTTAATACCAAGTTTCAACATCATATGTTGACTGGTGCCCGAGATATGGTTAAAAATAGATTGTCAGTTTTCAAGGTCATACGTCAAGGTCATGACCTTGACCTTGACACAAAAAGGCACATCTACAGTACCTAGCCTACATGCACATCAAGTTTCATCTTCCTATCTTTATTCCTTCATGGTGATATGCTGTTAACAAACCCACACACATACATACACACATACACACACAGCCACTTAACACAACCAAAACAATATCACCTTCGCTCCGTAAACTCCGCGGGTGATAACAACAACATGTGCAGGTACCCACCCTTGAAGAGAGGGCAGATGCTCCAGATGTGCAGAGGGCTGCTGGAGGTGAACTGGCCCAGGTAAGCCTCCAGGAAGAACAGGGGCATGCCGAACAGCAGCAGGCTCAGGAAGAACGGGATCAGGAAGGCACCTGGGCACATAACGACAATACTTCAGTCACGAAGTTGAACAAAAAGGGGGAGAACTCTCTTTCCAATGAATTGCATACTTTAGTTTACGAAATTGAACAGAAGGGGGATAACTCTCTTTTCTAATGAATTACATACTTTAGCTTACGAAATTGAGCAAGAGGGGGAGAACTCTCTTTCCAATGAATTGCATACTTTAGTAACGAAATTGAGCAGAGGGGGGAACTCTCTTTCTAATGAATGACATACCTTAGTAACGAAATTGAGCAGATGGGGAGAACTCTCTTTCTAATGAATTACATACTTTAGTTTAGGAAATTGAGCAAGAGGGGGAGAACTCTCTTTTTAATGAATTGCATACTTTAGTTTACGAAGCTGAGCAGAGGGGGAAACTCTCTTTCTAAAGACATACTTCAGTAACGAAATTGAGCAGAGGGGGAGAACTCTCTTTCTAATTAATTGCATACTTTAGTAACGAAATTGAGCAGATGGGGAGAACTCTCTTTCTAATGAATTATATACTTTAGTAAGGAAATTGAGCAGAGGGGGAGAACTCTCTTTTCTAATGAATTACATACTTTAGTTTACGAAATTGAGCAGAGGGGGAGAACTCTCTTGCCTAATTAAACTCTTCCTCTCCACCAAAGTTGATCACGGTACCAATAACCTAGCAACGAGTATATCTGAGCCAAAAAAGGGAGGTAAACAAACAAAGCATCATTCTCTAAGAGCGACCCTCAATCTGGAAGTCCGCTTTATAGTTCAATTTGAGAAATAAATTCAATCCTAGGCTGCTGATCCTAACCCTATCCCGGTAAGTCACCGTGCAACGACCGAAAAATCAGCTGAAGTAGGGGAAGACGGGGTAAAAAGCGCATGGGCGGGTAAGAAGCCCACCCCAATTATCTCATGAAATGAAGCAAATTTCAGTCTCATTTTGCCCATGAGACGAGCGTTAATGTCTAGCATTCGTCTCATGGGCAAATTTGACTGAAATTTTCTTTATTTCATGAGATAGTTGGGGTGGGCTTCTTACCCGCCCATGCGCTTTTTACCCCGTCTTCCCCTACAGCACGAAGAAAAAAGGAAAAGCGCACCCTATAACACCAAAGACTCTAAAAGGGTAAGATGGACTACTTAAGAGTTATGGCGAGCCGGGCTGATAGAGTTATCGTTAGTGGGGTAGTTATACACCATTCACAGTGGCGGCTATCCAAAAACTCAGACTGGAATTTGAACGGAGAATTCAACTGGCCTATCGACGCGTAAATGTGTCACGTTTAAAAGGGACATAACCAGTGTTTCTGTCCTCACTACTCATATGGGGGAAAAGGGGCCGGATGTTAGTCTTTTCTTTTCAGTGTCTTTGATAACACCAAGACGCTAAAGGGACTGCCACATTGCGTACGATGCAATGCGATTGCGATCCGACTTGACATTTGTGAGGAATGATCCGTGTCAAATTCAACTGCTTAGCTAATCATCTTCTTCTTCGATCGCTCAAACAGTTCCCTAGTCAATTATGAGCGCAGATGCGTCATGCTGCCGTTATGCGCCTAACTCAAGAAATAGTTAGGCCCAGCGAGTCCGACTCCGGCTGGAGGAAATCTTGTTGAAAGCGTTTCGTGAAGAAAAAAAAAAAAAGTCAGGAGGAGAATGGACCGGGGGTAAGGCCAGAAAGATAGTTAGATGGCAGTAAGCAAAAGAGAAAAGGCAGAGTCAAAGAGTGACAGATTAGAGGAAGCTACAAAGCACAGAACTTCCAGAAGGTGGGAGGAACTATTTATACAAAAGACACCACCCCCCCCCCCCCCGGCATCCCCACGGGAGGGCTTAACAAATGAATCTAATGGAATCCTACTATATATGTAGTCCCCTCCCCCCCCCCCCCCCCCCCCCCCCCCCCCCCCCCCCCCCCCCCCCCCCCCCGTACACGTATAGGCCTACATGTATGATGAAATATCAATATTTTTGTATCAGACCTTTTATTTGATTCGTCGGTAAAGGTCAAGAGCAGAGGGGGAGAACTCTCTTTCTAATGAACTACATACTTTAGTAACTAAATTGAGCAGAGCGGGAGAACTCTCTGTCTAATGAATTACATACTGCATTTCTCGGTTAATTCCATTTTTCCCGTTTTTGCCTTTCTTACCAGACATAAAGCTGTATTTTATGAACCTTTTTAGCTAATAACCTTTTTGGAATACTAACCCTATCCCTAACCCTAGGCCATTATCTAATAGGACCCCCCCCCCTATGTACTGCAGTACACCGCGGCATTTGTCACAGTCGTGGTTCATTGCGTTTTCCCGTCTTAAGGGGGGGGGGGGGGGGGGGGGGGGGGGTAGGGTTAGGGTTAGGGTTAGGGATAGGGTTAGGGATAGGGTTAGTATTCCAAAAAGGTTATTAGCTAAAAAGGTTCATAAAATACAGCTTTATGTTTGGTAAGAAAGGCAAAAACGGAAAATTGCAATTAACCGAGAAATGCACATCTTTGGGGTGGGGGGGGGGGGTCTATATGAGTATAGTGAGCGAAAATACTAGACTTGTTTTTTTAGACGGGAGTATTTCACGTGAATCATGACTCTCAGACATCTCAAAATAGATATATCTTTATCGATGAAAAACTCGGGACGTTCCTGGTATTGCAGTACCTCCGGCCATTATTTTAGACGGGAGTATTTCACGTGAATCATGACTCTCAGACATATATATATATATATATATATATATATATATATATATATATATATATATATATATATATATATATATATATATATATATATATATATATCCCTATAAGAAGAGTGGGTAGAGGGGAGGGTGGGTAAGAATAAGCACTTGACCTAAAAGATGAGACATCTTTTGTTCCTA
>CM065687.1:34879205-34881705 GCA_017654935.2 Phymorhynchus buccinoides | reverse complement strand
TCTGTTTTGTTCTTTGCATCGAAATGTGACGGAGTGAGTAGGGGAAGACGGGGTAAAAAGCCCATGGGCGGGTAAGAAGCCCATGCCAACTATCTCATCAAATAAAGCAAACGTCAGTCACATTTTCACCATGAGACGAGTGTTAATGTTTAGCATTCGTCTCATGGGCACATTTGACTGTAGTGTTAATGCTTAGCATTCGTCTCATGGGCAAATTTGACGGAAATTTGCTTTATTTCATGAGATAATTGGCATGGTCTCTTCTTACCCGCCCATGGTCTTTTTACCCCGTCTTACCCTACGTTTATGGCTTTGCCATCTTATTTTTGCTTCACTTTCATTTCAAGCAGTGTCGAGTTGATTCCCAAAGCATTGAGAGTCCTCGAGCAGACTTTGCCCGATGTCAATCATGGGGGGGGGGGGGGGCTGTTTCGATACGAGGAGGACCACACGCAAAACGTACACGCGTAATTGTGACATAGCCACTCCCCTTTCATCCCTCTCTCCAGAAACATTATTATAAACCACTACAGACTGTTGCCCCGTTTTATAATCCCCACTCTTTCCTAAAAAGCTGCGTGGTACAGATGGAAAAAGCGTAATCATATAGTAAAAAGCCAACTGTCCGTGTGTGTGTGTGTGTGTGTGTCTGTGTGTGTGTGTGTGTGTCTGTCTGTCTGAAACACGAAACGGGCCTTATAACTCCGCCGTTTTTCGACCGAATCGCTTCAAATTTGCTGTGAGCCCTCATGGGGCGATGGCAACGGCAACCGAGGCGGCCGTGTCATTTGCGCCGTTTCGCAAATGCGCGAAACGCGCATCAGCCGGCCTCTCGGCGCCCGTATCTCCGGCGTTTCTGGGCCGATTGCCTTCGCATTTGGCAGGAAGATGACCGGGGACGGTGACTATCCGTGTACCACACCGAAAGCGAATCAGTTCAGAAATGCGCGCGCTATACGACTCCGCCGTTTCTTAACCGAATCGCTTCAAATTTGCTGTACTCAGCGTTACCAGTACTTGGCGTTACCGTTACTATGCGTTACCGTTACTAGGCGTTACTGGTACTCGGCGTTGCGCTAGTATGATTAAAATGTCCCTCGGCTCCGACCCTACTCTCTCTGTCGTTCGGCGCTCTCTCTGTCTATATCTGTGTCTGTCTGTCTGTCTGTCTGTCTGTCTCTCTCTCTCTCTCTCTCTCTCTCTCTCTCTCTCACTCTCTCTCTCTCTCTCTCTCTCTCTCTCCGAGTCTCTCTCTCTCTCTCTCTCTCTCTCTCTCTCTCTCTCTCTCTCTCTCTCTCTCTCTCTCTCTCTCTCTCTCTCTCTCTCTCTCTCTCTCTCTCTCTCTCTCTCTCTCTCTCAAGACAGAAAAACAAGAAAGGAAACACGTAAACCATAACGAGACACAGGGAGAGAGACAGAGACAGAAAACAAACACCCGATGATAGATAGATAGACAGACAGACAGACAGACAAACAAACAGACAGGGACAGATGCAGAGACAGAAAAAAACCACCCAGTGGAAGACAGAGATAGAGAAAAAGAGAGACAACTCAATGAACTTGATGAATTTTAAATTTACGAAAAGCACCGACCTGTATATAGTAACTGTTGGAGGTAACCATAAATAATAATGATATACCCAAAATAAACTGAACAATACAGCAGGCAAACAACGCAAAGTAAAGAACAATATGTGGTCAGAAAAATAATAAATATAGAAGTTTTGAAACAAAACAAAAACTCAACTAAAGCAAGAGACAGAGCCGGAGAGAGAGAGAGAGAGAGAGAGAGAGAGAGAGAGAGAGAGAGAGAGAGAGAGAGAGAGAAGAGAGAGAGAGAGAGAGAGAGAGAGAGAGAGAGAGAGAGAGAGAGAGAGAGAGAGAGAGAGAGAGAGAGAGAGAGAGAGAGAGAGAGAGAGAGAGAGAGAGAGAGAGAGAGAGTGTTCACTTTTCCTGCTCGAAGTACGAAATGTTTTGATAAAGGCCACCCCACCCCCACCCCCACATACTGTCATGACAAATCAAACTGTGCTATGCAACACAACACCAAACTATAACACTAGAGCGTTGTGACGCTAGATCACCAGCCGCGCGGCAGCATTTCGGCTGCAGTGCTTCACCTCGCGGCTGGTAACTTTAGAAGGACTTCTAAGACATCATGACGATAAGTCTCATACTAATTCAATGTGCACACAGGCCCAGGCACATGGTAGCATTTTCGGCTCCAGTGGCATTGACCTTTGACCAATGACCTTCATTTTCGAACTTGGTCTAGATATCCTTAGTACCTACCCGCAGGCAAAACTTGAGCGTCCTAGGTTCCTCCGTTCAAACGTTATCGAAACGTTAGACGCTCAGCAGCCATTTTCGGCTCCAATGACCTTGACCTTTGACCTATGACCTTCATTTTCTAACTTTGCCTAGATACCCTTAGTACCTATCATCACGCAACATTTGAGCGTCCTAGGTTCCTTCGTTCAAACATTATCGTTCCAGGGGC
>CM065687.1:34849205-34874205 GCA_017654935.2 Phymorhynchus buccinoides | reverse complement strand
TTGAAAACCGTCTATTTAACCCTTCCCTGTGGGTGTGTTTGCACCCAACCTTTCACTGTTTGCTTCATATTTTCAAAACCGTTCACTGAATCTTGCTGAAGTTTTATGACTTTGTCCACGAACGATTCGGGCATGTGCACCCCAAAACCGTTAAAATCTTGCTGAGGTTTTATCAAACGATTCGGGCATGCGCACCCCGAATATCAGGCATTTGTGTTGAAAAAACAAGTGAGTAAATAAACAGCAAAGTCGTCGTTTAAATGCATATTAGTATACAACAAGTTCCAGAGGATGGTATCGCCTTGTCCAGGGTTCATATCCACGCTTCATGATGCCCGTGAGGAATTTAGGACAGTTGACGTTTTGGGGAAGGTCCCCAAAGGCCAACTACTAAGCCTTAACCGAGGCAACATCAGCATCACGAGCCGGAGCAGTGCTGTCTAGCTTTGAGAGTTAGAAGGACCGGAGTTGTCAACTGACGTTCCATTGGCATTGCTATGAAAATCGATTGTCACACACAGCCCCCAGTTTTACCTTTACTATTGGCCCAAACTTCCCCAGCCTAAACTAACAAAACACACAGAGAGTCCTACACACATGCATACGCACGCGCGCGCGCGCACACACACACATACATACACACAAACACACACACACACGCACGCACGCACGCACGCACACACGCACGCACGCACACACACACGCACACACACACACACACACACACACACACACACACACACACACACACACACACACACACACACACCGACAGTCGGACAGACATGACAGAGAGATTAGAACCAAAGCACATTTCGATGAAATAACCCATGCTAAACTTTCCAATAGTAGCACAAGTTGTAGTTTATGTGGTGTTGTTATAATCATTACAATTATTTATAATGCTCGTAGATAAAAATCCGTCTACTTCACATGTTTGTGGAAGCCAAAATGCAGATAGGCCAAACATGAACAGGCGAATGCGGCAACGGCCAATGTACTTTATCAGAGGGGAAAAAAACCCATGTTCTTCTTCTTCCCTTTAGGCAGCCAACTGTGTTCGCGTGTGAAGATTCTGCTGCGCTTAGGAGGGCTGTACGGGAAAGGAAAAAAAGCACTAGAAAGCAAGAGAAGATATTAAGAGTGCTTATGTGTCTAAGAGAAGGAAAGTAACACTAATTTAGTAAGTCGATGTCAAGATATTACTGACCGACTTGATTTTTTTTTTAAACTACAAAAAACCCCGCAAGGTAGCATTTTAAAACTCAAGGTCATAAACCAGTAACGAACTATTTTTTTTGAGGGGGCAGCCTTCAGATTTTTTTGTTGGGTGTGGGGGGGTGTGGGGGTGTGTGTGTGTGACGTAAGTGTCCCGCGCGATCCCTCTTTCTTATCTACACCCCCCCCACCCCCTCCCCTTTTCATTTCTCTGTGGGCCGCCACTTTAATTGCCATTGCACCATCAAACAGACGCCGATTAAGGCATTTATCTCTTTGAAGCCCAGTTTACCTCCCCTGTCAGCATGTAACACCTACACTGGTGATCTCCCTTTACCCCCCTTATCTCCGTTCCCCATCACGAGAAAGTGACATCAACAGTCGGCTCCCTTTGAAGACAACTATTCCTTGTCCAATCACGAGCAGGATAGGAATGTCGGCATGTGATAATGATGTAACCGGCGCGTGATTGTTCTGTACTAGTATGCATATTTATTATTATTTTAGCGTCATCTTGTGACTTGTCGACTGCTATAAACCAATCACAGGCTCACATTATTTGAAAATAGCAGTGAAAAATTTGAGTAGTGAGGAAAGTAGCCTACACCCACTCTCTCATAATACCTCCAAAACCTGGCTGGAGCAACATTGCAGACTCAACCTCTCTCCCAGCCAGTCATAATAGCCCAACTAGTGAGTATTATTGATGGCTGGTGATTGAGATTTGGTTTTGTTTGATCCTATTTTTGATCTAGATCCTATGTTCAATGATGAATAAGGAGTAGATAGATATGTTTTGAAAAGAAGTGGTAAAAACATTCTGTTCTATTTATGTGCACTGATTATTTGTGTGTGTGTGTTTTTGACTTTAACTCTTTTGGTACCAGAACCGGAGTTTATGCCTACTAACCCTTTTGTCTATTTTTAAGTAGGAAGCCTGTGGGTTGCAATCTTGCACTTTATGATACCATTCCTTTCCAGGTGTTGGATGGAGAGTGATGTTGGCTTGATCACCTTTTATGTTTTACTGATCTCAGTTTGTTAACTGAAATTCAGTTATTTATTAACTAGTGCTATTGTACAAGGGCAGCCTTCTAGCCGGTTGGGATCCACTAATTCCCTGCCGACTGAAGCCCCTTGTCTCTAAGCCATAGAGAACTACATCCACCTTCTCCTGTGATTATCAGCAGGGCATCGTGGGCAGGACGATAATCCCTGACTCACAAGCACCAAGACAGGAACGCCACCAAGACGCCCCGCACCCAGAATCCGCGAGGAGACCACGCCTGAACCGTGCCATCCCGCGAAGCCGTAACCGGAACGACTGGGAGCTACTCTCATCTGACGAGCAAGCCCAGCCACCCCAGCACTCGCCGATCACTACGGAGGAACTGGACAATAGCTAAGTTTACAGGGGCACCAATCATTTGAACTTTCCTCCGGACAATGAAGATGATTAGTAACCCTTCCGGCTTGGGGCTAACCTTCTAGAAAGACAAAAGTCTTGTAAATCCTTTCGGATTTCATTGTTTTTTGATTCATATTTTGTTTTGGCGCCATTGAGCTGCTTTATTATTAATGTTGCATAATCTTATGCAGATTTTGTGAGTAAATAAAATACAAGTGTCAAATAATCCTGAACCCTTTGGTCAGACTGATGAGAGTGGGAGTCTTGTAATTTCATGTAAAACCCTACTTCTCTCTGTCTGCCATTTAGAGCAAATCAACCACTTGTATTTCTTACAATCATACGAGCCAGAACCCGGGCACAAATATAAATTTATTAGATGAAAAGGGGCCGGGAAAGTTGCTCATCTCTCATACCCTAGAGAAGTGGGCTAAAGGCAAATTTTCTACTTGAAAATTTAACACACTAAAAGTCTTCCCTAGGGACTTAGCCTTTTAACCCATTACCTCGTCACAGGGGGGGACTGAGCTTCAGTCTTCCCTAAGGGGCATCAAGGAAGGGCGAAGGCTATCTATATCTCATCTGATGAGTGCAAAAAAAACAACCCAACCCAATTGGGTATCGACAAAAAGAAAAATCGCGTACATTTGACGGTGACCGTGACCGTTAGTGGCCGCCATGGGCAAGGAGGAGTACCAGGGAGTCACGACTCACGAGAGAGTCGGTCTGGCCTGTCACGATTGTGATGGCCCTCTCTTGCGTTGTGCTTGTAGCTGACATTCCCCGTGGGGATACCGGGCGGGGGGAGTTCCGTACAAATAGTTCCCTCACCTTCTGGAAGTTATGTGCTTGTAACTTCCTCTAATCTGTCACTCTCTTTGACACTGCCTTCTTTTTTTCTTTTTTTTGTGCTTTGTGTCATCTAATATCTTTCTGACTTTTGGCCCATTCTCCTGCCTTTAAAAAAAAATCAAAACAATCTTCCATATAGTTTTCTCCTTTGAGCTCCTCCGAAATCGGAATGCGTCGGCTGAATGCCGGCAGCGAGGACACCAGTGAAAACTGGAAAAAAGGACACATACGTGTGGCGGCCCTGGAACGCAGAAGAAGAAGAATCAGCTGACAGAAACGCATGACAAGCAGTGACAGGGTGAGGGTAGGGTGAGGGGAGGTGGCATCAGAGGTTTTTTTTGCCGAACTCATTATGGCCCTTATGTTATTTACTAGCAGCTATACGCCCCGCGCTCGCTTCGCTTACGCGGCATCTTTTCCCCGGCACAGGTCTTTAGAATAGCAGTTGGCAGAATAGCGCTCTTCGAACATGAGCCCCAGTCGCTTTACATTGTTAAAGGCCCCCCTATAATGGTCATTACAAATGTACATGGTTTATGGATCTCAAACAAACAGTTTTAAAGCTACAGTTGTGTGACTCACTTTTTTATTGGCCCTTTTTAAGTGTCACCCATTGCATTCCCCTATTAATGCTGATCACGAATATATATAGTTTGAGTGGTTGGATGCCAACGGTTTTCAAAGAATGGGTACATGTTGTTTTAGATTCCGCTTTGCTCTCATTCTCATTGTGCTTTTGGCCCTTCAAATTGTCTTCCACTGCATTCCCCTGGAAATGGTGATCATGACTATATCTGAGGCTTGTAATGTTCAAAGTATGGGCACTTGTTCAGTGGCCAGCTTCTCACACTATGCTATTGGCCCCTTCAAAATATCTTCCACTGCGTTTCCCTGGTGATGCTGATCACAAATATATAAGGTTATAGGGGCCTAACACCAACGGCTTGGGTCTAATGCCAACGGATTTGAAACTATGGGCTGCTTGGCTTTCACTCTCACTTTCTTACTGACCCTTTAACCCTTTCGCCGCCAGCCATTTTTCATCCACAAAATACCATTAAACTTACCTGCGCTGAGAAAACAAAATATCTGCAATATTGCGAATTCCTCTGTGACATGTATAACATTAGGCCTATCCTTGCCTTCCAAAATTAAGAAAATAGGGTCTTTCAGATAACAGGCCCTGATTTGATGATTTTTAGTGACATGGGTGCTAAACCATTGTGCCAAAATGCGACATTGGCGGTGAAAGGGTTAACAATGTCTCCCATTGTATTCCCCCGTTAATGCTGATCACAAAAAGATATAATTTTGGTGGTCTAATGCCAACGGTGTTCAAAGCATGGACACGTGTTGTTGTTTTTCCGCTCGGCTCTCACTCTCACTGTGCTTTGGGCCCCTTCAAAATGTCTTCCACGGCATTCCCCTGTTAATGCTGATCACAAATGTATATGGTTGCGGTGGTCTAACGCCAATGGTCTTGAAACTATGAGCACTTGTTTTCTGAGCCCTTCTCACTCTCACTGTGCTTTGGGCCCCTTCAAAATGTCTTCTGCATTCCCCTGTTAATGCTGATCACAAATATATATGGTTGTAGTGGTCTAACGCCAACAGTTTTGAAACTATGAGCACTTGTTTTCGGAGCCCCCTCAGCTCTCACTCTCACTGTGCTATTGGCCCCTTCAAAATGTATTCCACTGCATTCCCCTGTTAATGCTGATCATGAATATATATGGTTGTAGGTGGTCTAACGCCAACGGTTTTGAAACTATGAGCACTTGTTATCAGGACAGCTCTCACTCATCATGGCCCCTTCAACATGCTTCCACTGGCTCAAATCATAAAGGTCAAGGGTCTAACGTGATTTTGAAATTATGGGCACTTTTAAATGTCATCTCCAACTGCTTCAATTCCTTAAATCATGGTGATCAGATCATGGTGATCAAGAATATATATGGTCTTGTGGGTGTAAACCCAATGGTGTCCAAACTACAGCCACAGGTAAAAAAAAAGAAGTCCAAAAGTCAAGGTCAAGGTCATTAGGATAATCAATACATTGCAGCACAATGTATTCAGGCAGTTTACCAACCTGCCAAGTTTGAAGCCTGTAGCTGAAAAAAAAGTGAAAGATATGGCCAAAACAGCAAGTTGACGCCTCCAAGATTTATGTCCTTGACCTTGATCTTGACCTTCATCGGTACCCAATATTCCAAATCACCATTAGTCAATCCACTCCTGTCCCAAGATTGAACATTGTAATTCTAACGATGTGAAAGATATAGCCTCAAGAAGAAATTTCTGTTTTCAAGGTCAAACTTCAAGATCAAGGTCAGCACGTTCATAGTTTTTTTATGGGACCATTCCTGCACTGTGATACACCACCACACAACATTTAAAGCCATTCTGTCCACTGGTTCATGAGACACAGTTCGGACATAAAATTATGTTTGTGAGATGGGGTGCAGGCATATGAGTGCGTGCATGTATGTGTGAGTATTTGTATGTGAGTATCTATTATTATGAATGGATAGACCTACACTATAGAAGTAGTAAAACAAAACCAAGCAACAAGAATAACACTTCTGGAAAAATAATATATAAAAGATAAAATAATTTTAAAAACAGCGCCTCCCTCCCTTCATCATCATCATCATCATCATCATCATCATCATCATCATCCCATCATTTCCCTTCCTCTTCAATAATTTTTTTTTTTTTTAATGTTTTTAAAAATCACAAATAATTAACTATGGGACTGGGTTCTAAACTAACGAAAAACTTACATGTTAGTGCTGGTGAATTAAAGATATTGCGACTCCCATTTTGAAACAAAACTGGAATACATTTCTTCATGTCCTCGCATGAAAGAATATGATATGGAGTTATTTTGCTACCACATACACAAGCTACATTTTTTTAACGTATTTTGTTTTAAAAGCATCTGGTTTCCATCTGTACATTAATGAAAGTAATCGTCTATTTACACTGAAATCAGGTTCAATTTGTTCAATATGGAAATGGTCCCGTCTGTCATAGTGTTTCATGCTAGACTGCAAAGTTTTCCAAATATGTATGTATAAATGTGTGTGTGTGTGTGTGTGTGTGTGTGTGTGTGTGTGTGTGTGTGTGTGTGTGTGTGTGTGTGTGTTCATGTGTGTGTGTGTTTCATAATGCAGAGGCGGATCAGGAGGGGGGTTTCTATCAGTGTGTGTGTGTGCCGGTGAGTGTGTGTATATATGTGTGTGTGTGTGTGTGTGTGTGTGTGTGTGTGCGTGTGCGTGTGCGTGTGCGTGTGCGTGTGTGTATGTGTGTGTTTCACAATGCAGAGGCGGATCAGGAGGGTAAGAATTACAGTGGGAACAAACAAAGACAGACAGAAAAAGAAAAAGGATACATGTAACGCCACACCATAGGTTTAGCTTGATTCTCCCTGCAGGGAAGGCTCTTCATTGTTGTAGGCCCTATCGTTTACATTCACGTTATCGTCAGTTTCTTCACCCCCCCCCCCCCCCCCCCCCCCCCCCCCCCCCCACCACCCCCGACTCCCCAACCAACTACTGTACTTGGAACCTACCCTCCATGACAGACTTAGTGATCCGACCCTGCAGTGTACGTGTACGTGTGTGTGTGTGTGTGTGTGTGTGTGTGTGTGTGTGTGTGTGTGTGTGTGTGCGTGCGTCTCACAGTGTATATGTGTGTGTGTGCATGCGTGCGCGAGCGCGCGTGTATGCGTAGGGGTTGTAGTCTTCGACGTGCACGCGAACTGCCTCTGCACAGGCTCCATTTACCTGTAGTATATATACCTGTGCATGCGTGCGCGAGCGCGCGCGCGCGTGTATGCGTAGGGGTTGTAGTCTTCGACGTGCACGCGAATTGCCTCTGCAATGGCTCCATTTACCTGTAGTATATATACTTATGATACAATAGAGCCCTAGAGTCCAGCGTGCTGGCAAAGGGCTTGTCTATGCCCCCCACCCCCACCCACCACACCCTCAACTTTATCATTTCCCCCCTCTTCTGCTGGGTTACCACTGATTTCACAGTCTCGCAGAAGATTACAAGAAAGCAGGGAAATAAAGAGCAGAGTATTGCGATGGCTTAGAGTCAAAAACGGACTATCGTTAGATAGTCCGTAAAGAAACTAATAGCTTGCATCAAACAATGACTGCAGAAATATAAAAAGGGATAGTACATACTGAAGGTGGAAACTTTATCGTAATAAGCCTAACGGCAAATTTTAATTAATCACCCCCATTTTTTTTCATATGTCATCTGATCCGAGTTGTTTTGTTTTTACGTTAGTACTACTTTGTCACGTGAGTATCTGTTGAGAGAGAACGAACGAACGAACGAACGAACGAACGAACGAATGAAGTGTATTTATAGAAGGCATTAGAATTAGCAAATACCTGCTTTTTCCCCCCTTTACATCCAGCCCTCTGAAAAAAATATTATAAAAGAGGGGGGAGGGTGAAGAGGGTGAAGCACAGACAAATCAATATAAAGCATGCGAAGCCATAACAGAGAGAGAGAGAGAGAGAGAGAGAGAGAGAGAGAGAGAGAGAGAGAGAGAGAGAGAGAGAGAGAGAGAGAGAGAGAGAGAGAGAGAGAGAGAGAGAGAGAGAGAGAGAGAGAGAGAGAGAGAGAGAGAGAGAGAGAGAGAGAGAGAGAGAGAGAGAGAGAGAGAGAGAGAGAGAGAGAGAGAGAGAGAGAGAGAGAGAGAGAGAGAATTGAATTGAATTGAATTGAATGAAATTTATTTATAGAGGGTAATAGAATATCAATAACTCAAATCAACAACTTTGACAAACTGGAATCACTTTCACACAAGCGCACACACACGCACGCGTGCACCTACACACGCGGCTCGCACGCATCAGTGCATGCACACACGCACGCGGTTCGCACGCATGCATGCACGCACGCACGCACGCACACACAACCACATTCTAACAGTTCGGTACATCACACACACATTCTAACAGTTCGGTACATCACACACACATTCTAACAGTTCGGTACATCACACACACATTCTAACAGTTCGGTACATCACACACACATTCTAACAGTTCGGTACATCACACACACATTCTAACAGTTCGGTACATCACACACACATTCTAACAGTTCGGTACATCACACACACATTCTAACAGTTCGGTACATCACACACACATTCTAACAGTTCGGTACATCACACACACATTCTAACAGTTCGGTACATCACACACACATTCTAACAGTTCGGTACATCACACACACATTCTAACAGTTCGGTACATCACACACACATTCTAACAGTTCGGTACATCACACACACATTCTAACAGTTCGGTACATCACACACACATTCTAACAGTTCGGTACATCACACACACATTCTAACAGTTCGGTACATCATACACACATTCTAATAGTTCGGTACATCATACACACATTCTAACAGTTCGGTACATCACACACACATTCTAACAGTTCGGTACATCACACACACATTCTAACAGTTCGGTACATCATACACACATTCTAACAGTTCGGTACATCATACACACATTCTAACAGTTCGGTACATCACACACACATTCTAACAGTTCGGTACATCACACACACATTCTAACAGTTCGGTACATCATACACACATTCTAACAGTTCGGTACATCACACACACTAACAGTTCGGTACATCACACACACATTCTAACAGTTCGGTACATCACACACACATTTCTAACAGTTCGGTACATCATACACACATTCTAACAGTTCGGTACATCATACACACATTCTAACAGTTCGGTACATCACACACACATTCTAACAGTTCGGTACATCACACACACATTCTAACAGTTCGGTACATCACACACACATTCTAACAGTTCGGTACATCACACACACATTCTAACAGTTCGGTACATCACACACACATTCTAACAGTTCGGTACATCACACACACATTCTAACAGTTCGGTACATCACACACACATTCTAACAGTTCGGTACATCACACACACATTCTAACAGTTCGGTACATCACACACACATTCTAACAGTTCGGTACATCACACACACATTCTAACAGTTCGGTACATCACACACACATTCTAACAGTTCGGTACATCACACACACATTCTAACAGTTCGGTACATCACACACACATTCTAACAGTTCGGTACATCACACACACATTCTAACAGTTCGGTACATCACACACACATTCTAACAGTTCGGTACATCACACACACATTCTAACAGTTCGGTACATCACACACACATTCTAACAGTTCGGTACATCACACACACATTCTAACAGTTCGGTACATCACACACACATTCTAACAGTTCGGTACATCAGTTCGGTACATCACACACACATTCTAACAGTTCGGTACATCACACACACATTCTAACAGTTCGGTACATCACACACACATTCTAACAGTTCGGTACATCACACGCACATTCGGATAGTTCAGCACATGAAGATGAAGGTAGGCGCACATTGACATTTGTTGACAACAATCTACTCAAACTCTATGTGTGTGAGTGCATGCGCGCGTGCGTACAGGTGTGTTGCGCGTGCATGTGTTTGTATGTGTGTGTGTGAGTGCGTGCGCAGGCGCATATGTGTGTATGTGGGTTTTTTGGGATAAAACAAAAAGCATTAGTAATTGTTTTAAATTTAGAGAGCATAACAAGACAAATGTAAAAGACACATACCCTGACTTTTCTTCTGCAGAGAAATTCCTCCATGTGTACCTCCTTTGAGTCCACTTGTAAACAGGAATTAGATTACTATGTGAAGACGACACTTTTGAATAATGTTAACAGAACTATGCTGAGCTTCCCAGTGAGTTAGTTGACCACCGTTCACACGCTTTTAAAATATTGAGCTGTGATCATAGCTGAGCTAACAACTATTTTGTTAATATAAGTCAATGATCAGTGCTCTCAAACTATCAAATTCACCACTCCTTTTGTCTTTCTTCTCTTACAACTGAAACAATATGTTGATTCTAATTTGTACTGAACTCCATTTTCTACTGACTGTCAGTACAAATCAGAATTCCGAGTTGTACTAGTAGAAATCAGAATTCCTAATTTCTACTAGAAAAAGTCCTGTAGAACTTAGAATTCCGAGTTCTACTAGTACAAATCGGATTTCCGAATCGTACTGGATTCCAATTTCTACTGTGACATATATAAAACATGCAAAATACAACCCTATATATTTTTAGTTTAACTCGAGTCTTATCTGTATCGTTGGGAATTCGGGACTTTACTGGAGTTGCACTGCCTCCGGGCATTGCCTCCAGGATCGTTCCCACCATCATTATATCTACTAATGTCCCATATGTAAGGACGTTAAACGGATTTTCATCAACCCTATGTAATAACACTACAATGACAAAATCAAACCTACTATTATAAACTACATTCATTTGTAAAATGCAAAAATTAAGAAGCACACACACACACACACACACACACACACATTCTAACACACACACACACACATTCACACGGTACACACATAAACGCGCGCTTCGCGCGCGCGCATTCACAGTTCACATCACACAACAGTTCGGTACACACACACACACACACACACACACACACACACACACACACACACACACACACACACACACACACACACACACACACACACGCGGTACACGCACGCACGCACGCACATCACACACGCACAACACACACACACACACTGGAAAAAGCACAAATTCAGAAGTGAAGGTAGGCACAAACACATGACAAAATCAATCCTACTCATACTTGTGAGTGCATGCGCGCGTGCGTACATGTGTGTTGCGCGTGTACTTATTGTGAGTGAGTGCGTGCGCAGAGAGTATGTGGGTTTTTTGGGATAAAACAAAAAGCATTAGTAATTGTTTTAAATTTAGAGAGCATAACAAGACAAATGTAAAAGAGACAGAGACTTTTCTTCTGCAGAGAAATTCCTCCATGTGTACCTCCTTTGAGTCCAGAAACAGGAATTAGATTACTATGAGAAGACGACACTTTTGAGAATGTTAACAGAACTATGCTGAGCTTCCCAGTGAGTTAGAGAGACTGTTCACACGAGAGAAAAGAGGCGTGAGAGAGAACAACTAGAGAGTTAATATAAGTCAATGATCAGTGCTTAAACTTTCAAATCAAGATTTGTTTTCAATAGGCAGTATGTTGATTCTTTTTTATTCCATTTTCTACTGACTAGCGCAACAGAATTCCTAGTACTAGGAAATCAAATGCACCTAGTACTGGTAACGCCTAGTAACGGTAATCGCCAAATACTGGTAATAAAACATGAGTACAGCAAATTTGAAGCGATTCGGTTAATTCGAAACGGCGGAGTTATAAGGCCCCTCCAGTCGTTCCCACCCTTGGCGCTGCTCTGAGAGTGACGCGCTCTTCATCATTCCTCTTCACTAATTTGACTGCCAGGCTTTGCCTACATTCATTTGGCCATAGCAAGCACTGACAGCAAATTTGGAGGCGATTCGGTTGAGAAACACACACAGTTATTCGTGAGAAGGTAAAGCGGCGCATACACGCACGCGTTTCACGAACACACACGATTCGCTTCACGGTTTGGCACACATGATAGTCACCGTCCCACACACACACACACTGGAAAACGCACAAATCATGACAAAATCTGCCAAATTTGAAGGCAAGACGGGGTAGAAAGCGCCGGAGGGTACGGGCGCCGAGAGTATCTCATGAAATGAAGCGTTTCGCGCATTTGCTAAAACCGCGCAAAATGACACGAAATTTGCTTCTCATGGTTGCCGTTGCCATCGCCCCGTCTTCCCCTAGGGCTCACAGCAAATTTGAAGCGATTCGGTCGAAAAGAGTGGCGGAGAGAGAGTTATAAGGCCCAGTTTCGGGGTAAAAAGCGCATGGGCGGGTAGACCCACCCCAATTAGACATGACATGAACAGTCACACACACAGACAACATTACACACACTCACACATTTGACACACATGAGACAGTTGGCTTTTTACTATATGATGATGTCTGCTTGTTATTTTACTCTTCTCGTTTATGTGTGTGTTTCTTCGTCTTTCTCCTTTCTTTCTTTTTTCCTTACAATAAAAACAAACGATCCAAAAACATGTTTGCATTATGCTTGATTATGCATTCTCGTTTTGATTGTTGGTCTGCTTATTTCTTTTTGGCAGCGATTTAATGCTCCCCAAAAATAGATGATTTTGACCCAAAAAAACAGATCTTTCTTTTTCTTAGTAATATTTTATTTGTTCAGTTCTTGTCTCTTTTTTTTCTTGTCTTTTTTTTAATATAGGGGAAGACGGGGTAAAAAGCGCATGGGCGGGTAAGAATCCCACCC
Source organism: Phymorhynchus buccinoides (assembly GCA_017654935.2). Lineage (NCBI taxonomy): Eukaryota > Metazoa > Mollusca > Gastropoda > Neogastropoda > Raphitomidae > Phymorhynchus > Phymorhynchus buccinoides. The sequence continues at coordinate 34,861,351 of CM065687.1, read as the reverse complement.
CAATTATCTCATGAAATAAAGAAAATTTCAGTCAAATTTGCCCATGAGACGAATGCTAGACATTAACGCTCGTCTCATGGGCAAAATGAGACTGAAATTTGCTTCATTTCATGAGATAATTGGGGTGGGCTTCTTACCCGCCCATGCGCTTTTTACCCCGTCTTCCCCTACTGGGGTGTGCGTTCTGTCCTTTTCATATTTCATTATAAAATGTGTTGGAAAAAAAAGTTAAATAATAACAAAAATGATTGCAAAGCACAATTTAAAACTGTTCTGCTGTCATTTTTTTACTTTTTTTAAAATTGAATTTGTTTTCCCATTTTACAGATTTCATGAAGACAAAGACACACACACACATACCTACACACGCAGTGACATAACAGTGCTGCCATTTGTTGTTGTTGTTGTTGTTGTTGTTATTTCATGTCCGTTTTTGTTTTTGTTTGTGGCTCAAGCCACAAACCTATAACTCACTTTGTCGGTCGGTCGGTCTGTCGGTCGGTCTGTCGGTCCAAAATTGTCGCACATTTTGACAAAATTGTCGCACTTCAAATCGAGGCTACACTTCTGGCCGCTCTTTAAAATGATGTATTTTAAAAGCGTACAAAATAATAAACATACGTAATACAGACACTACGACAGACACGACGAGTATGCGGTGCTTCTTTTGATGAGCATAAGTAGGATACATAGTTTTAAATGTTTTCCAAAAGATATAGAAAGTTACGAAATGGTGCAGAGATAACATTCTGGTTTACAGATTAAAATTATTGAAAAGCCAGGGGAGGTAATTCATGATTGGAGTGGTAAAAATAGACCGCGTGCCACAAACTATTGCGATTTCGCGCTTGTTTCCTTCTTCTTCTCTCTTCTAGGTTATAGTTCTGTGCTTTTTCTTCTTCTTCATCATCATTATCAGCATCATCATCATCATCATCATCATCATCATCGTCGTCTTCTTGGGTTTTTGTTTGTGGCACAAGCCACAAACCTGTAACTCACTTTGTCGGTCGGTCTGTCTGTCTGTCTGTCTGTCTGTCGGTCGGTCCAAAATTGTCGCACATTTCGCAAAATTGTCGCACATATTTTAAAGGAGAAAAAAATATTAGGACATAAAGTAACATTTCAGTTGTCATATCTACATATCTACAGTCCTTGGATGGAAGTTCAGTTTAACGTCGCGTATCGGCTTTCGCCATGTACGACGGGCTGAACAAACCAACCAGGGTATAAAGAAAAATTTATGTTCCTGAATCACTGTCTTAGCCAAAAGGCCGAGAAGCGATCAGATTGACAAATACAGTCCTAGAGAGAGAGAAAATGGAGTTTTACGTCCTCTTGGTCTGAATCAGACACATATGGGACATTTGTAAATACAAATATGGTTGGAACAATACTGGAGGCAATGCCCAGAGGCAGTACGATACCAGTAAAGTCCCGATTTTTAAAATTAATACAGATAGCTGTAGCAGTGACCACGCATCGGTTAAACCTCATCGGCTATGGCACCGCCACAAGTATGTTTAGAATGACAAATACAGTCCTTACGTATGGAAAGAATTATATACTGAACAGAGCACATGAATCATCATTTTAAAGCGTATAAAATAATAAACATACGTAATACAGACACTGCAACAGACACGACGAGTATGCAGTGCTTCTTTCGATGAGTATAAGTAGGATAAATAGTTTTAAATGTTTTCCAAAAGATATAAAAAGTTATGAAATGGTGCAGAGATAACATTCTGGTTTACAGATTAAAATTATTGAAAAGCCAGGGGAAGCGACTCAGTGTATATAATGATTGCAGTGGTAAAAATAGACCGCACTTCAAATCGAGGCTGCTCTTTAAAATGATGTTTCGTTTTCAATTGTCGCACGCCACAAACGATTGCGAATCCGCGCTTGTTTTTGTGTGTGTGTGTGTTTTGGTTTGTGTGTGTGCGTGTGTGTGTTTTGGGTTGGGTTTTTGTGTGTGTGTGTTTTGGGTTGTTTTTTTGCAATAAAAGCAAACAACCAACAACAAAGACAAAACCAGTTTGCAAAGCAAATTATACTCACCAAAAAAAACCTGTTGCGATGCCGCGTGACATTCGCACGTGCGCATACAACCAATGTTATAATACTAGTAGGCCCCCCCAAACACCAAGCTTTCTAGAATAGAAAAGGCTACCTGTAGGTACAAAGCACGGACGTGTATAGAAGTCCGAAGGTACAAAGTGACACCACACTCGTACACATACACGTGGGCACGCACAACCTAAAAAAAACCCAAAGACCGTTATGGTGTTGGTTGATATAAGCCTAGCCCAGGCCAGTGCTTTAGTGCTCATGGACTAAAGGGCCAGCGACACGTCCACTAAAAATCGTACGACTGAACGATACGATTCGATTCGATCACGCGGGGTTCTCCAAGAACGAATGTGTTTCGCGCTTCGAGATCACGTGATCGAATCGTATCGTACAGTCGCGCGGTTTTAGATGACGTGTGGCTGGCCCTTCAGACAGAGTACAGAGTACTGAGCCCACCCCACGCGCTGCAGCATGCAATCTAAAGCTGGAATTCCATATGCACGATAACGGCGACGGCAAAGGCGACGATAACGGCAACATTATTTCGTGTTAAAACTAATTTTCTACTGCCTGAACCCACACCACACGAAACGTCACCGGCATGTCACGGGCACTATCGAGGCCAACAAGGGGTTTCAGAGCATCATATTAATAATAATAGGCATTTCTCTCGCGATTAATGTTACAGAAGCCCCTAAGCGCCTACAATAATGAATAAGTTTATTAATGAATTAATAAACCATCAATCCAAACAAATGAACGTCAAATATAGGTTAAGCACAAGCACACACACACACACACACACACACACACACACACACACACACACACACGTGAGCGCGCACGCGCACATGCGCACACACACATACGTTACACAATAAATGCACACACACACACACAAACGTGCGCGCACGCACGCACGAATGCATGCACACACACACACACACACACACACACACACACACACACACACACACACACACACACACGCACACACTACGCACGCACACAAACACACATGGATGGAAGGGACATGGTTTGAAAGGAAATGAAGCAGACTTGAAGAGAGTAGTTTTGAGAGAAGATTTAAATGAAGAGAGGGAGTTGGCAGAACGGAGAGGTGAAGGGAGTTTATGTGGCGAATTCTGCCGTTGCCGGCCACGAAATAGGGACGGCACCATGAAATTTGAGAAGATGCATCGGCCAGCTATGGAAAGGAGGGGTTTGGGTCAAGGTCACCACGTTAACCACGTGCGCGTACTCTTTCTAACAGATGGATTCAAAACGTCGGGTTTCGGCACGGAACCTTAGGACGGTAATGACACCCCAAAAAAAGCCGTACCGTTGGGAAATCGTGTTGATGGAATTCTAGCTTAACGCTGTGACAGGTAAACTCTGTATTCGCGCTATACTAGGTCTACGAGGCCCACACCTGTGTACATGTAATGCAAATCTGTCGTGTCTGACTATGACGACCAGATAGCAGCGCGGGAACAGACACATACATCATGGTTTGTCGGACAGACAGACCGTCTGTCGGTCCAAAATTGTCGCACTTCAAAGTGAGGCTGCAAAATGGTCGCACTTCAAAGTGAGGCTGTTCTTTAAAATGATGTTTCGTTTTCAATGGTCAACCTATGGCGATATTTTTCACGCCAGAGGGCAGTCAATGCACTAGGGGTTTATCACGCGATTTTCTTACTTGGGCGTAGTGAAGAGAGAGTGATGGTAGGACCACTCACTGTCTCTCTCTCTTTCTTTATCCCCAACTAATAATATAGAGAGGATTAGCCCCACACGAGCGTCATGCCCTCTGGCGTGAGAAAAATCGCACTAAGTCTCTCATTGCCGCACGCCACAAACGATTGCAAATCCGCGCTTGTTTCTTTGAACATTTTGTTGTCAAACAACGTTTCTATAGTTTCAAAGTGGTTTCAAGCAATTTGTTCCACGTTTTTCAAATTTGCTTTGATACTGTTTTGGAGCAATAATATATTCTCCGTCGGTGGAATTACCAATGCGGGAGAAAGGAAAGATAAAGGTGTGGGTGTGGGTGGGGTGGGGTGGGGTGGGATAGGGGGTGGCGGAGACTATCATCTTGAGGAAGTACTTTCAAACTTATAGACTCCCGCCCCCCCTCTCTCTCTCTCTCTCTCTCTCTCTCTCTCTCTCTCTCTCTCTCTCTCTCTCTCTCTCTCTCTCTCTCTCTCTCTCCTCTCAAATAAAGTCTCTCCAGTGTCCTCTGTCCAGTCTCTCTCTCTCTCTCTCTCTCTCTCTCTCTCTCTCTCTCTCTCTCTCTCTCTCTCTCTCTCTCTCTCTCTCTCTCTCCCAGGCTTACAGATCTGTGGCAAAACTTGCAACATCTTTTTCTTCTTCGATCGCTCAGTGACAGTTTCCTGTCAATTATGAGCGCAGATGCGCCATGCTGCGCCTAACTAAGAAATTATTAAGCCCAGCATCTCCGACTTCGGCTGGAGGAAATCTTTTTGAAAGTGTTTCCTGAAAAAGGCAGGAAAATGGACCGGTAAGGCAGAGATAGCAGATGACAGCAAGCAAAGGGAAAAGGCAGAGTCAAAGAGAGTGACAGGGGTTATTGTCATGAAACTGAAAGAACCAGACTTTGAGATCGAGAGTCGTAAACATGCAGGATGGGGGGGGGGGGGGGGGGGTAGGGTTAAGATCAGTCTGGGGTTATTGTCATGAAACTGAAAGAACCAGACTTTGAGATCGAGAGTCGTAAACATGCAGGGAGGGGGGGGTGGGGGGGGGGGGTTAAGATCAATCTGGGGTTATTGTCATGAAACGTGAAAGAACCAGACTTTGAGATCGAGAGTCGTAAACATGCAGGGAGGGGGGGGGGGGGGGGGGGTAGGGTTAAGATCAGTCTGGGGTTATTGTCATGAAACTGAAAGAACCAGACTTTGAGATCGAGAGTCGTAAACATGCAGGGAGGGGGGGGGGTAGGGTTAAGATCAGTCTGGGGTTATTGTCATGAAACTGAAAGAACCAGACTTTGAGATCGAGAGTCGTAAACATGCAGGGAGGGGGGGGGGGGGGTAGGGTTAAGATCAGTCTGGGGTTATTGTCATGAAACTGAAAGAACCAGACTTTGAGATCGAGAGTCGTAAACATGCAGAGGGGGGGGGGGTCTAAACTAAACGTTTGCCCAAAAGGCAAAGATATGAAACAAACAAACATACAGCAGAGCATTAGGCTCATGGGGAAAAAATAAATTAAGAACATTTAACCCACAACAATAATTATATATACTGTATATCAAAACATAGGCCTACTCGCTCTGTTAAAGGTGGACCCTGACGGATGAGGTTTTGCAAGAAACACGTCAAGATCACCAAGGATCGGAACACTCTAGCACTTTGCTCTGGTTTCCTAGAAATTAAACCGTCAAAACAGCGATTCCTCCTTGGCGGAGATGCTGGAGAGAGTAGCCATTTTGGATGGGGTGTGTGGAGGTCACTCATTGTGGTTGAAGCGTTTTCTTTTTTTGTAGTGCAGTAAAAAAAAATTGGAGCTATTTCCTTTGTCGTGAGCGAAACTCCTTTAGATAAACTGTATACAATTAAAATAATAAAATAATAAAAAGGCTTGTATTGCGATAATTCCGTGCAAACGATTTGGCGGCCATTAGAAAAGAAACGGCACACGCCTTCTCTTTGGGTGAAAGAATTTGACTTCCAGCACCTCCGCCAAGGAGGAACCGCCGATTTGACGGTTATATGTCTAGGAAACCAGAGCAAAGTGAGTGTTGCAATTTCTGTAAAGGGTGTTTTCCTGGTGATCTTGACGTGTTTCTTACAAAAACTCATCCGTCAGGGTGCCCCTTTAAAACTCACCCCCCCCCCCCCCCCCCCACCCCCCCACCCTCTCTCTCTCTCTCTCTCTCCCGTCCCGTCGTACATGGCGAAAGCCGATACGCGACGTTAAACTGAAATTCCATTCTCTCTCTCTCTCTCTCTCTCTCTCTCTCTCTCTCTCTCTCTCTCTCTCTCTCTCTCTCTCTCTCTCTCTCTCTCTCTCTCTCTCTCTCTCTCTCTCTCTCTCTCTCGTATTAGATATTGGATTAAAGTAACAAAACTACCATTGACACGTATTTGCAAAAAAGCGTACCAAATGCTGTTAAGACAACACGAATTAGGTAAATATAACTGGGTATCAAGTGTTAAAAAAGTATTAACAGAAAATGGTTTTGGATTAGTTTGGATAACGCAGGGTGTAGGAAATGAAAAGGTTTTTCTGTATGAATTCAAACAACGTATGGTCGATTGCTTTAATCAAAACTGGCACGCTGCTATAACTGAAAAAGATAAATATAGTTGGTACCATTCTTTTAAGGACGGATTATATTCTGAAAAATATTTTGATGTATAACAAATAAATGGTGTAGGGATGCCTTTATTAAATTTAGAACGAGAACTCTAGGCTTGTATTCTAACAAATTGTGGTTCACTCGTGATTTGTTTATTAATTCTGTTTGTCCTTTATGTTCTGATGGTTTTGAGGATGAATTGCACTTTTTATTTTCTTGTAAGGAATATAATAAGTTACGCAAAACATGTCTTATATTCACTAAATTCAATTTGCAGAGGTATAATTTTTGTAATTTACTTGCCTCAGAGAATGAAAATGTCATAAAGTGTTATGCTTTGTTTTTAGCTAAAGCTACAAAGCTTAGAAAAGAGTTGGATTGTTGCATATAACTTTGTGCTGCATTACCCGACCTATCCTATTGGTATCTTACTTATTATTGTTGGTTGGTCAGTCTAACAGTTATGCTTTTGTGTAAATTTATTTTTCTCTAGAATCTTTCTATGTATGTAAGGTTTTATTTTATGTTTCTTAAAAAACAAATCTTATGAACTGATTTAGTCGTAGTTAGGCTTATATTATGCTTTAGTTCATGGTTTGTGCTTCCTTGGCATCGGAGCATTGTTTGCTAATGTCAATAAAATTCATTTTTTTTCAATTTCAATTAATTTCAATTTCAACCAATGACCTCTGACCTCTCTGACCTCTCTCTCTCTCTCTCTCTCTCTCAGGGATCCTTGTCTTCTCAAGTCTCTCTCTCTGCCTTCTCACTCTCTCTCTGCAAGCTGTGTGTGTGTGTGTGTGTGTGTGTGTGTGTGTGTGTGTGTGTGTGTGTGTGTGTGTGTGTGTGTGTGTGTGCACGCCGCCCCCGTGCGTGTGTGCATGTGTGTGTGCGCGCGCCGCGCAAGCGAGTACATGAAACATGTAAATGAAGAGAGGAGAGGGTAAAGGAACGGTTTACGGGTTTAGTACTGTTCTTGTGTTTTGCTTATGGGTTTCTTTTTGGCTCACTCGTGTTAACGAAGTGAGTCTATGTTCTCATGATTGTTTGGTTGTGTGTCCTTGTGTGCGTGTGTGTGTGTGTGTGTGTGTGTGTGTGTGTGTGTGTGTGTGTGTGTGTGTGTCTCGCGTCCGTGGTCCTAACTTAAACGTTCGTTTTCTCTTCCTTTCTGGGGTAGGGGTACATAGAAGGGGTACATTGTTCAAACTTTGCATACTCGTAGACATTTATGCAAGCTTTCGAGAAAGATGATTTGCATGATAAATTAACCAATGACCCTGACCTTTGACCTTATACTAATGAAATGTACAGGGATCCTTGTTTAGCAAGTAAGATGCCTTGTCACCACTGCAATTAGTAATTGATTCACGTATCCCCCCCCCCCCCCCCCCTGCATTTCTCGGTTTGCAATTTTCCGTTTTTGCCTTTCTTACCAAACATAAAGCTGTATTTTATGAACCTTTTTAGCTAATAACCTTGTTGGAATACTAACCCTAAAACCCTAGCCCTACCCCTACCCCTCCCTATAAGACGGGAAAACGCAATGAACCACGACTGTGACAAATGGCGCCGTGTACTGAAAGACATAGGGGAGGGGGGGGGGGGGGGGGGGGGTCTATTAGATAATGGCCTAGGGTTAGTATTCCAAAAAGGTTATTAGCTTAAAAGGTTAATAAAATACAGATTTATGTTTGGTAAGAAAGGCAAAAACGGGAAAATGCAATGAACCGAGAAATGCAGGGGGGGGGGGGGGGGGGCACATCTTGACCTTTACCCACGTGGTAATTGTTTTTTGTATCCCCCATCATCCTCATGTCTCTTTCATATTCTAAATGTAATTTTTTTTCTTCTCTTTTTCCATTTTATTCATATATCTTATTGTTTATATTCTGTGTTTTTGTGTATTTCACAAAGTTTGGATTTATCTTTTTTCTTATTTTCTTTGGTTTCCTGATGTATATTTCACTAAGGATTTGAAATGTACCTATTTTTATCAATTTTTCTCTGATAATGTTTAGATCAACCTGTTTATAGTCTTGTACTTGCTAGCCGCCATTCAAAAATGCATGCATAGTACGTTGGCACAGTATAAGCTTTAAGCTTGTTGTTGCCGTTATGCTTGCTTAACATGAATGTATTAATGTCATGTGATTTTTGGTAAATAAAAATCATTTAAACCAGTGTCCTTTATAATTATGCAACTCGAAGTTTTGTTCTATTTTTGGTATGGAGCTTATATAAGCAATCTGGGCTCAGGTGCACCACAGGCTGCCATTTAGTGCCCACTAGCTAACTGATAAATGCCTAGCTAATAGCCAGCTAGCTAACTGTTAAGCAAAGTGGCTAACTGCGTTGCATATGTCAAAACTAGCTGTTAGCTACTTACCTACATGGTAGTGTCAATAGCTGTTAGGTAAGGCGGTAGTTATAAATAGAATTGGGTATTTCCTTCAACCTACTTCTTTTAAAACGAACCCTAGACCTTTTCAAAAGCAGACAAATGCTCTAAAAGTTATATATTGACAACAAACTGCAGGTCTCTTGTACCATTTTCTGTCTGGCTAGCTGTCCGTTTGACTGTCTGTCTTTGTATGTCTCCGTCTGTCTAGTTTTATCTTTCTGATACACACGAGAGAGAGAGAGAGAGAGAGAGAGAGAGAGAGAGAGAGAGAGAGAGAGAGAGAGAGAGAGAGAGAGAGAGAGAGAGAGAGCTTGGAAAGTTGAACTTTATTTTTCAAGGATAAAGATTTTGGGCAACGCCTAGTCTTCCAATCTGTCCTTGATACATATACGAACGTAGAATACAAACATGGCAAGGCATACTATTACACATACATATTTGAACATAAAGGTAGCAAAGCAGGTGGTATTATGATAAAAGATCGGTTGAAATATGGATTTATAAAACTTGCATACGCACTTGCATTATTGTTATGCTCGTGCGTGCATACATGCGTGTAATGCCATACACGCACACACCCGCACGTGCGCGCACATGCAAACATACATGCACATACGCACAGAGATATGTTGAAGCACGTCAAAAGAACTATACATTATAGAACAGGGCAAACAAATGCAGCCCAGGGTATGAAACCGGTAACAATTAGCAATAAAATGTGGACAAGTTTAAACGTTGATTTTAGCATATATGAGGCACATTGTTGGAGAATAGTAAATAAATAAAATGATGTGAATACATCACATCGTCATTAGCAATATAGCGTATCCGGAGATATGACCAACGGGAAAAAAACAAAACTTATGGAGGATCCCCCCCCCCCTATATTTCTCATCTCTCCCCCTCATTTTCACTCTTGCCTTTCTTACCAAGCATTAAGCTGTATTTTATTAACCTTTTTCAGCTAATTATCTTTGTTGAATAATTAATTGCAGTCATGATAAAGGCCATTATCTAATAGGACCTCCCCCCCCCCCCCCCCTATGTAGTGCAGTACACACAACAGCCGCAGAGCATTTTGTCACAGTCCTGGTTCATTGCGTTTTTCCGTCTTGCCTTTATCTTCTACTATTATTGAATGCATGTGTTTAATTATGTAAATGGATGAAAATTAGTGTTAAATATAGCAAACGATAGAGGATGAAGTACTCAATCTGCAGTACGAAAGGCAAGACTGAAAAAGTGGAAACAACCGAGAAATGGAGGAGGGGGGGGGGCGCATCTTTACCTTTACCCGTGCGTCTATGTCTATGAAGGGTGTAAGGTGGGTTTTTTAGTAGAAATAGGCTGCGTGCAAGTTTATGTGTCATCTTTTCAATATGGAGTTGCCATTTTAGTTCGTCATCTATTATCACTCCCAGGACTCGGTGCTAGCGTACTTGGTCTATGGCATTGTTATTAATATGAACATTTAAGATTAGAGGTTCTGTTTGATGTTTTTGTTTTGAGGTAATTACCATGCTTTTGGTTTTTTTAGATGGAGGACCATAAGGTTTGGGCTACACCAAACAGAAACATCATGTAAAGCTGACTGAAGAGAGGTTTGAATCGAGGATAGGTTAGTTGCACTAGAATGGAGAGATGTGTCATCAGTAAAGAGATCACACGAGACACTTAGTCAGTCGATATTGATAAAGGTAGATCATTAATGAATAGGCAGAATAGAAGACAGATCCTTGGGGTACACCAGCCTTTATGATATCAGTGCACGAGTTTGTGCCATTACTAGAGACAAACTGTGTTCTATTAGTAAGATAAGATGCAAAGAAAGAGATCGAGTTTTCGTCTCGTAGACATAGCTTCAGTTAGTTTTAAAAGTAGTATTTCATGATTCACAAGATCAAACGCTTTCTTAAAGACTAGGAATACAGAACCTGACATTTTGCCTTGGTTGATTGCTGAAAGCCATGTATCACAGAGGTGGACTAGGGCAGTTTGACAAGAATGGTGATATCGAAAGCCAGATTGTAAGGGGTGAAACAGGTTATTATCTTCTAGATAGTGCATTAGATGTATATGAATATGTTTTTCTAGCGGTTTAGACAGAACTGAAAGAAGATAGATTGGCCTAAAATTATTCAAGTCAGAAATATCTTTACTTTTAGGCAATGGTATAACTTTTGCTGATTTAAGATCAGGTGGAACTATGTTCTGGTCTAAACATGCGTTGTATATGAAGGTAAGAGGTTATGTTATGTAGGGAATTGAAAGTTTTAAGAGAGAGATACTTATTGTTATCAGGTTCCATTGATTTTGTATTTTTTAGATCTGAGATAAGAGAGCTAACTTCGTGAACAGCCAGTGAAGGTATTTTAAATGAACTGCCAGGTTAGCGTTAGTATTACAGAAGGTTTGAAGAGAAGGTGGTGGGTTATATTCTTTAGCAGTTTGTGATGTATCTGTTGGACTTTGAGACTCTGCTAAATTTATAAAGTAGTTATTGAATGAATCTGGCGACCAGTTAAAGTTATTAGTCTGCTGGCGATTAGACTTATGAGTGATAGTGTTTATGGCTCGCCATAAAGTAGACGTGTCGTTGTTTATAGATACAATTTTGTTGAAGTGTTGTTTCCTGGAGTCACGAATGAGATCATTGACTTTGTTTCTTAGTTTGTTCAATTCTGATTCAGAGCTTACACGCTCCAGTTGCTTTTTTGTTGTTGCTTTAACATCATCAGGTAGTGAATCAATGTGGATGGAGGGATGGAAGTTCAGTTTAACGTCGCGTATCGGCTTTCGCCATGTACGACGGGCTGAACAAACCAACCAGGGTATAAACAAAAATTTATGTTCCTGAATCACTGTCTTAGCCAAAAGGCCGAGAAGCGATCAGGATTACTGTGAATCAATGTTTTCTTTCTTCAGCAATTTGTATTTCAGAGAGAGAGAGAGAGAGAGAGAGAGAGAGAGAGAGAGAGAGAGAGAGAGAGAGAGAGAGAGAGAGAGAGAGAGAGTGTGTGTGTGTGTGTGTGTTTGTGTGTGTGTGTGAGGAGAGAGAGAGAGAGAGAGAGAGAGAGAGAGAGAGAGAGAGAGAGAGAGAGAGAGAGAGAGAGAGAGAGAGAGAGAGAGAGAGAGAGAGAGAGAGAGTTCAGCATTCATTAATGCGACTGTTCAAGTGACAAAACCTTAAGAGGGCCTATAGGTGATGGTATTTCGAAGGAAGTGTTGGGGGTCAGTGAACATGTTTCGGTGCTATCACATACACTATAACACGTGTTATAGTGTCTGTGGTGCTAGGGTGGAGGGGGTGGTGTAGTGATGATTGTCTAGAGAACCTTTAAA
>CM065687.1:34739205-34844205 GCA_017654935.2 Phymorhynchus buccinoides | reverse complement strand
GACATTTGTAAATACAAATATGGTGGGAACAATACTGGAGGCAATGCCCGGAGGCAGTACGAAACCAATAAAGTCCCGATTTTTATATTAATACAGATAGGTGTAGCGGTAACCACGCCTCGGTTAAACCTCATCGGCTATGGCACCGCTACAAGTATTTAATATTGATTTTACGTGTTTTCAGTCCTTCTTATAGCTGGTAAAAAATCTTATTTTGACCAAGTGTTGCTCCCATACACATTGAAAACGAGGCATCACTTTAAAGAGCAGCCTCGATCGTATACGAGGTAAGTCTAAATGCGGACCACATCGACCCAGAAAAAAACAAGGGACTTAATCCAGCCGGCTCTGTGGGTCTGTAAGGCTTTTAACATTCTGTCATTCATAAATAGATCGTCCTTTTAACGAGACTGTCGATTCTCCTTTCTTTTACTCCTTATCGACGGCTAAAGGCAAACAAAAGAACTATTGTCAAACAGGCAAGCTTCGTACGCACAATATTGACAGCGCCAACGGTCAGAAACTCAGTGAACCTGAGAACATAATTATCAGAGAGAATACTTAATTAGTTGTTCTATCAACAGCAAAAGCAAAACAGAGCAAAGTATAAAAAAAAAATGTTTTTAAAAACAAGAGGAAAAGCCTTCAAGGCTCGCTCGCTTTGCGCTTTTGACTATTATATCTAAATGCCAGAGAGAGAGAAGCCAAATCTGATAATTTTCACGTATGAGTTAATATGACACCTGTTGGACTATGGGTAAAGGTAAAGATGTGCCACCCCCCATGCATTTCTCGGTTAATTGTATTTTTCCGTTTTTGCCTTTCTTACCATACATAAAGCTGTATTTTAGGAACATTTTTAGCTAATAACCTTTTTGGAATACTAACCCTAACCCTAGCCCTAACCCTAACCCTAACCCTACCCCCCACCGTATAAGACAGAAAAACGCAACGAACCACAACTGTGACAAATCGCGGTGTACTGCAGTACATAGTGGGGGGTAGGGTTAGGTTTAGGGCTAGGGTTAGGGTTAGTATTCCAAAAAGGTAATTAGCTAAAAATGTTCCTAAAATACAGCTTTATGTATGGTAAGAAAGGCAATAACGGAAAAATACAATTAACCGAGATAGGTAGGGGGGGTGGCACATCTTGACCTTTACCGGACTATGCATCATAATACCCAAAATAATGACCGCACGGAGAGAAGTGAAACCCTATTAATTTTTGTAACGACAAAATTGACATCAACAGGACTGCCGCACACAATAAAGGTGTTGCATGAAATGAAAGTGACTGTCGTGTCTGCTGAGTCCTAGAGTACTTCTTTTTAGCGAAACATGATCGGAATCCTATTCCGGTAGTCACATAATGAGAGAATTGAAGAGAGACACTTGACACTTGACACTTGACAATGTTTTAATTGCCATTGACAATACAATCTTCATGGCAAGGGGACACGTGATTTGAAATTAACTAATAATCAAAGCAAGCGGAAAAAGTATAATTATAAGAATATAACAAACAAAAGGAAGCATCATATTGACAGCACCCGCCAGTCATACAAGTCAAAGCAACTATTTATGCAAAGCGAAACGACAGTGTAAATTGAAACTTCCACACACTTCTCACATATAAATGCACCCACTCATGCAGGCTCACCTCTGCGTGCGCATACGCCCGATCGCGCGCACACACACACACACACACACACACACACACACACGCGCGCGCGCGCGCGCGCGCACACACGCGCGCACACGCACACACGCACACGCACGCAGAGAGAGAGAGAGAGAGAGAGAGAGAGAGAGAGAGAGAGAGAGAGAGAGAGAGAGAGAGAGAGAGAGAGAGAGAGAGAGAGAGAGAGAGAGAGAGAGAGAGAGAGAGAGAGAGAGAGAGAGAGAGAGAGAGAGAGAGAGAGAGAGAGAGAGAGAGGGAGAGAGAGGGAGAGAGAGGAGAGAGAGAGAGAGAGAGGGAGGGAGAGAGGGAGAGAGAGAGAGAGAGAGAGATGGAAGGAGAGAGAGAGAGGGGGGGGGAGAGAGAGGGAGAGAGAGAGAGAGAGAGAGGGAGAGAGAGATGCAGACAGAGACAGAGAGAAAGACAGGGAGAGACAAACAGACAGAGAGATTGACCGACGGACAGGCAGACAAACAGACAACCAACAGACGTTCTTCTTCTTCTTCTTCGATCGCTCAGACAGTTTCCTGCCAATTATGAGCGCAAATGCGTCATGCTGCCGTTATGCGCCTAAGATATAGCTAGAGCTAGCCCCAGCAATATATTTGTTTAAGTCCGACTTCGGCTGGAGGAAATCTTTTCGAAAGTAGTTTCGTGAAAACAGGCAGGTGAATGGACCGGTAAGGCAGAAAGATAGTAGATGACAGTAAGCAAAGCGAAAAGGCAGAGTAAAAAAAGAGTGATAGATCAGAGGAAGTTACAAGCACATAACTTCCAGAAGGTGGGGGAACTATTTATACAAAAGCCCCCCCCCCCCCGGTATCCCCACGGGGGGAACAATAGACGTGAAATCTTATAATACGTTTCGGTTATCTTGATAATTATTAATTTCGGTACAGTTAAAACCACCATCATTGCCCATTAGGCCTATTAGGATAGACCAAAGGATCGGTAAAAGAATGGATTTATCAGTTCATCATAAGATGATAATTATTCTTGTCCAAGTTGCTTCTTTGGCTTTTTAGCACAAAGGACGTGTGTTAAGTCCATTCGCGGTCATTAAGTCCTCTCGCGGACATTAAGTCCTCTCGCGGATACCATGATCTACAATAAGCCTAGGGTCTCCCATAGCCATATATATTCTTGATCAGCATGTCCCAACCTATTCAGATCCTGAAGATTGAACCGCCAGTGCAAACCTCCGCCAAGGAAGACTCACAAAACCGAAATTTCCTTCCTTCATGTCCAATCTGTATCTCATGAACAAGTGGGTGGAAGGCTTCAGATTTTGTGTGGTAATGTAACATGGCGAGTAAAGTAATGAAATAAATTCTTGCATTAAAAAAGAAGAAGCAGAAACAGGGTCATTTTAGACTAATGTGCACATAAGGATAAACAGTGCGTGAGAGGACTTAACAAACGTGGTTTTACTTCATTTAGTTTATGCATTGTGGTAAACGATCTTCTCAGTGTTACTGTTAGTATCATTATCCTTCTCGTCAATTGTTTTACGTGAAAAGTGTTACCCCTTTACAATACGTATCAATAACTTGGGATATCTTAGTTTGTTTTAAACAATAATTGCCATTTTTAACACTTTTATGATATGAATATGGTAGGACTATTATTTTACACAAACACAACACAAGACACAGACACAGACCAAGGGGGGAGGGAGACAGAGAGAGAGAGAGAGAGGGAGAGAGAGAGAGAGAGAGAGAGAGAGAGAGAGAGAGGGAGATAGAGAGAGAGAGAGAGAGAGAGAGAGAGAGGGAGAGGGAGAGAGAGGCAGGGAGAGAGAGATGTAAACAACAGAGAGAGAGAGAGAGAGAGAGAGAGAGAGACAGAGAGGAGAGAGAGAGAGAGAAAGAGAGCCTAAATAAGAGAGGAGAGAGAATGAGTAAGACAACAGAGAGAGAGAGAGAGAGAGAGAGAGAGAGAGGGAGAGAGAGAGAGAGAGAGAGAAACACGAATTTAATAAGCCAGATGCCAGGGAGTGCTAAAAACCATGTAAAGCCTAGCATCGGCCGGGGTCATATCCCTGGGTGTTGTTCAAGCTACAACTGCGAAGGGTATAATGCCATAAGGTACTATCAACAAAGGAATTTAAGGAAAGCTAATAATACCTTCTGGCAAAAAACCTTCGTGAGTGAACGCGGGAGATTACCTATTGGAACGAGAGAGAGAGAGAGAGAGAGAGAGAGAGAGAGAGAGAGAGAGAGAGAGAGAGAGAGAGAGAGAGAGAGAGAGAGAGAGAGAGAGAGAGAGAGAGAGAGAGAGAGAGAGCATACGGTCTGTGAACTCCATTTTTATGAACCCACGGACAGACTTTCATGAACAACCCTCGAAGCTAAACAGGTGAGTGGATTATTATGACACCTCTCCAAGATGCCACCTAATAGGTTTCATAATTATACACGACAGTGCTGCGAGATTTATGGACAGGCTGTCGCTATGAGAGGCATTGAACAACAATGGAAAACATTTACATAGACATATAACCACATAGCCAACGTTTATCATTTTATTGTTGTGCTTTCTGTCCAACTACAAACTGAAGGTCAACTGAGTGACCTCTAGACTATGTGTCTGCCTCATGTGACTCGATCAGGTCGTGACGTTTCACCTCATTTGCATACCATCTAACTCGATCAGTCTGACTCAGTCGGGCCCAGTCAGGTGACAGGGCCGAATAGGGCGGGTTCTAAATTTCACTGATCGAGTCTGATCGAGTCAGATGGCTTGTGACCTCTTCTGTGCGGGAAACAAAATTTGATCTACGTCACGACCTGATCGAGTCATATGAAGCAGTCGCATAGTTTGTCTCCAGCTTTACAAGGTACTACGAACGACGGCTTCATTAGACTCATTAGACAATGAGAGACTTAGTGCGATTTTTCTCACGCCAGAGGGCATGACGCTCGTGTGGGGCTAATCATCTCTATATTATTAGTTAGGGATAAAGAAAGAGAGAGAGACAGTGAGTGGTCCTACCATCACTCTCTCTCTCACTACGCCCAAGTAAGAAAATCGCGTGATAAGCCACTAGTGCATTGACTGCCCTCTGGCGTGAAAAATATCGCCATAGGTTGACCATTGTTCTCTGCAACAACAACAAAACTGGCTTTGTGGTCAGCAGCCGTTATAGAACTATTGACGTGATTGTAACTGTGTGACAATGCATGAGAAAACCTAGAGGTCTCATGCAACAGGCCTAGTATAATTTTAAACAAAGAGGGGGAAACTAGAGCGTTAAAACGCTATATCACCAGCTGCGCCACAGCAGTTTCGGTTCCAGTGACCTTGACCTTTGACTAATGACTATCACTATTTTTTAAAACTTGGCTTATATATCCTAACAACCTAACCTCACGCAAAATTTGAAGGCCCTGGTCTGTCCCTCTCTTCAAACGCTATCGTGTTGAAATACTCAGAGATGGGAATTGTCCGCCAAACAGCAAATTTCCGCCGACATGATATTGCTTTACCGTCAACAACAAAAAAGAAGTCTGTCCGCCCCCCAAAAAAACAACCAAAAAATTAACTAAATGTAGCCATTCTAATGCTGTTTTAGGGCTTCAATTACCAAACAAAAGCTCCAACATTACCCCCTGGACCCCCACTTTTTTTTTTTACTTTTCCATTTCCCATGCCTGATACATAGACACAATATATACAAACATAGTCAGTCAGTGACAACCCCCCCCCCCCTCCCCCCGTGGGGATATCGGGGGGGGGGGGGGGGGGGGGGGGGGGGGGGGGTCTTTTGCATAAATAATTCCCCCACCTTCTGGAAGTTCTGTGCTTGTAATTTCCTATAATCTGTCACTCTCTTTGACTCTGCCTTTTCCCTTTGCTACCTACTATCTTTCTGCCTTTCCGGTCCACTTGATTCTCTGTATTCTTTTTATAAAAAAACCACTTTTCAAAAAGATTTCTTCCAGCCGAAGTCGGACACGCTGGGCCTAATAATGCCTTACTAAGTTAGGCGCATAACGGCAGCATGACGCATCTGCGCTCATAATTGACAGGAAACTGTCTGAGCGATCGAAGGAGGAGGAGGAGGAGGAGGAGAAGAAGGAGCCAGTCAGCCAGGAACAGACAAACATCACTGAAAACCTTCACTTCACAGCTGGTAAAAAAAAAGAGAAAAAAAGTCAACAACACTAATATAATAATAAATGTACAGCTCAGGCGGATCCGTGAGAGAAATGAGACTTTGTCATGATTTTGAACAACTACACGACAAGTGTAAAGTGACGTTATTTTATTCACAACTGAGATAAAAATAACAAAACAACAACTATGGATATTTCGGCGAATGCGCTTTTTTTTCCTTTTGCTGTTTGCTGTTTGCCTGTGTGTGTCTATGTTGATAAAGGCGCATTCACCAAAATATCCAGTAATTTTGCTTTGTCTCTTGTGAATACAATAACGTCACTTTACACTTGTCGTGTAGTTGTTTGTTTGTGGTATGTTCCAGTGACGATGCTGTCTGTTTCAGTTGGTTTTTGTCTCATAATTTAGAGCTTATCGATTCTCAATGTGCCCCCCCCCCCCACCCCCTGCATTTCTCTTTTCATTCTATTTTTCCGTTTTTGCCTTTCTTACCATACATAAAGCTGTATTTTAGGAACATTTTCAGCTAATGACCTTTTTGGAATACTAACCCTATCCCTAACCCTAGCCCTAACCCTAACCCTACCCACCACCCTATAAGACGGGAAAACGCAAGGAACCACAACTGTGACAAATCGCGGTGTACTGCAGTACATAGTGGGGGGTAGGGTTAGGGTTAGGGTTAGTATTCCAAAAAGGTAATTAGCTGAACATGTTCCTAAAATACACCTTTATGCATGGTAAGAAAGGCAAAAACGGAAAAAATAGAATTAACCGAGAAATGTAGGGGGGGGGGGGGTGGCACATCTTGACCTTTACCCATCTTTTGAAATTCAAACCATCGTCAGCTACCAGTGGGGGCCTTGGAACCCTCCCCCCCCCTGCCCCCCTTCCATACCCAATTGATCCGCCCCTGATTTAACACTTCTGAGTAAGGAATATGTACTTTTAGGCTTATTTTGTTTATGTAGACCTACTCTGCATGCATATTTAACAGGCTAAAGACTGATATCGATTCAAAGTTTGAATTAATTCTGTGTTTCTATCTACTTACAAAAAAAGAAGTAGTAGAAATTCATCTTCTTTTTCGATCGCTCAGATTCCCGTCAATTAAGAGCGCCGATGCATCATGTTGCCGTTATGCGCCTAGCTAAGAAATAGGCCCAGCAAGTCCGACTTTAGCTGGAGGAAATCTTTTTGAAAGTGTTTCTTGAAAAAAATAAAAGGCAGGAGAATGGACCAGTAAGGCAGAAAGATAGTAGATGACAGTAAGCGAAGGGGGAAGGCAGAGTCAAAGAGAGTGACAGATTAGAGGAAGTTACAAGCACATAACTTCCAGAAGGTGGGGGAACTATTTATACAAAAGACCGTCCGGTATCCCCACGGGGAGAGTAGAAATAAGGTGCCAAAAACTCCGTTTTTTTGTTGTGTGTTTTTTGGTTATCACTCGTTGTCCATTTTAATTAAACAAGAATGAAATGTACCCCCCCCCCCCCCCACCGTGGGGATACCGGGGGGGGGGGGGGCGGCTTTTGTATAAATAGTTCCCCCACCTTCTGGAAGCTCTGTGCTTGTAGCTTCCTGTAATCTGTCACTCTCTTTGACTCTGTCTTTTCCTTTTGCTTACTGTCATCTACTATCTTTCTGCCTAACTGGTCCATTCTCCTGCCTTTTTTCAAGAAACTCTTTCAAAAAGATTTCCTCCAGCCGAAGTCGGACTTCCTGGGCCTATTTCTTAGGCGCACAACAGCAGCATGGCGCCT
This sequence comes from Phymorhynchus buccinoides, assembly GCA_017654935.2. Classification (NCBI taxonomy): domain Eukaryota; kingdom Metazoa; phylum Mollusca; class Gastropoda; order Neogastropoda; family Raphitomidae; genus Phymorhynchus; species Phymorhynchus buccinoides. The sequence continues at coordinate 34,836,645 of CM065687.1, read as the reverse complement.
TTGCGCTCATAATTGACAGGAAACTGTCTGAGCGATCGAAGAAGAAGAAGAAGAAGAAGAAGAAATTTTCAATGGCTTAGGTTACTTGCAACATTATAGACAAGAAGAGATCAATCAAAATGGAAATAGCGAAAGACAAAATCGTTCATCTTAAAGACCCACCACGTCACGTGTCAAAATCACGTTTTCGCGTGTTTTCCCTCTTAAAGCTAGTAAGAAATCTTATGAAATCTTCCTAGCATAAGAGGGAATGTGACACGTGACGTGGGGGTCTTTAAAGAATAAAAACAAAAATCTAACCACGATATGATGCACTGATTCCAAAAACAAAATGTCGATGGTTTTGCAGTTCCGCCTTGCCTTTAGGTAACATACTTTGATTGTCATCATGATTTTGCGTAAACCGTTTTAGCATTGCATGATTCGTTTATTTTTCAAGTTAAATAATACATGATTTGTTCCTTTCGATTTGGTAATTTTATAATGCAGGTCTGCTGATCTTGTGTGTTAATTAAGACTTGTGAACATGCGTTTTGTTAATAACCTGATATGGCTGGTACCCACGTGTCGTCATATCCGGCCACAAGAAGCGCCATATTATGGGAGACCGCCATCTTAGTCCTTACCTTTTTTTGAAAAATGCTAGATCGATGCTGCGTATTTGGCTGTTCCAATTCGAAACTTATCTAAATTGTATTTATAACATCTGGATGTTTTCTTTACACGTTTAAATAACATTTTCACTTTGTTTACACACAAATAAGGACTAAGATGGCGACACTTCCGTTGGAAGGGTCGAGATGCGCACGCAGGTGGGTTGGAGCCATAGTAGTATTGTTTAAAAACAGACCGCACAATAATGAATGCTTTATTTACAGAGTAGCTTAAGGCTTGCATCACTGGGTTTCTCTTTCAAACTATTCAAATGCATAATCTTGTTTATCTTGTATATGTGACATGCCTTATTATTGAACTTATTGCGAAAACTAGGGGACACTTATTGATATAGTACCTCCTAAGGATAGAGATCTCTATCTCAAGGGTGCTGTAAAACATTCAACATGGATACTGCTGGTAGAGGGCTATAACTGTATACTACAATTATAAAGATAAGGTTCTATACCTTTGGCTTAATAGCAAAAAAGATTTTTTTTTCCAAAGAATAACAAGACCTGTTACGGAATTCGTACCACCTAGTTACTGATATCGTACCAGGGGGTTCATAGCGCTAACTCAACGGTAGGATACATGTGGCTTGGCTTTAACAAAAGGTCATTCTTTCTTCTAAATGTTCCAGTTAGTGTCTGTGACGTCAAAATAATTATTAAGTGTATGCCATTTTCTCATCAAAAGTTTGCTGTCACATAAAACAGGCTTCTGAATGCCTTTTATTTTTGGGGCTGCGCCATTCAAAAGACGTAGGAGGTACGAATTAGTCAGTGACTATGGCCCAATTATGATTGCTTTGAATATTTTAATTTACAAACTGGACAACATTGACCCAAACACTTGGCATTTCCAGTTTTAACGTCTGTATTGGTGCATTGAATAACAAACAAAAAGGCGTTACCCAAAATTACATCAAATGCTGCAGCTGCCAAAATGAAATTTCGTTCGCCTTGCAAAGGGTTTTCCGCTTTGTTGCTTTTTTGGTTGTGATAAAATACTTCCCTTCCCCTGTCCAAACTTCACACAGAGATATTGACCCTCAATCTTTTACCGTTTAGTAGGAAACCATGTGGTAGGCCTTAACACGGGTGCAACTCCCCAAAATGAAAAAAAACCCTGAAAGGCAGGGGTCCTTCGTATAGAACCAAGATAGAACAACCAAGTTCAAAACGCCCCAAATCGCGTGTGGTCAATTTCAATTAAAAAACCACTGAAGTTCAGTTTCTGGTAAAATTAAAAATGCTGAAATCAGTGTAAAATAAGTAGCACCCATGGGCCTACGAATTGCGTGACAGGTACTATATTAATAAGCCTAATTACTTGCATTAAAAAAGGTTGAAAATAATATAAAATAGAGATTATGCCATTTATATTATTATTTTTGTATTTTTTATTATACAAGTTCTTAGTTTTCGCAACTGATGAGTTCCATAAGTCAATGGACTATCTGAAGATAGTCCGTTTTGACTCTAAGCCATCGACTGATTTTATAGCAGTCGTTATGCATGTATATACACACACAGAAAAAGAACTGTCTGAGGTTTTATTTGCAACGATTTCGTGGTTTATTTGTTCACTTGTTCTCCAACACAGATGCACGATTTGTTTTGGCTGCACGTGCCCGAATGTTTCATTGTCAAAGTCATAAAATGTCAGCAAGATTTATTGTCGGTTTTCTCGGTGGTTTGGGGAGTTTTGAGAATATAAATCGTGGATGAGTAGAATATTATTGTGTGTGTGTCCTTTCTTGCTGAAATCTTTCTTCTTGAATTTCTAAGCCTTAGTTTTTGCCATAAAAAAAGTTATCGAAATGGTATTGGCGTTGAATCTCGATGTGGTTCCCCCCCCCCCCCCCCCCCCCCCCCCCCCCCCCCCCCCCCCCCCCCCCCCCCCCCCCCCCCCCCCCCCCCCCCCCCCCCCCCCCCCCCCCCCCCCCCCCCCCCCCCCCCCCCCCCCCCCCCCCCCCCCCCACCCTCCTCTTCAGGAAAACAACCTCAATCTAATGGTAACCCTATCCCTTACCCAAGCAAAAGTAAAAACGTTGCTTCTCATTAAAGAAAATCTTCAGAGAAATTTTCGGAAATTTGGTATGGGCTAGCAATACTACCCTCTTGCCAAAGTGAGTAGAAAGGAAGGTGCTCAACACTTCTCTAATTATTATTCTAATTCTGATCGCTTCTCGGCCTTTTGGCTAAGACAGTGATTCAGGAACATAAATTTTTGTTTATACCCTGGTTGGTTTGTCCAGCCCGTCGTACATGGCGAAAGCCGATACGCGACGTTAAACTGAACTTCCTTCTCTAATTTCCTTTCTTGTGGACTTTAGATACTTTCCCTCCAACAACTGAACCTCACCACACACACCAAACAAAATTGATATAAATTAAGGTACATGTGGTTGCAAAACATAACGTTATTCATTGCCCCCTTGGGTCACTGAAAGCACGTGCTTATGTTGGATGATTTGGGCGTGTCGCGTGCAAATTTGCAGCTCGTCAAGTGCAGTTGTAGTGCACGCGCACTATAACTTCACTTGCGCTCCAAGTGTCAAGTGTACTATCCGGGACAGAACATATTAGTTAAATTTTGTTACGGAAAAAGTGATATTTTCATTCTTCAAACCCCCTATAGAGACAGCACTTTTTCCGTCTAAGATCGTTCAGATAGTGTTTTGATACACTCTCATAGTAGCGAGCTGCAAATTTGGCGGACCGGGGTAGAGGAAGGGGTGGGTGGGGTTAGGAGCGGACAGGGAAGAAGCAAGAGGAAGATAAGAACCCCTTCGCAACATAAAACAGAAGAAGATAATAAATGAACTCCCACTGACATCCATCTTCCTCTCTGCTTGTATAATGATATGGGTTTTTTTTCTTTCTACATACCATCACGTCGACACTCAGTGGAAGAAAAGAGCCAGCATGGTACTAAGAGGGAAAAAACCCACTCACCGACTCTAACCCCCAAAAGGGTTTAAAGGTCAAGGGTCAAGGCTGCGGCCAGGATTGTCTAGGTTACATTACGTATGAACTCCCCCCCCCCCCCCCCCCCCCCCCCCCCCTCCCCCCCCCCACCCCCCCCCAGCTGTGCACGGGCCACCACGACCGTCAGTACCACGGCTGTCAGATGAACGACTGTCAGACTCAGAGCACGGCCGTCAGAATTTAGAAAGACAGGCAGACACGAAGACACACATATCTGAAATAGTGTCTTCTGAACATAACTCTGTTTTTCACGTTACACTAGTTAAAGTGAACCAGTCTGTTAGAAATGTTTGTAGAATACAAATGGTGAGTGAAAAGCGCATCGAGTTGCTTAACAAGATTATTATTATTATTATTATTAGAACATTTAGGACGCCTAATCAATTTAATGCCCTAGGCGTTTACAATATAAAAATATAATATACACATATAACACCACATATAATAATATTTAACATATAGCATAAAGAATGGGAAATAAAAATTACACAAACACCCAAAGGCGGTCAGACAGACATAGAATTACACACGCGTGCACGCAAGCGCACACCCACCATGATTCACCCCCCCCTCACACTTTTTCACCCACAAATAATTATATGCGCTCACCAAGCACAGACGTTCACTCTCAGACATTCACATTATGCGCTATATAAGCATTATTATTTATTTATTTACGTCCTCTCGGTTAGTTAGTTAGTTAGTCTGTTATAGTCCCGTCAATAGCTATGGTTATCTCAGGACTGTCACCGCATAAAGTTCTACCACGTATAGCAAAACACAAATCCATGAATCTTAACAACGTACAAAACCTGTCAAACAAAAAATGTAGTACAATTCATAACATGACACTTTCATCATTATACCCTATAGCACATAAGTCCACACAGTGCTGGAAACGTGGAGCCACCTACTCTCATTTATCGGATCCAGGTTATAAAAAAAACAGTAAAAAAGGATAACAAATACATACTAGTAAGCTAAAATACATGAAAAAGGCTATATAAGCAAATATGCACTGCAGAATGGACAACAGGTGCCCACTCAAGTGCGCAATTATCACGCGTGGACAATCTCATACATGATTCTCCCCCAACCTGGCATGTCATAAATTCTCCCCCTAAGGAAAAATCTCTCCCTCTCATACATGGAAGGGTTTTATAGAAAAAACATGCAGGTGAATCCTTTCTCCAATAAGGCAGAAATGAAGTAGACTCTTTTTCTAGAAAGATTCTCCCCCTAAAAAGAAGAGAAAAGGCTTCTAGTCCCTCTCAGAGTGATTCTCCCCCTAGGGGAAGTCTACTCTCAGCATAGAACTTCCCTCCTTTCTCTTTTTCTACTATTTCTCTCTGAAAGACCCCCCCTATCCCCACTCTTTTTCTAGGGCCCTAACCACATAAGCCAGCCCCTAAGCCGTTGCCCGCCTCCTACGACGAGGACGTGTGGTTGGACTTTAGGAGGCTGCTACCCTACTCTCTCGTAACCCCTCCTCCCCCCCCCATAAAGTTGCAGCTAACAGTTAGTTATGCACACTTCTGGAAGTTGTTCAAAACTCTGTAACTTCCTCTCTCTCCGTCACTCTGTTTCTCTCTCTCTGCCTTTTCTCTTTCAAACACTGTCATCTACTATCTTTCTGCCTTACTCGTCCATTCTCACTGCGCTTTGTTTCACAGAAACACTTAATCAAAAAGATTGAATCTCCCATAGCGAAGTCGGACACCAAAGGCCTAGCTATTTCTTAGCTTAGGCGCAAAACGGCAAAAGCATGACGCATCTGCGCTCATAATTGACAGGAAACTGAGCGATAGAAGAAGAAGAGGAGCTAACAGGCATAGTTATGCACACTACGCGTAGATGTTCAAAACTCTCTCTCACCCTCTCTCTCCGTCTATCTGTGTGTCTCTCTCTCTCTCTTACCAAACACACATGCATACACACTCATAACACAACTCGTGTAAACGCATGTGTTTGTTTAAACGCATACACTTAAACAAACACATACAGGCCTATGCATACATACAAACACACTGCAAACGTTTCAGCGCATTCTGACAGCCGTGAGGCTATCGTCGGCTCTAACAGACGTGATAGTTTGGTCATTATGACGTCACTGATACGAAGCCGCCAAAGATTAAACAAATTCTGAGAGTCGTGATTCTGACAGTCGTGGCGTTCCCCACTGTGCAACAAACTTGAGAATCCTTGACCTTCATTCACGTGAACCTTGATGACCCCGAAAAAGAACCGTCAAAGCAGCCGGTGATAGAACTAGAAGGCGGTGCTGACCAAGAAAAAATTCCACCCATTGATAACTTTATCCCAGGGAAGGTAGTTCATTGACTAGAAAGCACTGACACAGCGACACAAAGGAAAGTGGGAGGGGGGGGGGGGGGGGGGGGAAGAGACGTAATGATGTTGATGTGGTTGGGGGGAGGGGGGGGGGGGGGTAACACAACGAGAAGAGGTGAAACACGAGATTATTATTAGGCTAGGTGTGGCGTGAATGATGGAGAGAGAGAGAGGGGGGGGGGGGGGGGGGGGGGGGGGGGCAGGCAGGAAGGGAGAGAGACACTAGACACTTTGATTGCCACTATTAGCCAAAGGAGAGAAAGACAGATGTCATAAGACAGACAGTGGCAGAGAGAGATATAAAGACAGAATGAAAACAACCAACCAACCATTATTTGTATTTTCATAAATTATTTAATGTGGCGGTACCATAGCCGATGAGGTTTAACCGAGGCGTGGTTACCGCTACACCTATCTATATTGTTAAAAACTCGGGACTTTACTGGTGTTGCACTGCCTCTGGGCGTTGCAGCCAGTATTGTTCCCACCATCTTTGTATTTATAAATGTCCCATATGTGTCTATGACCGAGAGGACATAAAACACCATTTTTCATTCATTCAACAAACTCACTGAAATATGTATTGATACAAAAAAGATTCGGGACATTACTGGTGTTGCACTGCTTCCGGGCGTTGTGTCCAGGATCGTCCCCACCATCTTTATATCTACTAGTGTCCCATATGTATCCGTTCCATCCAACAAACAAAAACACGATACACCGTCATTCTCATGAAATGTTCTTTATTCAAAAAGAAAAAAAAAAAGATATTGATGGCAAACACATAAAACACATGATCCACACCAATACCCAAAAGACAAAACACGACAAAACAACAACAACAACAACGCGATTCCCCCCCCCCCCCCCTTTCCTTGTTGTCGTTTATTAAACAGACTTCACTACAGGAACAAACATAAACAGATACTGGATACCAAACCAAACCAAAACTTGACATGCTGGAGCAAAGATTACACTTGACGAAAGAATTAGCTGTCATAATATAAATAATGTTCATAGTCGTACATGTAATAGAGACTACACCCAATACAGTTTGGACCTGGTGATGAAATGACATTGGCTGGCAATTACAGACACAGACAATACAAAAAAAAGTAAATGAACCAGCAGGAGTGTGACTACCATGTCAAAACTCAAAACGTTAGAATATGTACTTTTACACCAATATGTAATGTGTGTGTGTGTGTGTGTGTGTGTGTGTGTGTGTGTGTGTGTGTGTGTGTGTATGTGTGTGTGTGTGTGTGTGTGTGCAGAAAAGTCCAGAAAAGCAGAGAAGTCAACAGAAACAGAACATACAGCTAAGACAAACACAATTTTACAAGCAATGAGAGGATTCCAAAATACAAAGACAATTTCTGTAACACCCAGAGCAAACTACAATATTTTAAGGACAGACAAACAGAGAAACACACAGAGCTATTGCACTTCAATTTTCAAATTTCTCATTCCCTCATTACGCATATTAGCACTTCAAAGAACTATTTTAAAAAAAAATCAATAACCAACAATCAAAAACAAACCTATCCTGAATACTGATTTCACGACAATATAACGAGCCTCTGCAACAAAGTCAACTAACAAAATCAGCAACAGCACTGTTCAAAATGAACGATTGACAGATATCTGAGAGAGTTTACAAAGTATATCTTGAATACAGACATTTCTATCTGTGCCGGAAAGGTTACTGTTTTGCCAAGATTTGCTGGCTGAGTCTGTCTACAATAAACTTTATTCAAATTAATTCATGAACTTACGATTTTTTGAATAATTTAAATGATTTGAGGGTTAAAATATAACCCGCACCCCAAGAACAATGCAATCTTAATTCTAAGCATAAAAAACCCAACTTCAATGCATTTTGCGTGACAGTGTGTGCACTACCTGTGTGATCTGATGAGTTTTGTGAGCGTAACAACCACGATCATCGATCAGTACAGCAAAGCCAGAGTGATTCGATGCAGCAACCAAATTTCTGGAGTCTACTCTCATAGTACTCGACCACATTCAAATAAAAAGAATGACCCGTTTTGATTTGCTGAAAAGCATTGGTGGTGAACAGATTTGGTCTTTTCTAATTTCATGCGCTTATCTAAAAAGAAAAAGAGCATCTTTCATTCTGGATTTTTTTTTTTAAAAACCAAAACACCATAAATACAGAGAAACGCAGCTCATTTTAGTACAGACATCTGATCTGTGATTTCTGAATGCTTTTTAGTTCTTTTCTCCTTTGTTACTCAGTCGGTTACCTGTGAGAAGAAGACAGAAAGATGTGCCAAAAAGAGAACAAAAAGTATGGACACAGACAGCGCAGCAGTCGACAAACAAAACAGAATTCAATAAAAAAATTAAATTTTTTTAAAAATCATGTACAAGCAATGTTCTATCAATTCAAACATGAAACATCTGTCGTGACATTCACTGAACGGACGTGACTCGAATGACATGGGAAAACCATGCAGCCTATCATACACACACGACTAAGGGACTTTATTGAAAACGTGCAGCTTTGACACACTTCCATACATTTTACGTCTCCTTCCACACTTCGATTGTCAACACACACGTTTTCATCAGAACAACACGACAAAGACACGACATAACATTTTACTAAAAAAAATAAATAAAAAAAAATAAAAAAAATTGGGTGGCGCACCTCTGGCTGCGACGCTCTCTCCAGGTGGGAGCAACCCGAATTTCACAGAGACGCCTCTGTGACTATAAAGTACCTAATACCTAACAAATACTGGACAAGAAACGCAAGTATTAAAACATGCCGGAATGGACAAAACATGACGCCAAAGAAATATAACATTACTGGAATCAAAACCAATACTGACACACGTGTAAGATTCATAAAGCAAATGTGCACCCGTTTATTATGGTCACTAAAGCTTGTTCTCAGTTAAACAAACTATTGGTTTGCAAATTCAGGTTATCGACTTGCAACTGAAGACTGGTTCATGATCTAGTTTGTTGAGATTATCATTAAGTCATTCAATGTATTTGTTTATTAATTAAAGACCAAACAATATTTGAGAGAGAGAGAGAGAGAGAGAGAGAGAGAGAGAGAGAGAGAGAGAGAGAGAGAGAGAGAGAGAGAGAGAGAGAGAGAGAGAGAGAGAGAGAGAGAGAGAGAGAGAGAGAGAGAGAGAGAGAGAGAGAGAGAGAGAGAGAGAGAGAGAGAGAGAGAGAGAGAGAGAGAGAGAGAGAGAGAGAGAGAGGAGAGAGAGAGAGAGAGAGAGAGAGAGAGAGAGAGAGAGAGAGAGAGAGAGAGAGAGAGAGTGAAGAAATATACATAGCTTGCAAAATTAGAAACCGAATGAGCTCTATTACATAAAAATAAAAACAAAGAAACTTCATATTGTGAACCAAAGGACTGGCCGATTTACAGTCAAGATGAAAGCACAAAGCTTACAAATGATCAGGATTTGCAATAATAATAAAAAAGATTTCTCAAACAAGAACAACCCGAGTAACACCACCTTAAAAGAGTCTGGGTAGGATTTCAATTCTCTGCTTAATATCATAAAAGAAAAATTACTGGAAATACTGGCTAGTTTTGTTTACTAATTGTTTTCTGTTTTTCTTACTGAGGAAGAAAGAAGGCTCATATTTCTTACACCCCCTCTCAACCTTTTTTTTTTTTAAAGGAACTGGAAAAACAAACATGACACAGACGCTCAGCATCCTGGCAAACCCAGAATTTGACATGAAACAGAACAGAAATTTATATGTGACCCTCCCCCGAAGACGGAGTGTGGCTGCCCATGTGGCGGGGTAATCATAAACGGTCACACGCGTAATGTTCTCACCCCTAGCTCATGCATTTGTACCATAGTGTTCAAGTGCTTCGTCTGTTGGGATTAGAGTACCATAACAATAAAGGTACTCTAGTTGGGATGATCCCTGGAGTCTTTCAGCCAGGGTAACGTAAACAAACAATTAATTTAAAGACTCACCACGTCACGTGTCAAAATCATGGTTTTCACGTGATTTCCCTCTTTATAGCCGGTAAGAAATCTTAAGAAATCTTCCAAGCATAAGAGGGAATGTAACACATGACGTATATTAGTATATAGCAAACAAATTATATATTCTATTTAGCATACAGCAAACAAACACTATGCCCAGCCAAATCCACAGCCATGATGACACCTCCCCGATGACAGTCCAATCCCCGGTTTTGTGTTGGCCACTCTAACCTATTATGCTTTTTGACCCTCTGGGGTGATCCAAGTCCACAACAGCACTCCCCTTGGTCACTTGGTTCGGGTCCACCAACCGCTGAGGCCATGTCCATCCATCATAATAATAATAATAATAATAATAATAGTAGTAGTAGTACATTTATATAGCGCTTTACCTCAAATGAGCCCAAAGCGTTTTACAATCGAATATCCATCAACAAGTAGACAACAAAAAGAGTGTTTAAGAATGACACAAACCAGCAACAACGCACATACAGAGCAACTCTCTCTCTCTCTCTCTCAGACACACACACTTATCGACACCGACTCATTATTCATCTTTCATTCAGTAAGTCATAGCAACCGAGTTGCACGGACTGACCACATACACCAACACACATACATAAACGTTAGATTAGAGGATACACATACAAATACACTCACACACAACGTATGCACGCAGACAGAGACACACACACACACATGCATACAGACACACACATGCGTGCACACACAACACACAAAACCAAAACACACACAAGCACACACGCATGCACACATGCATGCTCACACACATACATAAAGCTCCAGTTCTGAAGTGCTACGCTACCATGCACGCATGCATGCTCACACATATACACAACACACACACACATAAAGCTCCAGTTCTGAAGTGCTACACTACCACGCACGCGTGCATGCTCACACATATACACAACACACACACACACAAAGCTCCAGCTCTGAAGTGCTACGCTACAGAAGCACTCAACAGCCTGTGAGAGCTTTGTGATAATTGATTTTCTACAGCAACGGAAAATCAATGTATAGATTCTTTTTTGTGTGTGAATGACTAACTATGACTCCCAAACGTTGTGGCACCGCGCTGGTTCTAAATGCTGCAGCCCTGGGGATAAGATCATAAAGATGGCCTTGCTCCCTATGGGGATACCGGGGTGTCTTTCGTAAAACGTTCCCCCACCTTCTGGAAGTTCTGTGTTTGTAACTTCCTCTAATCTGCCACTCTCGTTGACTCTGCCTTTTCCCTTTGCTTTCTGTCATCTACTATCTTTCTGACTTATTGGCCCATTCTCCTGCCTTTTCCCCCTGCTTTCTATCAAATATTATCTTTCTGACTTATTGGCCCATTCTCCTGCCTTTTCCATTTGAATCTGTCATACTACTATCTTTCTGACTTGAAAACTGAAAACCATTCTCCTGCCTTTCCCCCCCCAAAATGGCCAAATAATAATGTTCTCCAGAATAACTCCTCCGAAATCGGAATGTGTCGGCTGTACGCAGCATCTTCCAGTGAAAACTGAAAACTTCTCATGACAGATACGGATGTACCTTGAATATGGCCATATCGTATAAACAAATCCCAGCCCAACTTTCGAGAATAATAATTGCTAATAATCCTCCCCTGTCTTGGAGGACCATCTTCAATGCAAACTATCCTAAACTTCTCATGGCTGGGAGAGTGGGGATGTACCTTGAATAAGGCATCCTTCGTATAAACAAATCCCAGCCCAACTCTTTCGCATTGGCTGTTTCTTCAATCAGTACCGGTGTATATTTTCCAGTGAAACAAGCTCATGTATACTTTTGGGACAAGGCTGTGGTTCTCAAATCAGTTCTTAGCGGCTTATAGTCATGCCAACTGCTATGGTCATCTCCGTCACCCCACGCAAAATTCAAAGCATTTTTTTTTTTTTACAAATTATCAACAACAACAACAATAAATGTGGGATAAAGCAAACAACAACAACAACAAAAGTCACAGAGTATGAAAGTCAGTGGAGACCCAGTAACACACAGGACACAAAAGAAAATGACAGTTTGTACACGCACACACACACACTCTCTCTCTTGCTCGCACCCCCACACATGCGTGCCAACACACACACACACACACACCAACTCTGTATAAAGATTACCATATAAACGTAAAAGGAAACGGCAGTACACGCACAAGCAAAAAACCCCACAACCCACTTTTTTGTGAAGATTATTCATTAACAAACTGAGGTGGGGTACCATTACAACGCTTTCACTTCTCAAGGTAATGACCATTAACTGAATCACGCTCCAAAAAATATGAAGAAAAAAAGACAATAACATTCCTCCTGTCTCTCTCCCACACACACACACACACAAAGGAAAACGATCTGATAAAGATAACAAAAATGCTAAAAAAAAACCACCCAATTGAAATCAACTCAGAAAAAAAGAAACATGAGTAGAATTCAATCTCACGAACACAGTTGAAAAGTAGATTAATGTAAACAGTTACTGGTAACTAAAGAAGAGAAACAAAAAAAACAAAAAAACACCCCACCAAAAAAAAAACAGCAACGGAAAAAAAAACCCACCCCAAAAACCCAATCTCTTCTGCAACCAAGAATGATTGTTCAGAGATAACTATAAAATACCTAGAGGTGGGGGGGAAAACCGGTTTGAACCGAAAAACCGGTGCTAAGCTTTCGCGGTTCGAAAAACCGGTTCGAGTTGCTGTGAACCGGTTTTTAACTGCACTCTGAAAGTAAGTTTTTCTTAGAATAACGCATTCTTTTCGAAAAACAACACTGATTCTCAGCGCAGATTGGGTGTTTGTAAACCAAGAGTAGCTGTTTCTAGTTTGTGGTGGTGCATGGCTTTGACTTTGACTGAGTGTTGAGTTGAGTGTGTGTGTGTCATAAGTTTCTTTATTGTGTGTGTATGTGGGCGAGTGCGTGCGTGTGTGTGAATATTCTGACAAATAAATATGTGTTTGCATAGGTGAAACTAGTGATGCGAGTAGTGGTTAAAAAAAAAACCGGTTCAGCAAAACAGGTTCGAATAGGGAAAACCGGTTTAAAACTGGTTCGGATTTTTGAACCGGTTCTCAACTCTAAAAATACCTGATCGGCATTAAAAAAACACAAAAACAAAGCAACAACACCATCAGTTTTGAACATTAGTCATGAATATGTAAACAAGTAAAATAAACTGGCCAATGCTTGATGCATGATTTTCTTTTTCTTATGCTCAAGGGAGACGTGAATGTATCAATGGGGGTGGGGAGACAATATTGCGTGCACACTATTTTGGTGATCGGTACAACACTAAATTTACGAGACACCATCAATAATAGGCATCTAAGAATTAAACGTCACAGAAAACCCTGAAGTCTTTTACGTTGGCATCAACTTTGACACAGAAGCATAATGATTGCGCATTCTACAATCTATGGCTACTATACTGGCAGAAAGCAAGTATACTGGCAGAAAGCAAGTATACTGGCAGAAAGCAAGTATACTGGCAGAAAGCAAGTATACTGGCAGAAAGCAAGCATACTGGCAGAAAGCAAGTATACTGGCAGAAAGCAAGTATACTGGCAGAAAGCAAGTATACTGGCAGAAAGCAAGTATACTGGCAGAAAGCAAGTATACTGACAGAAAGCAAGTATACTGGCAGAAAGCAAGTATACTGGCAGAAAGCAAGTATACTGGCAGAAAGCAAGTATACTGGCAGAAAGCAAGCATAACAAAAAATGTGAACACTGTATTCAAAGTCTGCATTTTTTCACACACACACATGTACACACACACATTTGTTTTGATCTTTGTGTGTGGAAAAAGCAACTTTTTACTTATTCAATGTCCATCTTTCAATAAAACTTTGACTTTGACTTTACTTTGAAACACACACACATTCAGTAATAGGTGAGAAAGATGGGCAAGGACAGTGTGCATGAACATAACAAACATGCAATGTACCAATTATACACACACATGCAAAACACACACACAAACTTGTCGAAACATAACACAAACATAACAATGGAAGCTAATGGAAAGAAAAGTGTGTTTAACTCGTTCCAGCCATATACATGCGGAATTAACAGATAGCTGTCAATTTCATGCATTTGCATCAAGGGAAGTAAATATATGTGCCTTGGTCACTTCTAAACTCGCTTCGCTCCCTTAGACCACAATTTTGCCTCTGACTTTGCTTTTGTAGTGGTTTGTGGGGAAACAATTGGTGTGTAGAGTTTTCCTATATAACATTTTAAAAAAGTCTGATCTACCACTTCCCTATGTCTAAACCTGAAGTAAAAACCTGTAACCTTCTTTCATTTCTCCTTTTGTTTACGTATGTTTTGTTTGTGTGTATGGCTGGCAAATGTTTTGTGAGATTTTTGAATAATTCAAAATCATTGCGATGTGAACGAGTTAATGAAGCTGTGAACAAATGAATTTGCATCTTCAGTTTCTGAAGCACTGATGAATGCAATACACACATAAAGGAACATCACTAGACCTACCGCACTGAGATTAGTTGATGTGATAGCTTACAATAACATGGGTGCTCCTGGGAAATTACAAAAATCCTGCAAGGCAGGGGTCCAGGGGCTGCCCAGGCCCTGGTGGAGTGCAGGGGCAGCGCCCCTCCTGGGGATTGACCCCCCGGAAGCTGAAGGGAAACAACAGTTTCCAATGTACTTGACAGGCTCTCGTTACACTTTCACTTCTGGTTAACCTCTTCACTGCCCCGTCACGGATATTTCCGTCAACTTCCGGTAACCTATAAACTGCCCCGTCACGGAAATATCTGTCATAGGGTTATTCTAAGAGTTTCCCTTTTTCTATCCATACACTTTTCGCAGTATGTTTGAATGCATGTGAGAGTGTTCTCAAAGGATAGTATATTCAATCCCCGTTCAGAAAAGCATAGGTTATATGCACTTTCGTTCAGAAAGTTTTGCGATAGACTAGGCAACCTAAAACGGCTTGGCAAATAGCTGCCCCGGAACCGGGCTTGGCAGTGAAGGGGTTAAACTTCATGACCTCTATAACCAGCAAAATGCATCTTCTCAAATTCTCATAATCTGGCTCCAGGCAATGAAAAAAAATCCTGATCTTCAGGACATCCTGAAAGCAGGAGCATCCATGCAATAGCAATTAAGATTATGCTCATTTTGGTGTGTTTTTAATTTTTATTCTTTTGTCTTTTAAAACACAAAGTGAGCGACACTGAAAGTATGAATCGGGATCTGCTATGAAGATACTTTTTGCTAGCACAGGTTGTAAGCAAACATTTCCTGAGTTCTTCCGTACCTTACGTTTGTAGTGGAGGTAAATTGTGATCCGAACATTTCATGCTAGAGTACTAACAGGTCTGCGTGTTGGTTGGGTTCGTTCTTACCCCCACCACCCCTCGAAATCGTAGAGATTGTAAAGAAATCATGTCCATTTTTTCCAATGCCTTAAGGGGTATGCAACCCCCCTCAGTACTCTATATTACCAACACTGTTTACAAGATTTTTAAAAAAATCTATTTTTAGGTGATCAAACCTATACTGGTGGGTTTTAAACTTGATTCAAGAATCTATAAACCATATGTGTGTTTTGATTTAATTGCAATGTATTGAATAGTAATAAAATGATCTTGATCTAATTGCAAAAAAACCCAACCATAGACAAATTGTTTTTGATGCATAATTTATATATTTACATAATATAAAAAATCAGTACTCATGATTCGATTGTGACCAAAAAAAGATATGAAATCTTTATCATTGTCTTGGTGGGGCTTAGTATTGCACTGCCTTTAGTTGAGCAATTCAGTACGTAAGTGAGAAAAAACAACAACTTGCAAGTAAAAGGAATGACAGTACACAGTATTAATTGCATCAGATAAACTACCAATACGTCAACAACTTAAAAAAAATTTTTTTTTAAATTTATTCCTTCTCCCTTGAAATGTGTCTATTTGATTATAACAAGTGAACTTTTTCTTCTTCTTCTTCTTCTTCGATCGCTCAGACAGTTTCCTGTCAATTATGAGCGCAGATGCGTCATGCTGCTGTTATGCGCCTAAGAAATAGTTAGGCCCAGCAAGTCCGACTTCGGCTGGAGGAAATGTTTTTGAAAGTGTTTCGTGAAAAAAAGGCAGGAGAATGGACCGGTAAGGCAGAAAGATAGCAGATGACGGTAAGCAAAGGAGAGGAAGTTACAAGCATAGAACTTTCAGAAGGTGGGGGAACTATTTATACAAAAGCCCCCCCCCCCCTGTATCCCCAAGGGGGTAACAAGTGAACATAGAAATTAAAAATGCAAATTGTTTTGTTTTAAGGAATAAAACTATTCGACTTTTGGAATAGCAAATGCCCAACTCACACCATAATGAAAAATCACCCAACTCACACCATAATGAAAAAATCACCCAACTCACACCATAATGAAAAATCACCCCAAAAAGCATTCAAACGCAGAGACATAGTTACAGCATATCAGTGGCAAGAAAGAGAAACAATTTTAGGGAATGCAAAAAGGAAAACAAGATCAGACCAAACATGCACATGCAGATTTTACACACGAGTAACCAGCAAAAGATAAGTCACCAATAACTTTACAGAAACAAAACAACATCCAATTCTTCCCTCTTATGCTTCTTTAGACCAACACACCTTAACTCAAATACAGTAGTTGTACTCAAAATAGCAGATCCCCCCCCCCCCCCCCCTCCCCCCGTGGGGATACCGGGGTTTTTTTGTATAAATAGTTCCCCCACATTCTGGAAGTTCTGTGCTTGTAACTTCCTCTAATCTGTCACTCTCTTTGACTCTGCCTTTTCCCTTTGCTTGCTGTCATCTACCATCTTTCTGCCTTTCCAGTCCATTCTCCTGCCTTTTTTCACGAAACACTTTCAAACAGATTTCCCCTCAGCCGAAGTCGGACAAACTGGGCCTAATTATTTCTTACTCAGGCGCATAACGGCAGCATGACGCATCTGCGCTCATAATTGACAGGAAACTGAGCGATCGAAGAAGAAGAGAAGCAGATGCACAAGAGAAAAAAATATCATCAAAAATATATAAATGGGCTAAATGGCCTTTCAAAAAGAACTGATACAGTGGAACCTGACTTATAAGACCTTCCAAAATCAACCAAAATGAGGTTCTTATAAGGGAGGTAATTTTAATACTTACAAAGAAGGGCAATGTTTCAGAAGCAGGTCTAGAGAAGGTGAGATTAGCGTCCAATCAGTCAGAGACCCTTATGGACGGTAAGTAGGTCTTATGTGGGAGGGAGTCTTATATAAGGCTTTACGCCTTCCTCGGCCTTTCGGCCATGTGGGGTAGGGAGTCTTATAATGGGAGGTCTTTCTTATAAGGGAGGTTCCACTGTAATCCCATTCTTTATTGCAAAACACTTTCACGGAAAACTGGCAGCGCACAAATACAGGGTATGCTAACTGACTGACTATTCACCTTAGTCTTTTGCATCTCTTTCATCGCATCGCCTGAGAGCAGGACGCGAGAGATTCATCGGCTGAGCACATAATATAGTCACGACATGCAAACAGACACACATCTAAATAGTAATACTATGTTGAACGATCATACACCCCCCCCAACGCCCATTGCATTTTGCCTGCTGTAATGTTTTGGAAATAAAATGTTTCCTTTGACGAACAGCCACCATGGACTGTTAGATTTGTGCACAAATAACTGCATACTACACCCAAAAATCCAAACTGTTGATTGTGTCAGTGTGGCTATATGCTATTTCAGTGAAGTCATATCACTGCCGATGGTTTTAAATCCCCCTTTGTGTGAAATACGTGACCCAGCACCACGAAAGGGACATTGAGTGTCAAACTGACCATTCTGAGAAAATTATACATTTGAAAACTTCAGACAATTCTCATTCTAATAATACGAGAACCATTCTTGTATCTTTTTCTGTTCCAGAGTTATGAGCACTTAAAGTTAGAATGGTAATCGTCTGCCATTTTGAGAAAAGTCTAAAGTCTAGCCTAGCTGAACAAAATGCAATGACCTACTCGTTTTAAAGCACTTATAAGACCATTTAGAGACCATATTACGAATTGTCATTTACAAGTATGAAAGATAAGATGTTAGACAACACGAAAATACCCGTATCTTAAAATTGACAAAAAATGCGATTTTTGACTTTCCAAGCCTGTTGTAAGAAACTAGCCCAGCGACTTAATGTCCCTTTCGTGGTGCTGGGTCACATATGTCCTTTTATGCTTGGCAATTAAAGATGACCATAATTGGCATTATTACCTTTGCTTTGATAGTGGAGGCTTATGCAGGCATGGAAACACTTTTTTACAAATATTTATACTGAGGTAAGTGTCAAAGAATGGTAGATGTATAAGATGTAGAAGCATGGAATGATGACACACATAGTTGGATGATCAATGGAAGTGACAAATTTCAATGATGCAATCTGCTCGTCTGTACATAATCTTATTCGGTGCAACTCGGACAGCAGGTTTATTGTTTTTTGTTATTTAAAAAACACACACCCAATTTGAGTTCTAAATGTTCCTTTCATCGAGTGTTGCAACTTCTTGGCCAGCCTGTTGCTGTCTTCTTTTGAACAAGCAAAGGAAAAAAAACCTGCAAGGACAATCAAAGACATGCATATATTAGTCCTCACCACACCCCACCCCTCTCTCTCTTTACACACACACACTCATACACACAAAGAAACACACACACACCTGCATGCATAAAAAAAAAGTAAAAATACAACAAGAAAGCTATTTAAAGCACACACAACACAACAGAACCAAAACAATGAAAAAACAAATTCACATATTCCAGGAAATCCACAATTCCAACAGATCAAGGGAGTAAGCTTCTTAAACATCATGCATACTATAGAACTTATTCTGACGTTTTCTTCATTAAAACAAAAAGCCACGAACAGACACAGCGATATACGTGATATTAACATATCATCCCAAGCAGACGACGATGTACCATAGTAAAACTGCTTAACCCTGTAAAGTAACGCAGTTGTGGTCAACACTCTTAACCCTTTCTTTTTTATCTTTGCTAAATATTCTTGACAAACCAGAAACATGAAAACCTCAGAAGGTATCCCCCAAAATAGCAAGAAATAGTTTACAAAGAGGTTTAAAAATACAGACAAATCAATATCAACTGGTAATGAGCACAACAATCATATCTGTGATAAAACAGGTGCACCTGGAAATTTGAAACAAAATCCAGCTAATGCTCTCTTGTGTAGTAGGTGGTTTACGAAATAAGCAAAATAGGCTCAACTCTTTATTTTTCCTTTTTTTTCTTTTTAATACAAAGACACTTAATAAAGTCAGCTAACACTGGAAAGCGGAAACGCACCCGAACAATTCCACTCGCATTAAAAACACACGATAATACAGACCAAGCAGGCTACCACATACCATTATGAATAAATGCTACTTCTTCTTCTTCTGCTGCGTTCAACTCTTCAACTGGCTACGCATCAAAAACTGGCTGGTGCAAAACTGGCTGACCGGCAAAGGTCTTGCGCCGACCGACCCCCAGCGTTGGGTTCTGAGGTCCGTCCCTCCAGGCCAGGTCTGTTGCCGCTTTTCCTCAAAGAGAGAGCATTCCTGAAGGATGTGAGATAGGGTCTGGTCAGCTTGCATGGGTGCATGCAGTGACCAAAGCTTTTGCCTGAACTTTCCATCATAACCTTTGATATAATGGTCAACTGAAGAGCAAAAAGAGTCTGAGAAGAGCCCTATTTTCAGGCAGACCACTGCCTGAGAATGCATCAAATTGTCTGGATTCAGGCTTCAGGCACACCCACATGCACCCCTGAGCTTGTCTACATTGGCACAGGGATTTATCTGTGACCCCAATCCTCTTGAGGTGTGCACAGAAACCGCAGTGTCCCGTGCGCAGGTGGAAGACGGTGGTCTGATGCTTTCCCTCCAAGAGTCAGGATGGGGTCCGGATGTGCCTAGTAGCCGTCGTTTCAGCGGGGCCAGTCCATTTCGAATCTGCCGCAAATTAGGGGGTTGGCTTCCTCGTTCGCTACTGGGACATCAAGTTGTAGCATTTTTTTTGCATTCTAAACATGATTAGGATTTTTTTTTTAATCATAGACAAACCTCTATTTTAAGACTTCCAAAATGTCCGGAAAAATCGGTCGTAAATTGGAGGGGTCGTATGACGGAGGTTTTCACTGGCAGCCTTAGAAAGAAAAACTTCAGCACAGTTCATACTCTCTTCTTCATGCACACATACAATGACATATTAAAACTGGATTTGGGTCTTTCCAACTCCATAGGATTGTGTAATCGATGTATTACAGTTTCACTTCGCCGACTTCTGTTAATCACCTCCACTCTCGTCCAAAGTCAGTGGTTTTCTTTTTCAAAGTCAGTGGTTTTCGTGCTTTTCCTACGCTTTCCGCCATCTTTTCTACAACAAGGGAAGCGACTCCGCTTTCAGGCCCTTGACCGTGGTTGTTTCCCTTTGCTCGAAGTCTATGCAGACGACAACAACGGTCGTAAAAACCAACAAAATGGCGGTCGTAAGTCGCGTTTTAGAGGAAGTCGTTTAAGAGAGGTCGTTTACATAGTAAAATGCATCCGTGCCAACAAATCCGGTCTCAAATGAGAGGTGGTCGCTTAACAGAGGGTCGTAAAATAGGGGTTTGTCTGTATAAGACAACACTCATGATCTCCATAGGGGGCTATGTGCAAAACTTGAAAAATAAATCTAAGCGTAATCTTTTGAATCCTGCTAAGAGGATCTATTTTATAGCATACGCTGCTGATATTTGGCACCTTTACAAAAATGTATTGGTAAAAAACCCACTTTCTTTTAATCAATCAAAGCACAACATGTGCAAGCAAGCTGACTAATGTCGAGTATGATTTCAATTCCTTACTACCAATAGTTGATTAAGCACAATGTGTGAAACGTAACTTACAGCCTGAGTAGATAAATACATGGAAGAGAGTATGCTTGGAATGAAAAACTCCCTTTCAGTCGATTCCAAAAATTCAAACAATACACACGCATTTCCAAAACACAATTCAAATCAATCAATATTAACATCAAACATCAAATTCATTGTCTCAAAAGATGTGTACATGAAAACACAAAACGACATTCGTGTTCCTCCGCACAAACATGTATTAAAGCCACAACAAATTAAACACGAGAAAGCTCAACTACACAGATAAACAACATTCAAAACAATAATAATAATAATAATAATAATAACCAAAGCGTTTTGTGTTTTGCTTTTACGAGCGGTTTTGTTGATTTTGCAATAACAGTGAGCAGTTTTCATACACAGATTCATTCACCAAACTGACGTTTACACAAACTACTCTATCACTGATAAAATGAACTCATGATCAAATCGTGTAGGGGCATGACCCACTACACATGAACATCAAAGTCAATTGTGGACAACTTGCTGTAGCTCGGTTCCTGTACAGACGACAACACACACAAGTATGTCACTATAAGCTGAGTTTTTTCAACTGTCCCCTGTCGTTTCAAGACCACACCAAGTTCTTGAATCAAAGCACCATCTACACGTATGCTACGCACAGCGCAGTTGCAATCAGGTTGATGTGATTCTGAATCCTTCCCACATTTCGCAAAAAGCATACAGAAAAATGCGTAAGCAAGGGAAAACAAAAGGTGGATAGGAAGATGGGTTAAAAACTACACAGATACACGTAAATCAACACATCAGTCGTCTCACACGGGAGGAACTCGATGACTATTACACAGAATCCAATGTCTCGTGTCTGCATCAACATTAGATATTGGATGACGATGAGGCTGAGGATGATGCAGGGCATGGTTTGAAGAAATAGGAGTCGACACAGAAACACCTGCGGAGGATGTTTTGTCAGCTGTATGAAGGATGTCAGGACAATCCAGGATGAAGGAAATTAAGACAATCCAGGATGAAGGAATCCATGATGAAGGAAGTCAGGACAATCAAGGATGAAGGAAGTCAGGACAATCCAGGATGAAGGAAGTCAGGACAATCCAGGATGAAGGAAGTCAGGACAATCCAGGATGAAGGAAGTCAGGACAATCCAGGATGAAGGAAGTCAGGACAATCCAGGATGAAGGAAGTCAGGACAATCTATGATGAAGGAAGTCAGGACAATCCACGATGAAGGAAGTCAGGACAATCCATGATGAAGGAAGTCAGGACAATCCATGATGAAGGAAGTCAGGACAATCCATGATGAAGGAAGTCAGGACAATCCAGGATGAAGGAAGTCAGGACAATCCATGAAGGAAGTCAGGACAATCCATGATGAAGGAAGTCAGGACAATCTATGATGAAGGAAGTCAGGACAATCCATGATGAAGGAAGTCAGGACAATCCAGGATGAAGGAAGTCAGGACAATCCATGAAGGAAGTCAGGACAATCCATGATGAAGGAAGTCAGGACAATCCATGATGAAGGAAGTCAGGACAATCTATGATGAAGGAAGTCAGGACAATCCATGATGAAGGAAGTCAGGACAATCCATGAAGGATGTTAGGACAATCCATGAAGGAAGTCAGGACAATCCATGATGAAGGAAGTCAGGACAATCCACGATGAAGGAAGTCAGGACAATCCACGATGAAGGAAGTCAGGACAATCCATGATGAAGGAAATTATGACAATCTATGATGAAGGAAGTCAGGACAATCCATGATGAAGGAAATTATGACAATCTATGATGAAGGAAGTCAGGACAATCTATGATGAAGGAAGTCAGGACAATCCAGGATGAAGGAAGTCAGGACAATCTATGATGAAGGAAGTCAGGACAATCCATGATGAAGGAAGTCAGGACAATCCATGATGAAGGAAGTCAGGACAATCCATGATGAAGGAAGTCAGGACAATCCATGATGAAGGAAGTCAGGACAATCTATGATGAAGGAAGTCAGGACAATCCATGATGAAGGAAGTCAGGACAATCCATGAAGGATGTTAGGACAATCCATGAAGGAAGTCAGGACAATCCATGATCAAGGAAGTCAGGACAATCCATGATCAAGGATGTCAGGACAATCCACGATGAAGGAAGTCAGGACAATCCACGATGAAGGAAGTCAGGACAATCCACGATGAAGGAAGTCAGGACAATCCATGATGAAGGAAGTCAGGACAATCCACGATGAAGGAAGTCAGGACAATCCATGATGAAGGAAGTCAGGACAATCCATGATCAAGGAAGTCAGGACAATCCATGATCAAGGATGTCAGGACAATCCAAGATCAGGGAAGTCAGGACAATCCAAGATGAGCAACAAAGCTGTATGAAAGAAGCCAGCATAATCCATGATGTATGACAAAGATGCAAATGAGCAGCAGTCTTTGTGTTCCTTATCTGCCATCCTAGGCAGAGTTGCACAGCTACACACACATGCACTCAAACTCGGGATTCATAAGTCTTTTATGTCTGTTAAACACTGAAATATCCACAGGCAGGTGGACACCGAGCAGGAAGCAGACGTGGGGAGGACCGTGAAGATGGGACACAGATCGCTTTCTTCAATGAACAATGTCAGAATGTTCAAAGCCAACCATCCTGTTTTATGAGACAAAATTAACCAATGGCAACTGTTCAATGAACATGAACGAGATCACGACACTTTTTTCCTGCCTGCAACCAAGCAAATGTGGTGTTCTTTTGATAAATAGCAACCTCATTGAGAGTTCAAGAGTCTTCCTAAAAACCAAAGGACAATGGTTTCATATTGACACCCAAGACAAGTCTTTAAGAAAACAATCCACAGACAAAAACAGCTCCTCAACTGAAAATCCTCCACTTTCAAAACTGGTACCAACGCAGCAAAAGTCTCGTCACAGTGGATGAAAAACATCCAGGAGCTGACTGGTTACCAGGTAAAAGGCTTGCCCATCTCCACGAACGCAAGCACGAATCCTGATTGACGGGTGGGTGTGGAGTAGAGTGTGGCTCAGACGTTGGTCTCGTTCTTGTGGAGTCTCGATTGACGGTGTGTTTGTGGCTCAGACGTTGGTCTCGTTCTTGTCGAGTCTTGATTGAGGGTGTGGTGTGTGTGTGTGAGGCTCAGACGCTGGTCTCGTTCTTGTGGAGTCTTGATAGACGGTGTGGTGTGTAAGAGGCTCAGACGTTGGTCTCGTTCTTGAGGAGTCTTGATAGACGGTGTGGTGTGTAAGAGGCTCAGATGTTGGTCTCGTTCTTGTTGGCACTGTTCTGCAGGGTGGAGGATCGGGGCAGGGTGCCGTTCTTGCGCAGGGAGGAGGAGGTGTGGTGGCGGGGAGAGGAGGAGCTCACAGAGTCCTCCACCTGCAGGTTCTCCTTCAGGCAGGCCAGCGCCTTGTACAGGTACAGCAGGTCTTCCTGCAAAGGCACACACCAACGCACGAGTGTGTAGACACGCACAAAAGCATGCAGGCACACACACACATGCACCCACATCAACATCATCACTGTTACTGCCCATCTATCCTTACACATCGACCCTGCTTGGAACTTTCATCTTGTTACCGTATTTTTGCTTCGTACGCAAACACATGTACAGTGGAACCTCCCTTATAAGACTCCCTCCCATATAAGACCTACTTCTCTGAGACATTGCTCTTCTTTGTAAGTATTAAAATTACCTCCCTTATAAGACCCCTCCCTATTAAGACCTCATTTTGGATGATTTTTGAAGGTCTTATAAGGGAGGTTCCACTGTAGACACACATTGTAAGTAGAGCCCTGAATAGCAAACATCACTTGCATGCACACATTATGCACCTTTTATTCAACGTGTAACAGGTATACAGGTATATTTATATGCTTTTAGTTAAAAAGTTGCTAGAATAAGTTGGTTGGAAATAAGTATTAATTCCCGAGTACAAAAATGTTCCATTCCGCTAAGTATGTAAGCCTACACAGGTTCTGCTTTTGACTTCATAAAGACATGATGTCATGTTTGTGATGTAATAAAAAAGAAAAGGGAATGACGTCAAGTTAGATTGTGAAAAAAACTAGAGACATGAACAAGTTAGTGAGTGACTCCACATCTAGTATTGTATCCAAACCTCATTGAGAATGGGAATGCGGTCTATGTTTCTTCTTAGAATTTTTATATTGTAACTATTTTACTCTTGCATAATTAATTGTGTGCGAGTGTGTGCGTGCATGTGTGTGTGTGTGTGTGTATGTATGTGTGTGTGCCTGCGTGCATCCAGGAGTGCGTGTGTGTGTGTGTGTGTGTGTGTGTGTGTGTGTGCGTGCGTGCGCGTACGTGTGTGTGTGTGAGGAAGTAAGAGAACGTTGCGTGCAATCATTGTGTTTATTTTACTTTATGATTAATTATTTGTTTGCCTTTAATGTTCTTGTTATCAATGTAAAGCGCACTGAGCTCATATGAGAAAGAGCGCTATATAAATTCCCATTATTATTATTATTATGATTATTATTATTATTAGATCTAGACCGACAAAGTTGTGCATGAGCGAATCATTGCGGCATGCGCTCTTGTTTGTTTTGCTTTGACACATAGAAGTTGCAAGGGGGGACAAGCATTTAAAGAAAGAGCAGAGAGAATGAAGTGCTCAAGGATAAAATGGATCAGACAGGCAAATCAGGGGCAAACTAGAAGACAAGGAAGATAAAGAGTGGAAAAGTTTATAGTGAATGCGGTCAGAAATCTTCAACCAAGTCTTGATAAAAGGACATACGGTTGAACCTCAGTATTCAGGCATGGGATTGAGAAATTGTGATTTAGGCTGAAAAGCATCCGAAAAAGGCTGAAGCCCCCTGAAACTAGAGCCTTTTAGTAATCTAAGCCTTAAAAACAGCATTAACAGTGGAATTGCTATATTTAGTTCACTTTTAATCACTTGCAGACCTGGTTACCCCCTACACAAGTCTTGAGTAGTCTGGATAGTTGAAATGAGTAGTTTTGGTGTGAAATGAGTAGTCCTCTTCATTAAACCATCAAACAATGTTCACTGAAAATGAGTAATTAGAGCATTATTTTCAGTTTTGAAGAGTAGTAGAGGTCCAAATTGAGTAAAATACTACTCGAAAAGAGTAGAGTAAACAGGTCTGCACTTGTAAGAGGTATTTCTATACTCATTTGGTCTCTTCTTGATTCAAAAATGACATCTGAGGCCATCAAAAAGCCTGAAATCAGCCTAAAGGCTGAATAATCTCATGCCTGGTATTGTGACCACCCTACAGACTGGCCAAAGCTGTCCGTAATTGTCAGGTGGTCGCTATACTGGAGACTCTTTTAGTGATAAATAAGAAGAGAAGAGACTTGAGTAAAACTGTCCGGATTACCAGGGTGTCTGCGATACTGAGGTGCCCGTTGGGCGGGATTCAACTGTACCCGAAATATTTTTTTTTCTTGTTTTTTTCCCTTGGATTTGAGTTTTTGACCCCATTTAGCTGTTTGCTTTCAAATCGTAACACCCATCAGTTATTTATTTTTGTGACATAGGCATTAGGTACTTTATAGTCACAGAGGTATCTCTGTGAAATTCGGGTTGCTCCCACTCGGAGAGCGCGTCGCAGCCAGAGGCGTGCCACCCATTTTTAAATTTTTTGCATGCGATTTTTTGTGTGACTGATGAGGAAGGAAGGGTGGGTGGATAATTTTTGACCAAATGACAACTTTTTCGTTGCTACTGGGTTTAATGTGTGCTAAGTGCATGGGCACATGGGACCTCAGTTTATCGTCTCATCCAAAGACTCCACATTCAGACCATAAGGCCTAGTGCAAAATGAGAAGAAAAATCCCCTGTACCCAGGTTCGAACTTGGGTTAACTTGACACGAGCTACACTCTATAGCAGAGAGAGCAGAAAAAAAAGCTATGTTCTTCTGTGCTGTCGATCCCACTGATAATGTGCAGGCACCAGAATTGCTTGAAGTCCAATCCCCTGAAAGCCACGGTAAAACAGCCATCAAGGCCTCAGATGAAAGAGGGTCAACACTGAAATGAGCTCCCAAAATGACCAAAAAACGCATTTGTGCAGTAAGAAATCACTTTAGATGCTATTTGGCAGTGAAGATTCTGCTCAGAAACAAAGGCAAAACCTCAGCCACCACAAACAAATCCTCTGCCAACCCCAGACCTGTTTACCACCTACACAAGTCTTGAGTAGTCTGGATAGCTGAAATGAGTAGTTTTGGTGTAAAATGTGTAGTTTTATTAATTAAACCATCAAACAATGTTCACTGAAAATGAGCAATTAGAGCATTATTTTCAACTTTGAAGAGTAGTAGAGGTCCAAATTGAGTAGAATACTATTCGAAAAGACGTAGAGTAAACAGGTCAGCAACCCTTTGAAATGTGCAAATCCCCTGACAATTCTGATGCCTGAATGCGAGGGGTTACCTGTGAGCCGACGATGCCTGGTCTCTTCAGGTGGTAGAGCTTGACCAGCTGGTAGACGTCCATCACCTTGTCCAGGATCAGCTGGTCACGCAGGGCCCATAACGCGCAGAACCGGCCCCCGCGCACCCCGCCGTCCCTGCGCACAGCAACAGCGGTCATTCTTTGTCGTCCATTACCTCATTCAAGTCATATATGTCCAGAATTAACAGATAGCTGTCAATTTGATGCATTTGCTTCAAGGGAAGTAAATCTGTGTGCACACCATACCTTGGTCACAAACTCATACCTTGGTCACTTCTAAACTCGCTTAGCTCCCTTAGACCACAATTTCCCTATGTCCCTCCTGACTTTGCTCCTTTTGTATGTGGTTTGTTGTGGGGAAACCAATCGGTGTGTGAGTTTTTTTAATATTCAAAATCGTTGCAATGCGAATAGAGTTAAGGTTTTGCTCTTTGCTATATATATTCAAAACAGAGACATCTGATCTACCACTTCCCTACAGTCTAATTATTCACAACGTGAGAGTAAAAGCCTATAGTGAGCTTTGTTCCTTGCTACAGATCTTCATTATTTCACAACATCACAGTGTCATCAGCAATCATTCTTAGCAGCCTATAGTGAGCTTTGTTCCTTGCTACAGATCTTCATTATTATGTGAGACATGTATGCAGCCTATAGTGAGCTTTGTTCCTTGCTACAGATCTTCATTATTTCAAACATCACAGAAACATCAGCAATCATTCTTAAGCCTATAGTGAGCTTTGTTGCTACAGATCTTCATTAATTCACAACATCACAGAGACATCAGCAATCATTCTTAGCAGCCTATAGTGAGCTTTTTGCTACAGATCTTCATTATCATTCACAACATCACAGAGACATCAGCAATCATTCTTAGCAGCCTATAGTGAGCTTTGTTCCTTGCTACAGATCTTCATTATCATTCACAACATCACAGAGACATCAGCAATCATTCTTAGCAGCCTATAGTGAGCTTTGTTCCTTGCTACAGATCTTCATTATCATTCACAACATCACAGTGTCATCAGCAATCATTCTTAGCAGCCTATAGTGAGCTTTGTTCCTTGCTACAGATCTTCATTATCATTCACAACATCACAGATCAGCAATCATTCTTAGCAGCCTATAGTGAGCTTTGTTCCTTGCTACAGATCTTCATTATCATTCACAACATCACAGCATCAGCAATCATTCTTAGCAGCCTATAGCGAGTTTTGTTCCTTGCTACAGATCTCGATTGGCATAGTACAGATCTTCAACAGTCACAACATCAGCAAGCAATCATTCTTAGCAGCCTATAGCGAGTTTTGTTCCTCGCTACAGATCTCGATTGGCATAGTACAGATCAACAGTCACCAGCAATCATTCTTAGCAGCCTATAGCGAGTTTTGTTCCTCGCTACAGATCTCGATTGGCATAGTACAGATCAACAGTCACTAGCAATCATTCTTAGCAGCCTATAGCGAGTTTTGTTCCTCGCTACAGATCTCGATTGGCATAGTACAGATCAACAGTCACTAGCAATCATTCTTAGCAGCCTATAGCGAGTTTTGTTCCTTGTTACAGATCACGATTGGAATTGGCATAGTACAGATTAACAGTCACCAGCAATCATTCTTAGCAGCCTATAGCGAGTTTTGTTCCTTGTTACAGATCTCGATTGGCATAGTACAGATCAACAGTCACCAGCAATCATTCTTAGCAGCCTATAGCGAGTTTTGTTCCTCGATCTCGATTGGCATAGTACAGATCAACAGTCACCAGCATCATTCTTAGCAGCCTATAGTTTTGTTCCTCACACAGATCTCGATTGGAATAGTACGACATAGTACAGATCAACAGTCACCAGCACTCATTCTTAGCAGCCTATAGCGAGTTTTGTTCCTCACTACAGATCTCGATTGGAATAGTACGATTGGCATAGTACAGATCAACAGTCACCAGCACTCATTCTTAGCAGCCTATAGCGAGTTTTGTTCCTCACTACAGATCTCGATTGGCATAGTACAGATCAACAGTCACCAGCACTCATTCTTAGCAGCCTATAGCGAGTTTTGTTCCTCACTACAGATCTCGATTGGCATAGTACAGATTTTGTTCCTCGCTACAGTCACATAGTACAGCAACAGTCATCATTCTTAGCAGCCTATAGCGAGTTTTGTTCCTCGCTACAGATCTCGATTGGCAATCACAACAACAGAGTCATCAGCAATCATTCTTAGCTGCTCTCCGGAGTTTGCTCCTTGCTACAGACCTCAATTATCATTCATAACAACGCACAGTCATCAGTGCTTTGGTTCTTGCAACAGACTTGATAAGCAAACACAATAACAGTCATCAGGAATCTTTCTATGCGGCCTATCTGGGTTTAGTTCCTTGCTACAGATCTCGATTAGCATTCACAACAATGCAGTCATCAGAGCTTTGATTGATCCTTGCTACAGACTTACTTTATAAGCAAACACAACAACACATTCATCAGGAACCTTTCCTTGCGGCCTATCTGGGCTTTGTTCATCGCCACAGAGCTTGATACACGTACACAGCACAGTCATTGGCAATCATTCTTAGCAGCCTGTGTGGGCTTTGTTCATCGCCACAGAGCGGATCGGAAACGTCTAGAACGTTCGGGAACGTACGGATTCCACGTGGCCGGTTTGAGCGCTTCCATTTTGTTTCTATCACATGGCAGTCACGTGAGCGCTTCAGCCTCGCTTTCGCTATAGATCACACTTCCGTCCTGTTGCTTGCAATGGCTTCTAGGCCGATTGGTTTGAAAGATATGAATTTTTGAAAATTAGTGACCGACTTCAGCATTTTCGCGATTTTTCCAATATGGATGACGAACAGTTATGGCGTCCATTGACTGAGGAAAGCGATGAATAGTCCTATTTTTGTGAAAGATGGGACTTATGAGATCGCGAAGTGATGAATAAGGAGTGTATTCTGACCTATTTCGGCAGCGAGCTTGTGTTTGTTCGATCGATGCGAATTTTTGAAGTCGTGTTACTGACATCGGCATTTTCCCGACTTTTACATCATGGATGATGAGTCGTTATTGCATCCACTGAGTGATGACAGCGATGAAAATTCCCTTTTTTGTGAAAGATAGGAATTATAAGATCGTGAAGTGAAACTTACTGAAAGGGTAAGTGAATGGTTTTGATCTACATTTCCATTTCAGTCGTCTTAGGCTTCAACAGTCTGCAAAAGTAGGCAGTGAATGACTAGTGAATGCAGTTTGCGAATACACTTTGGCATTTTGATTTTTTTTGTGGAGCCATGCATCCCCATAACATCTTGAAATTCCTTTTGCAACTCAGACAGACATCTCGGCAACACATTCAAAACAAAAAAACACAAAATCTGGTAGGGTATATTTTATTTTATTATTTTTCCGACGCTACCCCGCCTTTTGTACGGAGTGACGTCCCTTGGGTTAGGATTTCAGAGGTGATTGAGAGCACAGAGCGTCAGGCACAAGAGGGTTAATACACGTACACAGCACAGTCATTGGCAATCATTCTTAGCAGCCTGTGTGGGCTTTGTTCCTTTTTTGGGGGGTAGGTATGCGCAGAATTGCTAAATATGTACAATCGTCCCTGCACACAAACATACGCTGACAGGATGAAGAGCACCAACCTGTCCATGACGATGGTGGGGCCGATGTCATTAGCTCTCTGCCAGTCGATGGCTGTCTCTATCAGGTTGAAGATGCTCTGTTGAGGGGGGTCAGTATCCGGCCAGTACTTCACGGTCACCACTTTGGTCATGAAGATGTAGTCGTACTGTAGCGGGCAAGGGAAAGCGAGCAACATACACATAATTATACATGTGCATGGTAACGGTAGTGTCACGGTAATGTACAAAAACAAACCAGTGATTTTCTTTTCTAACAAATAAGTCTTTGTTTAATTATTTAAAAGAGACATCACATACACACACTCTCTCTCACACACATACTCTCTTTTTCACACACACTCTCTCTCTCTCTCACACACACATACTCTCCCTATCTGTCTCTCACTTTGTATCTTATATTAACAGACCTGGATGGACTCCAGAATGAACTCCCTGCTGACAAAGTCAGTCTCGTCCATGGGGTCGTCTCTCATGGACAGCTTGAAGTTGCCAGCATCCACCTCCACAGAGTCTCCTTTCTCCGGCCAGAACTCCTCCAAATCCTGAACACACGACACATTGCTGTCAGCACACTTCAATTCTTCTTTGTCGATCCCTCAGACACATTCATCGACATGTCATACGAGCGCAGATGTGTCATGATACGTTTATAAGCCTAACTAAGAAATAGTTAGGCCCAGCATGTCCGACTTCAGCTGGAGAGAAAATCTTTGTAAGAGTTTCTAGAACAAAGGCAGGAGAATGGACTAGTAAGGCAGAAAAGATAGTAGACGATAGTAAGCACAGAGAACAAAGAGAGTGACAGATTAGAGGAAGTTACAAGCACATAATTTCCAGTCGGTGGGGGGAATATTTGCACAAAAGAACTCATGGTATCCCCAAGGGGAGAGACTTCAATTAAATTCAGAATACTTTTATTGATCCTTGAGTAAATTAAAATGCCTATTCACAGCTCGATAAACCTTTTGTATTACAACAAAACACATGAATTTTTTTTCTTCAAAGATGTCAATTTTGCTCTTGTTGATAAGATTCATACACATTTTGTACTAACACATTAAAAAACTTTTTTTTAAAATGCTGTTTCATCACAAAACATAAATAACTGTTTAAGGTTCAAACACCTTTTGTACAGTGTAGCTTGTGTGCAAATGCAACACGGGTCGTCAGTTGCTGTGGCTTTTGAATGTTCGTCCGTTCTTCATTTCAGCTTATCATTTTTCTTGATCTATTGCAGCTTAGACACCAAATGCAGCTTTTATTCCAGATTTTTATTAAAATTCAGGAGATGCGGCTTAGACAAGGGTGCGGTTTGTAGATTGGAAAATGTAATATATAAACACTTTTTCACGATTCTTTATTAGCCAAAACACGGTTCACACACTTTTTGTACTAACAAATTTACCAACTTTCTCACAATTTTTTTTTTTATCAACCAAAGGCTTACAAATAAGTAATGTTACTGACAACAGTGTTCACACACACCTTTTCTACTGAGAAATGTTCAAACTTTGCAAAGACTTTTTATGAGCCCTTTAAATCAGTTTTAGTATGATCCACACAAAGAGCTCGACAGAGAACCAGAGTCCAATCCGTGGACGAACAACACTCGCCATGACTCGGAGTCGACATCGAGTCGGACCCCACAAAACTCTAGTCCGTAGTCGGCATCATTACGATCATTCGCTACCCGATTTATCACGGAAAAGTTCAAAGTTCTCACATCATCGTAGTCTCCCGCAATCATATCCTCTAAATCGACTCATTTAAAACCCAAATCACAATCACTGTCATCAAACTCTGAAACAGTGAAAGTAAGAGTCTAGAGAGCTCTAAACTCGGAAGAAAAAACAAACATGGCCGCGATTTTTCGTTTCTGAAGGTGCAGTATGAAAACAAACCGTTTAAGAATACCCTTTAAGAATAAGATCACGCTGCCTCATGAAGTACAAACCGCGGCCCTCAGTGCCAAAACCGCGGCCAGTGGCTACCAAAACCGCGGAAATCTGAGGATAGTTCTGATGCCTGGAGAACAGATTGGAAAGCGTTGTGGAGCCTGACCTCATCGTCGGTCGAGGTGAGCACGATAATGACGGGGCTGTTGCGATCCCACACCATGCGCCAGAAGTCCTCCTTGGTGGAATCCAGGGGGTACTGGGTCAGGATGAACTCGTCGGATTTCCTGTAGCCCTGAAAAACAACACCACCCAACACAGTTTCATTAGTAATGAGAGAAAATGGCAAGCCATACACACGTCCTTCCAGAATTTGCATAGATCTAGCATGAGAAATTAAGCGTCATTACCATGAAATTAGGTCTCCCTTCTTTCTCCTCCCATATAGCATGGGTGCTACTCCCCAAAATGAAAAAAAATGAAAGGCAGGGGTCCAGGGACCCCCAAGGCAGCCCCGTCGGACGATTCAGAGGGGCAACTTAAGAGTGAGATACAACGAGACAGACAGACAGTTAAAATGAGAGACAGAGACAGTTTGAGTCTGATAAGCCTTGTAAAATTATTACATTGCCTTTGTAAACTTCCAAGATAGAACAACCAGACTAAGTTCAAACGCCCCAAATCGTTTGTTGTTGTTGATGAATTACAAAAAAACTGAAGTTCAGTTTCTGGTAGAACCTAAAATACTGAAATCAGTGTAAAAATGAAAGAGTAGCACCCATGCTGAAATCAGTGTCACATTCCCTCTTAAAATTTCTTAAGATGAAAGAGTAGCACCCATGCTTATAGTGCTCAGCTGCTACGATCTCGTATCAACCGCTCACCTGCAGGTAGGTGGCGTTGATGTACTCGGACCCCTCGATGCCGGGCCGGGCGGGCAGCATGACGCGCTTCAGGTTGATGGGGATCAAGTCCGGGTTGCGGTTCTTCTCGCAGTTGACGGCCTTCAGGGCACAGGACAGGTCATCGTCACTTGGAACGTAGGCCGTGGCAAGCTGCACAGACAAAAACAGTCATTGGTCGATTCAAATGAGGGGACTTTCACTTAAAATCCGTTGAAGCAATGCATGTGCACTCGAAAAAATAGTTACTCTCCTCTTGTCGGTTGAGATGCAACAGACAACCAAGAACATAATAAAAAATACATGGCGCTAGAAGAGTTAATCAGTAGTAATCAATGTGATTGCTGCCTCTCTCTGTGTGCATATGTGTGTGCTAGTGTATATGTGCGCGTGCAAGATCATATCGTTGCTGTCCGACGCTAACCGTGTATCTACAAAATTTGACAAAAATAGATTTTTTACTGAAACTCCTTCCAAGTTCCAGTGACCTCACGCAGGTCTTCTATAAATATCTTGTGTCTGCGACCAATGAAAATGCTCAAATTTGTCGCATGATACCACGGAAATAATCGTGTATGTGGCGGGTTGTTGCTGGTTTTGACGCGATAAGCGTGTAACTGGTCACGCTAATCGTGTAACTGCCGGCAGCTGTCGTATCTCCCATTGTGAGAACAATGCACTAACTTTGTGACTAACCGTGTAACTGAATTATCACGAAAATTTTGGGTGCTAATGCAACTTTTATTGTGTCACATGTTTACTCATCGGTAAAGAAGAAGGGTCAAGCGTATATCAAATGGGGATTGACTTTGTAGCAGGCAACAATATGTTTTTTGATGCTCCTGTAAAATCACTGATTGTGTAAATACACGGTTAGCGTCGGACAGCGACGATATGCAATATTACAAGCACACAGAACTGCATATGTATTTGATATGTGTATTCTCAATCGCTGAAGAAAAAGAAGAGGAAGAAGAAGAAGAAGAAGAAATGTGTATGGACAAAACTAGTTTTGGGGGTGAAAGCCAAAAATTACCATCAGCCTACATAAGCCTCCTTCACAAGGAGGCAAGAGAAGAAGTGTGGCCCATCAGCACACCGCTGTCTACCAGGCTCTATGGGTCCAAGGAAGAGCTGGAGAAGACGGCTCTGTTTGCCAGCAGAGCTTCTTTGGTTGTGTAGCTTCTTTGGTTGCATATGAATGCCAGAAGAAGATCAACATTCTTTATTCCCTTTGCGACAGCACCTTCTGGCTTTCACCCGATGAAATGTAACTGCTCCTTCTGTTAGTTTTACCTTGAACTGTCTCTCCAGCAGGGTGCAGCTGTCCACCGTCTGTCCGTAGTGTGGCACAGACCCGTTGAGCGCCGAGGTCAGGGAACTGACGTAGCCGGGAATGCCCTCGTCGCTCACCTCCGTCTGGCCCCCGCCCATCAAGTACTCCACCAGCACGTCGTGAATGAACATGTACTGGTCCTGAACACATATATGGAATAAATGACAAGACACCGACAGGCTAATAGCTGGGAATGCCGTCGTCGCTCACCTCCGTCTGGCCCCCCCCCCACCCATCAAGTACTCCACCAGCACGTCGTGAATGAACATGTACTGGTCCTGAACACATATATGGAATAAATGACAAGACACCGACAGGCTAATAGCTGGGAATGCCGTCGTCGCTCACCTCCGTCTGGCCCCCCCACCCATCAAGTACTCCACCAGCACGTCGTGGATGAACATGTACTGGTCCTGAACACATATAATATGGAATAAATGACAGACCCCGACAGGCTAATAGCTGGGAATGCCGTCGTCGCTCACCTCCATCAGGCCCCCGCCCATCAGGTACTCCACCAGCACATCGTGGATGAACATGTACTGGTCCTGAACACATATAATATGGAATAAATGACAGACCCCGACAGGCTAATAGCTGGGAATGCCCTCGTCGCTCACCTCCGTCTGGCCCCCCCACCCATCAAGTACTCCACCAGCACGTCGTGGATGAACATGTACTGGTCCTGAACACATATATGGAATAAATGACAGACACCGACAGACTAATACATTTCCAAGGGGTGCCTGCCTGCAAGAAGAGCTCATCACAAAAAAATAAAGAAGGCAGGTTCTTGCAGGTAACCCTCGCAGTGTACAACAAAAAACAAAACAAAGCGAACCGAGAAAGAAAAACAATTAGAAACAGGACAAGTTTTCCTTGAAAAGGCAACCACACAAATACACACACACTTAACACACACTTACGAATTGTACAATCATGCCACTGTAAACAATTTTTTTTATTGTTCTAGAAGAGTTACTGATGAGGAAAATAAATTGATTTTGATGTTTGCTGGCCTCATCTCTTGTTTAAATTTAAGACCTATTATAATAATCAACAGAAATGCATCAAATTTCAAAAGCTGCAAGGCTTTGTGTCTACCTTTGTTTCTCAAATGTCTGCAGCATTGATTTGCTAAGGCAAAAAGTAAATGTTCTCAATAACAAAGTTCTTGGCATTCTGCGACCTGAGCGTGCGGAGGCGTGGCTGCGAATTGGGACTCGGAATGAGCGGCGTGGGAGCAACGCCACTGTACGGCCCAGAAGATGGGACAGCAAAAAAACTCTCGGCAGAGGCACTGACCTCTGTCTGAACCAGGAGATTTCTCTGGCGTCGGATGTGGAGGGTGAAGCCGGGGATGTTGATGGTGCCCTGGTCGGCAATCTTGCGAATCATGCTGTCAATCAGGATGTACGTGCCCGTGCGACCCACTCCAGCACTGGGGGAACAAAGAAGAATTTAAAACCGTTTCTCCGCCAATGTAGCATTTATGCACCACAATGGCTTAACACCCATGCCACTAAAAGGCATCAAACCAGGGCCTGTTATCTAAAGACCGTACTTTCTTTACTTTCGGAGGTAAGGATAGGCCTAATGTTATATATATCACAGAAGAATTCTCAATATTGCAGATTATTTTTTTCTCTTCTTAGTTAAGTTCAATGGTATTTTTTGGCTGAAAAATGGCATGCGGCGAAAGGGCTAAATGTGTATGCAAATATATCAAAAGCCGTAAGCTATAGCATTAAACCATTTAAATTAAAAAAATTTTTTTTAAAAGAATATAAAAGCCGTAAATCGTCATCAAACTGTTTTTTAATCATAACTGAATCAAGAAGGGTATAAAATCTGCAAATTATCAAAAACAAAACTTACCAAAACAGACACACACAAAAACACAACAACAGAAGTTTAAATTCCTAGGTCTGAAGGATGATCAAAGTTCACATTCTTTGATGATAGATACTCTAGTGCTCCACGAACGAAATTTGAAATTTAATGTCCTCTTGGCCCGAAGTCTAGGGCTCCACCTAATTCATATTTTAATGTCAACCTACCAGTAATTCCGTGCTTAGCCTTTTGATTTTTTTTTCTTCCAACATTACAATAAACGGACCAAAAAAACGAAAGAAAGACAAAAGCGTAACTTTTTCAGGAGGTAAAACCACAATCTTGTTGAAACAGTCAAGACGGACATGTTTTTAAAGGCACAACTGGGTTATAAAAGAGCCGATCCCAGTAATCGGGAAGTCAGTTGTGAGTGGGAGAGAGAGAGAGAAGCAAGTCAGTGACTCTCCTAGCTGTGGGCTTTCGCCTGCGCCAGTTTAGTTTTTCCCTCCTCTTTCGTTTGAAAAAGGATGCTTTCGCTGCGAGCGCCAAGCACAAACTGACATTTTCAGCCTACTGCTTGCTTATATACTGCTGGCTTTAAGGCACACAGCACTGGGTTGACATGACAGGAAAAAGGCTCACCTGCAGTGGACTACAATGGGTCCGCCGTCGGGCGGATTGCAGGCGGCGGACTTTTGGACAAACTCGAGGACGGGTAGGGTGTAGTCGGGCACCCCATGGTCGGGCCACTCCGTGTAGTGGTACTGGTACACCGTGCGCTCAGCCACGCCCTTCATCGAATGGCGCTGACACAACAAATCAACAAGTTTCTCCTCTTAGGCCGGGTTCACATTAGACGCGTAAGTTCTGTACGGAAAACCCTAAATAAGTGGAAGAAAGAAGGATGAAAGTTTACGCATATAATGGGGAAATTCGGACACATGCGCAAATCTTTTCCCTTCTTTGTTTCACTTATTTATGGATTGTGCATGGGTTTCCGTATGGAATATCCGCTTATGTGTGTACACGGCCTTAATATCGACTTTTTGTGTTTACACAGCAATGAGGCTTCTTTATTATGTTATTTTTGTTGTTGAGATTCACATAAAGATGGTACCTTCGACATTATATTAATCTTTCCATATTTACGCATGCACAATACAATAACAAAACTTCCAACATTGTCAATATCTCAAATCCATACAAAAGTATATTAGATAAACACACACGCACACACACATCAAATACTACCTTTCTTAGCCATTTACTTCATGATTGACTGGTTTGTTAAACTTAATTCAATCATTGACTACTTCTGAAATACTGCTGAAGAGAAGGGATAAATTCAAAAAAGATTAATCTGCTCGTTGGTGTTTTATTGCACTTGTAGTCGGCTATTTCTTTTTTTTTTTTAGCCTGTTCAAAATCACTCAAAACATGAACATTTGTAACAATAATAACACACACACGCACACACACACGAACGCAAGCACACACACACATGCACACACTCACACTCATTCCCCCGCTAACACAAAAAGACACAAAAACACATGGAAGTACGGATGCACACAGCTCAGTTTGCATGCAGCTCAGTTCGTTAAAATCTGATACAGCTCTTACACATTTCGACGATACTACCAAACAAGTCCGGAGCAGGCACACATCTAGAAATGTGATTACAAGAACAGCACATTTTAAAATGCTTAATTTTTCTCTTTAACCCCTTGACTGCCAGAGAAAATTAAAGAAAAAATCATTGGGCATACCACGCCATGAAAAAAGACAATTGATAGAAACAATCTGGAAAAAATGGTCTGGGAGTGGGAATATAGATCTCTTGATCGTGCAAGAGCAAAATCCAGCATATCAGGGTTAATCCTCTTCATCTGATGACATCATCAGTGATGTCATCAGGTATGTACGTAATACGTTTGTGGCAGTCAAGGGGTTAATCCTGAGAACGTTTTGAAAGGAAAAAAGAAAAAACGAATGGGACTAAGGCCAACAGTGGGGCAAAGAACCATCTGCAACAAACATGCAGAGTAAGAGCTGAAAACTCACAACATCAAATCCATGGGGAGAGAAGCAAACACAGCGCCAAAGAGAACAATACATCAACAACAAAAATAACACACACACACACACACATGGGTGCAACTCCCCAAAATGAAAAAAAACCTGAAAGGCAGGGGTCCAGGTGCCGCCCAGGGCCCCGGCGGGGTACAGGGTCAGAGAGCCGTTGGAGTATTCAGGAGGGGGGCAACACAAGAGAGAGAGATAACGTGACAGACAGTTAAAATGATAGACAGAGACAGTTTGAGTCCGATAATCCTTGTAAAATGATTACATTGCCTTTGGCAATATGGCATCATCATGCTGTTTTCAAGATTCCCCGAGAGGGACTTTTGAGATAGAACAACAAAGTTCAAAACACCCCAAATTGCTTGTGGTCAATTTTGGGGGGATTAATTAAAAAAACAAAAAACTAAAGTTCAGTGTCTTGATAAAATTTAAAACAAATATGAAATCAGTGTGAAATTGAGAGAAATGCACCCACGCACACACAAAAAACCCCACACATACATACACACACACCACATCAACCCATACCACCCTCTCTAAAAAAAAAGAAAGAAGGTACAATACTTAATACAGTGGAATCTCCCTTATAGGACCTTCAAAAATCTTCCAAAATGAGGTCTTATAAGGGAGGGGTCTTATAAGGGAGGTAATTTAATACTAACAAAGAAGGGCAATGTTTCAGAGAAGTAGGTCTTATGTGGGAGGGAGTCTTATAATGGGAGGTCTTATAAGGGAGGTTCCACTGTACTTACAAAGAAGGGCAATGTCTCAGGGAAGTAGGTCTTATGTGGGAGGGAGTCCTATAATGGGAGGTCTTTTAAGGGAGGTTCCACTGTACTTACAAAGAAGGGCAATGTCTCAGGGAAGTAGGTCTTATGTGGGAGGGAGTCCTATAATGGGAGGTCTTATAAGGGAGGTTCCACTGTACTTACAAAGAGCAATGTCTCAGGGAAGTAGGTCTTATGTGGGAGGGAGTCCTATAATGGGAGGTCTTATAAGGGAGGTTCCACTGTACATGCAACTTTGCAGGCAGTTGACAACAAAAGGAAAAAAAAGAAGATACAAATACCACAAGAGTAAAAAAGGGAAGAATTAGCAGTTCAAATTGATGCAGACAAAGTAAAATGATTCAACAAAATTCATCACATAAACTGACATAAAATTATAGAAAATAAACCAACAAAAACGAAATAACTACCGTAATTTTCGGATTAGAAGGCAATATTTTTTTCTCCAATTTCGACCTATGCGCCTAATAAACGAGAGCACCCTAGTAGTGAACAAAATCGTGAGAAGAGAGGCAATGATTGCCGTACTCAGTACAGTTTACTGTGAGTCACAACATCAAAAGTGGTAACGAGTCGCCGATACGACGAATACTCACGTTAAAATGTTTTAAAATCCCTATTATCATCCGAGATACCGTCCAACAGATGCCATAACCCTTCATTGGATGTAAAAAGCATCGTTGTAGAGCTTAAAATGCCATAATTCTACCAGTTTTCGCGAAGAAAAGTCCATAACACAGCAATCGGAAGTCGCAAAAACGGAAGTTTCGATAATTTGAGAAGGGAGCCAACTCTCGTTTATGACAGCAGTAATGGCGGTCGGTAAGCGTTTACAGGACGTGTACGGGCTTCAAACTTCGACTTTCTTTTGCGAGGCCTTATAAACGAGGGTGCCTTTTACTTTAATTGAATGTTTTTTAGATTTTTCTTGAAAAATGCTCTATTCGCCCAAGTTATACACAGCAGCGCCTAATGATCCGAAAAATACGGTAGTGTTGCAAAACACAGCAAAATACTTTGTAACTGACAAGATACATCACTGAGAGCTGAACATTTTTGAAAAAAAAAGAGCAATATAAATTATGTATGTGAATATACGAGTGCCTATGTGCTACACGTGTATGTATCCACATGTGCATACTCACTAATACACAAGTCAATGCGTGTAAGCATAGTGTACACTGTTAACAAAACCATGAGTGAGGACATTATTATCTATGTTGTTCTGCATGATTTTCAATTTCATCCGTGTGCTGAACTCATTTGTATGACTATAAGTAGCTTCAAAATCAGGCATGAAGATCAAAAAAGAGGAAAAATGTTCGTCAGAGAAATCCTTCCACCCGGATTTTCACCTGACGTCGGAAGTTTTGTTGAAGGGGGGGGGGGGGGGGGGGGGCAACGTTCCCCAATTTTTTTTTTTCCAGCACAAGCATGAAAGAATTAGATTCTTTTCAGCCGAGAAAAATCCTTCCACCCGGATTTTCACCTACCGTCCGATGTTTTCTTGACACGGGGGGGGGGGGGGGGGGGGGGAGCGCGTGCACGACGTTCCCAAACTTTTTTTTCCAACCACCTTTTCACCTACCTCAGGTCACAAGTTTTATTCAGCGAGGAGGGGGTCCGAAAATGTACATCGCTACTTTTGTTGAGCGGGAGCTACTCATTTCGCCTTCCTTCGCACAATTGAAGCGAGTGAGCTAAAGCGACTTCCGGTTAACCAGTTTGAGAATCGCCAAATAGAGACTTGTAGATATAAAAATACGGCAAGATCGGTCCTTTACGTGGATTTTTGTTTTCTTCCGCGGATTTTCCGCGAAACGCGGAATTCTTTCATGCCTGAAAATATACAGATCATTATTATGATGTGGGTTTCTGTCTAGAATGTGTAACCTGTAATGGGATTGACGCATGCTGTACAAACATAATCAAACAGGTTAAAATTTTTTTTAAAAAGCCACACCAACTAAACCAGGAATACTTGTCATCCAAAATGTCACGACACTCAACAACGAAAGAAACGCGAGCGATTGTCTGCAACAAGCGAAAACGAAAAGATTGTTTCTTTTGTTTGATAAAATAAAATATTAAAAAAAAATAAATAAATAAAAAATAAAACCTTTTTGTTCAAATTCACTACATTCTACATTGTTGTTATTTTCGGTCTCCAGATTAAACGCTCGGGGGGG
Organism: Phymorhynchus buccinoides; assembly: GCA_017654935.2. Classification (NCBI taxonomy): domain Eukaryota; kingdom Metazoa; phylum Mollusca; class Gastropoda; order Neogastropoda; family Raphitomidae; genus Phymorhynchus; species Phymorhynchus buccinoides. Next base: position 34,794,568 of record CM065687.1, on the reverse strand, counting down.
GGGGGCACACACAATGCCATGTGAACATTTCGCATGGCCTTGGGTGGGAAGATTATGTGCATGGTTGCTTTTAAAGGGCCCCGCCATGTGGGTGGCCATACTCCCGACTTCAGGGGATTTTACATGTTGAGCATGCGCGTTTCTTTCATTGACGAGCACACTGAACACAAACCAAACCAAAAACTGAAGCAAGACGACAACGACGATGACAGCGCCTACTGCGCTGACCACAAGCAGGTGCGGGCGAGGGGAGGACACTGCATGCCTACCTTTACCTTCAAGTTGCGAAGGGAAAAGATGTTGACAGCATAGTGTGCGCGCTGCACTGTACTCAGCAGTTTGACCGACATGTTGCCGTAGATCTCCACCCCGTCGTTGGGCCAGTACTGGTCGCACTTACGCTGCAATTTGGAACACACACAAAAAATACTGACTTTCTGACAACGCTGGGTCAAGATTTGCACATGTCTTGGCTTTATTCGCCTTTGAAAGGAGACAGTACAATGATAGAATGAGCTGGCTGTTTTGATCGCCACGTGGCATAACGCTCGAGTGGGGCTAATCCTCTATGTTCTTAGTTGGGAAATAAAGAGAGAGAGGGAGAGGAGTCCCACCCTCTCTCTCTTTCTCTACCCCCAACTAAAGATATCACGAGATAAGCCCCTATTGAGTTGGTTGCCACCTGGCGGTCAAATTGATGAGCTAGGTTGACCATTAGCTTTTATCGAGCTTCTCTTCATCTAACAACTATTTCCTCTTATACGAATAATGTGACTGAAAGCCATACTAAGGCCATATTATCTTCACTGATTCCCATCTTCTCTTTATCTATCAAAATAATAATTATTTCCTCTTATAAGGATAATGTGGAATGAGTATAACTTTCAGCCGCACTGAAAAGCTAAGTTTCAGGCTCGAGCTCATCCATCCCCCCCCCAAAAAAAAATAATTGAGGTACCCCACCCACCCAAAGTCTAGAGACACATTTCGTGGGCTGATTCTTGCCTCCTAATTTCCCAGATAGAATTAACACTTCTTCCTCCCCGTTCTTTCTCCATGAGGTTGGTGATCATGACGATGACGCTGCAGTTCTGCTCCCACATCATGCGCCAGAAGTCTAGAGACACATTTCGTGGGCTGATTCTTGCCTCCTAATTTCCCAGATAGAATTAACACTTCTTCCTCCCCGTTCTTTCTCCATGAGGTTGGTGATCATGATGCTGACGCTGCAGTTCTGCTCCCACACCATGCACCAGAAGTCTAGAGACACATTTCGTGAGCTGATTCTTGCCTCCTGATTTCCCAGATAGAATTAACACTTCTTAACCCACCCACCCCCACCCCCCGCCTCACCCGTCCTTTCTCCATGAGGTTGGTGATCATGATGCTGACGCTGCAGTTCTGCTCCCACATCATGCACCAGAAGTCTAGAGACACATTTCGTGAGCTGATTCTTGCCTCCTGATTTCCCAGATAGAATTAACACTTCTTAACCCACCCACCACCACCACCACCCTCCCCTGCCTCACCCGTCCTTTCTCCATGAGGTTGGTGATCATGACGATGACGCTGCAGTTCTGCTCCCACACCATGCGCCAGAAGTCGGCAAACGTCTGGGGCAGCGGGCCCTGCGTGGCGATGTACGCCTTGGGCTTCTGGTAACCCTGCGCGCAGAAAACATTCCATTCCCATCAACGCTTATTATTGGGTGCAACTGCACAAAATGGAAAAAAACTGAAAGGCCGGAGTCTAGGGGTAATGTCCCCCTGCAGCAGAAGAAATGATAGATGTAAGTGACTTTGACAGGTCAAATGGACCGCGCGACCGGAAGTAAGAGGAGAGCTAGCCTACTTCCGGGAAAGGAGAGTCGCTGCCCTTTGCTACTTTCGTTTTCTTATGTGCTATGGTATTGGGTTCCAAATTGGTGTGATAATGCTATTGTTTAGAGGGTTGGTCAGTATGGTTAGAATAGATACATTGATTTATGAAGGTATTTTAGTTTGCTTTTTCCACAATTCATACAAATGCGTATTGCAAAGGGTTTGAAAAATACAGTAGACACGACACACAAAGATCTTGTTTGACAAATTTAAAAAACAGGAAATTTCTTTTGTGGTAAAATTCAAAAAACAGGAAATCCTTGCATACCAGGAAAAGTTGCACCCATGCTTATTGGAGTTACACCAGTTTTTGGGGTTTTTTTCATCCATTTTATCATAAGAATCTTAAACATAAACAAGCTCAGATCGATAACAGAAACAAAGATCTGGTAAAGTTAGAAGAATTTTGACAATCGTCTCTCAAAGCAAAAAAAGCTGAGCTTACCTTGTTCGTAGCCTTTGGTCGTGTTTTGCTGCTATCTAACAACATGTAATCGCCTCAGCAGTTAAAATTACCTCAACGATTTGGTAATGGTTTTGCAACACTTTGTCTTGGAAAAAAAAAAGAATATGGGCATAGCAGGCATGAATTGATAAACCATCTTTGGCATTCACTATGATCTTATTTGATGCTTTAACTCAAGACGTTCCGGCCATATATGTCCAGAATTAATAGATAGCTGTCAATTTGATGCATTTGCTTCAAGGGAAGTAAATCTGTGTGCACACCATACCTTGGTCACTTCTAAACTCGCTTCGCTCCCTTAGACCACAATTTTGCCTCTGACTTTGCTTTTGTAGTGGTTTGTTGTGGGGGAACCAATCGGTGTAGTGTTTGTCTAAATAAAGTATCTATATAAAAATGTCCGATCTACCACTTCCCTATGTCTAAACCTGAAGTAAAAACCTGTAATCTTCTTTCATTTCTCCTTTTGTTTATGTATGTTTTGTTTGTGTGTATGGCTGGAGCGATTTGAGTTTTTTTTAATTCAAAATCATTTGGATGCGAATTAGTTAAGCCATGAACATTGTGACTAGTGTGCAGTATTTAAGCATACAGAATGTAAAAAATACCCAGTAATCATAAATAAAAGAAAAGAAAGAATGAAAAAGAAGACCTACATCAACATAGTTGCCATTGATGTAGTCAGACTGTCTCAGACGTCCAACATCCATCTTCAGAATCACTCGGGAATTATCAACTGAAACAAACATCAATTGTGAAGTGATTAACCTTTACTTTGGTTCTAATGTAAGATTCATGCATTCAAATTTATGTATATCAATATCAAATAAACAACAACAACAAAACGTTTTTACGGTGTGAGTGCTTACGAATGCTTGGATATTTGACAGATTTTACAGAGTATGTCGAGATTATCCCAGTGTCTAAAGGTATAAAGTATGAGCCAAGATAATTGGAAAAGAAAAAGTATCTAAATACTTCTAAAAACTGCCCAAAGAATTCGACAGATACTTACAAATTGTATTTTGGGTTGTTTAATAACCAGCATGCTCAGGAAATTCTAAACGCAAGGAAGCATGCAATACATTACGAGAATCTGAGCTCTTGAAACGCCTCAAAGTTTGCAAGTATCCACTCACATATTTCAACTCTCTGAAACTTAACAAACATCGGAGCTCTGTTCAACTATGCTTATGTCGGTACACGTAAATATCTGGGTAACACATAAGTAGATATGTTTATCACATGCCTGTGAGTACACACACTGGATGTACTTACATCAAAGACACTGTAATGGGAACAAGACAGACAACTAGAGAGTTACGGCGAACCAGCCTGATAGGGTTATCGTTCGTGATCCCATTAACAATGGCGGCTCTATCCAAAGACTGGAATTTGAATCGATGTTTCTTTAAATACCAGACTCAAATTTGAGTGCTTGGCCAAACCTTTTTCTGTTTTCCTGAAGACAAAGAAAGGTAAGGAAGCTGCAAATACGGCCAGAAAATCTATGAAACAGTAACAACCAGTGTTAGATTACTGCTGATGTTCATGGTTCAAGGGGGGCATAATCAGGGTTTCTGTGCTCACTACTCATATAGGGGGAAATGGCCACTTGTCTGTCTTATTCCCATTAGTGTCTTTGCTTACATGCAGCAATGTTGATGTAACGGTTCTTGCTCCTGTTCTCAGGCATGTTGGAAGCTTCGCATTTGAAGTCTGTCCGTGTGTTGCGATACAAGTCCTGTGAGAAAAAAAAAATATTCATGCTAAATTTCTAAAAATCCTTTCATAAATTAACAAAGATTCTTTAGTTTTTAAAAATCCATTACAGGTTTGTCGTATTACTGTAGTACTAATGCTCATATTTAAGGGGAATGAAAGTCACTCGGGGGAATGGTGTTGGGTGTTTGTGACATTTGATTTTGTTTCTAGTGATAAGAATACAATCTTTTTAGATACCGTATTTTTCTGACTATAAGGCGCACACCCTCAAATTTTAAACAAAATTCAGATTCTGTTATTATATTTTCTTACTATATTATCAGTCATATTATAAGGTGCAGGGGTCTCAGTCTGGGAAAAAAGTATCGCCTTATAGTCCGAAAAATGCGGTACATATATTTAGTTGTGACTATAAACTTACAGTTTGTTTAATTGCTTAAGCATGTACTCTCCTCCTTTCCTTCTCCCTCCCTCCCCTCTCTCATTCTCATGTGCAGCACACACACATGAACACACACACACACACACCCTACTAGGCAATGTTGATACTTACTTCAAATTCTTGCGAGAAAGCAAAGTCACTGTCAGCATGCATAGCTTCCACGTGAGCTGGGAACTCGTGCACAGGAATCTCAGGGTACTCCTTTTCCTCTGTAAAGTGCATAAACAAGAGCATACATAAATATGCACATACACATACATGCAGACACACAGAAATACACACAGGCACAAATTACAAGGAAAAAGAAAAAAAAACCAAGCTGTTTCCAAATTTTTGTCTATTGACTTTGTCTAGGACTGGCAAGGACAAAGTCACACACTAAATTTTGTCATTATTTTTTCCTGATGCGATGAGTGTCCCGGAGTGTCTAAAAAGTGTATGTGAAAAAAAGAGGAGGGGGCATGGGGGGGAGGTGTTGGGAAGGACCGGTGTGAACTTTTTTATTTTTACTTTACAATGATAAATTGTTGCTAAATTATTATTGCTATGCCTCTTAATGTTTTGTAATGTTTTCTTCTACTTTTGCTTTATTTTTTTTATTCTCAAAATATTTGTAAAGTGCTCTGAGGAAGAATTTTTCATCGAAGAGCGCTATATAAGCTTTATTTATTATTATTATTATTATCATGCATATGTCATTTCGAATTTTCTTCCACACATATACACACGCTCAACACACATCACAGCATAACTCAACACAATGAGCACATACAGACACTGAGTTACAAGCATCAGACAAGCTTATCAATCAGGTCAGAAGTAATGGTGTGCAAAATTTGCAGAAACCTTGTAATCTGTAGATATGATTTATTCAGCATGGCCGTTTAGAAAGATCTTCAATAATGAAAGGCACATTCAACTGTTACAGAGCAATTGAACTTTACTAAGTGGCACCTTTTTCTAGCATGTTTTCAGACGTTTCGTAAAATTCTCTAGACTTGTCTTACACACACAGGAGCCTACTGGTGGGAAAACTATGGTAAATATGTGCTAAATGAATAGAAGAGAACTGACCGCTGGGCTCAGCTACCATGATGACGGTGGGTGCAGGGGCCTGCATGTTGCTGGGCACGGCCAGGTAGTAGTACGCCGCCTGGTAACATTTCTGACACACCAGCGACCTGACGCAAACACACACATGACGACGTATCAAGGCGATATGCCATGACGCATCAATGACAACGAGGTGTGTGTCATACATACATACGGGCATAATGCATACAAACACACATTAGGTATTAATTTGCTTTTATGAGCGTGTTTGTCTATTTTTGAATGTTTGTTAACCTTGTGGATACCTATATGTATACTTTACTTTTGCGGTCATTGTGAATGTGTAACTTGTTTATGTAAATTGAAAATTGATTTTTTTTAATGTAATCTGATTGTAAATTGTTATTTTATTATGTATATGTATTTTATTTATATTTAGTTTAATAGGTACATATTTCTTTGAGTGCGCATGTGTATGTGTGTGTGTGTGTAAGAATGTGAAGGATAGTGTGGAGGTATGTAAGCGGTTGTTTTTAATATGAAATAATTTTAGGGCAATTGTACAGCGCTTAGAGCTTAAATAAATAAATAAATAATAGTCACAGAGGCGTTTCTGTGAATCTTGATACGTAATATGTAAACACACATGCATGATGCATGTACACATATGCACACACAAAACATACACACACAAATACACTCACAGACACACACGTCACATGCACTCGCGCGTGCACGCACCCACACACACACAATCACTCACAGACACACACACGCATGCACGTGCATGCGCATGCACACACACACACACAATCATGCACACATACGGGCACTGATGCATACAAACACACATTTGGTATTTGGTACTTTAATTATAGTCACAGAGGCGTTTCTGTGAAATTCGGGTTGCTCCCACCTGGAGAGCGTGTCGCAGCCACAGGTGCACCATCCTTTTTTTAAAATTTGCATGTGATTTTTGTGTGACTTTTGAGGAGGACAAGGTTTGACCAAATGATAACTTTTTCGTTGCCACTGGGTTTAACGTGTGCTAAGTGCATGGGCACACGGAACCTCGGTTTATCGTCTCATCTGAAACAGGCCCAGCACAGAGTGAGAGAAAAAATCCCCTGTACCCAGGTTCGAACTCAGGTTTATTGTGCACGAGGCGAACTCGTTAGCTCTGTGCCACTCGACCTTGACATGTAATACGCATTACTCAAAATGAATCTGTTCTGTCAATTATAACCCAAATACACACACAGACACAAGCATGGACACATACACTCAGACATACACAAGGGTGCTCCTGAGAAATTTCAAAAATCCTGCAAGGAGGCGGCCCTGGCGGAGTGCAGGGGCAGCGCACACACACACACATTCACTGCTCTTTTTTCACCCCTCTAGACTAGTACAAGTGCTGCATTCCTTTGATTATAGTGAATGCTTATATAGGCCCTTTCTATTGTACAAGTATATGTGTGTGTGTGTGTGTATGTGTGTGTGTGCGTGTGCATGTGTGTGTGTGTCTCTAATTCTCTTCTCTCTCTTGCCATTAGGTCTGTTTCTGATATATTCCATTTATGTTATCCGTGTGTGTTCGCTTTGTATTGCGGTTTTGCTTGAATGCGCTATGAATGCTAACGTGTGTGTGTGCGCTTTGATTTGATTTCTATCAAGATTCAGCGTCGTATAAATACTGTTATGTTGTTGTTGTTGTGTGTAAGAAAATCATTGCTTCTCAAATTCTCATAATCCAGCGACGCCGGCTCTAGGCAATTTAAAAATCCTGCAATTCAGAATATCCTGCAAGAAGGAGCATCCATGCGTACACACACACACACTCTCTCTCTATCTTTCAAGCCCTGAGCAAACCTGTAAGCGATGAAGCTGGCCACAACCACAATGACCACCAGCAGGGCGCAGGTGACCCCTGCCACGATTTCCGTGGGCACGCCTTCGTCTTTGCTCTCTGGGACGTTGGGGTCTGCAGCAATCAAGAGACACAACATAGCGTAGCGTGGTGTGTGTGAAAGAGAGAGAGAGAGAGAGAGAGAGAGAGAGAGAGAGAGAGAGAGAGAGAGAGAGAGAGAGAGAGAGAGAGAGAGAGAGAGAGAGAGAGAGAGAGAGAGAGAGATAGAGAAGGAAAGAGAGAGAGTGAGAGCGAGAGAAAGAGAGGAGGAGGGGGGGGGGAGAGAGAGACAAAGACAGAGAAGGGGGATGGGGGGGGAGGACAGGGGAGAAAGAGGGGGGGTATAAATGTATACGTATGTGCGTGTATGTGTGCATGTGGGCGCTCACATGTGCATACTTAAACATGCATAAGTCTGTTAATAATAGCCCATGTCCACATTAACATAACAGATGTGTAAAGGTATGCTTTTTTGAAAATATGTGAGATGTGGCATGTGATCTTAACATATTCCTTGAACAACTTTCAATGAAAACCTTTCTTTCACCAAATTTCATGGGCTGTTCTCTTCGGCTGACATAGTAAAGACAACAACAACAATGATGCTCCTAATATAGCAGCTAAGCAAGCAGCTCCCTCTCCATAGACACACATACAAATCAAGTCCAGAGTTGATGAACATATCTATTAGCCATTGGTCCGTTGCTGGCTCTGTCTGATCCCGAAGCATTTAATATCTATGAAAACATGAAGTACACATGAATACTATCTCATTCAGAGTGCAACTTAGCCCATCTGAAAGTGGACATGTAACCTCATAAATATAAAGCATTTAAAGGATTTTAAAAGCTGGTTGGACAGGAAGCATTCATGAGCAGAACACTAAACCTATAATGAAGATAAAAAGCGAATCTGATTTTCTGCAGCATACTAAACAATACAAATTTGCTTATAATATATCTTTTTTCCCCCAAACAATACCTGGAAATCACAAGATAATTTTTGTTTAGCAGTAACATTCATTAATAGCATCCGAATAAACAAATGCATTTCTTACAATCATACTAACTAAATCCTCAAATACAATTTACAAAATTATGCTCACACCTCTCTTGATACCTACCTGGTATACTAATGCAAAAACAAACAAACAAAACGAAATATGAGAGCAAAAATAGAACAGCAAGATGGAATATGAAAAACAAATCTCTACAATTCTTCCTAAACGCATGCATTTCTATTGTCTAAAAATACATTCTGTTCACAACGAAATAGCTAGAAAATGAGATTCTGTTGACATCAAAGTACAGGGCTCCCTATCGTCCCACAAAACAAGGGGTCCCAGGGACTCCTTCACTTACAGAATAGAGAGCCCTAGAGATGGAATAGAGGGTCCCAGTGGCATTGCGAATGCTAAAAAGAATTTTTCTAGTGCATCCTTGGGACCTCCTGCAGATTCTTTTAGAGGGTCCTTTAGAATTTTAGCATTTCATAGTAGAATTTTAGTATTTCATAGACCCCCCAAATGGGGGTCCCTGGGAGCCCTGAAGTATTTTTTTGTTTTTAAACAACAAGAATAAACAATGACAACAAAAATGAACATTGTCTAAAGATTCAGCTGCCATGAAACAACAATGACTTAGTAAAGATTACCGAACATAGAAGAGTTTGGAGGGAGGAAAAGAGAGTGGGTTGTTGCGTTCATTTCTCAGAGGCTGGGTGAGGAGAATGTGTGAAGAAGAATGACGCTAAAGTAGAGACCGTATTATTACTACCATATTTTACAACAGACTATAAGGCAATACTTTTTTTCTCCCAAGCTGAGAGTAAGACCCCTGAGCCTTATATAAGTTATATGACTCTGGAGTCTTATATATAATAAGAAAGTACAATAACAAAAAAATCTGAATTTTGTGTTAAATTTGGCAGACTCGCCTTATGCCTTATAGTCTGAAAAATACAGTAATAAATTCAAAACAGAACATACTGAGGAAAACATCAAAACAAGCATAAAAAGCGAAGTTGCAATCAATGAAAAGATTGCTTTAAATGTAAAACTTTAGCAGTTATTACTTCAACATTGACAAAACGCAGTGAGCACGAAGCACAGTTTCAAACATTCGTAATTTCTCTTCATCAAATGTATGTTAATAAAATACACGCTTGTTTCTTTAGATGGTCCAGAATGAATCAAATTGCATTGAATGCAGACAAAGTCTTCAGTTTGAAGTTATTCAAAGCAAACATGATCATTATGAAAGGACAAAAAAATTACAGCCATTTATATTAACTTTGCAACTTGAAATTATACTTTGTACAATTAATACTTCATTACAATGAGAAGAAGATACCTACTCATTAAACTTAAAGAAAGAAAACAGTCAACAGATACTAAACACAAAAGGTCATTCAGCATAGAGATTAGATTAGAGGCATTACAACATCCTACCACAGATCACAAAACAACGCCAAATAAAAATCAACAACACAAAACTAAACAATCTCATTTCAATACACAGAAAAGTTTTTAAAAAACTTCTATGAAAGAAAAAGCGAAATAAAACCACAAAATCTGTGACACACACACAAAAATTAAAAATACAACGCAATAAAATCAAAAGAACAGAAAAGGATTTGAGCTACAGTACAATCATTGTGCACAAACTACAACCACCAAATGCTCTGACCCTTAGCAACCCTTAGCAACTTCAAATTATACTTTGTACAATTGAACAACATCTAATAAAAAGTATCAGGCTGCAACAGAACTTGACAGAAAAACAAGAAGAAGAACAAAGCATTAGAATTTGACCCTTTGAGAGGAAGGCTGGGCCTGTGCATTGCAACTCTTGAGTAAAAATAACAGCTAGGTGGGTGCTTTTTTCTTTCAGAATGAGCAGCACAGCAAATTAGGCAATAAACAAAACATTGAAGTTAGAGACAAAGTTCACAATGAAGCCTATGTTTTGAAATAAAAAAACTCAGGTGGGCTGAAAACATGTTTTGGTTCCAACAGTTTCTATTATGTGACTGTAAACAAATGACCTGTCAGATGTGAAATAATGATTACAACGGAATTGCTTAGTTTTACACAGAACCATTCATCACCCTGTCTCTTCATTTTCTTCCACGTTTGTTATCATCCTCTACTCAAATCAGGAATCATACTTTTCTACGTTGAAACATCCATTAGTATTTTTTTTTTCCATTTTCTTCCCACTTCTTTTTTGGACAGCAGTCCATTTTTAAATCTTGCATTGGGCTTGATTCTCATCTTTTTTTTCCTGTCTCGTCTACCAGCAGTCTCTCTTGTAACGTATCATTGAATCATTCACTAGTTAATGTCTTCACCTGACCCTTTCTGGGGTTTTGTTTGCTTGTTTTTTTGGGGTGTTTTTTTCTTTTCAATATGTAGTCTACTGTTTTGCTCTACACTGGAATGTTCAGTGTTCCTTTACTTGTTTTTTCCCAACCAACCTCAACGACGTTGGCACTTATATCTATCATTCTGCAGTCTACGAACTGAAACCATCCAATTTCAATCTTAAGCTATTTTTAGTTTTCTCTTATGTTTTCTTGGTAAAGTTGGATATCTTTTGTTTTGACGGCAGAAAATATGACAATGACCAAATAAATATGCAGAGGGTGAATTTTTCCGTAACAGCATATGTGTGCGTTTAATATGATAGATGATTGGTGATGACAACAGAAACACACACTCCTTGGTGATCCAAAGGTTAACTCACATGCAGTCACAACAAAATGACAAAAATATAAACAAGTGCAAGTTGAGTTCAAACAATACTCTGTACTGACAATTGAAAACAGTCTCAGTGTCTGCTAATCTGCTCAAACATGCAGAGCAAATTTTGAATGTTCAAAAATATACAGCAAATTTTGCTCAAATATATGTACAGCAAGTTTTGCAAGCAAATATTTTGTCTCTTCAAATATGTACAGCAAAGTTTTGTCTGCTCAAACGTGTACAGCAAATTCTGTCAACTCAAAAAGTGAACAGCAAGTTTTATCTGCTCAAGTTAAGTACAGCAAATTTTCTCAGATCAAATATGTACTGCAAAGTTAGTCTGGTACATTTAACATTAAAATCCACAGCATTTGCATGTAATAATCCCTCCATCTATGTACGCAAGATTCTGACTTCATGTGATGATTTTACGAAAGTTTGATTTCCTTTCTCAGTTCAAGTTATCTACCGGTACATTTATCACTTATTGCTTGGGCCAAGTCATTTCAATTTACATAATGACAGAAGAGTTCTAGACCCACACTTGTTTTCTGTTACTATCCAACTATCAGTTCCTTCGTTTCTTTGACAGAGCAGATATTGCTTCCTGAAGTTGCACTTGGAAAAAGAGTAGCACAACACCGACACAGAAAGAGAGAAAGGCACTGCAGAGTATTACCATTGTTCTGAACACCCATATGATCGCGGATAACATTACTCTCGTCCATGCTCTCCACTGGAAAGAAAATGAGATGAGTGATGATTGCGAAATCATGGGAACTGATGACACAAAGGAAGAGCTTTCTGCATTCTCTCACATTCTCATTAACAATCCATGTCAATCAATGGTCTTTACTGACCTTTTGAAAATATATAGAACGGAAACTGAATTACTGTCACACGTGAAAAACAACCCAAGAACACGAACAAACAGATATTCTTAGACAAGTGCATGTGCACACAGGCACACGTACACACGCAAACATGTATGCATGCAGACACACACACACACACACACACATGCATGCACACACACACACACACACACAAACGCACACACGCACACACACACAGATGCGTATCTATGCAACTTAAATTTCCTACACAAACTCAAAGCTCTTTTTATAATATCACCTCCCAACAGATAAGAAAAAACACACCTTTTTTGACAATTTCAGTGAGTAAATGAATCTAAGCATGTTCAAGATGTGATAAAATGCAAATGAAGATTAAGATGACAATATCTATGTTTGCGGGTATGTGAGCATCTGTACAAACACATACACTGAAATGCATACAGAGCATGCATGTGTGCACCCCCCCACCCCCACCCCGAACCACACATACACACGCTTGACAGATAATTATGGACAAATAAAAAATGTGTTCAAGCATAAAAACAGGATGTTGATGATAACGATTCTTCTTCTTCTGTGTGTTCCCATGCCATATGGCCATAATGGATAAGGTACGTATGTGTCCGGTTTTCAGTTTTCACTGATCTCCCCGCTGCGTACAACCGACACATTCCGACATCGGGGGAGAACGATGATTATGATAATGTTGATGCTGACGATGATGATGATGAAGATGATGATGACAAGAACATCACATGCCCAGAATATATCAATCAGTTAGCAAATATGCATCCAACAATCATCGTTACACAAATATATTATCTTTTTTAAACAACCAAGACTTTTCTTCTTCTTTTTTTAAAGGCAGCAGAACTATAGACATAGAATCAGACGGAGGACTGAAGAAGAGGTAAAAAAAAAAAGGTGGTAAGTAGTATGAAGGAACAAAAAAAGGGACGAAAAATAAACAAATAAAATATGTAGGTCAGAAATGGTAAAAATAAAATCACACCGAAACCATATTTAGTAACATGCTTCATGGTTTTTTTCTTCAATGTTTCCTTTGCCATTGCTATTCAATAAATACTACAACCTACAATTCTCTTCTCCTTGACTCAAAATTGAAAGAACTGTCATTTCTCTCTCTCTCCACAATTATTTTTAGTTACTTCAACAATCATATGGACAGAAATGGGTGGTGAAAAATCCTTGCATTCAAATGGCAATGAACGTCTTAACAGATCTAAGGCATGAGATTGAGAAATTGTTATTTAGGCCGAAAAGTGTCAGAAAAAGGCTGAAAAAAGACTGAAGCCCCCTGAAACTGAAGCTTTACAGTAATATAAGCCTTAGGCCGTGTACACACATAAGCGGATATTCCGTGCGGAAAACCGTGCGCAATCCATAAATAAGTGAAACAAAGAAGGGAAAAGATTTGCGCATGTGCCCGAATTTCCCCTATATGCGTAAACTTTTATCCTTCTTTCTTCCACTTATTTAGGGTTTTCCGTACGGAACTTACGCGTCTAATGTGAACCCGGCCGTAACCCTTTCACCGCCAACGTCACATTTTTGCACCACAATGGCTTTACACCCACGTCACTAAAAGGCATCAAATCAGGGTCTGTTATCCAAAGACACTATTCTCTTACTTTTGGGAGGTAAGGATAGGCCTTACTTTAAGCATGTCACAGAGGAATCCCCAATATTACAGACAGATTTTTGTTCTCTACCCAGGTAAGGTTAATGGAATTTTTCTGCTGAAAAATGGCTGGCGGTGAAAGGGTTAAAAGCAGCATTAGAAGTAGAATTAATATATTTACTTAATTTTAATTTACTCATAAGAAGTATTTCTATACTCAGTTGGTCTCTTCTGGATCTAAAAATAATTAACTCCGGGACCATCAAAAAGCCTGAAATCAACCTAAAGGCAGACAAATCTCATATGATGTCTGGGACTCTAAACTTTAATGACTGTTTCTTGGGTGATAACTTTGACACACCACGAACGTTCATCAGCCATGCTGCGAGCCGACAAAACGAACCAACAAGAACAGCAGCACAAACTGGGGACACGGGGACAAAATGTGACAGTGCATGGGAAAACCAGACATAATGGAATTTTGGCATAAATTGATATTTAAATTTTTCGTGGTGGAGCAAAGATTCCTTGTTAATACACAGAAAGCCGAATTGAGTTATCTTGTTTAGTTTTTATTTTATAATTATTTGAAGTTTGGCATTCAAAATAGATCATTCGCGGAAATCAGGCATAGAAGATACAATTTTGCCTCTTTGTTTCTATTAAACAAAGAAAACTTTCAAAATTGTCTTTTATGCTGAGCATACTGGTAGAACACATAAAACTAGACATAAATATGCCCTAAATAGAAAATTTATGTTGACTATTTTTGGCTTTTGCTAAAAACATTCTGAGCAACTTATGTAGGTTTTTCCCATGCACCATCACAAATAACCACCTCGTTTCACATTCAAAGCAACAGCACGGCACAGAAAAGGCCACTGACACCTACAGTACCTACCGCTTGACAGGTTACGCTCCTCCTCTGCGAGCCATGCATAGGTGAACGAACAATGATATCAACACGGGTGAATGGGATACGAACAATGATATCAACGCATCTAAAACGGGGTACGTACGTATCTATGGCTAATATTCTGCCCCAAACGCAACAACAGAGGTGTGGTGAGTCTTCGTTTTCATGCTTTTCCCCTGTTTTGCTCTACTCACAACACAAGCCACCAAAACGTGGATGCGAAATAACTAAGTATCAGACATCAGATATATTGTTGAAGAGTATATTGCCCGTAAAGATTTGATGCATAATGAGTTTGTTGCCAAATGGGCCTCTTATGTGCCTGCCTTTGAAATCTCAGGCTAAATCAACTGTTTGTATCTGTGTGTCTCCCCCCCCCCCCCCCCCCCCCCCCATCCCCCCTCTCTTATTTGCTACAATTTTGTGTGCTTATCATGAATTTAAATAGACCCAGTGTAAATGTGTATTTTGGTTACATTATTAATTTGGTTGACAGCTTGTCTTTTGATTTGCATCTCACTTCTGTTTTCATGCGCTCATGATATATCTCTTGTTCAATGTGCGCACGCGCACGCGCGTACGTGTAAGTAATTTTCTTCATCTTCCTGATTAATGTGAATTTGCTTGACTTGTATATTTTTATGTTGATTTTGTGTATCTGTGAATTTTTTCTCGCTGTCACATACACCAGAAGATGTTCTTATCTGTAGTTTTAGTTTTGTTTTTTGTTTGTCGTGTGCTTGTCCTTTACTTTGCTTATGCGTGTCTATTTTGTCCTGTCAGCTACGGTTGTTTTGTTTTTTTGTTCTTTCTTTCATTTTCACTCTTTTTTCTTTCGTTCCCTCCTTTTATTATTACAACAACAAAAAGCAATACATTAATGCATGTAAGAAATTGATGATATATATGTGTGTACAATATGTATTGTAAAAAAAGAAGTTAATAAAAAAGGAAAAGAACGTGAGGAAAAAGTTTTAAAAAAAGTATCAGACATCAGAACTGTCAGAGGATTTGCAATTTTCGGAGGATTAACCCTTTCACCGCCAACGTCGCATTTTTGCACCACAATGATTTAACACCCATGTCACTAAAAGGCATCAAATCAGGGTCTGTTATCTAAAGGCCCTATTCTCTTAATTTTGGGAGGCAAGGATAGGCCTTACTTTAAATATGTCACAGAGGAATCCCCAATATTACAGACAGATTTTTTTCTCTACCAAGGTTAAGTTTAATGGAAATTTGTTTGCTGAAAAATGGCTGGCAAAAGGGTTAAGAACTGCTGGCAGAGGAATTGTTTCTGGTACCAGAGATTTTGCCTTTTTCATGTGTGATCCGTAAATGTCAAATAGAATTTTAAAGCGATTTCTTACAAAACTGTGCCATTTTGGTCATGTTGGAGACAGTGATTCCAGTGTGGTTCCTGTACAGTCTTCAGGGATGTGAGAGGCCCCCAAACAAAAAAGCGTAGCCGATGGTATCGTCAAAGTACTCAAACAAAACTTTTGCCTCCGACATCAATTATTTTCGTTGCTCGCCTACACGGATCTTACTGTCCGTTACAGTTTCATCCAGCCAAGCCCTGTCAAATTTG
Source organism: Phymorhynchus buccinoides (assembly GCA_017654935.2). Classification (NCBI taxonomy): domain Eukaryota; kingdom Metazoa; phylum Mollusca; class Gastropoda; order Neogastropoda; family Raphitomidae; genus Phymorhynchus; species Phymorhynchus buccinoides. The sequence goes on along the minus strand of CM065687.1, from coordinate 34,778,342 downwards.
TGCTGGCATCCTCCTTTGTCGATCTCCTCTTTCCTCACATCTATGGTGTGATAAATAATGTATACGGCTGACGATGAAACAGTCACTCAATAGCTTTGAAAACATCAAAATCCTCCTTCAAAATCATAGCCGAACATATAAAAATGATGCATTGCCATTGGACGCAACTGGCCAACCACAGAGAAGCTTACAAAATTCAGTCAAGGGACTGTACTCATGCTACAAACTGCTTTTGTTTTCACTGTGTGTGCGCGCAAAGAAAGGCTACCTAACTCGACAATCTCTCTCTGTACTTTTTTTTCAAAATAGAAAAAGCGCATTTACGCGCTTACGCGTAGCTCTCACATCCCTGAGTCTTTGGCTTTAACCCTTTCACCGCCAATGTCGCATTTTTGCACCACAATGATTTAACAATCATGCATGTCATAAAAAAAACTCTTGAAATCAGGGTCCGTTAGTCAATGATATTGTGTTCCTAAATGTGGGCAGTAAGGATTGACCCCATTCTTAAATGTGTCACAGAGAAATCCAACAATATTTGAGACAAAATCGTTTCTGTAGCCAAGTAGCTTTCATGGAAATGTTTGGCTCCAAGATGGCTGGCGGTGAAAGGTTTAAGGGCTCTTTTACCGCAGTTTTGAAATGATTGGACTTCAGACAATTCTGATGCCGGAAGTAAAAAGGTAAACCTTCAACGTGATGGAACTATGCTGCCTCTTGGTCTATCGCTAATCTGTAAACTCTAGATTTTGCCCACGCATTAAGTCATATTAGCAACCATTCTCTGTCATTGCTTGCTTCTACAGCTCTGCTCGGAATTAGTGAGGACAATGGGGCAAATGCTAAAGGGTAAAAAAAGAAAAACTACTAAACTAAGTAGTTTGACTTTCAAACAAGCTCAACAGCTAATTTTTTTTTTATTTAAAAGAGGCACAAAATGAAAGAAAAGGAAAAGAAACAAAACTTTGTTTTCTTTATTGACAACATAAAACAGGAAAGGAAGGATGCAATGATGGAAAAAAAAAAAAAAAAAAAAAAAAAAAAAAATTCAACGATAAGTTGTTTAAAAAAAAAAAGAAGAAGTAAAATACATTAAAGGACCCTCACACACACCTCCTCCCCACCCACCCCTCCAAAACAGAAAAGAAACATTCTTGATGGACCACATACTAAAGTACACATCACCACAATATTGACTAAGGATAAAAGACCAAAAAATGGGAAACAATCTCCAGGACCTTTAACTCATTCAAGTTGTTCCGGACATATATGCCCGGAATTAATAGACAGCTGTCAATTTGATGCATTTGCTTCAAGGGAAGTAAATCTGTGTGCACACCATACCTTGGTCACTTCTAAACTCGCTTCGTTCCCTTATGCCGCAATTTTGCCTCTGACTTTGCTTTTGTAGTGGTTTGTTGTGGGGAAACCAATTGGTGTGGAGTTTTTCTATGTAAAGTCTATATATAAAACAGTCTGATCTAGCACTTCCCTATGTGTCTAAACCTGAAGTAAAAACCTGTATTCTTCTTTCATTTCTCCTTTCGTTTATGTCTGTTTTTTGTGTGTGTATGGCTGGAGTGATTTGTGAGTTTTTTTAATAATTCAAAATTCGTTGTGATGCGAATGAGTTAACGCTCCTGATTTCACTGGAGATTAACTTCCAGTACATTACATCAAACAAAACAAAAAAACCTGAACTGGAGAACAGACAGGGTAGGGAAAAAAAAGAAAAAAAAAGAAACATTAAATTGACAAAGCAAAGAAAAGCACAACCTACCGCCTAGCATGAAGGACACGGGCTCGGTGAATTTGCCGACCAGGAACCGCTTGCTAAATATAGCCTGCGTCATGCCTGCGACCTTCACCTCGTAACGCATGTTGGTCTTGAGATTCTTCAGGATATGCTGCACACAAACATTCAACAACAGGGATATGTCAGTGGGGTTGTTTTTTTGGTGGGGGTTTTTCAGTCAACAGCTGTGGTCATCTCAGGACTGTCACGGCGTAAAGTTCGACCACTTATTACATAACACTCATCAATGTATCTTACCATCGTTCAACAACCTGTAAACAACAAAACATACAGTACAATTCATAGCATGACACCTCCATCATTGCACCCTATAGCACATAAGTCCACACAGTGCTCGAAATGTTGAGCCACTCTACTCTATTTATCGGATCCAGGTTTTTAAAAAAACAGTAAAAAAGGATAACACATACTAGTAAAAAAAAGATACATAAAAATTGCCATATATGATATAGGCAAATATGCACTGCAGAATGGACAACAGGTGCCCACTCAAGTGCGCAAGGTCTCACGTGTGGACGCCAGTGAACAATAAAAACAAAATTCATCTATTCGCTAGCTTGTTCAGGCTTGCAACTTTCGTAGAGTCAACAGTGTTTCAATCCTCATCTTCCAATGTTCTTTTTTCATTTATTTGAGATACAATATTCACATTAGGTTTCCGTCACATTGTTCAAACATAATCAATTTTAGGTATGTGAAAGGAGTTTGGCAATAAACCACTCACTCACTTTCTCACTCTCTGTCTCTTTCTCTCTCACACACACACACACGCACAAATGTTATCTCTCCTCCTTTTAAGGCTGATAAACAAAAACATGTCAAATCGTTAGAGAAAATCATGAAACTTAAGCTGACACTTCCCCAACATCCTAATCGGATCAACTTTAGAGGCGCAAAGATCCCCACATACCTCGGTCTGTGTGCCGGGCACCATGGCGTCTGGGTCGTTGCCCCGGGTGTCCCACCACTTGAGCACATACTTGTCCACGCGGCGGTAGAACACGGCCGGGGGGTCCCACTGCAGGAACACACTGTTCGCCGACAGCACCGTCACGTTGCGGATGTACGGGGCGCTAGGCGCTGCAAGAAGTTACAATTGACCAGTTAATAATAAGGATTCTTATAGAAGAGAATCCCATTGTCTTTGTACAAGATCTACTGTGTTTTTAATATATGTTCCTTTTTCTTTGAATGTACAGAAATGTTGTTTGATTTTTTTTTAAAGCCCATACTCTGAAAACCTAGTTTCAGATTAAAAAACTAAATACACAGAGAACAATGCAAAAGAAATTGCATAATTTTCTGTTTAAATCTACTATCTAGTCTAGATTCATTATATAAAGTTACATGAACATTTGAACTGCAAATTTGCTTCTTTCTTTTTTTCTCGTCAGCTCTCCTTTCGTATATTCAAGCAACATAAACAAGCCGAACAGACAATGATCTGACTATAGAAATAATAATTAAAAAAATATTTCAAAACAGTAACAATCCCACCACTGCATTAATTACTCAACTTAGACCATCTTTACTTCAGACAGTATACTACTACTGTACACATTTTAAGTGATTCTGTGCAGCGATTCATAAATATGGGTGGGATCACACTTTAAAAAAATTAAGAAATACAAAACGAAACAAATCTGACAGATTGCCATACCCCACCCCTCTCTACCTGTAACAAACTGCTGGGCTAACGAAAACGAAAAACAATGAAACAATTTACCCCCCCCCCCCCCCCATGGGGATACTGGGGGGTCTTTTGTATAAATAGTTCCCCCACCTTCTGGAAGTTCTGTGCTAGTAACATCCTCTAATCTGTCACTCTCTTTGACTTCGCCTTTTCCCTTTGCTTACTGTCATCTACTATCTTTCTGTCTTACCGGTCCATTCTCCTGCCTTTTTTCACGAATTTCACGAAACACTTTCAAAAAGATTTCCTCCAGCCGAAGTTGGACGTGCTAGGCCTAACCATTTCTTACTTAGGCGCATAACGGCAGCAGAACGCATCTGCGCTCATAATTGACAGGAAACTGTCTAAGCGATCGAAGAAGAAAAAAAGAAGCCCCCAACGTACCGGAAGTGTCAGTGAGGGCAGGGTATTTCTCACTGAATTTTCCCCGTCCTCCTCCTGTGAATGCTGCCACCTGAATTTTGTACTCTGTGTAAGGCTCTGGAAAGACAACACAAAAAACAGTGGGTCAAACGCCGCCTGTGGAAATGCATAAATCAATTCTTAATCTTGTTATTAGCCATCTCAGGACTTTTTTTGCCATCTTATTCCTAAACATTTATTATACCCTTCTTATGGGGGGTGATCACATCTACAACCAGTGTCATACTATTTAAGTTGAACAGATTGATTAGCAAGAAATTTTTAGTGCTGTTAAAGAGCTACAATTATGCTGAAATGCTGTAAACATTATGTAAAACAATAGTACAATGTATACGGTATAGCTTAAATAAGCTTTACTTCGTGCATGTACATAGAATAGGGGAAAACCTATTTTGTGCAACACCATTGTTGTTGTTGTTTTCTAGCAAACCACCTTTGCATTTGCTTGATTAAAACAAACCAGACTATTATCTCAAAATCATCAAAATGAAATGAAAAGGAAGCATGATCAGGCATCGTCGTCCAAACAACTAGCACCCAGCAACCCCACAGCTCATACGCTTGCTACTATTTGTAGTTTTTGACAAAATTGCAATATTGTCCAGCCAAGATACCAGAGGTGGCGACTGACATTCCCGAAAGCTAGAGTGGACTCGGAGATGCCTTGCCCAGAGAACATCCCAACTCTCTCAAACATGAACGTGACGAAGACTTTAGCACAGCTGGCTTTAGAAAAAGCCCTCACCCCCCAAAACTGCAGCAGTAGAAACCCATGCAACAGCCTCTCACTTTCAGAGTCTTAGTATTTCACAAAAGACTACCTTATTTTCCGGACTACAAGGCGCACCTTTTTATAAAGCGCACCCCCTAATATTAGACAGAATTCAGATTTTGTTACTATACTTTCTTTTTTTTATATAAGGTGCAGGGATTAGTTAGTTAGTTAGTCTATAATAGTCCCGTCAACAGCTATGTTAATCTCAGGACTGTCACCACGTATCGCGTTTTAGTCCGAAAAATAGGTAATCCATAAAATGACTTTTCCACCACTACAGAAAAACAACTATAACGCAGCTCTCCGTCCCGCTGTACTATTCCCCGAAACGTGGGGTTAATGTCAAACCAAAGATAAAAGTCAAATTATGAGTACAAAGGACCATGAATGAAGTGTGTGCGGATAAGATGGGAGGAGGGGAATGGGGCATATAGTAACTGAGCTTGTTTGTTTGTGTGCGCGCGTGTGTGTGTTTGTGCACATGCGCATATGTGTGTGTGTACATGTGTGTGTGTTTGTGTGTGTTGATGCGAGCATGTGGGGAGGGAAGGATGCGTTTGTGTATACCAACGTGTATATATGCGTGTGCATGTTTACATATCTATGAGTATGTTTTGCGTGGGTGTGAAGGTGGGAATGCGAGCGCATCTGAGTATGTTCGATATGTATGATGCAATCTTTCATGTGGAGTGCATTCTAGTTTTGTTAAGCGCCATGAGTAGTTCGTCTAGAATGTGCGCTCTATAAATGTCTTTATTATTATTACTCACGCAGGCCGGTGATGAAGGCGGACATGGGGTTGGTGAGGTGGCCAGAGATGATGCGCGTCTTGGTGATGTTGTCGTCGGAGATCCAGTGCAGCTCGTAGGCTGTCAGACGCCCACTCAGCCTCTTGGGGGGCTCCCAGTGCACATAGAATGAGGTGGCTTCACGCCCCGTGATGTGGGTGATGCGGGGACTGGACGGAACTGAAACAAAGTTAACCCTCTTTCACCAGTGCACATAGAATGAGGTGGCTTCCCGCCCCGTGATGTGAGTGATGCGGGGACTGGACAGAACTGAAACAAAGTTAACCCTCTTTCACCAGTGCACATAGAATGAGGTGGCTTCCCGCCCCGTGATGTGGGTGATGCGGGGACTGGACGGAACTGAAACAAAGTTAACCCTCTTTCACCAGTGCACATAGAATGAGGTGGCTTCACGCCCCGTGATGTGGGTGATGCGGGGACTGGACGGAACTGAAACAAAGTTAACCCTCTTTCACCAGTGCACATAGAATGAGGTGGCTTCCTGCCCCGTGATGTGGGTGATGCAGGGACTGGACGAAACTGAAACAAAGTTAACCGTCTTTCACCAGTGCACATAGAATGAGGTGGCTTCCCGCCCCGTGATGTGGGTGATGCGGGGACTGGACGGAACTGAAACAAAGTTAACCCTCTTTCATCAGTGCACATAGAATGAGGTGCCTTCCCGCTCCATAATGTGAGTGATGCGGGGACTGGATGGAACTGAAACATGGAGAAACACAGTTAATCCTCTTTCACCAGTGCACATAGAATGAGGTGGCTTCCTGCCCCGTGATACGAGTGATGCGCGGACTGGACGGAACTGAAACTAAGTTAACCCTCTTTCACCTGTGCACTTCCCGCCCCATGATGTGAGGCCAGAATGGACACTGTAGAGAAAGAGAGAGACAGACAGACAGACAGACAGAGAGCCTATCTTCCACCACTGCCTTACTTCCTTCCAGCGTCTGTACAGCCAGCTCTGCCCGGGGCCCGTCCCCTTTGTCGTTGTAGGCCAGAATGGACACTGTGTACCACGTGAACGGCTCCAGCCCTTGCAGCAGCAAGCTCTGCAATCAGTATCAGACATTTTAACCCTTTCACCGCCATTTTCATTAAACTTACCAGGGCAGAGAAAAACATCTGTCTGTAATACTAGGGGTTATTCTGTGACATACTTAAAGGAAGGCCTATCCTTACCTCCTAAAATTAAGAGAATAGGGCCTTTGGATAACAGACCCTGATTTGATGCCTTTTTAGTGACATGGGTGTTAAATCATTGTGGTGCAAGAATGCGACGTTGGCGGTGAAAGGGTTAATGTGAGACCAGTGTTGGGCTTTTCCCCCTGGCCTTTCTTTTCCTGTTGATTTATTTATTTTATACCCCTTCACTGCCAAAGGAAAACTGAGAAATTACCGATTTTCTTATTACCAAATTTCAAAGAGACTGGTTGGACTCAATCTGAGAAAATGGTCTCGATATATATCTTCCCTGATTTGTCTAAAACCAAAAACCATCATTCCAGGGCTATGACATCAAAACGTTATGACATCATCAATGACATCACATCCCGTAAGTAGACACCGAGCTGGGCAGGGAAAGGGGTTAACCGCTTTTCCATTCCGAATAATATTTTGCTGAATTAATAGGATGAATTCCCTGGAGAAGAAGGAAGGCAGGCAGGTGCAAGGGTTAAACCTGACGATTTTCAAAAAAAGGAAATGGGGCAGGGGTCCAGGGGCTGCCTAGGCCCCCGGCGAGGTATAGGGGCAGAGCCCCTATTGGGGTGTCAGGGGGGCGTTTCACCTCTTGGTCAACAGGAAAACATACTAGCTACAGGGTTTACACTTGGCAGGACACGGACCAGCAAGCACTTCCGTTTCCGTTACAGACCTGGTTACCCCCTACACAAGTCTTGAGTAGTCTGGATAGTTGAAATGAGTAGTTTTGGCTCAAAATGTGTAGTTTTATTCATTAAACCATCAAACAATGTTCACTGAAAATGAGTAATTAGAGCATTATTTTCAATTTTGAAGAGTAGTAGAGGTCCAAATTGAGTAGAATACTACTCGAAAAGAGTAGAGTAAACAGGTCTGCCGTTAAAGCAAAACTGAAACCCGTTTCTATGTGGCAATCGGGTTTTCGCTTACCGCAAAGCCGTTTTTTCCTGTTTTTATTATTTTTTTGTTGTTGAATTTTTTTTCAAAAAACGGATTTCAGTCTGTACTGATTTTTCCAAAAAAAGGATTTCCTTCCCGAGAAGGAAGCAGTTTAAGCCATGCAGGTGTCACTGACCGTCTGGTTGGGGTCCTCGACATGGATGGTCTGGGCCTTGAGGCTGTGCTGGCTGTAGGTGACCTTGTAGCCCTTGACCTCCTGCGGGGGGTCCAGCTGGGGGGGCTGCCACGAGATCTGGATGTCCGACTTGGTTGGGCTGATGGCCTGGAACATGTGCGGGGCTGCGGACGGCGCTGAAACACATCCAACATCCAAGACAACAATGAGAAAAGAAGGGGGGAAACTCGGCTTTATAATTGCTTCATTCATCAGCAGCATCGTGAAATGCGGACTATCAGCCGCTACTTTTTTCCTCAACTTTGGCCCATGCGGCTTATAGAGTGATGCGGCTTATCTGCAGATTTTTTTTTCTCGATTCTGCATTTATCAGTATGATTAAATCTGTCTCTGGCCACATTCTTCAGCCTATTTTGAGCTTCTTTAGACTCAAAACTGGTTTGGGTAACCAATAAATTCAAATCTCATGTTCAAAGAATCTGAGGGCATTAAATATACTTATGCTCTGATTGGAGAATTTCTATATTTGTGTTGCTTTGTGCGCATATAATTTTCTCTGCGGCTTATAAACTGGTGCGGCTTATATGTGAATAAAAATCTTATCTTTTTTCAATTTAAGGGATGCGGCTTATATACAGGTGCGTTTTATAGTCCAGTTTTTACGGTACTTTGAAAGAGAATACATATTGATGTGTTAAAGCTGAGTACGATAGTAATCAAGATTCCAACACACTAAGCAACCAGTATGATCTTAGCTTCCAAATGGCTTTATTTTTCGGCAGTATTTTTAAAAAAAAGGATAGGTATTTATGTGTTTGCGCTAGTTAGCAAAGAATTGGAGTTCACTCTGCTTCACAAACTGCTTTATTTATCTGTTGTCTTTTCAAAGAGAAATGGTTATTGATGTGTTCGAAGTGGGTAGAAATAGGTCAAAGGTTAGAAAAGATTGGGAGTACGCAAACCCAAAAATGGCTTTATTCACCTGTAACATTTTGATAAAAGATAGAGACATTGATACGCCTGCACTAACACAATACTCCAAGAGATTGGTGAAATCAATAAATATGATGCTTAGAGTCCCTCGATAAGAAAATTGTTGAAATCAACCTGCTTGCATTTGTTTTGCACAAAATAAATAAATAAATAAAAAGTTAATTGAAATCAATATCATGAATATGTCAATGAACCATGCAATTTCATCAAAACAAAAGATGACAGGGGAAAAACAAATAAAAAACTTTGAACATTTTGATGACTGTCATGTTTCACCCCTGTACTCAAAACAATAACAACAAACATTGTACACAAAACAACACAAACAATAACAACAAAATAAAGAGAGAGACTATCAAACTGTTTTGTCTTAAAAAACCCAATCAATTCCAATATTTCCAAAAATCTGGAATACAAATTTAAAGATAAAATATTTACCACCACCCGATAAAGAAAAAGATAAAACTAGTTATTTTCTGTTGGGGTGAGGCAAAAGAGAGAAAATGGTGTTTTACGTCCTCTTGGTCTGAATCAGACACATATGGGACATTTGTAAATACAAATATGGTGGGAACAATACTGGAGGCAATGCCCGGAGGCAGTATGAAACCAGTAAAGTCCCGATTTTTTTATATCCTCCTGCAAAGGTTATCCGTTGAGTCATGTGTGTGTGTGTGTGCGTGTGCGTGCGTGTGTGTGTGTGTTTTGTTGGTGTGTGTGTGTGTGTGTGTGTGTGTGTGTGTGTGTGTGTGTGTGTGTGTGTGTGTGTGTGTGTGTGTGTGTGTGACCTTAAGTTCGTGTGAGTGTTTTGTGTGTTGTCCAGCTTTTCATTTTGTTAGTATTGTTTTTATCATGATTGTAAGCGCTTAGGGCTTTTGTTAAGATTAAGCGCCCTAAATATTCATTATTATTATTATTATTATATCAATACAGATAGCTGTAGCGGTGACCACGCCTCGGTTAAACCTCATCGGCTATGGCACCGCCACAAGTAAAGGTAGTATTAGTACTAAATGAAGGCAAAAGAGATTAAAGAAAGTATACATGAATTAAGTGAAGTTTCCGGTTTTCTTTGGTGTAAATACGTGTGGCACTAACAATAGAGCATAATCATTCAAGTGTGCATGCAAAAGCAGAAAACACACAGTGAGCAAGACTCAGGCAAAGAAACATGAGTAAAAAGAACAAAAGAAAGCACACTTCATTTATATATATTTTTAAATGACAATCGAAGAGTTTTCTAACTTTGACAGAGAAGACAATTTTTAGGTATTAGGTATTAGGTACTTTATAGTCACAGAGGCGTCTCTGTGAAATTCGGGTTGCTCCCACCTGGAGAGCGCGTCGCAGCCAATGTTTTTTTGCGTGGTTTTTTTTTTGCATGCGATTTTTGTCACTGATGTCGTGATGAGGGAGGGGGGGTAAATTTTGACCAAATGACAACTTTTTCGTTGCCACTGGGTTTAACGTATGCGAAGTGCATGGGCACACGGGACCTCGGTTTATCGTCTCATCCGAAAGACTCCACGTTCAGACCGTTAAAGTCTAGTGCAGAATGAGAGGAAAAAATCCCCTGTACCCAGGTTCGAACTCGAGTTTACTTGACACGAAGCGAACGCGATACCACTGTGCCACTCTACACTATATAAGATAAAACTTTGTTCATTACCATAAAATGCGGACTATAAGCCACTACTTTTTTTCCCCTGAACTTTGGCCTATGCGGCTAATAGACTGATGCGGCTTATCTGTGGATTTTTTTTTCCATTCTATATTTATCAGTATGATTACGTCTGTTTCTGGCCACATTCTTCCGCCTATTTTGAGCTTCTTTGAGATTCAAAACTGGTTTTGGTAATCAGTAGATTCAAATCTCATGTTTAAAGTGTCTGAGAGCACTAACACACTCATGTTCTGATAGAAGAATTTATACATTTGTGTTGGTTTGTGCACATTTAATTTTCTCTGCGGCTTATAAACTGGTGCGGCTTATATGTGAATAAATACCAAATATTTTGTCAATTTACGGGGTGCGGCTTGTAGTCCAGTTTTTTACGGTAATCATGAAAATAGAAAGTGCACCATTTTAATATTGTGCTCATGCACATATGCATACAGACACAAATAATTAACTTACATAATTATTTCAATATTGCTTTTGATGTGCATTCATACATAGTCATGCAAACAATCACCAAGAAAATAATAAAACAGTGTTGTTTGTGTGTGGGGGGGTTTTCAAATAAAAAGGAGAATTATCTTCAAAATCAATTTTTAAACAGGCAAATCACTCATTACACAGAATAATCAATTTTTACATTATAATCAACAAAGCAAAACAAGAGGAAAAGCCAGACTGATAAAACCTTAATACACATGGAATGAATGTGCTGGTAAAGATGAATAACATGAATACAAGCACAAATACTTTTGATGTGCTTGGACATCCGTCATTCAAGACATGAGTGATGAGCAAAAATCAAATCAAATAGAACTAAGAGCACAAGAAAGACATAACAAGAGGCAAAGCCTTCACGGCTCACTCGCGCGGGGGGGGGGGGGGGGCAAAAAATAATGACTATGAGATGGAGGGTCATAAACATGAGGGGGGTGTTTAAAGTACAAATGAAACTATCGTTAATGGATACAACTTAAAAAAAATAAAAAAAATAAAAGTACCTTTGCCGACAATCGAACCTGGAACCATTGGCATGAGAGACAGACACTCTACGCAATGAGCTATCGAGGCTTTGACTGTTGATGACTTTCTTAACTCATGTTGCCTGTTGAATACTCTCTAACCCACTAACCTAACATGTTATCCGTTTGTTATCTGTTTACAGTGTTGTTTTAAGTACTTAATTATTCAAATCATTATTGTTTGAAAGCTTGCATAAGCATCTATGTGTATGCAAAGTTTGAACAATGTACGCCTTTTATTTCCCGAGAAAATGCCAACGTTAAAGATAGGAGATTGGACCATGGACACAACACACACACACAACCGAACAACTATCATACCATAGACTCAAAAGTGAGCCAAAAATGGATCACATAGATAAAAAAAAAATATAATAATGCACAATGACAAGTAGCAATTATTTTGGCTCTATATTGGAAAAAAGGCCTGTTGTGTGACTTCCCACAGTCACCCATTATTCAAGCCACAAAGATCTTATATAATGTGTTTGTCAAAGAAGAGTCACCCATTATTCAAGCCACAAAGATCTTATATGTGTTTGTCAAAGAAGAGTCGCCCATTATTCAAGCAACAAAGATCTTATATAATGTGTTTGTCAAAGAAGAGTCGCCCATTATTCAAGCAACAAAGATCTTATATAATGTGTTTGTCAAAGAAGAGTCACCCATTATTCAAGCCACAAAGATCTTATATAATGTGTTTGTCAAAGAAGAGTCACCCATTATTCAAGCCACAAAGATCTTATATAATGTGTTTGTCAAAGAAGAGTCGCCCATTATTCAAGCAACAAAGATCTTATATAATGTGTTTGTCAAATAAGAGTCACCCATTATTCAAGCAACAAAGATCTTATATAATGTGTTTGTCAAATAAGAGTCACCCATTATTCAAGCAACAAAGATCTTACATAATGTGTTTGTCAAATAAGAGTCACCCATTATTCAAGCAACAAAGATCTTACATAATGTGTTTGTCAAATAAGAGTCACCCATTATTCAAGCAACAAATATCTTACATAATGTGTTTGTCAAATAAGAGTCACCCATTATTCAAGCAACAAAGATCTTATATAATGTGTTTGTCAAATAAGAGTCACCCATTATTCAAGCAACAAAGATCTTATATAATGTGTTTGTCAAAGAAGAGTCACCCATTATTCAAGCAACAAATATCTTACATAATGTGTTTGTCAAATAAGAGTCACCCATTATTCAAGCAACAAATATCTTACATAATGTGTTTGTCAAATAAGAGTCACCCATTATTCAAGCAACAAAGATCTTACATAATGTGTTTGTCAAATAAGAGTCACCCATTATTCAAGCAACAAATATCTTACATAATGTGTTTGTCAAATAAGAGTCACCCATTATTCAAGCAACAAATATCTTACATAATGTGTTTGTCAAATAAGAGTCACCCATTATTCAAGCAACAAAGATCTTACATAATGTGTTTGTCAAATAAGAGTCACCCATTATTCAAGCAACAAAGATCTTATATAATGTGTTTGTCAAATAAGAGTCACCCATTATTCAAGCAACAAATATCTTACATAATGTGTTTGTCAAATAAGAGTCACCCATTATTCAAGCAACAAAGATCTTACATAATGTGTTTGTCAAATAAGAGTCACCCATTATTCAAGCAACAAAGATCTTACATAATGTGTTTGTCAAATAAGAGTCACCCATTATTCAAGCAACAAAGATCTTATATAATGTGTTTGTCAAATTATATAAGCAAGTCCATCTTCCAAAAACAAAATGAACCAAACCCAAACAAAACTAAAACGCAACACATTTCTCATTTCTGAGTGTGTTGGTCTGAAGAAAAGATTCCTGTTTTTGTTTTTTTTATTTTCTTTAGTTTTTCTCTCTCTTCGACCTCTTCACCCTTTTCAGTTGCAATAATGGTCAGAGCTGACCTTGACAACTATATTGGAAGAAGAAGAAAAACAAAAACAAAAAAACAGAGAGAGAGAGAGAGAGAGAGAGAGAGAGAGAGAGAGAGAGAGAGAGAGAGAGAGAGAGAGAGAGAGAGAGAGAGAGGGGGGGGGGAAAGAGAGAGTTTTGGTGGGTAGACAACGTGCCAAGATTAATATGCATGGGTCAAGATGCAAGTTTGTATTTTTCTATCCACAGGAGGGGGGGGGGGGGGGGGGGGGGGCCTGATGAGAAACAAAAAAACAAAAACAAACTTTATGAGAACGCACACAGCTATGTGTTGGTCAAGTATTTATGACATGATCTGTTATTTTCAAATGGCACATTTAACTTGAGCTGTCAGGACCTCAAAAAGACATATCATTGGTGAAATTCACAAACCTTGTACCTCAACTTTGGTAGTTTTGAGAAAAATGAAAAAAAACTTTTAAAAATTAACCACGTTTACCACAACTTATTAACTATGATGAATATGTTGTTCAAGATATTGCGAGTTCAGTCTTGAATTTTGTTAACATTTCTTTTTTTTCCTTTTCTTTTAATTACTTGAAAAGAACGAAGATAGGAGGTTTTTGTCCTTAACCCTCTTGTATTCGTAACGCCCGGAGACGGGATTGCCAGGCAACCCCCTTTAGTTTTCAGAACGGGCTGCCCCGTAGTAGTGACCTCGGAAAGTTTCTCTCACATGCAGACGCCGTGTACGTGGTCAGAATAGCTTGAGAAGTCGGCAGCACGTTAGGTATAGACCAATGAACGTCCTTCTATTATTATGGGGTGTAGTTCTGTGTGTATTCAGAAAGAAAGGCAAAACAACTTGCGTGGAACTTGTGAATGGAAGTGTGAGAGCGAAATAATGAATTTGTCGTCTGCTTGATGTGCTACGGCGTGTGATTGTGAGGATTTCTCGGAATTTCGGAAGAGGAGTAGGATAATATTATCGAGGAAATGGAAACATAGGACAATTAAGAGTAAGAACAGGAGTCAGGTGTGGATTTAGGAGGTAATTTAGAGCAAAACGATAGCGATTCCGAAGTTGTCAACATTCTTCTCCCATCGCTTCAAACAAAATGGCGACCACTAACAGTGTGCAGGATGGCATGCGTTGTAACAATGTTCTGGCCCCAACACGCACTTCCAAACACTGCAGTCCCTCTCCATCATTCTTTTTGTTTTTACCCCTCACATTCTTCAAAACAGCAGGAGATGAAACAAACAGATACGCAATACAAAAGCAAGTAAACAAAGGCTCACTTGACCCACTTTGGAAGAAGATCACACACGATGCCTAGGCCTACGTGTTGCCTTTATTACTGTGCATCAAGCGACAACCCAGTCTGTCTGCCTTTAGCCTACATGTTTGTCTTCTTCTGTCATGTAGCTCTTATTCATAGCAAGAATAAATAATGTTTCCGTGATAACCATGACACAGCTGTAGAATGTGTTCAGGCTGGAGAGTAGGGGGGGAGGGTGTGTGTGCACACCTGTGTGATGGGGTGACATCAATGACGCAATGATAGTTAGTGGTGGTACACACTGTACATCTCTGGGGGATTGTGTGTGTATATATAAAGTGTATTATAGTGTGGGAAAGTGGATACAAACCATGTACAGGTGTGGTTTGAACTACTTCAAAAAAGGTTTTATTGGTGACAGTTGACAATTTTCTGTGACACTCACTGGATTAGCAGTATGAGCTGAAGTGAGGGACAGAGAACCGACCAGGTCAGGTAGGCTTCGGCTTTCACTTTTACCAAACTAACGTGCATGTGCATGAGTAAACTGCATGCCAGTGTGGTGCTTTACAATGTTAACCATAAAATGTGACACATTTGGTGACATTTAGTTGACAATGACATGACACTTCACTCTGAGACACTCAAAACACACTTCACACCCGAGAACAAAGCATCGTGACCAAACATGCACATTTTCATGGCTGTAGATATTTATGTCTGGCTATGGTGAAGCATAAACCACACTAACCCATTTTGGGGCTACATTTCCCAAAAGAATACGAAATCTAGCAGAAGTTTGGTCTCAAACAATACGAATATAAGGTTAAGCAGATCTGAATTTGGGACTTAGGGAGTTTTTCTATGTATTTACACAACCTCATTTACCCCAGATAGAAAGTCGTCAGAGATACGAGTGTTTGGTGGAATGTGGCGGGAAAAATGAGAGAACTGACTATGTATCTAACTCAAAAAAAACAAAAATCGAGATACAAGGTTTGTGAATTTTACCGACGATATATCAATTAACATACACAAGCGTTACCGTTTAACTAAAAAGCCTCAGCATGCAAGTACATGCAAAGATAGGAAGAGACAGAGCAAAGCACACTTCACGATAGACCTGCATCAGCTTAAGCCATACTGTTCACATGAGGCTAACGACAGGGTGAGAGGACACGCTACTTACGACCAGCACTTGTTAGATTTCCTTTAACACCACACAAAATAATTTGAGTGTTAATGGGATTTTATTTCTTCTATGCACAGGCAAGGACAGGCAGACAGACAGACATACACACACACACACACACACGCACACACTGAAACAAAGAGCAACTGATGTTATGAAACAAAAGCAAAAACAGTTTTATTGGATTTCAATGTCTACAAGAATCCTGTGTAGAGCATGAAAACTTCAATCAAAAAGACATTGTTTTCTGACGAAGGATGGTTACTGATAAAGAAACTATTGGCAAAAATACTTCGTTTTACCTTTTCTTTTTCTGATAATATAGTGTTGGTGAACAATTTCTTTCCATTCAAACACTTCGACTTAATGGCCCAAGTGTCTCTGGCACTAATACTCCCACATTAGATAAGTTTCTGGGAGTGTAACAAAAAAAAGTCATCTTTATTACAGATTAGTTTGAATTCGGCAATGAAGAGAACATTAAAGACACACTGACCCAGCAAGATTAAGTCCCTTGGTTTTTTTCAGGCCAGGTGTGACCCACATATAAATTCCCACATGTGCAAACGAGGCTGCTCTTCAAAGTCTGTCTTGTTTTGAATATGGGGGAATTTGTATGGCCAAATCAAATATCCAGGTAAAAATGATCACCTTTGACGCTCGATTTGTGGGTAACCAAAGGAAACTGCGTGGTGCGGTTTATGCAGAACGATTTCTCTCAGTGATCTCTATGCATTTTTAGAAAGAAAATTATTTCGGTCAGGGGGTCTTTAAATTTAGTTTAAAACATTATGAACACAAAATCTAAATGATCATGGATAGGTTTGCATTCAGCGATTAAGAGAACACTACAGTTAGTTAAAAAGGGTATGGACACAAAAACTAACTTCATGCCAAGCATGCACACTACACCCTCTACAAAAGTCAGAACAAAAATAACAGGACTTCCTTAGACCCACGGTTCTTATCCCTTTCTCTTAGTTGGTTTTCAAAGTTTGTATTATTCCATTTTTGTTGTTGCAGTGACATCAAAGAAATAAGTTTGATAGCTTAGGTTATGGATAACAACCGATAACTGCAAATGGGAGGAAGATATGTATGAAAAGTCCACTCATAAAACAGTCTTAAAACCAAACCTTTTTTTTTTGGGGGGGGGGGTGTTATTCTGAGACAAATACAATAATATGATACACAACAGTTTTATGAATAAAAGTAGTTTCGCCCTGTGTACATTGCAGGGCTGCCAACCCTCTGTTGCAGTTTCCAGGGACAAACTACAGAAAAACCAGGGACACACTTATTTCCAGGGACAAACATCGCAATGTCATGCATCAGGGTCAAAACGAACATTAACTTCCAATTATTTCATGATCTAGCAACATATTTCTGTGACTGTTTTTTTCTGTATTCTTGATGTTTTTTGGTGCCAATGTGCTTCAATATTCAAGGTCCCTTGCTGTTCAGTAACCTATGTGTAACATGCATGTTAGGAAACATTTTAAGTGTTGTGTTGGGTGTTCCTGTGTTCAATAGCAAGGCCAGCAAAAAAGACAAGTGACTGTTATATACAATTTTTATTCTACTGTCTCCAGGGACACCAGACAGAAAAGAGGATTCCAGGGACAGGGTGCCATTTTGGACTGTTTCCAGGGACAAATACCCCTTAGGGGGGACGGTTGGCAGCCCTGACATTGTTTTCAGTATTTTCCAGACTTTACTTAACAGAAGTTATGCTGAGATAGTTTCTGTTAGTATGTGAGTACTTTCAATTTTTAAAATGCAAAGATCTATTTCCTAACAAAATCCCCCCAAAAGAGGAAAGACAAGGGACATTATACCGTAAGTAATCTAATACAAGGCACTACAATCAGGCCTACAAAAAAACGATCTTACAAGAGTATGTTTACATTGAAGTTTTACAAAAGAAACTAAGCATGAACAAGAATTACTCATGCACGAAAAAAATTTCGAAAAAAAGAACAACACCCTACATAAACAACAAAATCACACCACACTACCCCCTACAACATCCAACAGGCCCCATCTAACCGTGTCATATCAGGGCTCCCAGGGACCCCCATTTGGGGATCTACGAAGTACTAAAATTCTAAAGGACCCTCTAAAAGAATGTGTAGGGGGTCCCAGGGATGCACTTTCTTTTTAGCATTCCCAATGCCACTGGGACCCTCTATCCCGCCTCTAGGACCCTCTATGCTGTAAGTGAAAGAGTCCCTGGGACTCCTTGTTTTGCGGGACGATTGGGAGCCCTGAATATTAATAACATCAGAATAAGGCCTCGGACACAGTCGACGCAGAAATCCCATGCGTAATCCGTAAACAAGTCAAAGAAAGAAGGAAGAAAACAAGCCCATGTGTCCGTATTTCCCCTAATCCGCATATTTGTGACAGAGTATAGGAAAACCAGGCTAAAGTCGGAAATTCTCACATTTGACGTTTTTATATAATCTGAAAGTTTAAATTCTACAGACTGAAAAGCAAAAAACAGAATTGATCTATCTGGCATAGTCTTTTTTCTATCATTTTTTAAAGTTAACAAAATACACAGAATCAAGTATAACTAAGCTACCTGTTTTTGTG
This sequence comes from Phymorhynchus buccinoides, assembly GCA_017654935.2. NCBI lineage: Eukaryota > Metazoa > Mollusca > Gastropoda > Neogastropoda > Raphitomidae > Phymorhynchus > Phymorhynchus buccinoides. The sequence goes on along the minus strand of CM065687.1, from coordinate 34,759,892 downwards.
CATTGCTAAGAATGTCTCTCAGCGACTTTAGCCGGGTTTTCCCATACTCCATCATATTTGTTCCCTTCTTTGTTCTACTTATTTACGGACTGCGCATGGGATTTCCGCGTCTGCTGTGTGTACGAGGCCTAACTATTATAATGACTGACCGACACAGACTGAAGCTAGAGCCAACAGTAAAGTGAGAACTGCATCATCAGGTAGTCTGTGGGGGGTTTAATGGTCTTAACTCTATGCCTCCCGATCAATCGAACCGAGAATCGATCCTATTGCATAAGAGAAGGGGAGTAACTCCGAACGTCACACCAAATCTTTTATCTAAAAAAATCACCCAGAATAAAGTCGAACTCACATTTCATTTCTGAAAGATGCATATTGAATAGCAATGATGATATTTTCATTCGAAAGCTAACACAATGTCACACAACAAACCATGAATTAGAAGAAAACATCTGTAATGGCGCTCTGAGCATCACGCCGAGTCAATACTGCACACGTCACGTGGAAAGAAGAAAAAATTTGGGGGTCACTTAAAAAAATCCGTTCAAAAAGACTATTGGGTGCTTTCCCTTGCTGTAAAGACCAAAAACGGATCAGTGAGTGTCAGGAACAGGAAGAACTAACCTAGTATATTGCATTGTGGGTATGGAGAAAGTGAAAGTGAACGTACTAGACCTGGCGTTCAGCGGGCGCAATCGGCGTTTACGCGAGCCAGGGGAGGAAAAAATTTTGGGCGGATTTGGCGTCTGCAATTATGAGAGGGTTAACCCAGTGCAAGCTTTACATCTTTCCTTTCTATGTTTTCTGTAGGTACATGCGCCCTCCTGGTTCCGTTGCCACTATTGCCAGTATTGGCACCTGCGACGTACTGATCCTGATCCTGAAGTCCTTTCACAGTTTCGTTACTTTCAAAACTGGGGAGGTATTGCGACGTCTCTCTGTGACACAGAGTCATACTGTATTACTCTGTGCTGAGAGCTTTGAGAATCATGCGGGCCTTTGAGAACCATCCCCAGTACAGGTTGTCCTGTAGTTCTCTTGGCTTGAAGATCCGAGGATGTACCTTGGGCAAGACATTCATTTCCCCACCATAAGCAAATTTCAGCCCACTCTTCCAGAATATCAGTTCCCTCCTCTGCTTATCTCGTAGTCGCAGTCAGACAGCAGTGACACACTCCAATGAAGCAACGGCACCGTATTTTCCACACTCTAAGGCACTTCACGTTGTAAGGTGCATCTTCCATACTTTACGAAAATCTGATTTTGTAACACATAGTTACTTTGTAAACTAATACCGTAATTCACGGACTACAAGCCGCTTCGTAATTTAAGCCGCACCATCTACTTTTTTTTTTTAATCTGAAAAAAGTAACGCATAAGCCACGTCGAAGCATATGCCACGGAAGCGTGGTGATGCATGATGTCCACTTCCGGTTGAGTCTAGAGTTGATCGCGGGTGTGTTGACTGCCAAAACAAAAGTGTCGGACCGCGAAACAGATCGTCATTTTGTGAAAGATATACCGAAATCAAGGTGATTTTTTTGTCATCAACCGTGAACAAGGCCACAGATCAAAGGTCTGAATCAAGGATGCCACTGAGTTGAGTTTACTTTCACTTTCGGCAATGCTTAGGCCGCGGCACTGTACTAGCCGCAGGGGGGGGGGGGGGGGGGCTTATAGTCCGCAAATTACGGTAGTCATATTATACGGCACAGGGGTCTCAGTCATGTAGAAAAAAAAAGTATCAGATTACAGTCCATAAAATACGGTAGTTAACCCTAAACATATATCAAACCTGTCAAGCCCCTACACCCTCCCCTTCCCTTTCCATCGTCCATACTCCCTCCTTCACACGCCCCGTAGTCCCTTACCCATCTATATGCCAGCTCGCACTTTACGTTCAGTTTCTGACCCTCTTTCTCTTCAGATCCCTAGGTATAAGCTTTCAACTGTTGGTCGGTGCTCTTTTGCTGTCTCAGGACCGACCTCCTGGAACAAACTTCCTCTTTCCCTCTGTCGGCGACGGACCCTCTCTGCTTCCAAAGCTAATCTCAAGACCCACCTGTTTCCCCCGTCATTAAAGCTCTCTTTCTCTTCTATCTCTTGCCATTAGGTCTGTTTCTGCTGTATTCCATTTATGCCATCCGCGTGTGCTCGCTTTCTATTGCGTTTTTGTTTGAATGCGTCATGAATGCTAACGTGTGAGTGCGCTTTAATTTGATTTCTATCAAGATTCAGCGTCATATTACTGTATGTTGTTGTTGTTACCTTCTCGTTTGGTGCAGATGGCATCGCTGGGGAGCCCAGGGGGGCTTTTCCCCACGCCGTTTTTGTTTGAATGCGTTGTGAATGCTAACGTGTGAGTGCGCTTTAATTTGATTTATATCAAGATTCAGCGCCATATTACTGTATGTTGTTGTTGTTACCTTCTCGTCTGGTGCAGATGGCATCGCTGGGGAGCCCAGGGGGGCTTTTCCCCACGCTGTTTTTGTTTGAATGCGTCATGAATACTAACGTGTGAGTGCGCTTTGATTTGATTTCTATCAAGATTCAGCGCCGTATAAATACTGTATGTATGTTGTTGCTGTTACCTTCTCGTCTGGTGCAGATGGCATCGCTGGGGAGTCCAGGGGGGCTTTTCCCTACGCCGTTTTTGGCCCGGACCTGGGCCTTGTAGCAAGTCCCTGGAGTGAGGTCCTGCACCACGACGTTCAGAACGTTGCCCCCCACCACCACCTCCCTCTTCCCTGAGTTGTCTTTCCCTCCGTCACTGCTGCTGCTGCTGCCACTTTCACTGTGAATGAGACGAAGCAATTTATATAAAAAATATGACAAAAAGAAATTGCACATTAATGAAACGAAATTTTGTTTAATCAGGGTTATGAGATAAGCAGACTTTAAAACACATTAAAACATGAAGAAGAAGAAAAAAACTGAACCCACCCATTACTATGAGTGGCAAAAATCAAAATATTGCAAACAGTTTGCGAAACCTTTATACAGTGGATTCCTGATAACTCAAAAAGACTGGATAACTCACAAATAATTTTGTGGTCCCACTTTAATAATCTGTTTGTCTTTTTTATCTAAAAATACTGGCTATCTCAAAATGAAATTTCAGTCCCTTCAATCTTGAGTTCAGTGATTTTCACTGTATCTGGAAATGTGAGATTCTTGATTATGGATCAAAACCATGGCTAAAAAAAATATATATATAGCACACTAATAAAAACATTTAGGAAGCGGGGCATACTTTGCTAAAAAAATGGTCTTGCGTCTTTTTCTTTTTTAACAAGTTCACTATCTTTAACTGCAGTCTAACAAATATACCAAAGCATCAACAAGAGTGAAAAAGAAAGAATAAGCAAGCTTTTCAGATAATAAAACCAATATACATCTCGACATTTTCTTTTATGCACAAGGTATATCATTACATTGCTTATAGATTGCTTGATTAGCGCGCTCATGTTCAAATTCTGATCGCTTCTCGGCCTTTTGGCTAAGACAGTGATTCAGGAACATAAATTTTTGTTTATATCCTGGTTGGTTTGTTCAGCCCGTCGTACATGGCGAAAGCCGATACGCGACGTTAAACTGAACTTCCATTGCTTGATTAGAGTTTGAATGCATACTAAAACTATCTGTATTGTTAAAAAATTCGGGACTTTACTGGTGTTCCACTGCCTTCGGGCATTGCCTCCAGTATCGTTCCCACCATCTTTACATCTACGAATGTCCCATATGTGTCTGTTCCAGACCGGAGGACGTTAAACAGATTTACATACACACTTACACATGACTGTTTAATCATAAAACAAAAATAATAAAAATAAAATAAAACCCCTCAACAACTAACCAAACAAGGTAACAATATGACACTATGTTTTCTGTGCATTGTAATTCTGAACAACAACAACCAATTCTCTCTAAAGGAAAAGAAGGCATTGGACTATTCAGCAATCATCACCTGATTTCCACGATGTAGCTGGTGATGGGGCTGTGGTTATCAGAGGGGCTGGCTGACCACAGCAAGGTGACCTGGTGTGTCTGGACATTGTCCACCAGAACCTGCCCAGGGCTGCCTGGGACATCTGCACACAATCAGCCTTCACTGCACAGTTCAGTTCATATGTACATTGTTTTCTTGTGGCATTCACAGCACATAAGTATGCCAAGTTTGCATGTCTTGGCCCTTACCAGGACAAAAAGGGAAAAAAGAAAGGCTAAAAAGGAGAGAAATAGTATGCAGGGCCTTGCAAGAATCTGAATAACATAGGCTTGATTTATTTTCATCAGTAAAAGCCCCTTACCCTTTTCTTCCCTCAAGACGCGAAACGCTACTAACCTTGAGCGAAAAGACTCCATGTAGGGGATGTGTTCTCAATCTGTGCCAGGGGAAACTTGAGGACAAACATTTGGCAGCTTCCATCCCAACCTCTTAAAACCCTCATCCGTTCCTTCTCAAACCTCCACACGGCACGGTGTTAAAACCCTGCTCACCTTGAACAGCTAGACTCTGTTTGGAGGATTGGGTCTTGGTCTCTTTCAGGGTGAAGTCGAGGACAAACCATTGGCAGTTTTCAAACCAGTCTGTTTTCTTCCCCACCAGTCAGACAGGACTTACCTTGCAGGATGAGTCTCCAGGTGGTGGTCCTGTTCTCTGTCTGAGCCACGGTGGAGTTGAGGACACACATCTGGCAGTTTTCAGCAAAACCTTTTTCTTCCCACCAGTCAGACTGGACTTACCTTGCAGGTTGAGTCTCCAGGTGGTGGTCTTGTTCTCTGTCTGGGCCAGGGTGGAGTTGAGGACGAACATTTGACAAAATCCTTGGTCTTTACCCCCTTCCTTAAGACAACCCCCCCTCCCCCATCTCTTCCCACATGATGCGGAGCTCAACCTACCTTGCACGATGAGTCTCCACGTGGTGGTCCTGTTCACTGTCTGAGCCAGGGTGGAGTTGAGGACGAACATTTGACAAAATCCTTGGTCTTTACCCCCTTCCTTAAGACAAACCCCCTTCCCCCACTCTTCCCACATGATGCGGAGCTCAACATACCTTGCACGATGAGTCTCCATGTGGTGGTCCGGTTCTCTGTCTGGGCCAGGGTGGAGGACGAACTTTTAACAAAATCCTTGGTCTTTACCCCCTTCTTTAAGACACCCCCCCCTCCCCCACTCTCTCTTCCCACATGATGCGGAGCTCAACCTACCTTGCACGATGAGTCTCCACGTGGTGGTCCTGTTCTCTGTCTGAGCCAGGGTGGAGTTGAGGACGAACATTTAACAAAATCCTTGGTCTTTACCCCCTTCTTTAAGACACCCCTCTCCTCCCCCTCTCTCTCTTCCCACATGATGCGGAGCTCAACATACCTTGCACGATGAGTCTCCATGTGGTGGTCCTGTTCTCTGTCTGGGCCAGGGTGGAGTTGAGGACGAACATTTGACAAAATCCTTGGTCTTTACCCCCTTCTTTAAGACACCCCTCTCCTCCCCCTCTCTCTCTTCCCACATGATGCGGAGCTCAACCTACCTTGCACGATGAGTCTCCATGTGGTGGTCCTGTTCTCTGTCTGAGCCAGGGTGGAGCTGAGGACGAACATTTAACAAAATCCTTGGTCTTTACCCCGCCCCTCTTCCAACATGATGCAGAGCTCAACATACCTTGCACGATGAGTCTCCATGTGGTGGTCCTGTTCTCTGTCTGGGCCAGGGTGGAGTTGAGGACGAACATCTGGCAGGTGTAGTTTGCGGTGTCGTCGGCCTCCATCCCCATGACGGTCAGGCTGTGGTCCTCCTCCAGCGTCACCTTGGCAGGCACTGAAGGGTCTGCAGCGTAGGTCACCTTCTTCACAGAGTCCATCGACACCTGCACTCACACACACACATACGCTGATCTCTTCAAGTTTGTCTAATATCACAATTGATGCAAAAAGGGGTTAAATTACAAATTCGTTCACTCATCGCTTCAAACCAATCCTCAAAAATACACAACTGGGTTAACTTTAACCTACATTTTTTTTTTTTTTTTTTTACACTGACACTGACTGACTAAAGGTCTGTGTACACGTTAACGCTATTCACAAGATATTTCTATGTCCCCATGGTAACACAGTGAGCTGTAAGTCTAAAACATCAGTCGTAGTGCATATATGTTTTTTGTTTTGCTTGCTTCCATAAAATCTGTAAAATGTAATAAAATGCTAAAAAAAATAATTTTAAATCAGTCATAATGTGGATAATGTATACGCAGTGACCAAGCGCTTTATGTGTGTCTGACCTGAAAGACGTTGCCCCTGTACCACACCAGGCCGTTGAACTGCTCATCGTCCCTGACCTCCGCGCAGGTCAGCGTCACATTGTCCCCCTTCCTGTGGATCAGTGTCTCACCCGACGAACCATCTGAAACAAAGACGCGTGTAAAAATACAGGGATTGAAATGAAAAGAATGGCATCAACACACAGTATACTATGAACATGCATACAAAGAGACGATAACACTTTTTTTTTAAAGTAATTAAATACAATGGCTTACACCCACACCTACCCACACAGAAACAGACAGAAACACACACACAACAGAGAGAGAGAGAGAGAGAGAGAGAGAGAGAGAGAGAGAGAGAGAGAGAGAGAGAGAGAGAGAGAGAGAGAGAGAGAGAGAGAGAGAGAGAGAGAGAGAGAGAGAGAGAGAGAGAGAGAGAGAGAGAGAGAGAGAGAGAGAGAGAGAGAGAGAGAGAGAGAGAGAGAGAGAGAGAGAGAGAGAGAGAGAGAGAGAGAGAGAGAGAGTTTGATTTTTTTTCAAAATCTTTTAAATCACAACTTTTTTTTTATATTTAAACTCGGGCCAGCATTTCTGTTTTTTTCTGTCTCCGTTTCTTCTTGATGTATATCTACTGGTACACACAGGTGGGTCATGGCTCCAATTTCCTAATCCAACTCTCTCAAAATATTCCTAGTTTTCTTCTGTCTGGCTGACTATCTGTCTGTCTGTCTATCTCTCATTCTTTAAATATTGGGTTTTGAATTATTTGCTTCCACTTTCATTCTCCATGACATAGATCTAAAAAATGTTTTACCGTATTAGCACAGTCAAAACAAAAGTTGTCATTTGGTCAAAATGTACCCCCCCCCCCCCCCCCCCCCCCCCCCCCCTAATCAGTCACACAAAAAAAAATCGCATGCAAATAAAAATTTTAAAAATGGGTGGCGTGCCTCTGGCTGCGACTCGCTCTCCAGGTGGGAGCAACCCGAATTTCGCCGACACATCTGTGACAATAAAAGTACCAAATACCCCCCAAAAAGTAGCACCATTTTTTTTTAATCAATGGCAATAATTTGGGGTAGGCATGATTATAATTTATAATGATCAACATTGCAATTTGTTTTATGTCTTGTGAACCAAGTCTGTCAATGTCCTAATTAATTCTGGCCTGTGGGTTTGCACATGAAAGGGGAATTGGAGTCTGGTGGACTGTGAAGTTTCCGTTTCTGTCTCTGCATCTTTTCAAAACATGCCATGTAAAAGGACTGAAGAAATCTTCAATACCCCTTTCCCCCACCCACTTACCCGGTACTCACCCTCAAATCTCTACCTTACTAGCTTCCTTCTTGGCTTTCCTCATTTTCTATCTTGATCTGTACAACAAATAGAGAATGCTTCGCCCCAAATCCTCTACCATCATCTATGTATCCATCCCATATTTCACTTACTTAAGTCATGTTCAAGGCTTTAATTCTAATACTAGGAATGCAGAGGAGTTCAGTGTGTGTGTGTGTGTGTGCGTGCGTGTGCGTGTGTGTGTGTGCGTGCGTGTGCGTGTGTGTGTGTGTGTGTGTATGTGTGTGTGTGCGTGCGTACGTGCGTGTGTCTGTGCGTGCATTTGGTGTGTGTGTGTGTGCGTGTGCGTGTGCATGTGTGAGTACATGCATGCGCGTGTGTCTGTCTGTGCATTTACGTGTGTGTGTGTGTGTGTGTGTGTGTGCGTGTGCGTGTGTGTGTGTGTGTGTGCGTGTGTCTGTGCGTGCATTTGGTGTGTGTGTGTGTGCGTGTGCATGTGTGAGTACATGCATGCGCGTGTGTCTGTCTGTGCATTTACGTGTGTGTGTGTGTGTGTGTGCGTGTGCGTGTGTGTGTGTGCGCATGCGTGTGTGTGTATAAGAGGGAGGATAGAACAAAAGGGAGATAGGTGAGAAAAGGCAAGGGTGGAGTGAGGGAATAAGATCTTATTACAGTTTGTTTGTTTTGTTTGTGTGGTTTTGTTGTCTGTATTCCCCCTTTACATGTTTTACAGAGTGTTTCACTTTCCTTTTCATGCCAATGTATCACACACTTCTTGCCAGTTTATAGATAAGAAAGGAATACAGACAACTGATTCAGAGATTCAGATGGTCTGTTTACTGTTGATGATTTCCCCACGTCCACAGATCTGAGATGAATACCTCAGTTAACAAGAACGCATCGTTGTAGGCACTTTACAGAAATTGGGGTGTGTGGTTAACTTCAAACTTCAATAATGTCAGCAGTGTGTGTGTGTGTGTGTGTGTGCGTGTGCGTGTGCGTGTGTGTGAGTGTGTGTGTATATGTGTGTGGGTATGTGTGAGTGTGTATGTGTGTATATGTGTGTGTATACACATGTGTGTGCGTGTGTACACGTGTGTGTGCATGTGTACACGTGTGTGTGTGTGTGCGTGTGTGTGAGTGCGTGTACGTGTGTGTGTGTGTGTGTACGTGTGTGTGCATGTGTGCGTGCGTGCATGCATGCCCGCCTATATATGCATGTGTGCTTGATCCTACACCTGTGTATCTATGCATTGATACTGGCAAGTGTGCATCCAAGATCAGAACGTGCAAGTAATGCTTGCGTACATGTCCTTACAGATTCTCATTCCTGTGCATAACACACACACTTCTTACGCAACCAATGTTTTCACAAGGAGAGTTTAACCAAACATGATCTTTGTCTTTGCATTTTTTTGGCCCCCTACAGAAAAACAGACATGCAGAGATCAGGGAATCTCTCTCCCATGCAAAACAAACACACTTTCCATCCACCTCCATTCACCCTGAAACTTTTTATCTATACAAATGTTCCTCCTTCTCCCTTCCTAATCTTTCTATCCAATCACCCCAACACCACTTCTTATTTTTGCCCTTTCACAAACAGAGTTGCTGGTATATACAGTCAAACCTCTACTATAACTAGTATAAGACCCTCGGTTAAAAGACCTCCTCCCATTTTAAGATCAGGTGGGTTTTTTGGAATGGATTAATGTAGCTTACTATATTTTATGCATAAAACTGACCTCTGTTATAAGACTCCTCCAATTTAAGACCCATTTGTTTTGACTTTTTGCAAGTCTTAAACTAGAGGTTTGACTGTACTCATATATTGCTGACTAGTCATTCAAACGCACATTTATTCCCCGTAACCATTATGTAGGAGAGTTGTCACGTCCCCACTGTGTGTCACTGGGTTACAGGACACAAGAAAATCAGCCTCAAACACTTTGCCCTTTACAATGTTATAATACAAAATTAGCTCTCCTGAGAGTGCGGGGCAGCTGGGGCTCTTGTAAGTAGGGTGTGTGTGGGAGTGAGACGAGAGTACCGTGGAACCTCCCTCAGAAGACCTCCCATTATAAGAGTACAGTGGAACCTCCCTCAGAAGACCTCCCATTATAAGAGTACCGTGGAACCTCCCTCAGAAGACCTCCCATTATAAGAGTACAGTGGAACCTCCCTCAGAAGACCTCCCATTATAAGAGTACTGTGGAACCTCCCTCAGAAGACATCCCATTATAAGAGTACAGTGGAACCTCCCTCAGAAGACCTCCCATTATAAGAGTACTGTCGAACCTCCCTAGAAGACCTCCCATTATAAGAGTACCGTGGAACCCCCCTCAGAAGACCTCCCATTATAAGAGTACTGTGGAACCTCCCTCAGAAGACCTCCCATTATAAGAGTACAGTGGAACCTCTCTCAGAAGACCTCCCATTATAAGAGTACCGTGGAACCTCCCTCAGAAGACCTCCCATTATAAGAGTACAGTGGAACCCCCCTCAGAAGACCTCCCATTATAAGAGTACAGTGGAACCTCCCTCAGAAGACCTCCCATTATAAGAGTACAGTGGAACCTCTCTCAGAAGACCTCCCATTATAAGAGTACAGTGGAACCTCTCTCAGAAGACCTCCCATTATAAGAGTACCGTGGAACCTCCCTCAGAAGACCTCCCATTATAAGAGTACCATGGAACCTCCCTCAGAAGACCTCCCATTATAAGAGTACTGTCGAACCTCCCTCAGAGGACCTCCCATTATAAGAGTACAGTGGAACCTCCCTCAGAAGACCTCCCATTATAAGAGTACTGTGGAACCTCCCTCAGAAGACCTCCCATTATAAGACTCCCTCCCACATGAGAGACCTACTTCTCTGAGACATTGCCCTTCTTTGAAAGTATTCAAATTACCTCCCTTTGGAAGACCCTTATAACTTAATATAAGACCACCAAAAATCATGAATGAAATTCTGCTTAACGTCCTCCGGTCTGGAACAGACACATATGGGACATTAGCAGATATAAAGATGGTGGGAACGATCCTGGAGGCAATGCCCGGAGGCAGTGCGACACCAGGAAAGTCCTGAATTTTTAACAATACAGATGTGTATAAATTAGTAAAAAAAAAAAAAAAAATTGAAATCATTCAAAATGAGGTCTTACAAGGGAGGGGTCTTAAAGGGAGGTAATTTTAATATTATTACAGTAGAACCTCCCTTATAAGACCTCTAAACATCATCCAAAATGAGGTCTTAAAGGGAGGTTCTACTGTAATAATCTTTCTTAATCTTGGTTTTGGTTTCTGTTGTACTGAAGATCTCTTTATCCTGTTGCTTTGGCCGGTTTGGGTGTTTTTTTGTTTTGGGGGGGGGGGGGGGGGGGGGTGTGTTGTTGTAACACATAGTGAAATACGTACATTTAACTTCCTACTCACACTAGACAACAGCCTTTCGGTGCCTTTTTTTTTTTAGAGAGAGGGAGAGAGAGAGAGAGAGAGAGAGAGAGAGAGAGAGAGAGAGAGAGAGAGAGAGAGAGAGAGAGAGAGAGAGAGAGAGAGAGAGAGAGAGAGAGAGAGAGAGAGAGAGAGAAAGAAAGAGAGAGAGAGAAAGAAAGAGAGAGAGAGAGAGAGAGAGAGAGAGAGAGAGAGAGAGAGTGTGTGTGTGTGTGTGTGTGTGTGTGTGTGTGTGTGTGCGTGTGCGTGCATGCATCTGTGCAACCCTTTTAAATCAATGTTATGCTGCAATTGGGGTATACCCATAGAACATTGCATTCCGTCATTCAAAAGCAAACAAATTTTTGTAATGCATTTTTATTTGTGACTTTATCAAGTACAGTGACAGTCACATGCATGCAGAGACACACAAAGACAGATACACAGACATATATACACTCTCTTTCTCACTGCATCTGCTATCAAAAGACAACACATGATTAGTACTAGAGAACTTGATATGTTAAAAAATAAAGAGTCACATTATTCAGGGGTTTTCCCTGCAGCGTGATACTTTCCAAGTGTTGGTTGACGGAAACCTTCTCCTTTCACTGCACCTTAGTCACCAAGTTAGTGCTTGACCCATCTTGAGTCAACTACTCACTTACAAGACCCTTCGCTCAAATCCTTACGTCGTCTGGGCCCCAGATCTTTGCTCAAATGGCTTTTTTTAATTGGTTTATGTTAGCTTGTACTTGTAGTAAGGACCAACAGTAAAATGAGAACTGTACAAGTTTGAACAAAGGGTGAATACTCTCTTTCTAATTAACTCCCCTCCACCAAAGTTGATTACGATACCAATCACCTAGCAGTGTGTGGGTCAGAACCAAAGTGAGACAAACAAAGCATCATGGAGGGGAGTTAATTAGAAAGAGAGTATTCACCCTTTGTTTAATTTCGTTGTCTCCTCTCTTGGTCTCACTATTTCATTCTTTGTACAAGTGATTTTTTTCCCACAGCAATGGAACATCATGGTACAGCTTAGTCTTTTTCTTTTGAAGACTATGAATCTCAAACTAGTACGAGGCATTTGCACTGACTCTTAACCCTCTTAACACTGACTCTTAACCCTTTGGCCGCCAGTGTCGCATTTATCATTTTATGCACCACAATGGTTTGACACTCATGTTTACCTACTACTTGTGGCGGTGCCATAGCCGATGAGGTTTAACCGAGGCGTGGTCACCGCTACAGCTATCTGTATTAATTAAAAAATCGGGACTTTACTGGTTTCGTACTGCCTCCGGGCATTGCCTCCAGTATTGTTCCAACCATATTTGTATTTACAAATGTCCCATATGTGTCTGATTCAAACCAAGAGGACGTAAAACTCCATTTTCTCTCTCTCTGACACTCATGTCATCCAATCAGGGCCTGTTATTCGAAGACCCTATTTTCTTAATTATGGGAGGTTAAGGATAGGCTTAATGTTATACACGTCACAGAGGAATTCACAATGCAGAAATTGACATTGCTTTAATTGCGAAATTAATGCTGTCCATGCCTTAATTGGAAGCTTACTGTAAATGTTCTTGTGTGCTGTTATAATTGTTTTTTAAGCTTGCATGTTGTTGTTTTTGTTGTTTTTAATTAGTTCAATTTCTGCATGTTGTCTAAAATCACTATTCGTGTAAAAAGACATTAAATTAAAGATTCATTCATTCATACAGAGGAATTACCAATATTGGAGAGGTTTTTTTCTCTTTCCAGTTAAGTTTAATGGTATTTTTTGCTGAAAAATGGCTGGCGGCGAAAGGGTTAAGGCCTTGTCCCATGATGCTTCCTCTCGCATGCACAGGTCTGGTAGCTCTGTCACGCTGTGAGAATGGGTGAACACTCTTGCGAAAGAGCGTGTGACTGCATCGTCGAACAAGGCCTTTACTAGTGTTGCATCCAAAGGAGCTGGTTGGCTTCAGGGCTCCCAATCATCCCGCAAAAGAAGGGGTCCCAGGGACTCCTTCACTTACAGCATAGAGGGTCCTAGAGGCGGGATGGAAGGTCCCAGTGGCATAGCGAATGCTAACAAGATTTTTTCAAGTGCATCCCTGGGACCCCATGCACATTCTTTTAGAGGGTCCTGTAGAATTTTTTACTGCTTCATAAACCCCCAAATGGGGGTCCCTGGGAGCCCTGTGGCTTTGGTGGACCTTCCCTGGCAACACCAGCTGGACATCCTTATCCTTTTGGACCAGGGAATGTGAATGTACACTGGGAAAGGCATTTCCACTTCGTAATAAAATCAATTCTAGCCCGGCCAACCAGAATAGCAGCTAGGCCTCTCTGTTATCTTGCAGTACTAGGGGAAGACGGGGTAAAAAGCACATGGGCGGGTAAGAAGCCCACCCCAATTATCTCATGAAATAAAGAAAATTTCAGTCAAATTTGCCCATGAGACGAATGCTAGACATTAACGCTCGTCTCATGGGCAAAATGAGACTGAAATTTGCTTCATTTCATGAGATAATTGGGGTGGGCTTCTTACCCGCCCATGCGCTTTTTACCCCGTCTTCCCCTAGTGATAGTCGGAAATGGCAGACCGGCATACAATGTTCGGGCCAACAGTAAAGTAAGAGTGGGGGAGGGGGTGGGGGTGGTAGAGTTGAGGTGAAAGAAAATTGAAACTCTGTGTGTGTGTGTGTGTATAGGTATGTGTGTGTGTGTGTGTGTGTGTGTAGGTTTGTGTGTGTAGGTAGGTGCGTGCATGCGTGTGTGTGTGTGCGTGTGTCTCTCTCTCTCTCTCTCTCTCTCTCTCTCTCTCTCTCTCTCTCTCTCTCTCTCTCTCTCTCTCTCTCTCTTTCATAACACTTACTCAAGCAGCCTTCTTAAAAATCAATATTCCCACACATTAAATAACACAGAACATATTGAGCCAGTTAGGTCATGGAACCCTGCAGTACTACAGTGCTGGCATTAAAACCAAATCTTCTCAACTTCTCTTTCGAAAGATCACCCAGCCATTTACTGACTGACTGCCAAGCTGGCACTGAAGACAATTACAGAGAAAAGGAAAGAAAAATAAAGCAAATAAACTGTGAAAATCAATACCATTCACTGGATCAGGAAGTTTCTGCACACAAATTAAACTAGTGCGATTCAATGACTGACTTAACCCTTTCACCGCCAGCCATATTTCAGCCAAATATTTCCATTAAATTTACCCGGGTAGAGAACAAAATCCATCTACAGTATTGGGGATTCTTCTGCAACATATATAAAATAAGGTCTATCCTTACTTTCCAAAACTAAGATAGTAGACCCCAATTTTGGATAATAGACCCCAATTTGATGCCTTTTTAGCGACATAGGTGTTAAATCACTGTGGTGCTAAAATGCGACTTTGGCGGTGAAAGGGTTAAGAAGAAGCTATCCGGTAATACTGGGCATTTAAATGAATATAAAAAAAAAACCAGGCAAAGAGACACTGGGGATGGGAAAGAGGGACAGAGAGAAAGAGAAAGACAATAAGAGGGAGAGGCCTGGACAGAGAGAGGCCTGGACAGAGAGAGACGAACAGCAAGACTGAAAGATCAAGCAAACATTTCCTCTCAACATGCATATTACATGATGTGACTTTTCCCCCCCTCAAGTTTCAAATACCTGTGAAAGCTCTCGACTGGTGGCATAGCATTATCGATCGTCTAAAACGGATCCTAAAGATGGGCAGAGGAAGAAGAAAAAAAATGTAAGGACAGGGGATGAGGTGGGGATTAAAAAAAAAGATGCCCACTCAGCTGGTCATTATTATATAACATTAACAAGATGGGAGACATCGCGAAATATGTGGATCAGACACATTGGGTTTTTGTTGTTAATGATGTTTTGTTGCTTTTATTAGGCTTATAGTTATAAGTTATATATATATACATAATACGTTGAAGTTACAAATTGAGGAGATCAGATTTTTTTTCTTTTGTGCTTGTCAGATACAGTGGAATCCTGATAACTCAAAAACACTGGATAACTCACAATAAGTTTTGGGTCCCAGTTTAATCATCTTTAACTCAAAATACTGGCTATCTCAAAATAAAATTTCAGTCCCTTCAATTTTGGCATAAGGGATTTTTACTGTATGTTGTTTAACATTTGAGGAGTAGGGTGAGAATGAGGAGGAAAATGATGATATATGATAGTGTTGACAACCATGAAGTTGAGGCTTATGATTATAGATATTGACAACGATGATGTTTATTCATACCAATGTCTTCGTTCTTTCCCCTCTTCCCTCCGATAATTCCTTCTTACCCTTTTAGCTATGCCACACCTTCCTTCTCCCCTTCCTAATCCCTCCACCCATCCCTTTCCAATCTCTCTCTCTCTCTCTCTCTCTCTCTCTCTCTCTCTCTCTCTCTCTCTCTCTCTCTCTCTCTCTCTCTCTCTGATGAATTCCTTTGCAGTTCAATGGTTCGATTAGAGCAGTCGCTAGTAAAAAGCCAAAGCCTTTGCACAGATGATTTCCCGCTTCGTTCCCTGGTATGGCACTAGGCGGCAGGCCTACTACTACTACTACTACTACTACTACTACTACTACTACTACACTAGTCTGCAACACAGCAGAGTCAGGCAAACAAATCAATTGCCTTCTGATAAAGGAGCGGCACAGAATGGCGGCTGCCTTTTGGTCTGCCTGCAGAGCTGAACAACATACACAACAGAGATGTGGTGCCAAAGCCCAAAGGCCGCAAAACATGCAACCCAAACCAGTGCCAGTGGGGGGGGGGGGGGGGGGGGGGGGGGGGGGGGGGGGGGGGGGGGGGGGGGGGGGTGTGGGGGGGGGGGGGGGGGGGGGGGGGGGGGGGGGGGGGGGGGGGGGGGTTCAATCAGGCGTGCCAATCAGAGTGAATGAATGAATGATTGTGTATGTGGCCGCCAAACAACCTTCCCATCCTATGCAGAGTGATTTACTTACTCAGTTACTGTTCTGTTCTGATGGTTTCCCAATGCAGCAAAAAAGAAGTTTCATACGTTTATCAAAAAAATTAGGACTTTTTTAATTTTAAATTTTCTCCCTGTCTCTATCTTATCTCTATGATTCTAATGACGCGTGCGGTGCGGTGCGTGCGTGAGTGTGTGTGTGTGTTGTGTGCGTGTGTGCGTGCATGTGTATGTATGTGCGTGTGCATGTGTGTGTGAGTGTGCTTCTACTGTCTGTACTTGTTTTTTTAATTTTTCAATTTCATGTTTCTGCTGAATATTGATTCCTGTGGTAGAAATTTTTTGTTGTTCTTTTGATTTGATTTTAATGGCTTTTATTAACATTATTATGTGGCCACATTTGACCACATCCATGTTATTTTTTTCTTTAGCAAACTGACACTTTCTGTATTTAAATTGGTGGGTTTTTAAAAAAAATACTGATATATGAGGCAATGTCAAAAGGTGCTTTCCAAGCAAGTGAAAAATGAATGTCATTGTCAGCCATTCTTTTGACCTTTTCTGTTTCTTTTCAACTCCAATAAAATGACTGTGTGTGAATTTATGGATAAATTAGCTTAGATTATGATTTATCACAATTTTAAATTGGCTTCAGGAGGCATGTTACTTGTGACACGTGACAACATAAAGTACTATGCTGTGTGAAGAGTAAAGCAAAGATCATCTTCATAAAGCAGAAATAAATAAAGTCACATTGCTAGAATAATCTGGTATAATTGTTTTTGACACTTTAGTAATAACACATGTGTTATGCTTAATTTTGTATCATCACCTACACATACGTCGTTGCCTCACTCGCACACAATTGCCTACCATAAAAGAAAATCTCAGAAACAGCAAACAAATGTTTATTTCTTCAAAGAAACATTCCATGTGTATATTGTAAAGTAATGATAAAAAAATTCAAGCCAAATGAATAAGAGAGTAGAACTTTATTTATGTTACTTGCTACACAAATCCATGTGACGACAAATTGAAGTGTTGTCACAGGTAGCAAGTAACATGTGATTGAAGTCATTAAGTCTCATAAACCAACAGAAAAGAAAGTACTTTTTCAAGAAATATTGCTTCAGTATTACTGAAACAGCCAAAGTGTTGTGAAGTAAACTTGTAATGTGCCTAATTTCAACTTAAAATCGTAACTCATGAGTTACTTGTGACATGTGACAACACAAGATCTCCCGTCACAGGGGGTCTCTTACCCTACAACATCATTTTGGCACCCACTAGCAGAAGAGTAGATCAAAATAAAGAAGTTTTGTGCCAAGCTGTCAATATTTCCATCCAAATTATTGCTTCAATCGAATTGATATAAAAATGAACTATGGTTTGTGTGTTACTTGCTACAAGATTATGTTACTTGTGACATAAATTCCTCCGTGACAACAAACATTTATGAGCCTTCTCTTCGCTCTTTCGATGTTGAAAAGAGTGGAAAAGCTATTGAGCATTGCACACTGAGTCGAAGGTTTACAGAAACTGGGGGTTCCGTTCTTGTTGACTGAATTTTTTAATTGTAATAAGCATTGAAAGCTCATAAGTGTTACTTGTGACGTCGTGACGACAATCCGTAAATGATGTAATTTTGCTAACTATTACCACAAAAAAACTATTGTACTAATAGGTGTTAAAAAGAGCAACTTCCAATGGATCTATAACCTTCATTTTAGACTCGTTCCATATTTTTGTTAGTCAAGGTAAACAGTTATCTGCTAGCTCTCAATGTGACAACAATTGTAGCAAGTAACATACCGACTTTGAGGTCATATTACCGTAAAGATACACATGAACATTTTATTTTGAACATTATTATAGTTGCAAAGATTACAGAAGAACATAATACAACTGAAAATGGGTTTGCTATTTGCATCTATTTGGAACCACAAGCCCTCCAAGTGGTGCACTGTTCACCACAGTCAAAATGCACGCCGATTTCGGCCATCTAGTGCCGGTATTTTCGCTAATAGTTTTTTTAATTTGATGTCTTCAATAGCTTTTACTGTTTAATAAACATTTTTAATGTTTCTACAACACAGACAGACTAATCACTGAGATCATAAGCATCATGAAATTAAGTTATGGACAATTTTGTGAGGTAAGGGTGGGGCATGGCACCTTTTGACATTGCCTCATATATATATATATATAACTTTATGAGTAAATGTTTCTTTTTAACATCTTAATGCAACATTTTAAGTCATAATCTTTTTTCCTGGTTTGTCACTCTGTGTCAGGGCACATAAATGATGAATTCAGGAAATTAAGTCTGAATTAGTTTCACTTTCAGTGATGCACATTTCTGTCATTTTCCAGACACTGACCTACAGTGGAACCTCCCTTATAAGACCCCCCCCCCCCTTCTTATAAGACTCCCTCCCACTTAAGACCTACTTCTCTGAGTCTGAGACATTGCCCTTCTTTGTAAGTATTAAAATTACCTCCCTTATACAACTCCATACCATTTAACCTTTACCGGATCATGCTTTTGACTACACGGACACGATGGCGGGGGTCTTCCACGACCCCCTACTCAGCAAAGAGCAAATTCCGAGGTGTTGATCCCTGTCCGGATGGCGGGGGTCTCCCACGACCCCTACTTGTCAAAGAGGCACCATGTGTTTATCCCTGTCCGGATGGCGGGGGTCTCCCATGACCCCTACTCAATGCACTGCAGTGCTCTTTAAAGTAGGGGTCGTGGGAGACCCCCGTCATCCGGACAGGTATATCAAAATTACGCGTCATATTACGTCATTTATATTTTATACACATTAATAAAATTTAACACACTTAAAGCCATTTACGTTTTAGACAAAGTCATGAAATTTCATGAAGATTGCTTAAATAGTTTTAGAGATATAACATGTTTTGTGTGTCAAGGGGTCGTGTGTGTCAAGGGGTCGTGGGCGACCCCAGAAGTCCGGTAAAGGTTAACTTAAGACCTCATTTTGGATGATTTTTGAAGATCTCATTATAAGGGAGGCTGCACTGTATTAAATTTGCAAATGTCCTATACTATAGTTCTCGGCCGTGTATCTTGCGTCCTATTGAAACAGCAAGTATGAAGTTCAGGACATTTTGTCCTATTGATAATGCTGAACCAGGACACAATGCCATATTAAGGGTCCCAAAAATCACTGCATCACTGAGTTTAAAACCAGTCTTTCATTGGTTCAAAGGATAATAGAAGAAAGAATGACTATTTAAAAGGACAACAGAGGAGAGAGAGAGAGAGAAAGAGAGAGAGAGAGAGAGAGAGAGGGAGAGAGAGTGGGGAGACAGAGAGAGAGTGGGGAGACAGAGAGAGAGAGAGAGAGTGGGGAGACAGAGAGACATGTAAGAACACAATTAGCAAAAAAATGACTATGCAACTGAAACAGGAAGGAAAGAAGAGACATACAGAGAGAGAGAGAGAGAGAGAGAGAGAGAGAGAGAGAGAGAGAGAGAGAGAGAGAGAGAGAGAGAGAGAGAGAGAGAGAGAGAGAGAGAGACAGAGAGAGAGAGACAGAGACAGAGGCAGAGAGACAGATCACTATAACAAGTTTCAACACCAGTGCCAATACACAGTAGAGAGGAGAGTTCAAGGAGAAAAGGATTGTTGGCATAGAAAGAAGAAAAAGCGAACAATGACAATGTGAAACTTTAATGAGCTGACGACAAGCGTGAGTCATGAATTGAATTGAATGCCCTTCCACCCACCACTGAGCTGCTTCTCTTCACAGCGTGTCTTCTCCATCCCCTACCCCTCAACACCACCACCCCACCCTTGTCAACCCTCCGCTTTCCTTTCTCTTTTGTTTCCATTTCACTCTTTTTTCTTTTTTTTAAATGCAGCTAAAAATCAAAACCACTATGTCCTTGAGCATTTTAGCTTCTTTTTTTCTTTTCTTTTTTTTAGAGCACTTTGCAGTATGGTAATAGAACCTTAGAAGCCGTTAATTGACGTGGGCGAACAGTGCAAACGTTATATTTCTTTTCTTTTCTTTTTGAATTCCAAAACTCTTTCAATAGTTTCATACAAAAAATTACAACTCACACTCACAGACAACATATAATAGGCCTACAGTACTCAGTAGTATTATCACACACAGGTGCATGCCAGGCCTCCCAGGGACCCCCATTTGGGGGTCTATGAAGTACTAGAATTCTAAAGGACCCTCTTACTGGCTCTAAAAGTAAAACTAAAAGAATGTCCCAGGGATGCACTATAAAAATTATTTTTAGCATCACAGACTATATGAAACTACATAGCCTGTGCTAGCATTCACAACATCATTGGGACCATCTATCCCTCCTCTAGGATCCTCTACACTGAAGGAGTCCCTGGGACCCGTTGTGGGACACACACACACACACACACACATGCGTGTGCAGACACTCCCCCATACACTTCCAAACATGTATACATATTTTATAAGCATACATGTGCGCCTGTGTGCACCCTGACCCTCACAGTGGGACACGCATGCAGGCACATTAAATTGGTTCAACACACACACATAATGTGGTTTTATAATACTCTCTCTCTCTCTCTCACACACACACTCTCTCTCTCTCTCTCTCTCCCTCTCTCTCTCATACAGTGATACACACACAGACACATGCTTCAGATAAGAAAATCTAAGTTACTAGCAAATCGCAAATTACACATTAAATCAGCATCTGCTTCTGGAAGTAGAAGTCTGGCAGCCAGCAACCGATTCTAGCAATAG
>CM065687.1:34719205-34736705 GCA_017654935.2 Phymorhynchus buccinoides | reverse complement strand
GGGAGCCAATGTAGGGAACGAAGAACCGGAGTGATGTGATCGTACCTAGGGGAGCGAGAAATGAGACGAGCAGCATTATTCTGGACCTGTTGGAGCTTAGAGATGAGAATTGATGGACAGCCAGCAAGAAGTGAGTTACAGTAGTCAAGGCGAGACAGGACAAAAGCACATACACAAAAAAGGAAGACAGACAGACGGAGACAAAGACAGAGATAGAGATACAGAGTCTGAGAGAATTTGAGAGAGAGAGAGAGAGAGAGAGAGAGAGAGAGAGAGAGAGAGAGAGAGAGAGAGAGAGAGAGAGAGAGAGAGAGAGAGAGAGAGAGAGAGAGAGAGAGAGATCATTTTTTATGAGCAGTAATGGAGATCTAGATTCTCTTTGGTGTGAGACTGAGAGTGAGTGAGAGACAGAGGTAGTGAATGAGAGACAGAGGCAGATGAAGAATGAAAAAAAACAGTGCCAGAAAAAGAAAAAAAAATGACAGGGAAAAGAGAGAAAGACATCCATTCATGAAGAGGGGGAAGGAGGTGGGGGGGGGGAGGGGAAGGGGAACGGATAGTTGGGGTAAAATAGATCTTCCCTTGGGAAAATGAGATTTGATGCCAGACAGATAGAAACCAAATACTGACGTGAAGATTCCTGCAAAAAACAGAACAGGGAATGTGTTCAGTGTTGAGAAAAATGGGTGGGGTGGGGTGGGGGGTGTAAAATGAAGGTGAGATTAGAGGAAGTGTGTGTGTGTGTGTGTGTGTGTGACTGTGTGTGTGTGTGTGTGTGTGTATGTCACTGTGTGTGTGTATGTGGCACTGTGTGTATACATGTGTGTGTGTCACTCTGTGTGTGTGTGTATGTGTGTGAAAGGGGGGCATGAGGGGGGGGGGGGGGGGGGGCGGAGTTGTGTCACAAAATGAGAAATGATAGCCAGACACACATTGTACACAAATTGTTACTAATGTTAGTACTGTATATTGTCACTGTCAGACAGTAGAGCTGGACCTGTACACCTGTATGTTAGTATTGTTACACACCTGAACGACTCAGAGATGAGAGACAGAGAGACAGACAGACAGAGATACAGAGAAAAAGACAGAGACAAACAGACATACATACATGTATAGATTAAGAGACATAGACAGAAGCAGAAAAGACAGAGACTGAAACTAGAGGGTGGGGGGGGGGAGAGAAAGGGGGGGGCAGATATAAAGATATAGATGGACGGCTGAAGATGCATCGAGCCTTGGTTAAAAAACCCGAAAAGGATTGGAAGTCTTTTGAAGCACATTCGCCTACTGGGCAAAATCAATATTATAATATGGAAGTCGAAATCTAAAGGAAAGTCTGGCTATGAATGAGTATGACGAGACTGTCTTTTCAATAAAGTCCTAAAATGTCTCCTGTAAAGAGGCAAGAACTGGCCATGAAGCATCTGTCTCTGCCATGTATACATGTACAATATCAACGTACTAAGCGTCATACTCATAGTCATAATCATTAAATGTTGTAGATGGAGGATGTTATGATAATAATATCATACAGTATATATATTGCAAGAAGAAGAAGTGCATGCATACAATGATACATGCATACTCATACTCTACTATAGTACAGTATCAAGATAGAAACACCCCAACACCTGGCAAAACAAATGTTCGATTTATCTTCTTCATCACTTCATGGCAACTTCCTTAAAAATGGCAGCAAACTTTCAACTCTACATTTACACATCTATCATAGGCATCCAAAACACATGCACACTCATTCATACAAACATGCACACAAGTTTACTCAGTTACAACTTACACACACCTACACAAACACACACACACACACACACACACACCTACACACACACACACAATAAACGCATACACCCGCACACACGCATATAATGTGCAAGCATACACATGCACACACAGTGACACACTAAAGTTATCTCTATCAAACACACCTGCACACGCGTGCATGCACACACACACACTGACATACAAGCATACACACACACACATAATGTACTACTACTACTAGTAGTAGTATTATAAGTACAATAGTATTATTTTAGTTATGTATACACTATATGACATGTTACTGTTGTGTATAATACTTGATTACTTGTGTGAATGGCTAATGAATGACTGAGAACCTGCATGAGTGTAAACCATTCTCTCTTTCACTAGTTTCAGTCTGTGTTACCATGCCACAACAGTACTGTGTCAATGTGCATCAATTACTAATTCAAAAGCATGAAACTTTGAAAGGAAAGCATGGGACGATTATCAAAGCAGAAAAGGAAACCAGAACGACTAGCTGAGTCATACTACACAGTGAGATACCACAGTTCAAAAGATGAAGGAGATCAGAAAAGAAGCAATTATGAATTAAATTTAAAGTACATGTGTACACGTACATCACTACATATACATTGGTCAATACTGTAGTTCAGTAGACAAAAGGAACAGTGTTACAGTTGAACAGAAGAAAGTTAACAAAAGTAAAGAGGACCGTATTTTACATAGTACTACAAGGCGCACCTGATTATAAACTATAAAGTGAACCCCTATATTTAATACAAAATTAGATATTGTTATTATAGTTTCTGACTATATTATTATTATCAGTCACATTATTATAACTTAAGGCGCAAGGGTCTCTCTCACTGAGTCTCAGTCTAGGAAAAAAGTATCACCTTATACGAAGTTATAGTGACCCGATGGCTTGGAGTCAAAACGGACTATCTTTAGATAGTCCATTGACATATTATTGGATTTATTACAAAAACTAATAACTTGTATCAAACAATGACTGCAGAAATATACAAAGGGGTTTTTGCTTTTTATATTTCAGCAGTCTTTTTTCTATACAAATTATTAGTTTTCGTAATAAGTTCAATAATATGTCATGGACTATCCAAAGATAGTCCGTTTTGACTCCAAGTCCAAGCCATCGATTTTATTACTATACTATAGTCCATAAAATATGGTAGGTAGTGATGAGCTACATCTAAGGGGAAGCATGAAGAAGAGAGGGAACAAACCTTCACTTCACTGTTCACACATTTATCACCTTTGCTTTTCGCAGATGGGGCCAATGATTCGTTAATGAGAGGAGGGTGTGCCAGTCTTTTCAAACAATGCTGGGTGGCAAGCGAAGAAGAGGAGACAGGTGAAAAGGAGAGACAAACAGAGCCCTGGGAGGATTGGTTTGCATTATTAGAATCAGGTGCGAAGAGTGTGGGATAGGAATTCTTTAGTATAGATTTAATTAACTGCAAAACTGTACTGCACTTTTTGTTTTTCTCTTCTTTTTCTTTTGGAGGGGATAAAAGGGAAACTTTTGCATGAATCATGCACATACATTACGCATTAGAAAATACATATGCGCGCACGCACACGCACACACAAAATGATAATGTGAGCACACGCACGCACACACACACCCAGTTTAAATAAAAGTTTTGTCAGCTGAGAGAGAGAGAGAGAGAGAGTGAGAGAGAGAGAGAGAGAGAGAGAGAGAGAGAGAGAGAGAGAGAGAGAGAGAGAGAGAGAGAGAGTCAGGAGTCAGGACATTTTTAATTGTTAGGCCATGCCCATACAATGGAGTGAGTGTGACAACAACAACAAATTGACATTACATTATTAACTTGACATTACAAAACATTACGTAAATCTTGCCGAACTTTCAAAGCTTTAAAGATATAAACAGCCACTTTTCTTACAATACTTTTGTTTGTACAAGAAAGTAATAACACAAATTTAAACATAGAAGGATTGTTATAATACCTTTTTTGGAATAAGTTCTCTTCGAAGGGTGTCATACATGGGACAAACAAACAAAAAGTGGATTTCTGACTCGGGAATATGATTACAAAATGGACAATATAATATACATTTCTATTTGGGTCAATTTTAAACTGCAAAAAGTGACAATTCAAAGGGGACATGCCAATTCTAAACCTGGACAAAGTGTTTCGTACTTTGTTTGATATTCACAATTTCACACAAATGAGTACTTAAAGTAAAAGTTTGCTTAAAGGATGCATATACATAATAAAAAGTGTGCGACTCTAAGCTTGCATGCCAATCTTGTTGAAAACAATCTATAAATCTTTGTTTTAATACTGCCAAGAATGCTTTTGTATTACCAACTCCTTGTACTTCCCAAACCTCCCCAAAGCCAAAACGCTACAAAATATTTCTAACTTTACAAGCCCATGTATCATAATTTTGTTTCTGAAGGTTTAACAGCATATTATAGGCTTTATTTGGGTATCTACTACCATCCATCTGTATAAGACGTAACCAAAATTTTATACTTCTCAAACGTGTTGCAACATGCAAAGGATACCTACTGTGACGTAATTGACCCGCACGCTCCACTTTCTCTGTTTCTTATCTACACCCCCCCCCCCCCCTTCCCTTTCTTTTCTCGGGCCGCCACTTTAATTGCCCGTCCACATCAAACAGACGCCGATTAAGGCATTTGTCTCTTTGAAGCCCGATCTACCTCCCCATCACGAGAAAGTGACACCCACAGTCGGCGCCCTTTGAACCCTTCCTTTCTGATCACGAGAAGGATAGGAATGTCGGCATGTGATAATGATGTAACCGGCGCGTGATTGTTCTGTACTACTAGGACATCATCTTGTGACGTGTCGACTGCTATAAACCAATCACAGGCTTTCATTGTTTGAAAATGGCAGGGCTATAATTTGAGTAGTGAGAAAAAGTTAGCCTACACATACTTTCACACAAGACGCTGAAACCTGGCTGGAACAACATTGCAGACTCAACCTCTCTCCCAGCCAGTCATAATAGCCCAACTACAGGGCATCGTGGTCAGGACGCACAATCCCTGACTCACAAGGAAATAAGACGGGAACGCCGCCAAGACGCCCCGCACCCAGAATCCGCGAGGAGACCACGCCTGAACCGTGCCATCCCGCGAAGCCGTAACCGGAACGACTGGGAGCTACTCTCACCTGACGAGCAAGCCCAGTCACCCCAGCACTCGCCGATCACTACGGAGGAACTGGACAATAGCTAAGTTTACAGAACCGCGCCAATCATTTGAACTTTCCCCCTGGCACTGAAGACACTTAGTGACCCTTCCCGCTTGGGGCTAACCTTCTAGAAAGACAAAAGTCTTGTAAATCCTTTTGGATTTCATTGTTTTTCATTCATATTTTGTTTTGGCGCCATTGAGCTGCTTTATTATTATTGTTGCATAATCTTATGCAGATTTTGTGAGTAAATAAAATACAAGTGTCAAATAATCCTGAACCCTTTGGTCAGACTGATGAGAGTGGGAGTCTTGTAATTTCATGTAAAACCCTACTTCTCTCTGTCTGCCATTAAGAGCAAATCAACCACTTGTATTTCTTACAATCATACGAGCCAGAACCCGGGCACAAATATAAATTTATTAGATGAAAAGGGGCCGGGAAAGTTGCTCACCTCCCATACCCCAGAGAAGTGGGCTAAAGGCAAATTTTCTACTTGAAAATGTAACACACTAAAAGTCTTCCCTAGGGACTTAGCCTTTTAAACCCATTACCTCGTCACACCTACCCGTTTCACCATATATATATCAAGTGTTTGGGCGATTTGGGGTTAACTCCCATGGGGGGGGGGGGAGAGAGAGAGAGAGAGAGAGAGAGAGAGAGAGAGAGAGAGAGAGAGAGAGAGAGAGAGAGAGAGAGAGAGAGAGAGAGAGAGAGAGAGAGAGAGAGAGAGAGAGAATATCTGTTGATTTATAAGGCTATTAATATTATCACTCAATTCTGTTTAAATGTTTTCTCCTTGTGCTACTTAAGCTTAAATGTACAGGTCTTGTTGTCAGTATTTCACCCAATTGGAATGTGGTCCAATGATAAAAGTATTAAAACAACTGAAAAACACAGCAACAGGACAAACTACAATAATCAAAAGAAATCTTGCCTAATTTTGCAAGAAAAAGTGATGTGATCATAAAAACTAAATTAAACACTCAGACAGGGACGCCAATGGCATGAGTTAAATGAGTGAGGCTGCTGTACGAGGAAGACTCTCCAAAGTGCAAGCCCCAAGGCTTCAGTCAGTGTCACACTGGTTTTTTTTAGTTCTAAATAGAACTAACACTCTCTCTCTCTCTCTCTCTCTCTCTCTCTCTCTCTCTCTCTCTCTCTCTTAGTCTCTTTTTCGCTGTTTCAAGGCTGAGAATTGGAAGTGTGTGTGTGTGCGAGTGTCACTCAGAAATGGAAGTGTGTGTGTGTGCGTGTGTCACTCTGTGTGTGTGTGTGTGTGTGTGTGACTTGTGTCAGCGTGTGTGCATATTGGGTAGGAAAGTGGATGTAGTGCTAACTTCAATTTTGAATGGGTAAACATTTCCTGAGCAGAAATTTTTTTCTGAGCATAACATCATTAACAAGAGTTTGTTACGCTGGTTGGCATAACATCAGATTGCATACACTGATAGTCAGATTGTGTAAATCCATGACTTAGCTTTGTTTCCTTCCTAAAAACAAACAAGTAACAAAAAACAAAACAAAAACACCAAATAGTACCGGTAATAGGGCATTTGCCGCGAGTGTTCATTCTCTATACTAAACTACTAATTTGACCACGCTCGTTCTGCCCGAGTTACGCTGACCTTTCTAATTCAACTCTCTAAATTCAACTCGGTGAAATTTTCAAGGTCGTCAGTATGCGGCAAATGCCCTATTAAACACTACTAACCTAAGACTTAAGCTAAGTAACAGCCAAAGCTTTTGTTAATTTTAATCAATAATTAAACAGCTTCTGAGAATACACACTGCTGTGACAGCTTGCCAATTTAAAGTTTGAATTTGCATCACATATTATTTTTCTGTTTTATAGCTACCGAGATCTATGCTTTCACTCGAGACTTGTAAAACTAAAATAACCCTTACAAAGTTACAATTAATCTTGCATTGCACTCATTAAGATCAGTATGTCAGTGTCACATTTGGAATAGTCTGACTAATACTACATTTATTTCCTCAGCTTGAAATCAAAGGGTCCAATGGGCTATAAAGCTGCCAAGTCCTTATGTCAATAATACCAAGAAGCCAAAAGTTCTTGCTTCTTGAGTTACTCTCCAGAGTAACTAGGCCTACTGTACATGTATAATTCCATCTGCAAACAACACAGCAGGTCAAAGAAAACCAAAGGCAAAGGGGTTGAAGAGTGGGGCAGAGGATGGAAAGACGAAGTCTGTACAGATTGTAGCTCTATCATTTCTATGGGCACCAGCTCTTCAGACAGAAACTCACACACACACAGTGTCACACACACAGTATCACACACACAGTGTCACACACACAGTGTCACACACACAGTATCACAGTGTCACACACACAGAGTCATAATAATGAAATTTTCCTGACATTTTTAGAGATGTCGTTGAAAAAGATTAAAATCGAAAATTTGTGCTTTCAAACAAAGGGTGTTTGAGTCTTTGACCAAGACACACACACACACACACATGCACATACACACACACACACACACACACACACACACACACACACACACACACACACACAGGTCACAGTGATTTAACTATAACTTAGTATAACTATAAGGACTCAAGAAGCTTAGATTAGGCACCCATTCCTATTTTTCTGAAAGAAACAATTGCAGTTCAGTTTGTGAATGAACGTGGTGGAAACTGACCGAATGAGTGCTCATACAGTGGATTCCTGCTAACTCAAAAACGGATATTATATATAACTCAAAAAGACTGGATAGCTCACAATAATTTGTTGGTCCCTGTTTAATAATTTTTATGCTGAAATGTCTTTTTATCTCCAGGCATGGTAGTGGGGGCAAAGTGGTTTTCAAGGAAAATGGCCGGGGGTCCAGGGGGCCGAAGAAAATTCAGTAAAGGTCAAGATGTGCCACCCCCCCTGCATTTCTCGGTTAATTCCATTTTCCCGTTTTTGCCTTTCTTACCAAACATAAAGTTGTATTTTATTAACCTTTTTAGCTAATAACCTTTTTGGAATACTAACCCTGTCCCTAATCTAATAGGACCCCCCCTATGTTTGGTAAGAAAGGCAAAAACGGAAAATTGCAATTAACCGACAAATGCAGGGGGGGTGGCACATCTTTACCTTTACCGAAAATTCAATAAATGAGTGAAATTTTCACTTTTTCATGCCATTTCAATGCATTTTTTAATAATTTTGTTTTAAACTGTTTCGCGGATTTTCGGCGATTCGCGGAGGTCTACCATGCCAGTATCTCAAAATATT
Organism: Phymorhynchus buccinoides; assembly: GCA_017654935.2. Lineage (NCBI taxonomy): Eukaryota > Metazoa > Mollusca > Gastropoda > Neogastropoda > Raphitomidae > Phymorhynchus > Phymorhynchus buccinoides. Next base: position 34,728,453 of record CM065687.1, on the reverse strand, counting down.
GGTTATCTCAAAATAAAATTCTGGTCCCTCCAATGAAGCTTTATACTGAACATTCTCTGCCCCTGTCTCGTGCACTGAGAAATGCGTGCGCCATCTACATAAGATTATCGTTTCTTGCCTGTCATGAAGAAGTAGTTTATAAGCCACAGAACATTGTCTGCTCCTGACTCATCACTAGGGGGCATAGGCAGTTCAGGCCTAAAAGTATCGCCCTTTCGTGTCTGTAGGAAGTAGTATAAAGCCCCATTTTGACTTAGCCGTTTTCCACTGTACATGTAATGATGTACATTGATCTGGGTCTTTAGTTTTTATAGGAAACAAAATGTAATTTTATTTACAAGTAGATTTTTATTTTTATCCTTTAATAGTTTAATAACAGATCATTGACAAACATCTGAAACACAGACTTATTATCAGCAAAATCTGATGAGCAATGTGTGTAGATTTTGTATAATTATATAGAAATGGATGAAAACATACATGTGCATAGCATAGTAATATTTTAATTCATTTCATGTTGGTAATAGTTTTTGTCATTTGTATAATTTATAAAATTATCTTCTTTCTTGCCAATCTTGGTCATGTAATTCGTTTTTGTTTATCTATATTTTTCATTAACATTATTCTGCTCATGCACTCACAAAAGTCACATGCATAACAAACACATCAAACAGAATGAATGAGTCAGTATACATGTACACCATGAGCGAGTCAGTATGTACAACTCGGTCACACAGACACCCAGACACTTTTGTATCCAAAATAACACTAAATTAGTATGCTAGAGAGAGAGAGAGAGAGAGTCTTCTTTTTGGGAGGCATTTCAATCAAAAAGCAGTGAAACACTGATGCTAAAGGAGAGAGAGAGGGAAACAAAAAAAAAGAAAATTAACCACCTTTACAACAATAACAAAAAATTCTACTTTTTTAAAAATGAATAAAAACAAAAGAAAAAAGAAAAAAAAAGAAGAGCAGAAATAAGAAAAAAAGAAAATATATTTTCTTAGTAAAGGTGGAGGAAAAAAAAGAAAAAAAAGATACTTATTATAATATACTATAGAAACTAAGAAAGCAACAATAACACACATACACTGATACAGTAATACACACACACACACACACAGTGACACACACACACACACACACACACACACACACACACAGTGACACACACACACACACACACACACACACACACAGAGTAACACACACACACACACACACACACACACACACAAGTGAAGATAGCACACCATGACCAAGAGGGAAACACACACACAAGCATGCTCATGCACAGACAGATAGACACAGACACACATGTACAGAAACACATACACATACACAGAAACCACACACTAACGTGTGCACACACACACACACACACACACACACACACACGCAGAAAACACACACTGAGAAAACACACAGTCACTGAGTACTGTTGCGTACGTACGTACACACACACACACGCACACAAACTGTCACACAATACACACAGTGACACACACACACTAACACACATAAATACATACACACACACACTGACACATACACTTGCATATATAGAGAAATATGCACATGGAATTGCAAACACACAATGAGCTTCAGATTGTTGGCGCGCCCACACCATTCACACGTAATTTTTCAAAATGACACATTCTTAGACCTTGCAATGCGCCAGTCTGGTGCATGCAAATTTCTAAGCATGAGAGAGAGAGAGAGAGAGAGAGAGAGAGAGAGAGAGAGAGAGAGAGAGAGAGAGAGAGAGAGAGAGAGAGAGAGAGAGAGAGAGAGAGAGAGAGAGAGAGAGAGAGAGAGAGAGAGAGAGAGAGAGAGAGAGAGAGAATCTTATAGTTATACTGTATCATGTTTGCCAAATAATACCTTGACTTTTCATGGCAATAAAAGTTCAGTTCTGTTCATACACACACTCCCCTGCATGTGTTCACGCGCATGATACATGCTTACACGCATAATGCATTGCAATGATATTTAGGTTTAAAATTTAGTGGCCCATCACTTTAAAAAATGACCCCTCATTTTCTGTAGTCAGACTCAGAGGTCATATGCCCCATGAAGTCTGAAAACAATCTGAAACTCTGAACAAGACTTTAAGCAAACACAAAAATGTATTTAAATGTAGTGAAATATTTAATTCACAGATAGATCTACATCATAATTCATACACATGTGCACAGAAAGGATCTTATTCTTTGAAAGTCTTTCTTTCAATAGACGACTTTCGGAAGAAAAAAACTAGGGGAGAGCACTTCGTGAAAATTAGAGTTGATTACCTCGACTTACTCGGTCAAAACTATAGCAACCATGGCGGCATGGCGTCGAACTTGAAACCGCAGGATGCCAGTCAGCAACATTTTTTTAAAAAGAAAAATAAGGGGTGGCCAGTTGCTACAAAGTGATAGAACTTGCAAACTGTGACGTAAAAATATAAATTACATCAATTTTAGAATGACGCACTGCGTTCTACATACATGTATGCTGTGTGTCTCCTCAAACACATGAAGCGAGGGCTGGGGATTTACCTGATGGTAGAGTAACTTCCCCTGTTTGACTGATTGAATTAGGCGAGATCACTCCCACACACCATGAAATTACTCGCCTTAATTATTTCCGAACAATTCCTATTACACATGTATGCAGAGATGGTGCTAGAAATTTTCACTTTAGGCCATTTGGCCTAAACAGCCACAAAACCTTAGGCCAATTTCAACAATTTTAGGCCCTCTCACTCGGTCAACATAAACTCTCACTGACAATGAATTTGATTTGTTGTTTTAACTGTCAGATCACTTCATTTTTTTTTCTCAGATTCTCTCGGTCATCTGGCTCTGTCTTCTTTTTGGGAGGCACTTCAATCAAAAAGCAGTGAAACACTGATGCTAAAGGACGACACAGACTCACACTACGGTGTGGCAAACGTCCGCCATAAGCAGCAAGGGAAGCAACTCTCACGAGGCAATTGGCCTTGTGCTAGCAAAATCATGACGCGACAAAGTTAGCTTTTTGATCTCGGTCACACGCGGTGCAAGCAAACTTTGTTTCACTTAGTTGTTCATAAAAAAAAAGCGGATACACTTCGTTGTTCATAAAAACCGGACATACTCGTGCGGATTTGGTAATCAAACTTTTGGGCCGACAGGACGGTTGACTTTTAGGACATGTTTTGTAATACCGAAGGCAAACAACAACCCTGCACATGTCTCTCTCTGTTTCACAGAGTCAGTGAGTGTCACTCTCTCATTCTTACACTATAAGTATTACCTCTGAACTCTCAATGAGTCAAATTTTACACACATACACACAAACACACAGGTCAGGTCAGGTCAATGAGGACATCTAGGCCTCGCGGCCTCTTGCGTGTCCTTTCAAGTTAGTTTTTGTGTGTGTCGGCATAGCTGTGACGGGTTTTGATGACAATCACTGAATCAGTCATGTTAATATTTTAATTTACTAATCTAAGGATCTTTGTCCACCTGGAGGAAGCTTTTAACTCACTCTTTACTGGCCGATTGCTTCCCTTTACAAGTTGTAATACAACTGTTCAATACTAATGTACGCTATAGCGTACATAGCGTTTAACCATTCACAATTCACAACTCCGCAAAGCCTGGCAACCCAAACTGGTATAGAAGTGTTCCTGTACGGTCCCTTAATAGTTTTCAACCAATTAAATCACTTTCCGTCTATTTTTAGTACAGCAATGAATGAAAACGAGTCACTACCCCTCTCTTCGTCTTCTTTGTCATGCTTTTTAAAAAATCTGCTAATAATAAAAAAATTACTTTGGAATTATAACATATGCTAGCTTTTATTATTATAAACAATACTGCAAATTTTCAAAACTGTGCGGTTCAGCATTATTTCTTAAATATTTTTTATGTAATGATGCAAACCTGCCTAGTATGGAACGCTTGTGTACGTCAGGTACGCTATAGCGTACGATAGTAGAGAGAGAGTTAAACTGGTTAATTTAATAGTAAGACATTCTCTCTCTCTCTTTCTTAAATTTAATAGTAAGACATTCTCTCTCTCTTTCTTCTTTCGCTTTATCACACACAGGCATGCATGCAGCCAAGCATGCCCGTATAATGTGCACACACACACACACACACACACACACACACACACACACACACACACACACACTGTACACACAGTCAGTGTCACACACAGTCACACAAACACACTTTGACTTGACTTGACTTACACTACAGCTACAAACAAAAAGATACCTGAATATGAAGAAAGAAAGAAGCCAAACAATAGGAGCAAAAGCAGAAGTTGTGGATGCATTCTTCCAATCCTGACCAACCACATTCTGCCAAAGATTTCATACTAGTTTGTAGGGAATCTGTAACAGAAAATCCATAATACACACATTTAAATATTCATTGATATTTCCATTTCCAAGCAGAGTCAAACTAAGCATCCCACTGACTCTCAGTTTTAAAACTCCATTATAAACTTTTGTTATCCCCCAGCCTCACCCCAACCACTCCTTCCTCTTCTTCCTTTACTTAATAATATTTTTTGTTTAGTTTTATGAGCATACACACGTCACGTGTATGTGTGTGTGTGTGTGTGTGTGTGTGTGTGTGTGTGTGTGTGTGTGTGTCAATGTGTGTATGTGATTCTAACTTAGAATCTAAGACTGGTAAGTTCACTCTAATACATAACTTGCTATTAATACTACTAATAGCAAAAGAATGTTTGTGAAACTTACTGAAAGGTGTAGATGACTAGATCAACACTGACACACCCAGTGACCCACCCTCCATTTTCTCGGTTCTTTCCATTTTTTCAGTCTTGCCTTTCTTACTGCAGATTAAGCACATAAGCCCCATTCGTTTTCTATATATATATTTAAGGTTAATTTTCATCCATTAACTGATTTTTATAATTATAAATTTATATTGTACTTAAATCAAAGAATGTTACATCTTTAGTTTAGGATTGTAACTCTACACATAAGCAAAATGAAACTGGTGAAAAAGGTCAATCTTTTGTAATAAAATCGATCATGGTGAAGGATATATAAATGATTGACCTGTTCAGTCAAGCATCGTCTAGAATAAGAAATGTTCACATCAAATTGCGGTGATTTGCGACCAAATCATGATCAAACATCAATGAGTTTTAAACACACCGCACAGAAAACTATTGTTTTCAAATAGATTATTTAAATTGAATCAAATACATACCATCCACGATATCAATTGGGATTTTTTCAGTCGTGCTTTGTTATTCATCTCACACGTTTAGGCCTACTTCTAGGCGGCCTACACATTCACACACAGCCGACTGGAACTCCGAACTGGCAGTGGCAACACATCGAGTCCATTGACACACATTCAGAGTTCCACAATTCCGACGCAGAAAAAATCCAGGGAATGGCAATCAAATGACAATAAATCTACATTGTTTGACGCTTTGCAAAGAATGTGCTAAAAATGGCAGAAACGCATGCGTCTGTATAATAATTAATCTGAAAACCTGAAGTAATGTAATCCTCAGACAGCAGTCGCCATTTCTTTCAGTAATTACTTCCGGTCACGTGACCACGTGCAATCTCGGCCAGTGAGTGCGTGATGCTGAGGCCGAGATGCAAAACCAATCATGTAGGCCCAGGCCAAAATTCGTCCAGTTTTGCTTGCTTCAAGCATGGACACTACACTAAATATAGCATCCATGCTTCAAGTTGATAGGTCCGGAAAGGAGGTTATGTTTTATCGCTTATTTGCCTGTTTGTTCGGTTGCGGTTGATGTCAACTTCACTCAACACTTACACTGATGAACAGATTTTGATGATTCTTTTTAATAAATTATATTCATCTAAGATCAACTAGGCCTAATCCGCAAGCACTGTCTTATTAATAACTTTTTTCCAGTATAAAATAATCTATATTGCATACACACACACACAACAACAACATACAGTATTTATACGGCGCTGAAACTTGATATAAAACAAATCAAATCAAAGCTACACACACACACATATTCATACACAGGCTAGAATACTTTAGTTACTGTATTAAAGACTGAAATGCGTTCAGAGTCAATAAACATTTGATTTACATAGTATATTACGCTTTGTCCCGGACACTCTGTAATTAATTACCAGCCGCGAACGAAGAGAGCGAAGCTGGTAATAGCTAGGTTTCTAGGTACTTGTTCCTGACTATATCTAGGCTACGTATGGAAACACGATAGCGTTTAAACGGAGGGACATAGGATGCTCAAATTTTGCATGCAGATAGGTACTAAAAATATCTAGGCCAAGTTCGAAAATGAAGGTCAAAGGTCAAATCACTGGAACCAAAAATGCTGCCGAACACCTGGCACGATGATAATGGAGGGACCTAGGATGCTCAAAATTTGCATGCGGGTAGGTACTAAAGATATCTAAGCCAAGTTAAAATAATGAAGGTCAAAGGTCAAGGTCACTGGAGCCGAAAATGCTGCAGAGCACCTGGCACGATAACGATTGAACGGAGGGACCTATAGGACACTCAAATTTTGCAAGCGGATAGGTACTAAGAATATCTCGGCCAAATTCAAAAATGAAGGTCGTAGGTCAAAGGTCAAGGTCACTGGAGCCAAAAATGCTGCCGAGCACCTGGCACGATAACGTTTGAATGCAGGGACCTAGGACACTCAAATTTTGCTTGTGGATAGGTACTAAGGATATCTAGACCAAGTTCAAAAACCAAGGTCATAGGTAAAAGGTCAAGGTCACTGGAGCCAAAAATGCTGCCGAGCACCTGGCACGATAACGTTTGAATGCAGGGACCTAGGACACTCAAATGTTGCTTGTGGATAGGTACTAAGGATATCTAGACCAAGTTCGAAAATCAAGGTCAAAGGTCAAGGTCACTGGACCCAAAAATGCTGGTGGTCTAGCGTCTTAACGCCCTAGTTTTAGCTTATCTTTAGTGTATAAAAGACTGAAATACTGCTGTAGGCCCTATAAAATCCGATTCTAACTCCAACATAGAAAGGAAATTGGTGAGGGGCGGATCATAGGGTGTTTCTTGGTTGCATGGAACTTACCCCCATGACTGCCTATAATTTAAAAAAAGTATAAAAGAGGGGTAAAAATACACACACTTTGCCTCATGTGAGATACACTTGTGGCGGTGCCATAGCTGATGAGGTTTAACCGAGGCGTGGTCACCGCTACAGCTATCTGTATTAATAAAAGAAATCGGGACTTTACTGGTTTTGTACTGCCTCCGGGCATTGCCTCCAGTATTGTTCCCACCATATTTGTATTTACAAATGTCCCATATGTGTCTGATTCAGACCAAGAGGACGTAAAACTCCACTTTCGCCACACACTTTGCCGTCCATAAGGGTCTCCGACCGATTGGACGCTAATCTCATCACCCTCGTACACACACTGATCATAACTGTAAGACATAGTAATGTCCCATATGGTCTTTTGACCGGGAGGACGTTAAGCATAAACGTCAGTCACACTGTATCGTAATATGTATTGTTAAAAGTTCGGGACTTGACTGGTGTTGCACTGCCTCCGGGCATTGCCTCCAGGGTCGTCCCCACCATCTGTATATCTACTAAGGTGTCTGTTTCAGACCGGAGGAAACAGATGTTCACACACTGTATCGTTCTTCCATGGCCATGGTTTTTTCTTAATCTTCAGGAACCCTCCCCGTTTTTAAGCTTACCAACAACATAATCCTTTTTTTTTTAAGGCAGTCATGGGGGTGGGGGTGAGGGCTTCCATGCCAGCAAGAAACACTCTATGATCCGCCCCTGGTAAGGGACCGGTATTCTTTCAAGCTTTATTATCAAACTGGATTTGCAGCGTTGCCATTGTACGAGGGGCACTCCATATATTTTGCAATGCGAAGATTCTGTTAACATCAGAAAAATATTAATAGTGTCATGAGATAGACCACTATCACAATACTTACGTCGCAAATTTCCCACCAGTTCGTAACCGTTGAGCAAAGCAAAATCAGTGTCCGCCAAGATGAATGTTGGTCCCAAGCTGTGAAAATCTCTTTAAAGCTGAGATTTTCGACCTATAAACTTCTACGCTTATACTCAAGGCAAGACTTTCAAAGAGTATCAGACGTCGATAAATTGTTTTTTTAGGCTTTGCCCGCTCAGAAACAAAAGTTCACAAATGGCTCAAGGAATTTCAGTTTGGCAGAAGAGCGTTATAAGAAAGTGACTGTTACAATTGTCAAATGACCGCTGTGACTGCTAAAACCATAACCAGTATATAGAATCTTGTCGGAAATGATCTCTGGATAAATGCTATTGAGATGAAAAGCATACCGAACTTTTTATCTGGAAGCCTGGATAAAATCTGATATGAACAGTTGGGTACGCAGAAGCGTTATAACCGTTATGTGCCGCGCTAGTTTACTGAAGATCAAACAAGGGGTAGGGTTGAATGGTGCATCCAAATCATACAACAACTTTGAAGTTAGCCAGCATCTGGGACTTCGTTAACAAATATGTAACATTTATCTGTCACTATAACCCAAAAAACAAGCAACAATTATCCGTTCAGATGTTCTAAGTGAGACTCCATCGATACAATATCACAGAAAAGAGATTAGTAGCAAAATTATCAAACAAATAAACGCCATGAACATTTTATGAAAAGCTGGTTATATGGCTTCAGTTCATCTCCTAGAGAGAAGAACGCTTACTGTAGATTGAAACATGAATATCTATTTAACCAAAGGCACTTTGAGTTTGCCGTCCAAGCACTGGTACCTGGTCGCCCCCTATTTTAGTGTGACATGGCACACTGCTGTAGCTAGTTTAGACATTATGCAAGAAAACAGACTTTTGCAGAGCTTAGCCGGTCTCACACCCATTTAATTTGTTTTACTTAGTCCCTTATTATTTGTTCCTACTATCATATGTGAAGCACTGGTGAAGGGGTAAGCAATTATAGAAAGTTGAAGATGCTTGAGCGTTTGTCGAGGGCACTATTTTTGACATACTTCAGTTGTGCTGGTCTGGTGCCATAACCGTTCGGTTTGAAAGGACTTCCACGTGCATGTGTTCTAGTGAGGGACTCTTCTAAAAGTTTGACTAGTCAGAAGGAGGCTGAACACTGCCGGTTCTCCACATTGCAAAATATATGGAGTGCCCCTCGTATATTGGCTGCATGGGGATACTCACGTGTTTCTGTCCATGTGTGTGTGCGTGCGTGCGCGCGCGTATATGTGTGTGTGTAA
>CM065687.1:34694953-34718705 GCA_017654935.2 Phymorhynchus buccinoides | reverse complement strand
CCTTATTACCCCTTCTCATGAATTTGACTTGACAAATTTCTTATTTGTGTTTTGCGCTCTTAAATCAAACTAATAAAAAGATAATCTAAGAGTAGATGGATGTTTTATTATATATTGTTTTTTTTATTCATCAAAAACATTTAAATTTTGTTATCAAATTTGTTTTTCGTCCAAAAGATTTTTGAATTCATTAATGCTGGGTGCATTTTTTTAATGAATATTTTCCAATATCTTTTGGACCGAAAAGTTAAAGACACATATCTCGCGCTTGCGCAAACGCACCAGCCAGGACAGAGATTACACCACAGGTGAGGCCACGTCCTGCTGTTGTTAGAGAAACCTGTGTACAGCGGGGTGGCGGAAACAGGCCTCATTGGGGAGATTACACACAGATGAGACACATGTTTGTTAGGGGAATATATCAAGGCCACCTAACTGAACCGTGGTCTGCAAATGCCAGGAAACTTTATGGTGGATTTAAACAAGGAAGGTTTAAGAACAGTTGATGGCTGACATGGTTGGAATCTCAGCCAACGAATCACAGCATCTTTATCTTTCATCAGAGCAACAAGAAAGTAAAGGCAAACGTTACTTCGGGTACTGAAGACAAACCTCTCAATGTCTTCAAAGGAAATGATGATGTTGATAAGTAGACACCATTTCTGGTAGATTTTGTTTTGCTGAGTGAGTGCCTGATGCAACAGTGTCTTTTGATAAAGTGCTGCCCATCGTGTTTCCGCTAATTAACTCTATCATACAGGTCATTTCGATATCGTAAGCTTACATTTTGGACAGTCCTATGTGAGCTATGGGTGTGGCTACAGTGGGCTACATCTCCATCTGTGATGTTTACCTCTTCTCTTCTCTCTCTCTCTCACTCTCTCTCTCTCTCACTCTCTCTCTCTCTCTCTCTCTAAGTATTAGTATTAGTTATGTATTGCATGCTTAGGACCAAGGACAGAATGTAAGAATAGACCAAGCCTATATTCTTATCCTTGTAAAATGAAGTATCTGAAGTCTGGAGAGCTCTCTCTCTCTCTCTCTCTCGAACTCGGAAGCGTACCATCTATCTCTCTCTTCTCTCTCTCTCTCTCCTCTCTCGCTCTCTCTTTTGATGAACTATAAGGGATGTTCTATGTTTAAAAACATTGTTACATAGAATGTATTTTTTGTGTGTGATTCAATTCACATGCGCTCGAGTGCGTGTAGTATAATGTGTGTGCGTGGGAGGGGGGGGGGGGGGGCGTATATTATGAGCGTATGTATGTTAAAATGAATCTATCCTGCAATTGATTTTGTGTGTTGGATTCTGTTCTCTTTGCAGGGGCACTTAAATTACGTGACATATTTAATAATAGATGATGATGTTTCCTGTCAAATTGCTAATTTATTTAATTTTTTTTAAATGTACCTAACAATTATACGTGTGAACGAGCGTGCGTGCGTGCGTATGTATGAATGTGAGCGATAGTATGTGTGGTGCGTGCGCGCCGCGCAGTTGTGTGTGTGTGTTGTGTAAGTGTGTGTGTGTGTGTGTGGAATTACATGCGTTTGAATTTATTCATGCATTGCAATGCCCTTGACATTTTTGTTTGTTTTTGTAACCGCCCGCCATGACATGGGCCTAAGGCCTATTCATTAAACCAGTTCAGTGTTGCAGTGTTTCCTCCTCTCATCTATCTCTCTCCTCTCTCTCTCTCTATCTGTGTGCGGAGGTTTACAGTCCTATGTGAGCTGCACTCTGGGTGTGGCTAAGGTGGGCTACATCTTCATCTGCTATGGTGTGGTGGACGCTGCCTGCTCCTTTCTCTTCGGCAGACTGGTCCAGTACGTCGGCCACATTCCTTTCTTTGTGTTGGGTGAGCAAGTATGAATTACAAAACATTCTGTCTGTTGCATTCATTTTCTCATCCACCCACACTCTTGCTTTAAATTGTTTATTTGTTTGTGGTTCATGGAATCTTTGGATGTTTGGTAATATTCTGACATGCTTAAGGGATAATAGTCTATCCCAATATTTGCAGCTTTGAGAAAAATGAGAAAAGCCTCCTTTGCGTAATTCACTCTAAGAGTTGAGCAGTTTTATAAAAGTACAAGTATGTGGGATTTGCTTACAGTCCTGTTGGATCTTAGTGCTGCAGCCAAAGGGGTTAGTTGGCCTTTGGGGACCTTCCCGAAAAAAACGCCAGCTGTCATAAAGTCCTTTTGGCCGTGAGAGTGGGGATGTAGCCCGGACAATTCATCTCCACTACCAACAAATTCCGTCCTTGCTTTCCAGAATATCAGTTGCATCATTTGCTACCAGGAAGTCATTCACGACTGGCATACGTAGGGGAGAACGGGGCTGGTCTGCCTACTTTTCAGCCTTTCTCATTATAAATGGTAAGCTATATGAAATAGAAGCTCCATTTTAGACTAATAGTTAGGTGAATGTATGGACAACATAGAACATTCAGTTAAAGCAGAAAGGGTTTTTTCTGCATGTTGCCCGAAGTACTCCCACCCTTACGTTGGCATACCTGCCCCAAGGTAGGGCAAGTCCGCCTACAGGCTGGGACAAGCCTGCCCTACCTCATGCTTATGGCCTAGAAATGATGCACACCCTCCAAACGTACACAGGGCGTGGCGGGAGGATAGCATGTGGGGATCAAATGCTCTAAATGATTCCAGAGCAAAGCACTCAGCAATAAAAAACAAATTGACGGATCTGCCCTGGGAGCGGACCAGCCCCAGTCCCCTACCATGCACTGTAGTGTTTAGTATGTAGTATTGTGATACATTATGAATTTTTTGCGAGAAGGGTCAAATGTGATATTGTGCATTGTATATAATGCTTGTCCAGCCTTCGTGGTGCACGGTACGCTGCAGATCGTGCTGTTGGTATGGACACCAGACTCTGATGACGTGGCCTACTATTACTTGGTGGCTGCCTTCTGGGGAATGGGGGATGCCGTCATACAGACCCAGATCAACGGTAGGTGCCATACGTGCCTGTACACTTTGCTATGTGGAAAAATACAATCACGTAATAAAGACATGTTTACTCATCAATACACTAGTCACATTTGTCAAGAGTAGCTTCCCAAATGAGGTCTTATAAGGGAGGGAGTATGTTATAAGGGAGGGGTCTTATAAGGGAGGGGTGTTATAAGGGAGGGGTGTTATAAGGGAGGGTAATTTTAATACTTACAAAAAAGGGCAATGCCTCAGAGAAGTAGGTCTTATGTGGAAGGGAGTCTTATAATGGGAAGTCTTATAAGGGAGGTTCCACTGTAATATCATGTTCTCTTTTCTGCTTTCAGCGCTGTACGGATCCCTCTTCACACAGAACACGGAAGCGGCCTTCGCGAACTACAGGCTGTGGGAATCAGCGGGGTTCGTGATGAGCTACGCCTACCAGAACTCCATCCAGACGGCCTACAAGCTGTACATCTGCATGGTTTTCCTCGTCACCGGCATGCTGGGATATGCAGTGGTGGAAAGTTTGGAGAAGCGCAAACAGTCGAAAAAAGCCATCACCCCAGCCACTAGTTAATTGGACTATTGAATGAGGCAGCTGTTTTTTGATCAATTCCGTACTTTTTTAATTTCCTCCTCAACACCCACCCCCACTTTCCATTCAAGGTTTTTCTGAATAAATGTTACAAAGGATAAGCAATGTTGATATTAAAAACTTCAATAAGGAGCTTTTTGGTAAAGACAAAAAATAATGAAACAAAGGTGACTAACTCCATTTTCACTCCCATCAGAGCTATGGTGATTAGAACCGTGGGGTGTTGTGTACCTTTTACAAATGGAGAATGACCCACCTTACTTCATTGTCATGTTTGATATGTGTTATACGTTTATAATTTAAGTAACAGAAATCTCTATGAAGATGGGATGAAGATCTCTATAAAAATGGAATGTTGTTCGTGACACAATATAATATATATGTATTTCACATGTAAATTCCGGGTAACTTTTTGCCTTCATTAAATTGAAATTACGGTTACTTTTAATATGAATGAAAGGCTGTCAAATAAAAGGCTACTGAGATTTAAAACAAAAATCTGCAATGAAATTGCATAAAGTTGAAGAACGTGCATTATCTCAAGAAGGAGTCAGGCAACACCAAAATAAAGACGAGGCTCTTGTTTTAATCTGCACTTTCAATTCACAATGGCTGCCAGTTTTCTCTCGAACATGTGCTCTATATGACGTCAAGATCTGACGTAAACGTGTCAACTATTTATAGAATATTCTAATCTACATCTCCCTTGTCAACAAAATTGACCTAAGTGATCGGACGCAACTTTAAAATGAACATAACCAATAAATTTTAACTGTATGTTTCTCTCCGTTTCTTCCTTGTCAAAACAAAACAAAACTAAATCGAATAACTCAATGTCTTCTTTTTTCTGTTAAAAAAGAAGTCAAATCTGCCTTTCCTTTCTGTCTGTTATATATATATATATATTCTTTTCTTTAAAAAAAAAGAAAAGTATCATGCTCATGATGATGTGAGCTAAATAGAAAAAACAAACAAAAACAAAATGGAAACAAAACACTTCCAGTGGGATGTTCATGTGTCAAACTATCTTGGGTTGGGCTTGGATAGTCTTCCAGAGCGTGTCACCACGGGCAGGCGTTGACCCGGTCCTTGGCACTGAGCTGGCATGGACACTGGGCTGGGTACTGGAGGGGAAGATCGGGGAGAAGGGATGGACAGGGACAGTTCAGGGTGCTGGTTTCCCTGGGGACCAGACTGGCCACTGGCTGGCATGCAGGGTTTTTGTGCAGTAGGAGGGGGTGGTGATGTTGCAGCAGGGGCATGCAAAGTAGCCTGTTGGGATTGCGGGGGAAGGGTCTGGGCTGGGAACGTGGCTGTCGGGGGCAGTGCAGAGCTCTGTAGGCTGTGATCTGGTTCATTCCAGTGAGGTTTTGGCTAATTCACTGGAACCAGGTGTTGCTGGTTGCGAATGTAGTTGGCTCCATTTGATGTGATTATGTATGATCTTGGAGCATCACGCTGGGATTTGACAACTGCCAGCTTGGTGAAACCCTTGTCCGTTTGCACACGTACCACTTCATTGGGTCTCAGTGGTCTTCGATCTCGGGCTGTCTTGTTGTGATACTTCTTTTGCTGCTGCCGTGCTGTTCTAAGATGCTTTTGGACATTGGTAGTGTTCAGTGGCTTGGGTTTCAACAGCTTTGTTGATGTGGGGATGGTGGTCCGGGTACATCTGGACATGCGACGTTGTGCTGGTGATCCCATTGCATCTCTTGGTGTGTTTCGTAGGCTGAGCAAGCCCATCATGACGTTAGAGCCATCTTTCTTTGATTTCTCAAGAAGCTGCTTGGCTTGTTTGACAGCGTTCTCAGCCAAACCATTGGACTTTGGGTAATATGGACTGCTTTTGGTGTGAGCAAAGTTCCACTCCTGGGAAAACTGCTCAAACTCACGGCTCACAAACTGTCTGCCATTGTCTGTAAGCAGTTTTTATGGTATGCCATGTGTGGCAAACAGGCGCTGCATCTTTGTGATCACTGAGCGGGAAGATATGTCAGGTAGCAAGTCCATCTCAAACCATCCAGAATAGGAATATACCACAACAAGGTACTGCCGCCCTTCCCATTCGAAAATGTCAGCTGCAACGATGGACCAGGGGAGCTCAGGAACAGGGTGGCTGATGAGGGGTTGTTTCTGGAGATGGGCTTTGCAGCTGTTGCAAGTTGAGCACTGTGAGACCGCATTCTCAATGTCCTGGCGCATCTTGGGCCAGAATACCATGTCACAGGCAAGCTGTCTGGTGCGCTCAGTGCCCATGTGTCCCTTGTGCATGATCGCTATGTATGTCTGCCTCAGAGCTGCAGGTATGACTGCCCTTTGTCCTTTCAGAATGACATCGTTCTCAATCACCAGCTCATTTCGAAATGGGAAATAAGGTTTCAAATCGGCCAGGACGCATCGCTCATGGTCAGGCCATCCGTTCTTGATGTAGCTCGCCAGTCTTTGCATGGAGGCATCAGCCAGTGTCTCTCGTTGAAGTTCTGTCATTCTTGCGGGTGAAATGGATAGCACAGTCATGATGTCAAACTCGAACTCTGCTTCTTTTGGTACTTCTTGTGGGTATGCTCTAGACAACGCGTCAGCAAGAAAGAGTTCTTTCCCCGTCTTATAGACAGACTGCAGGTTGTATCGCTGTAGCTGAAGAAGCATTCTCTGTAGACGTGCTGGCGCTGCATGTAGAGGCTTCTTGGTGATGCTGATGAGAGGCTTGTGATCAGTCTCTATGGTCACTTGCCGACCATACGCAGCTCCTTTTCTATTTGTGCATACCTTGTTTCTGCATCTGACAAAGCTCGTGAAGCAAACGATATGGGTGCCCCGTCCTGGAGACATGCTTCACCCAGTCCACTCTCTGATGCGTCAACTGACAGAATCACAGGCTTTGCGGGGTCAAAGAATTTCAACACTGGGGGATTTGCAATCTCCTTCAAGCAATCAAAAGCTTGTTGATGAGTTTCAGTCCACTCCCAATGGACGTCTGTGTGCAGCAGTTCGCGTAGAACAGCAGTCTTTTCACTGTAGTTCTTTATGAATTTGTTCACGTAGTTTGTCATGCCCAATAAACGCAGCAATGCAGCCTTATCCTCAGGTGGTGGCATTATGCGGATGGCCTCTGTCTTCTCCGGGTCTGGCTGCAGGCCTTCTTCAGTGAACTTGTGTCCAACAAAAGAGACAGAGTTGGTACTGAACTTGCATTTGTTGTAGTTCAGTTTGAGGCCAACTTCACGTGCTCTGTCAAGAACTTTCTTGAGGTTTGCATCGTGCTCCTCCTTAGTTCTGCCCCAGATGAAAATGTCATCCACAATGATTGAACATGGGTAGCCCTCAAAAAGTCTTTCCATGGTTTGTTGGAAAACTTCTGTTGCTGTGTTGATGCCAAAGGGCATGCAGAGAAACCTGTACCTGCCAAATGGGGTAGCAAAAGTTGTGCACTTGGAGGACTTCTTGTCCAGCTTGATGTGCCAGAATCCTGCTTTTGCGTCAAGGGTTGAGAAAAACTTGGCATTCCCGATCCTAGAGGCCATGTCATCAGCAGTGCGCATTGGATAATGTGGACGGCGAAGAGCCTTGTTGAGGTCTCGAGGATCCAAGCAAATTCTGACATCTCCATTTTTCTTTCTGGCGGCAACCATTTGGGATACCCACTCTGTGGGCTCGGTTTCTCGTGTGATTACACCCTTCTTTTCCATGCTATCTAGTTCCTCTTTGATCTTTTCCTCCATGGCTTGTGAGATTTGTCTTGCGGGTTTTACCACTGAGGGAACTGTAGGGTCAACTCTCATGATGTATGTTACTGGCAAGCTCCCTAGCTGGTCATCAAACAAATCTGCATACTCTGTGGTTATCTGCTGACTGCAATTGTGGCCATTTTTACTCTTCACTCCGTACACAGTCTTGTCCAATGCAATCAAGTGCAGGCGCAGTGCATCATTGAGACCCAAAATGGGGTTGGCCTTTCTGTCAATGACTTGAAATGTGATCGGCTCTGTGGTGTTGCCAATCTTGCAGCGAAAATTCACAGTGCCCAGTGTAGAGAACCGATCTCCGTCATAGGCGACCAGATTTACTGCTTTGGACTTGTCGATGCGTTCATCTACTCTCACTTTGCTGAAAATGTTTACAGGCAGCACATTGTATTTAGCACCAGTGTCAATCTTCAACCTGACATCGTGTGTGTTGATGTATGCTGTGCAATGAATTTCATCACGCAGTGAAGTCTGTGTAAGAGCTTCTATTTCAAAAGCTGTCGCAGATTCATCAACATTAACAGCGTTGATCGTCCCAGGCATTCTCCTGCTTGTAGTTTTGCAGACTTTGGCGAAATGGTTTGGCTTAGAACAGGCTGAGCATTTCTTGCCAAATGCTGGGCAAAGTTCTTTCTTCCTTGGGTACAGCCTCCCACAATATATGCAGGGTTTGCCTTTTTGTGCTGGCGAATTCCGAATGGCATTAACTGCGCTTTGTTCTGTCACCTGTGGGCTCTTTTCTTGCCGTGTCACCTGTGTACAGTGAGTTTCTGCTGACTCATGAATTTGGCACATCTGGATGGCTTTGGGAAGAGTTACCTCTCTTTCTTTCAGCATTTGCTTTCTCAGGGTGTGTGATGACACTGCAGACAATGCGATCACGGATGAGCGAGTCTTTCAAGGGCCTGTATTCACAACTGTCAGCTAAAATCTTGAGCGATGTGAGAAATTTCTGCATAGGTTCTGATGGCTGCTGAACTCTTGTGTTGAATGTGTGTCTTTCGATGATGACATTTGTGAGAGGATTGCACTCTCAAACAAAACGACGCAGCTCCTTAGTGTCGCAGCAGCAAGGACACAAAACTAATTGAACAAATGTTCCCGTCAAATCGGTTCATGTAACAATTGCAACGGTTTCTACCTACGTGCACCAATGCAGGCTGTGGGGTTCGGGGATAATCACCTTGCCGTTTTCTGACACCATGAAGAACATGCATTCTCTCAAGAAGGAGTCAGGCAACATCAAGATAAAGACGAGGCTCTTGTTTTAATCTGCACTCTCAATTCACAATGGCTGCCAGTGTTCTCTCGAACATGTGCTCTATATGACGTCAAGATCTGACTTAAACGTGTCAACTATTTATAGAATATTCTAATCTACAAAAGAAAACAACTGCCAAAATTTAAAGGGATGCTACGTCATGACGGATGAGTGTTTTGCCAGGAATCACGTCGAGGTCACCAGAAAAACAGCCTTTACAGAGATCGAACACTCCCTTTGCTCTGGTTTCTGAAATCAAACCGTCAAACGCGGTTCCTCCTGGGCGGAGCTGCCGGAGAGAGAAGCCATTTTGGATGGTTGAAGCGTTTTCTTTTTTTGTAATGCTGTACCACAATTGGAGCTATTTCCTTTTGTTGTGAGCCGAAACTCCTTTTGGTAAACTATAAATAAAAAGGCTTGTATTGTGGAAATGTCTAAGCCATTTTTGACTAAGCGACTCAGGCGGCCATTACAAAAAAGAATGCATGCCTTCTCTTTCACTGAAATAATCTGACTTTTAACACCTCCACCAAGGAGGAATCGCCGTTTTTTGACGGTTTGATTTCTAGGAAACCAGAGCAAAGTGAGTGTTCCGATCTCCGTAAAGGGTGTTTTCCTGGTGATCTCGACGTGTTTCTTGCAAAAACCTCATCGAGTCAGGGTGCCCCTTTAAGAAAAATAATGATAATAAAATGTGACTAAAAAAATGGGAACTGTATTTTTTGTAATTTCTTGCAGCCCGGGTCAGATGGAATAGTATTGTAAACTGTTTACAACTTTAAGGGAACGGGACATTTATTGTGGAAAGCAGGTTTACAGACTATTGTTGTAGAATAATAATTATCATATTGGTGTTTTTTTTATATCTAGTTTAGATCAAACAAATTGTGAATATATTGGAACTAATGTGTACGTTTTATTTCGCTTGACAAACGGTTACTGTTTTTAACTGTTAAAAAAGGAATTATTGTACAGCCTTTTTTTTCATTATTTTTAGTCTGAATGAAATGAACTATGGGCTTTATAATTAGAATGGTTTTGTTTTGTGTAATTACTTTCTGACAAATTGTAGAAATTAAAAAAAGCTGTTGTGTTTTTGGTAGTGTGTGTTATGTGTGTGTGCGTGCGCGCGCGTGTGTGCATACGTATGGTTGTGTGGGTGTGTGTGTGTGTGTGTGTGTGTGTGTGTGTGTTGTGTATGGTCTTTTTCCGCTGTGTGTGTGTGAAACCAATGGAATGGGTCTGTGACGAGGGAATGAGCTAGAAAGGCGAAGTCTCTAGGGAAAGACTTTTAGTGTGTTAAACTTTCAATTAGAAAATGTTCCTTTAGCCCACTTCTCTCGGGTGTGGGAGGTGAGCAACTTTCCCGGCCCCTTTTCATCTTGATCTAATAAATTTATATTTGTGCCAGGGTTCTTCGTGCTCTCTTATGATTGCTCATACCAAATACGTGTGTGTGTGTGTAGATTTGCTCTATAATGACAGTGACGGGAGAGGAAGTAAGTCTTTTTACATGAAAATTAACAAAGCTTCAACTACTCTCTAATCCTCAGTCTGACCAAAGGTTTCAGAATTATTTGTACACTTGTATTTTACTTTCTCACAAATCTGCATAGCAAAGTATGCAGCAATAAGAATAGCCACTAAAAACAGATAGAAAATAATAGCCACTCAATGGCGCCGAAACCAAATATGAATGAAAAACAATGAAATCCGAAAAGATTAACAAGACTTTCGGTCTCTTTTCTATGTTGTGGTAGCCCCAAGCCCCAAGCGTGGGGATAAGGGTCACTAATTATCTTGTCATTGGTCCAGAGGAATAGTTCTTTAAGGTCAAAAGATTGGCCTTGGCGCGGGGCGTGTGGGTCCTTGTGGAACCTAGCTGTTGGTACAAGTTCCGTCCGTATGATCGGCGATGCTCTAGTTGTCTGGGTGACTGGGCTTGCTCTTCAGGTGGAGAGTAGCTCCCAGTCGTTCCGGTTGAGGCGTCGCGGGATGGCACGGTTCAGGCGTTGGTCTGCCTCCGTTGATTCGACGTTTTTTAACGGTGCTGGTGGGGTCTTTGCGGCGGTTCGTTCTTGGTGCTTGTGAAGTCAGGGTGACTGTAGCGTCCTGACCACGAATGCCCTGCTGATAATCACAGGAGAGGTGGATGTAGATCTCTATGGCTTAAAGACAACGGGCTTCAGCCGGAAGGGAATTAGTGGATCCCAACCGGCTAAAAGGCTGCCCTTGTACAATAGGACTAAGAACACATAATCTGAATTTCAGCTACCAAACCGAAATCAGTAACACATGACATGAGTACTGGAATCAACTGTTATGATTCAATACCCGGCTAGATCAAAGTCTGTGATCATGCCAACATCACTCTCAATCCAACACTTGGTAAGGAATGGTATCATAAAGCTGCAAGATTGACACACACACATGGCTGTAGAAAACACAAAAGTAGGCATACAAATAGGCACAGTAGTTTGTTCTTGTACCAAAAGAGTTAAAGTAAAAAAAAAAACCACACAAATATTAAGTGCACATAAATTAGAACAGAATGTTTACCACTTCTTGTTCAAAAACATATATATCTACTTAGTTATTCAGTCATTTAACATAGGAATCTTATGATCAAAAAAAACTAGGACCGTAGTCAGTTAAAAAACAATCAAAACAGTGTTTCAAATCCAGTTGTCACTATTCAATTATAGTATACAGAGTACCTTACTAGGGTTGTACTAGTAATATTCTGGCTGGGGAGAGAGAGAGGGAGGTCAGAAGAGTTTGATTCTAGAGTGTTGACTGAGGAAGATTTTGCCTAGTCTACGAGAGGTAGAAAAGAATGCTAGGTGGTTTGTGTTTTTCCTCTAAGTCATTTTTCAGCTGGTATCTTTTCTAGTTTTTTAACAGTCAATCGTGAATAATGGTAAAAACAATAAAAGTATAAGAATAAAAACAAATTCTTCATCTACATAGTCCAATTATAGCATTCCAGTATATTCACTAAAGCCCCTGACCATGAAAAGCCTGGTGTTAAGAACTACATAACGTTATCGGCAAGGTCGAATAAATAACTCTCAGTCAAGAAATGCCGGAGGGATTCAGAGTCGGTTACCAGAAACATCACGCGATCACACTTACATGCCTTATTCACATGCCTGGGCCGCTTACATCGGACCGGGATTCATATACGGAGAGGCCATTCCATATAGATTTTTTTGGAAAGCCAATAAACAAAACAAAAAAAAAAAAAAAAAAAAAAAAACACAAAAAAAAAACCGTCTTCAAAGTTTTCTTTAAACTTCGGTGGGGTTTAGTACCCCCAGAATTATGATGATGCTAAGGACGTAAGTATTTCTTTATCTTGTTACGAAGGTTGAGTCTTACAAAGGGAGCCGAATGTAGTACACACCCTCACCGTTTATGAGACGGTAGATAAGATTATTTCAATTAAGATTATAAGAGACAGGGATACCTTTTAATTTTTTGTGAAGGCTTTTATTTTCATGAGTATAATTGGTATATATATATAGTAGTGATCTATTGGTTCTGTCCTTAGTATTTTGGTAATTGAAGGGAGTATATGGGGAGTCTTATATTTTACTTTTCCCTTCTATTAAGTTTATTTGCAATTGACTGATGTTGTTATTTATGAAGGGAGATTGAAGGGAAGCGAGATTTAATGTGATGAAGTTTGACACAGTCAGCGTAGCTTGAAGCGAGATAGAGATAGATTAAAGGATTAAACCTTTTTAAGGGGTTGGGTGTGGTTATTATTAGTATTTTTATTAATTAGGTTCTTTCCCTGGGAAAATTTTAACGTTGGTACTTGTTATCACTCATTTTATTACTCGGCGTCTATTATTATATTCATATATTTAAAAGGGGGCAAGGACGGGGCATTATTATTACGTGGGCGGCCTGGGTCGAGACGAGAATGAAAAAAAAGATTGAGGGGGGGGAGGGGGAGAGAACGGGGGGGGGGGTGTGTCTGTAGATGGGGGGGTTGGGGGGGGGTTGTTGTTTTGTTGTGTAGAAATTGTTTTTTAAAGCAAAAAAGAGGGGGGGGTCGGCGGGAAACTTATATTTCTTACACACATCCCAACGTCGTTAGTTTGTCCCACTTAGTTTCCCCTTCAACCGACGGGACTGAGTGTAAGGCAATAGGCCTAAATAGTAAGGTTATACCTCTTCGGACCAATGCGTCTCCGTTTTGTAATCAATTACAGTACGTCCGCATATGACAATTTAGTCGCCATCTGCTCTACCACTCTCTAGAAGTCCTATAATAGATTTATAGTACTCCTGAATTAAAATTATAAAACCGGACATTAGAGTAGGTTTTCCGATGAGGTTGAACCGCCACACACACACGTAGTCTACTTCTGTTCCTTCTTATTATGACTTATCTATCGTTGATGTTCAAGCTGTCGACACACACACTTGTTGATTTCTTGTGAGCGTGTTCTCTGTTTTCTGCTGGATTTTTTTACGCACACACACTTCATCACACATTTTCTTTTTTTTTTTTTTTGTGTTTTTGTCTCGCACCCCCGCACACTAGTTGTTTTTTTTCACCTACATCTTTCCCATTTCTGTTTTTGTTAAACGGCTCGGTTTGTTTTTTTTAGTTTACCAACACTACACACATCTTTTTGGACCCTGGTTTTTCTTGTTGGTTACCGATATCCTGCAAGAGTCAAAAATAGGTCAGTTTATTGTTCGTTTGTCACTTACATACCCACCCCCTCTATCCGCCCTGCCCCTCCGCCACCTTTTTTTTTGTTAGCTCGGAGATAAGCCTCAAACACTTCCGTACTTTTCAGAGTCATAGTTTTTTTTTTGCATCCACGCATGTTCACGCCCCGGGGATTTTTCCCTTTACTTCTACCTACAATGTAAAACTTATTCACATAACCCACCAAAACACCCAAAACACTCAAACTACAAACAATTGTCAAGCAGAAAAACTTGGATACACGTTCTTCGCGGAGATAGGTCCGCCACAGAAGTGAGGAACCGCTACTGCGCCCGGTAAGACGTCGAAACTAATGTGCTGTGGTTGACTGTATATAGATTAATGTTTCCACGAGCTGGGAGAAGGTATAGAGATGGGACTAGACAGACAGCCAGACAGAAAACAGAAACAGACTCTACGAAACATGACTCCTAGCGATCCACTTTGTAGATCGCAAAGGACAAAAAAAGAAACAAACCGAAACGAAAATGAATCCTTTGCGATCGTAGATCGGCAAGGACAACTAAAATAAATATCAAGCAATTATTTTACACCCAATACACATTCCTCTCACTGACGATTGGGCTTTAATACTCAGGTAATAGTTTACTGGAGGTAACAAGCAGAGAGTTTTTCCTACAAGGTGTTGACTTAGCCAGGTTTTAGTTTGCTTGTGCTAGACAAAGAGATGTTATGAATTTTTGCCTACAATAAAACTATGGCATTTCCAGCTTGATTTCAAATCTACAGTGTCCTTTCATTGTAGTAGACAGAGAGACAGCTCAGATCACACGCTTTAGCATCCGCAGTTCAACGCTAGTCCGCGACGGCCCTCAGTTTCAACGCTTAGTCCACGCGCTGCGTACTGCTGCGTCCGTGTCTCATTACATGACGCTTGTTGAGAGAGGGGAAGGAGGGAGAACAAAGAACGCCGCTTTCTGGCGGCATCCTGTGATTCCAAGGATTGTAGCCAGGGGAATAAGAATATAGAGTGGAGAGATGAAATAGAAAAGAAGGGGGGGGGGGGGTATGAGAGGAAGTGGGGGCGTGCGTGACACTGAACGATGTGTCAGCCGTCCCGCACTTTCTACTATTCCCCCCCCCCCCCCCCCCTACTATTCCCGGCTCGCCACCTAATTGCATCACGTGACTTCACAGATTCACCGATTCTGGGCGGCATTTCTTTGATTCCCGTATTCCCTTCCGATCACGTACTCTTGACACCCAGCGTCGGCGTATAGAATTTGGCATGTGATGATACTACTATAAGCGCATGAATTTAGCCGTTCTCCCTTGTCGTCTACCACTACTAGCCAATGAAAAACCCTAGGTTTAAAATCCAGTGGGAATGACTAGGTACCGGCAAAACCGGCATAACATTTTCTTACTCACAAACTACCAAAACCTGGCTGGGTCACCTGGTAGATCAAACTCCTCTGTGTGGTTTACCTGCCAGTCATCTATTACTGTATTACTAGTATGTATTAGCCCACTCGTGAGTACTAGTGACATGTGGCAGTTTGTGTAAAATACTTTATTGAGATTTGTTTTTGTTTGATCTAGATCCTATTTCTAAATTGTTGATAATTAGTAGAGGTGTCAGTGAAAAGAATTGGTAAACATCTGTTCTAATTTATTGCACTTATTTATTTTGCTGTGCGATTTTTTACTTTAACTCTTTTGGTACCAGAACCGGATTCTGTGCCTATTGTTATGCCTACTTTTTGCTGTGTTTTCTACATTTCCTGTGTGTGTTCAAACTTGCAGCTTTTGTACATCTTTATTTTCCAAGTGTTGGATTGAGAGTGTAGTTGGCTTGATCCTAGACTGTGATCTAACCGGTTACTGATCATACAACTTGATTCCAGTACACCTTTACGTTTTATGATTTCAGTTTGGTAACTGAAATTCAGGTTATTTGTTTATTAGTCCTATTGTACAAGGGCAGCCTTTCTAGCTGGTTGGGATCCTAATCCTGCGGCTGAAACCCTTCCTCTAATCCATATCTGTTTTCTGTGATTATCACAGGCACCGTGGTCCAGGAGGCATAATCCCTGACCTCACAGCATCAAGACGGGGCCCCGCTGCAAGTCGCCACCGCACCCAGAATCCGGAGGAGACCACGCTTGAGCCGTGCCATCCCGCGACGACGCACCGAACGACTGGGAGCTACTCTACCCCGAAGAGCAAGCCAAGTCCGCCCCCAGACACTCGCCGATCCCGACAGAGAAACCAACGCCAGATAAGCCCACAGACTGTAAATCATTCAAACTTACCTCGGACACTGGATCCATTAGTGACCTTCGTCTTGGGGCTACCCCTTCTAGAAAAGACCAAAGTCTTGTATAATCCTTTCGGATTTTCATTGTTTTTTTCTATTCATATTTTGTTTTGGCGCCCATTGAGTGTCTATTCTTTTCTCTCTTTTTTTTAGTGGCTCTTCTTATTGCTGCATACTTTGCATGGCATATTTGTGAGTAAATAAAATACGAAAGTGTACAAATAATTCTGACTCTTTGTCATTACTGATGAGAGTGGAAGCTTTGTAATTTTCATGTAAAACTTACTTCTTCCGTCTGTCATTTAGACAAATCTACCACTTGTATTTCTTACAATCATACGGCCAGAACCCGGGCACAATATAAATTTATTAGATCAGATGAAAAGGGCCGGGAAGTTGCTCACCTCCCACCCCGAGAGAAGTGGCTAAAGGAACATTTTCTAATTTAAGTTTAACACACTAAAGTCTTTCCTAGAGACTTCGCCTTTAAGCTCATTCCCTCGTCACATACACATTCCATCACACACACACATACATCCACACACCCAAAACACACACACACCACACACACACACACACGTACGTATTCACACACGCGCGCCGCACGGCACACACACATACACACACCCCAAACACAACCTTTTTTTAATTCTACAATTTGTCCAGAAAGTAAATTACACCAACAAACCTTCTAAATTATAGCCCATAGTTCATTTCCTTTCAGACTAAAATATGAAAAAAAAAGGCTGTACAATATTCCTTTTAACCGTTAAAACAGTAACCGTTTGTCAGCGAAATAAACCGTACACATAGTTCCAATATATTCACAATTTGTTTGATCTAAACTAATATAAAAAAAACACCAATTGTAATTATTATTCTACAACATAGTCCTGTAAACCTGCTTCCACAATCAATGTCCCGTTCCCTAAAGTTGTAAACGTTTACAATACTATTCCATCGGACCCTGGCTGCAAGAATTACAAAAAATACAGTTCACATTTTTTTAGTCACAGTTATTATCATTATTTTTGTTAAGGGGCACCCTGATCGTGAGGTTTTGCCAAGAACACGTCGAGATCACCGGAAAAACCATTACAGAGATAGAAACACTCACTTTTGCTCTGGATTCATAGAAATGCAACTATCAATCGCGATTCCTCCTTGGTGGGGTGTTAAAGTCAGATTATTTAAGTGAAAGAACTGCCCATCTTTGGAATGGCAGTCCTGAGTCGCTTAGACAAAATAATGCATTTCCCACAATACCGCCTTTTTATTTATAGTTTACCAAAAGGAGTTCGCTCCAACAAAGGAATAGCTCCATTTTTTTGTTACAGCACAACAAAGAAAAAAAGCTTCAACCATCCAAAATGGCTTCTCTCTCCGGTAGGCTCCGCCCAGGAGGAACCGCCGTTTTGAACGGTTTGATTTCCAAAACCAGAGCAACTGAGTGTTCCGATCTTGAATAGGCTGTTTTTTCTGGTGATCTCGACGTGTTCCTTTGCAAAAACTCATCCGTCATG
Source organism: Phymorhynchus buccinoides (assembly GCA_017654935.2). Taxonomy (NCBI): domain Eukaryota; kingdom Metazoa; phylum Mollusca; class Gastropoda; order Neogastropoda; family Raphitomidae; genus Phymorhynchus; species Phymorhynchus buccinoides. The sequence continues at coordinate 34,701,609 of CM065687.1, read as the reverse complement.
GTGTCCCTTTAAATTTTTGGCGTTGTTTTTTCTTTGTAGATTGAATATTCTATAAATAGTTTGACAACGTTTTAAGTCGGATCTTGACGTCATATAGAGCACTGTTCGCGAGAACACTGCAGCCATTGTGAATTGAGAGTGCAGATTAAAACAAGAGCCTCGTCTTTATCTTGATGTTGCTGACTCTTCTGAAGAATGCATGTTTCTTCATGGTGTCAGAAACGGCAAGGTGATTATCCCCGAACCCACAGCCTGCATTGGTGCACGTAGGTAGGAACCGTTGCATTGTTACATGAACCGATTTGACGGATATTTGTTCAATTAGTTTTTTGTGTCCTTGCTGCTGCGACACTATGAGCTGCGTCGTTTTGTTTGCGAGTGCAATCCTCTCACAAATGTCATCATCGAAGACACACATTAACACAAGAGTTCAGCAGCCATCAGAACCTATGCAGAGCTTCCTCACATCGCTCAGATTTTAGCTGACAGTTGTAAATACAGGCCCTTGAAGACTCGCTCTTCCTGATTGTGTCCTCACACACCCTGAGAAAGCATTGCTGAAAGAAGAGAACTAACTCTTCCCAAAGCCATCCAGATGTGCAAATGCATGTCAGCAGAAACTCCTGTACACAGGTGACACGGCACGAACATAGCCCACTGTGACAGAACAAGCGCAGTTAATGCCATCGGAATTCGCCCAGCACAAAAAGACAAACACCTGCATATATTGTGGGAGCTGTTACCCAAGGAAGAAAGAACTTTGCCCACATTGGCAGAAATGCTCAGCCTGTCTAAGCACCATTTCGCCAAAGTCTGCAAAACTACAAGCGTGGAGAATGCCTGGACGATCACGCTGTTAATTGTTGATGAATCTGCGACAGCTTTTGAAATAGAATCTCTTAACAGACTTCACTGCGGTGATGAAATTCATTGCACAGCATACACAACACACACGATGTCAGGTTGAAGATTGACACTGGTGCTAAATACAATGTGCTGCCTGTAAACATTTTCAGCAAAGTGAGAGTAGATGAACGCATCGACAAGTCCAAAGCAGTAAATCTGGTCGCCCTGCGCCTGCACTTGATTGCATTGGACAAGACTGTGTACGAAGTGAAGAGTGAAAATGGCCACAATTGCAGTCAGCAGATAACCACAGAGTATGCAGATGTGTTTGATGACCAGCTAGGGAGCTTGCCAGTAACATACATCATGAGAGTTGACCCTACAGTTCCCTCAGTGGTAAAACCCGCAAGCAAAATCCCACAAGCCATGGAGGAAAAGATCAAAGAGGAACTAGATAGCATGGAAAAGAAGGGTGTAATCACACGCGAAACCGAACCCACAGAGTGGGTATCCCAAATCGTTGCCACCAGAAAGAAAAATGGAGATGTCAGAATTTGCTTGGATCCTCGAGACCTCAACAAGGCTCTTCGCCATTCACATTATCCAATGCGCACTGCTGATGACGTGGCCTCTAGGATCGGGAATGCCAAGTTTTTCACAACCCTTGACGCAACAACAGGATTCTGGCACATCAAGCTGGACAAGAAGTTCTCCAAGCGCACAACTTTTGCTACCCCATTTGGCAGGTACAGGTTTCTCGCATGCCCTTTGGCATCAACACAGCATCAGAAGTTTTCCAACAAACCATGGAAAGACTTTTTGAGGGCTACCCATGTTCAATCATTGTGGATGACATTTTGATCTGGGGCAGAACTAAGGAGGAGCACGATGCAAACCTTAAGAAAGCACGTGAAGTTGGCCTCAAACTGAACTATAACAAATGCAAGTTCAGTACGAATTCTGTCTCTTTTGTTGGACACAAGTTCACCGAAGAAGGCCTGCAGCCAGACCTGGAGAAGACAGAGGCCATCCGCAAAATGCCACCACCTGAGGATAAGGCTGCATTGCTGCGTTTCTTGGGCATGACAAACTACGTGAACAAATTCATAAAGAACTACAGTGAAAAGACTGCTGTTCTACGCGAACTGCTGCACAAAGACGTCCATTGGGAGTGGACTGAAGCTCATCAACAAGCTTTTGGTTGCTTGAAGGAGGACATTGCAAATCCCCCCGTGTTGAAATTATTTGACCCCGCAAAGCCTGTGATTCTGTCAGTTGATGCATCAAAGAGTGGTCTGGGTGCAGCATGTCTCCAGAACGGGGCACCCGTATCGTTTGCTTCACGAGCTTTGTCAGATGCAGAAACAAGGTATACACAAATAGAAAAGGAGCTCCTTGCCGCTGTCTTTGCATGCCGCAAGTTTCATGACTTTGTGTACGGTCGGCAAGTGACCATAGAGACTGATCACAAGCCTCTCATCAGCATCACCAAGAAGCCTCTACATGCAGTGCCAGCACGTCTACAGAGAATGCTTCTCCAGCTACAGCGATACAACCTGCAGTTTGTCTATAAGAAGGGGAAAGAGCTCTTTCTTGCAGACGCGCTGTCTAGAGCATACCCAGAAGAAACACCAAAAGAAGCAGAGTTCGAGTTTGACGTCATGACTGTGCTATCCATATCACCCGCAAGAATGCCAGAACTTCAACGAGAGACACTGGCTGATGCCTCCATGCAAAGAAGGATGGCCTGACCATGAGCGATGCGTCCGGTCCGATTTGAAACCTTATTTCCCATGTCGAGATGAGCTGGTGATTGAGAACGATGTCATTCTGAAAGGACAAAGGGCAGTCAAGCACAGCACGGGCAGCAGGCAAAGAGTTATCACAACAGACAGCCCGAGTCGAGACGCACTGAGACCCAATTGAAGTGTTACGTGTGCAAACGGACAAGTTTTTCACCAAGCGGCAGTTTGTGAATCCCAGCGTGATGCTCCAATCATACATAATCACATCAAATGGAGCCAACTACATCGAACCAGCAACCCTGGTTCCAGTGAATTGCCAAAACTCCACTGGAACTGAACCATATCACAGCCTACAGAGGGCTCTGCACTGCCCCCGACAGCCACGTTCCCAGCCCAACCATTCCCGCCGCAATCCAACAGGCTACTTTGCATGCACTGCGCAACATCACCACCCCCTCTACTGCACAAAAACCCTGCATGCCAGCCGAGTGGCCAGTCTGGTCCCCAGGGAAACCAGCACCCTGAACTGTCCCTGTCCCATCCCTTCTCCCCGATCTTCCCTCCAGTACCCAGCCCAGGTCCAGGCCAGCTCAGTGCCCAAGGCCCCGGGGTCAACGCCTGCCCGTGGTGGCTCACGCTCTGGAAGACTATCCAAGCCAACCCAAGATAGTTTGACACTGAACATCCCGCTGGAAGTGTTTTGTTTCATTATCATTTTGTTTTTTTTTTCTATTTAGCCACATCATCATGAGCATGATACTTTTCTTTTTTTTAAAGAAAGATTATTATATTATATAGAACGACAGAAGGACAGGCAGATTTACCTTCTTTTTTAACAGAAAAAAGAGCATTTGAGTTTTCAATTAGGTTTTGTTTTGTTTTTGAACAGGAAGAAACGGAGAGAACATACAGTTAATGTATTGTTGTGTTCATTTAAAGTGGGCGCTGCTCACTTAGGTCAATTTGTTGACAAGGTAAGATGTAATTAGAATTTCTATAATAGTTGACACTTTACGTCAGATCTTGACGTCATGAGAGCACATGTTCGAGAGAAACTGTCAGCCATTGTGAATTGCAAGTGCCGCTTAAAACAAGAGCCTCGTCTTATTTTCCGTGTGCCTGACTCCTTCTTGAGATAATGCACGTTCTTCAACTTTTCTGCAATTTCATTGCAGATTTTTGTTTTAAAATCTCAGTAGCCTTTTATGTGACCGCCTTTCATTCATATTAAAAGTACCGTAATTTCAATTTAATGAAGGCAAAAAGTTACCCGGAATTGACATGTGAAATAATATAATATTATATTGTGGTCACGAACAACCATTCCCTTTTTTAATAGAGACTTCATCCCATCTTCATAGAGATTTCTGTTACTTTAATTATAACTTATAACACTATCAAACATGACAATGAGTAAGGTGGGTCATTCTCCATTTGTATCAAGGTACACAACACCCCACGGTTCTAATCACCAAATAGCTCTGATGGGAGTGAAATGGAGTTAGTCACCTTTTGTTTCATTATTTTTTGTCTTTACCAAGAAGCTCCTTATTGAGTTTTTTAATATCACCATTGCTTATTCCTTTGTACATTTATTCAAAAAACATTGAATGGAACGTGGGGGTGGGTGTTAGGAGGAAATTAAAAAGTACGGAATTGATTCAAAACAGCTGCTCCTGCAATTAGATCCATTACCTAGTGGATGGGGTGATGGCTTTTTTTCGACTGTTTTGCGCTTCTCCAAACTTTCCCATCACTGCATATCCCAGCATGCCGGTGACGAGGCAAATCACATGCAGATGTACAGCTTGTAAGCCGTCTGGATGGAGTTCTGTAGGCGTAGTCATCACGAACCCCGCTTGATTCCCACAGCACTGTAGTTCGCGAAGGCCGCTTCGTGTTCTGTGTGAAGAGTATCCGTAACAGCGCTGAAAGCAAAGAAACATGTATTACAGGGAACCTCCCTTATAAGACCCCATTATTAGACTCCCTTCCACATACAAGACCTCTTCTATGAGCATTGCCCTTCTTGTAAGTAATTAAAATTACCTCCCTTATAACACCCTCCTTATACACCACCTCCCTTATAACACCCCTCCCTTATACACCCCTCCCTTATAAGACTCATCTGGGAGCTACTCTTGACAATGTGACTAGTGTATTGATGAGTACAATGTCTTTATTACGTGATTGTAGTTTTCCACATAGCAAAGTGTACAGGCACGTATTGCACCTACCGTTGATCTTGGATTCTGTATGACGGCATCCCCCATTCCCCATAAGGCAGCCCCCAAAGTAATAGTAGGCACGTCATCAGAGTCTGGTGTCCATACCACAGCACGATCTGCAGCTACCGTGCACCCGAAGGCTGGGACAAGCATTATATACATGCACAATATCACATTTGACCTCTCGCCAAAAATTCATAATGTATCACAATACTACATACTAAACACTACAGTTGAATGGTAGTGGACTGGGCTGGTCCTCTCCCAGTGCAGATCCTCAATTTGTTTTTTATTGCTGAGTGCTTTTGCTCTGGAATCATTTATAGCATTTGATCCCCACATTCATCCTCCCGCCACGCCTGTGTAACTTTTGGAGGTGTGCATCATTCAGGCTAAGCATGAGGAGGGCACCTTGTTCCACCTGTCGCGGACTTTGCCCCTACCTTGGGGCAGGTATGCCACGTTAAGGTGGGAGTACTTCGGGCAACAATGCAGAAAAAACCCTTTCTGCTTTAACTGAATGTTCTATGTTGTTCCATACATTCACTAACTATTAGTCTAAAATGGACTTCTATTTCATATACTGACATTTTAAGAGAAGGCTGAAAAGTAGGCAGACCATCCCCCGTTCTCCCCTACGTATGGCCATTCGTGATGACTTCCTGTAGCAATGATGCAACTGATATTCTGGAAAGCAGGACGGATTTGTTGGTAGTGGAGATGAATTGTCGGGCTGAATCCCCACTCTCACGGCCAAAAGGACTTTATGACAGCTGGCGTTGGGGAAGGTCCCCAAAGGCCAACAAACCTTGGCTGCTGCACTAGATCCCCCGGACTGTAAGCAAATCCCACATCTTGTACTTTTTAAAAATGCTCAACTCTTATAGTGAATTACGCCAAGGAGGCTTTTCTCATTTTTCTCAAGCTGACCATATTGGGATAGACTATTATCCCTTAAGCATGTCAGAATATTACCAACATCCAAGATTCATGAACCACAAACAAATAAAACAATTTAAAAGCAAATAGTGTGGGTGGATGAGAAAATGATGCAACAGACAGAATGTTTTGTAATTCATACTTGCTCCCAACACAGAAGGAAGTGGCCGACGTACTGGACCAGTCTGCCGAAGAGAAGGAGCAGTCGCGTCCACACACCTGGTTATTAGCGATGAAGATGTAGCCCCACCTAGCCCACCCAGAGTGCAGCTCACATAGGAAGGTAAACCAGCACACAGAACGCGAGAGAGAGAGAGAGAGAGGAGAACACTGAAGCACTGAACGGTTTAATGAATAGGCCTTAGCCCAGTCATGGCGGTTGGTTACAAAAAACAAACAAAAATGTGAAGCATTGCAATGCATGAAGAAAATTCAAACGCATGTAATTCACACACACCCACCACACACTTACACACACCGCACGACAATCGCGCGCGCACGCACTGCACATATACCTTCATACATACGCACGCACGCCTCGTTCACGTATAATTGTTAGTACAATTTATAAAAGAATAAAAAATTAGCATTTTTAGCCAGGAAACACTATTATTAAAATATTCACGTACTTTTAGTGCCCTGCAAAGAGAACAGAACCAACACACAAAAATCATTGCAGGATAGATAGATTCTTTTAACATACATACGCTCATAATATACCCCCCTCCCTCCCACCACACACTTATACTACACGCATCTCAGAGCGCAGGTGAATTGAATCAACCAAAAAATAAATTCTATGTAACAATGTTTTAAACATAGAACATCCCTTATAGTTCCTCAAGAGAGAGAGGAGAGAGAGAGAGAGAGAGAGAGGAGAGAGAGAGAGAGAGAGGAG
>CM065687.1:34675091-34694453 GCA_017654935.2 Phymorhynchus buccinoides | reverse complement strand
TCCCTCCGTTCACAGAGTTACACCATGCAAAATGTGAGGGTTCTATGTCCCTCCGTTCAAAGAGTTACACCATGCACAATGTGAGGGTTCTAGGTCCCTCCGTTCAAAGAGTTACACCATGCAAAATGTGAGGGTTCTAGGTCCCTCCGTTCAAAGAGTTACACCATGCACAATGTGAGGGTTCTATGTCCCTCCGTTCAAAGAGTTACACCATGTACAATGTGAGGGTTCTAGGTCCCTCCGTTCAAAGAGTTACACCATGCACAATGTGCGGGTTCTAGGTCCCTCCGTTCACAGAGTTACACCATGCACAATGTGCGGGTTCTAGGTCCCTCCGTTCAGAGTTACACCATGCACAATGTGCGGGTTCTAGGTCCCTCCGTTCATGCACAATGTGAGGAGTTACACCATGCAACAATGTGAGGGTTCTAGGTCCCTCCGTTCACAGAGTTACACCATGCACAATGTGAGGGTTCTAGGTCCCTCCGTTCAAAGAGTTACACCATGCACAATGTGAGGGTTCTAGGTCCCTCCGTTCAAAGAGTTACACCATGCACAATGTGAGGGTTCTAGGTCCCTCCGTTCAAAGAGTTACACCATGCACAATGTGAGGGTTCTAGGTCCCTCCGTTCAAAGAGTTACACCATGCACAATGTGAGGGTTCTAGGTCCCTCCGTTCAAAGAGTTACACCATGCACAATGTGAGGGTTCTAGGTCCCTCCGTTCACAGCGTTACACCAGGTCCCTGCACAATGTGAGGGTTCTATGTCCCTCCGTTCACAGAGTTACACCGTGCACAATGTGAGGGTTCTAGATCCCTCCGATCACAGAGTTACACCATGCACAATGTGAGGGTTCTAGGTCCCTCCGTTCACAGAGTTACACCGTGCACAATGTGAGGGTTCTAGGTCCCTCCGTTCAAAGAGTTACACCGTGCACAATGTGAGGGTTCTAGGTCCCTCAGTTCACAGAGTTACACCATGCACAATGTGAGGGTTCTAGGTCCCTCCGTTCACAGAGTTACACCATGCAAAATGTGAGGGTTCTAGGTCCCTCCGTTCAAAGAGTTACACCATGCACAATGTGAGGGTTCTAGGTCCCTCCGTTCAAAGAGTTACACCGTACACAATGTGAGGGTTCTAGGTCCCTCCGTTCACAGCGTTACACCATGCACAATGTGAGGGTTCTAGGTCCCTCCGTTCAAAGAGTTACACCATGCACAATGTGAGGGTTCTAGGTCCCTCCGTTCACAGAGTTACACCATGCACAATGTGAGGGTTCTAGGTCCCTCCGTTCACAGAGTTACACCATGCACAATGTGAGGGTTCTAGGTCCCTCCGTTCACAGAGTTACACCATGCACAATGTGAGGGTTCTATGTCCCTCCGTTCAGAGTTACACCATGCACAATGTGAGGGTTCTAGGTCCCGTTCACAGAGTTACACCATGCACAATGTGAGGGTTCTAGGTCCCTCCGTTCAAAGAGTTACACCATGCACAATGTGAGGGTTCTAGGTCCCTCCGTTCAAAGAGTTACACCATGCACAATGTGAGGGTTCTAGGTCCCTCCGTTCAAAGAGTTACACCATGCAAAATGTGAGGGTTCTATGTCCCTCCGTTCAAAGAGTTACACCATGCACAATGTGAGGGTTCTAGGTCCCTCCGTTCAAAGAGTTACACCATGCACAATGTGAGGGTTCTAGGTCCCTCCGTTCAAAGAGTTACACCATGCACAATGTGAGGGTTCTAGGTCCCTCCGTTCAAAGAGTTACACCGTGCACAATGTGAGGGTTCTAGGTCCCTCCGTTCAAAGAGTTACACCATGCACAATGTGAGGGTTCTAGGTCCCTCCGTTCAAAGAGTTACACCGTGCACAATGTGAGGGTTCTAGGTCCCTCCGTTCACAGAGTTACACCGTGCACAATGTGAGGGTTCTAGGTCCCTCCGTTCACAGAGTTACACCATGCACAATGTGAGGGTTCTAGGTCCCTCCGTTCACAGAGTTACACCATGCAAAATGTGAGGGTTCTAGGTCCCTCCGTTCAAAGAGTTACACCGTGCACAATGTGAGGGTTCTAGGTCCCTCCGTTCAAAGAGTTACACCGTGCACAATGTGAGGGTTCTAGGTCCCTCCGTTCAAAGAGTTACATCATGCACAATGTGAGGGTTCTAGGTCCCTCCGTTCAAAGAGTTACACCATGCACAATGTGAGGGTTCTAGGTCCCTCCGTTCACAGAGTTACACCATGCACAATGTGAGGGTTCTAGGTCCCTCCGTTCAAAGAGTTACACCATGCACAATGTGAGGGTTCTAGGTCCCTCCGTTCACAGAGTTACACCATGCACAATGTGAGGGTTCTAGGTCCCTCCGTTCACAGAGTTACACCATGCACAATGTGAGGGTTCTAGGTCCCTCCGTTCACAGAGTTACACCGTGCACAATGTGAGGGTTCTAGGTCCCTCCGTTCACAGAGTTACACCATGCACAATGTGAGGGTTCTATGTCCCTCCGTTCAAAGAGTTACACCATGCACAATGTGAGGGTTCTAGGTCCCTCAGTTCACAGAGTTACACCATGCACAATGTGAGGGTTCTAGGTCCCTCCGTTCACAGAGTTACACCATGCACAATGTGAGGGTTCTAGGTCCCTCCGTTCACAGAGTTACACCATGCAAAATGTGAGGGTTCTAGGTCCCTCCGTTCAAAGAGTTACACCATGCACAATGTGAGGGTTCTAGGTCCCTCCGTTCACAGAGTTACACCATGCACAATGTGAGGGTTCTAGGTCCCTCCGTTCAAAGAGTTACACCATGCACAATGTGAGGGTTCTAGGTCCCTCCGTTCACAGAGTTACACCATGCACAATGTGAGGGTTCTAGGTCCCTCCGTTCAAAGAGTTACACCATGCACAATGTGAGGGTTCTAGGTCCCTCCGTTCAAAGAGTTACACCATGCACAATGTGAGGGTTCTAGGTCCCTCCGTTCACAGAGTTACACCATGCACAATGTGAGGGTTCTAGGTCCCTCCGTTCACAGAGTTACACCATGCACAATGTGAGGGTTCTATGTCCCTCCGTTCACAGAGTTACACCATGCACAATGTGAGGGTTCTAGGTCCCTCCGTTCACAGAGTTACACCATGCACAATGTGAGGGTTCTAGGTCCCTCCGTTCACAGAGTTACACCATGCACAATGTGAGGGTTCTATGTCCCTCCGTTCACAGAGTTACACCATGCACAATGTGAGGGTTCTAGGTCCCTCCGTTCAAAGAGTTACACCATGCACAATGTGAGGGTTCTAGGTCCCTCCGTTCAAAGAGTTACACCATGCACAATGTGAGGGTTCTATGTCCCTCCGTTCACAGAGTTACACCATGCACAATGTGAGGGTTCTAGGTCCCTCCGTTCACAGAGTTACACCATGCACAATGTGAGGGTTCTAGGTCCCTCCGTTCAAAGAGTTACACCATGCAAAATGTGAGGGTTCTATGTCCCTCCGTTCACAGAGTTACACCATGCACAATGTGAGGGTTCTAGGTCCCTCCGTTCACAGAGTTACACCATGCACAATGTGAGGGTTCTAGGTCCCTCCGTTCACAGAGTTACACCATGCACAATGTGAGGGTTCTAGGTCCCTCCGTTCAAAGAGTTACACCATGCACAATGTGAGGGTTCTAGGTCCCTCCGTTCAAAGAGTTACACCATGCAAAATGTGAGGGTTCTATGTCCCTCCGTTCAAAGAGTTACACCATGCAAAATGTGAGGGTTCTATGTCCCTCCGTTCAAAGAGTTACACCATGCACAATGTGAGGGTTCTAGGTCCCTCCGTTCAAAGAGTTACACCATGCACAATGTGAGGGTTCTAGGTCCCTCCGTTCACAGAGTTACACCATGCACAATGTGAGGGTTCTAGGTCCCTCCGTTCACAGAGTTACACCATGCACAATGTGAGGGTTCTAGGTCCCTCCGTTCACAGAGTTACACCATGCACAATGTGAGGGTTCTAGGTCCCTCCGTTCACAGAGTTACACCATGCACAATGTGAGGGTTCTAGGTCCCTCCGTTCACAGAGTTACACCATGCACAATGTGAGGGTTCTAGGTCCCTCCGTTCACAGAGTTACACCATCGCGTTCATATACACAGCCAAATACAAACAGATAGATTGCACTGAAAGTATTAACCCGCTTCGCCACGCGGCTGGCTAAATATTACAATGGTGTAGAGTGGCACAGTGGTAGCGCGTTCGCTTCGTGTCAAGTAAACCCGAGTTCGAACCTGGGTACAGGGGATTTTTCCTCTCACTTTGCACTAGGCCTTACGGTCTTTCGGATGAGACGATAAACCGAGGTCCCGTGTGCCCATGCACGTAGCATACGCTAAACCCAATGGCAACGAAAAAGTTGTCATTTGGTCAACATTTACCCCCCCCCCCCCCCCCCTCATCAATCACACAAAAATTGCATGCAAAAAAAAACAAATTGGGTGGCGCGCCTCTGGCTGCGACGCGCTCTCTAGGTGGAAGCAACCCGAATTTCACAGCGACGCCTCTGTGACTATAAAGTACCTAATACCTAAGCTTCGCTTCGCGGCTGGTTAAGTGTTCAGTCATCTTTTTAAACTGACCGTCACAGGAGCTTGGTATGAAGACAGAGCTAGGGGAAGGAACCCACGTCATCAGATTGGTGGATTTATCTCCCGTGCACGTGGCTGGTGCACCAGTGACATTGGAGTCACTGTCTGCGCGGAGCCCGCTGATAAGCGCTGGAATGAGAATTGAAAAATCAAATCTGTAGAAAGACAAAAGACAGGAAAAGAGCAAGTTGTTAAGTCAGTGTTCATTCTTTCAGACAATTACTCCAAATTATTTTATTGCAATATATAAAGCAACGAGCAATCAAACCAAGCATGCAACAACAAAACCCAGCATCAGGGGTTAGTAAGTAAAATGGCTGGCCCATAAGATGACAAACATAACAAAAGGACCAGAACAGGCTAAACGATGATTTAGAAGAAAAATTGTGTTTTACGTCCTCTCGGTCATAGACACATATGGGACATTTGTAAATACAAAGATGGTGGGAACAATACTGGCTGCAATGCCCGGAGGCAGTGACAACACAGTAAAGTCCCGAGTTTTTTTAACAATAAAGATATGTGTAGCAGTAACCACGCCTCGGATAAACCTCATCGGCTATGGTACCGCCACAATACATTAAGCACGATGATTTAATACTCAGTAACAATTTATATACCTATGCCTGTAGCCCCCCCCCCCCCCCCATTATGATATTAAGTTAAATTCAGTAGCCAGCATCAAGATGACAAAACATTTATAATGTTGAATTACGACAAATACAAAATTATGATAAGTTGAATTCAGTAGCCAGCATCAAGATGACAAAACATGTATAATGTTGAATTATATAAAAGTGGTCGTTCAAATCATTAGACACCTACCATCAGACATAGAGGAAGAAGCTGCAGTGATCCACAAGTTCACTGGCATGTCCACAGCCACACCCAGGTGAAAGGAATCGACAGGCAAACCTTGTCTGTAGAGCACTAGATCGTGTGGAGAGCTCTCAGGCTGCAGACCGAACATGACACTGGTCCAAGAATTGGGTGTCACGTCCAAATCAACCACCAACTCCGATCTGCCCTCCAAACAAATCAAAGAAAACATGTGAGCGTGCTCACACACACACACACACACACACACACACACACACACACCACACACACACACACACACACACACACACACACACACACAATCTTAAAGCAAATATTCAAACTTTGGCTCGTTTGAGTAAAACATGATCAAATCTAATGTTCAGCGTCTGCTGTGCTTCTTTTGATTTATTACCATCAGCTAAAGTCTGTTTACACCCCACCCACCCAGCCCCCACTTTTATTTATTTGTCTTGGTCATAGGCCATATAATTCGGGCAATACTCATTTAGTGTTTGCATTCACGACTCAGGCCTCAAATTGGGGTCTATTATCTAAAGACCCTATTGTCTTAGTTTTGGGAAGTACGGGTAGACCTTATTTTTATGTCACAGAAGTATCCCCAATACTGCAGATGTTTTTTGTTCTCTACCCAGGTAAATTTAATGGAAATGTTTTGCTGAAATATGGCTGGCCGTGAAAGGGTTTTAATAGCGACGCATGCAATAGCAACACAGACTATATGTACAAATACCTACCCTGTCCCGCCAGGCCCACTGTCAAGGATAACGCTGAGATTCACAGGACCTGGCTGGCTGCCCAGTTGTAGGGAAACGATACAATTGCTATTGACGCCAAGGTACGTCCATAGACTGACGTTCAAAGCATCCGCACCCCATTGGCTGGTTACCTTGGCGGACAGGCTCTGATTGGCCGAAAGGCGAACATCCGCATCTGGACAACAGCCAGACTAAGATGACAACATCTTGGTATAAAACAAGAGCAGAAGCATATTTTTAAAAACAAATCAGTAATGATTTATACTGGTACATATCTGTATTATTAAAAATTCGGGACTTTACTGGTGTTGCACTGCCTCCGGGCATTTCTTCCAGAATCGCTCCCACCATCTTTATATCTACTAATGTTCCATATGTGTCTGTTCCAGACCGGAGGATGTTAAGCAGAATTTCATCATTGTTGTTTTTTTACGGTAAAGTTCGGGACTGTCCTGGTATTGCAGTACTTCCAGGATCGTCTCACTATTTCCATAGTTAATAATGATACGTGCCTCTTCCAGGCCGAAGGATGTTAAACGAACTTTCACATATTTGTTTTCATTTTTCAGAAAAGAAAGATTGATTGCAAAACAGTTGACATTAATTTTTATTGTTTCAATAGACGGTGCTTAATGGGGTTGCTTGGCTTTACGGGTTACCTGGTTAGATCTTCGCCTGTGTAACTGACTGATTGATTAAGCTACTCAATTTTGCTTAATTGATATAGGCCTATAGTAGAGATGGTGAATACGGGATGGCTCATTCGTTGCAAACATGTATAAAGAAGGCCATGGTAGCATTATGAAAAAAACCTCAGTCCCTGATGATCCCGTTTGCCTCTCTCTCTCTCTCTCTCTCTCTCTCTCTCTCTCTCTCTCTCTCTCTCTCTCTCTCTCTCTCTCTCTCTCTCTCTCTCTTTCTATCTCTAAATCCCATTTGCCAACAGCATTCTCTCTCTTTGCTTTTCGCCACAGAAAATGTTTTTACACGAGTATTTACAAAGCCGATCATGCTATTTGAAATTATTGTCTTACAGTGTGTAGTTTGGCGCGTCCTGAGTGTCGCGGTTCCACTGTGGAATAGTCTGTTTTACCTTGACAGTCCTCCAGTGAGGTGGCATTGCTGGCAGAGGTCCAGGTGCCAGCAGGGCACGGGCTGCAGTGGCTGGAACCATTCTGAGACTGGTAGTACCCCGGGGGGCACGCCTGACAGGGCACAAAACCGTCTGGGGAAAAGCTGCCTGCCAGGCACATTTCTGCACAGGCATGACCGAACCATATCAGCGCATTCTAACAATTCGGAATGAATGCATAATTGCTTCAAAGAAATCAGTTGAGAGAGAGAGAGAGAGAGAGAGAGAGAGAGAGAGAGAGAGAGAGAGAGAGAGAGAGAGAGAGAGAGAGAGAGAGAGAGAGAGAGAGAGAGAGAGAACGCTGAAATGGTTTAATGAGTAGGCCATTGGCCCATGTCATTTTGAGTTGTTACAAAAGTATAACAAAGTAGTAGTACTAACAACATTAATCTTTATCATAAACACACATAACAAACTTAGCATACACGTAGTTCAAAACTTCATACATACATTATACATAAAATATAAGGTAAAACACAATCATCTTTACCCATTTAAGTGCATTTCCCGGATTCTAAATGAGAGAGAGAGAGAGAGAGAGAGAGAGAGAGAGAGAGAGAGAGAGAGAGAGAGAGAGAGAGAGAGAGAGAGAGTTATCAAACATGTTCCCTCACCCTTGCATTCAGAGTGGTTCTGTGCCCCTGTAGAAGGCGTGGACCAGCCCTGGGGACAAGGGGTACAGGAGGTGGCGTTGTCCTCCTCACTGAACGAACCCCGGGAGCATTCCAGGCACTGGGTGGTGTCGATCGGAAGGTAGTGACCCTTGTAGCATCCAGCTACATTCAACAAACAGCAAACGGAATTTACCACACAGGTTTTTAATAAATAAATGCGATTTTCTAACACAATACCCGGCTTCATTAAACATGGAGCAAACGGAATGCGAAACAACAGACTTTAACAAATAGGCCTACGTGTAATCTTCAAACTCGTACACTGAACAGCCGGCTTCATTAAACAGACAGCAAACAGAATTTGTGCAACAACAGATTTAAACAAACAGGGCCTAAATGTAATCTTCAATCACAACACTTGGCTACATTAAACAAACCAACGAAATTGACACAACTAGAAGAACTATAAAACTTATGATCCCAGCTAAAAAGAAAAAAAAAACACCAAACAACCGAATTTGCAACGCGAGACTAAACGAAAGGAACAAAAGCTGCTGAAAGTACTAATACGAGTTAAACTAGCAAAGACACAAAAAAACCTTTTGATCCTAGGTAGCTAAGAAAGAAGAAAAAGAAATGTTTCAGCAAACCACAAGTGAAGGAAGTGGCGGTTTGACGGTTGACGAAGAGGGTGCCCGGGGGGCAGTCGATGGCGATCCGAGGGTACCCCACACCATAGGGGTCCATGGTCAGATCTGGCAAGTCAAAGTGACCTGCCGTGGCTTCAGCCTGAAGGTGGTTGTACACGGCTAATATCACTGCGCTGTAGGTCTGAAAAAGGAAAGCGAGAACATGACGCGCACGCACACGCGTGCTCGCACACACAGACGCACGCACGCGCGTGCGCGCACACACACACACACACACACACACACACACACACACACACACACACACACACACAACCATTGGCCACGTTGAGACTGGTAATGACGTACACAAAAAATTGCAAGGAAAGTTAATATACCGTCCAAATAAAAGAAACATATACTTTTTCAAAGGTCGTTTCCGTCATATTGTTGCACGCATATCCACCTTACTACTGGAAGTGTTCACCCAGTGGTCCTTGTCATGATCGCTGTCAATGTTTCTCTCCCACAGCAAGACATCCGCCGTCTGACCGAGTCCAATGCCGATGCTGTCCCAGGCACTTGTTGTTCAAGGCGGTCACACCCTGCTGTTTTAACAGCCCCCCCCCCCCCCCCCCCACCCCACCCCACACACACACAAGGATATCAATTGACTGAACGATTTGAGGATGCACATTAACTCTCCATGCCATGAGCTATCACCATGTCAAAGTTCAAAACATTCGCATTGTGTGATTTTCTGTTAATGTGTGAAATTAAGATGAAATTTTTACTAGGCCTACAAGTTATGCGTATCTTTTTTTGGACAGCATATTTTCACTGTAGTCAATTTCTCTATATATAAAAAAGTGTCAGACTCACTGGTATTCAAGTTGATACACCAGAATCAGTTAAGTTTGATGTGGCATCAAATCGACACAAACTGTATTATATTAAGCAGTTATGTGATTTCTGAAAGACGTAGCCTAGATGTAGCTGTGCAGCAGTCTGAAGATTCTCAACATATCGACACAATCTTTGTCACACGCTTCCTTGAAGGAAACAAACTGTGCATTCTATAGGACTATATTTTTTTGTACATTTCGACGATGATTTTGTGCCTGGTTATGTGACCAAAGACAGATTCGCCCCCCCCCCCCTCCCCCCCCCCCCCCCCCCCCCCCTCTCCCAAAACACTGACTGCTCTTTCCCCACGAGTTCACTTTCAATGTCCATGTGACGGGGTGTGGCACGCGCGTCTCACTTTCTCCTCTATACCCCCCCCCCCCCCCCCCCCCCCCCCTTACTATTCCGACCGCCGCTTTGATTTCATTGGCGCTGCGAAGATCGTGTGACATAACAGAATCACCTATTCCAGGCAGCATCTCTTCTCCAGGTTTCCTCCCGATCACGCGGTTGTGACACGCGTCAGTCACAGCTGTAGGAATGTTCGGCATGTAACGCTGACGTAATAGGCATGTGATTGTAGCGTCCTCTCTTGTCGTCGACTACTACTAACCAATGAAAATACCTCGGGTATTTGAAATCAAGTGGGGAAATGAATAGTGGGAGGCAAAACTTATAACCTTCTCCTAGTCACAAGCAAGCTAAACCTGGCTGAGTCAACACTGTAGGAACAAACCCTCTGCTGTTACCTGCCAGTGATACTATTAGCCCAACTAGTAAGTAATATTGAATGTGGCTGGGGTGTAAAATACTTGATTGAGATTTATTTTGGTTTGATTCTATTTTTGATCTAGATCCTATGTTCCATGTTGCGGAAATAGTAGAGGTGTCAGTGAAAAGAATTGGTAAATATGCTGTTCTAATTATGTGCACATATTCATTCTTGTGTTTGATTTTGACTTTAACTCTTTTGGTACAAGAACCGGATTCTATGCCTACTTTTAACGCTTGATTTTTAAAAATTCATGTGTGTGTGTGTGAAACTACTTTGGTGCAAACTTGCAGTTTTAACTATATTTTTGCTGCATCTAAGTTTGTTCATTGTACATTCCTTTCCAAGTGTTGGATTGAGAGTGATGTTGGCTTGATCATAGATTTTGATCTAGCCGGTTACTGAATCATAACAGTTGATTCCAGTACACCTGTTATGTTTTACTGATTTCAGTTTGACAACTGAAACTCTTGTTAGTAGTGCTATTGTACAAGGGCAGCCTTCTAGCTGGTTGGGATCCACTAATCCCTGCCGGCTGAAGCCAATTTTCTCTAATCCATAGAGCTCTACACCCATATTCTCCTGTGATTTACAACAGGGCATCGTGGTCAGGAAGTATAATCCCTGACTCACAAGCATCAAGACGGGGCAGCCGCCAAGTCGCCACCGCACCCAGAATCCGCGAGGAGACCACGCCTGAGCCGTGCCATCCTGCGACGCCTCAACCAGAACGACTGCGAACTACTCTCCACTGAAGAGCAAGCCTAGTCACCCCAGCACTCGCCGGTCCCTACGGAGGAACTTTCACACAGCTAAGTCCCTAAGACAGTGCAAAGAACACTAACTGAACCCGGACACTAGATAATATTAGTGACCCTTCCAGCTTGGGGCTAAACTTTTCGGATAGACAAAAGTCTTGCATAATCCTTTTGGATTTCATTGGGGTTTTTTTCATTCATATTTTGCTTTGGCGCCATTGAGCTGCTTTTCTTATTGCTGCATACTTTATTATGCAGATTTGTGAGTAAATAAAATACAAGTGTACAAATAATTCTGAACCCTTTGGTCAGACTGATGAGAGTGGAAGTTTTGTAATTTTCATGTAAAACCCTACTTCTCTCTGTCTGTCATTTAGAGCAAATCTACCACTTGTATTTCATTCATTCATACGAGCCAGAACCCGGACAAAAATATAAATGTATTAGATGAAAAGGGGCCGGGAACGTTGCTCGCCTCCCACACTCTAGAGAAGTGGGCTAAAGGAAAATGATCTCATTAAAAATTTAACACTCTAAAAGTCTACCCCTAGAGACTTCGCCTTTAGCTCATTACCTCGTCACAGTCCACACATTCACTAAGCACAATACTGTACGGTTTTTTTAAAATATACAGCTAGCAGACATATTAAATTCTAGTATTAGCAAATGCATATGTTATTTTTAAATGGATGAACAGCTAGCAGACATATTAAATTCTAGTATTAGCAAATGGATATTTTATTTTTAAATGGATGAACATTAATGTTAAATATTTAAAACGATAGAGGTTTAATTGCTCAAGCCGCAGTAAGAAAGACACGGCTGGGAGAAAAAAACACCTGGAAAGATCCGAGAAGTGGAGGAGGGGGTGTTAAGTTGCATCTTTGCCCATTTTTCTGTATGAAGATCTCGTTGCGACAGTTTTATAAAATGACTCGGAAAGCAGTTTGTGTGAAGAAAAAAAAGCTACTGAATTGCTTGGCTTATAGTTGTTAGTTTACTTCGCTGTTCGATGGAATCCAGCCACGTGAACTGAAAAGAATCATTATAATCTATCCACTGATAGAAGTAACGTTAAATGTTTTGCAAAAGCTTACCTGATATGCTTGTTGTGGAGTTTGGCTGCTTTCGTTGTACTCCAAGAGGATTTCGAATTCCACTAGCACATAGTGAGACTGACGTTTCTGCCTAGGGGACGGTTGCTGTTGCTGCTGCTGCTGTGATGCTCTGGTGAATCGCTGCAGATGAGCCGTCTCTTCTAGGCCCGCCTCTCTCTTTTTCCTTCCTGCGCCCAAGGGTCCACATGTGACCTAGAATCGCACGCCAACAAACAAAATGGCTGATAAATCGAGCAAAGAAACCAAAGAAATGCGGCTGAAAATGCGTTGACTTAAGGACAGAGATAGATCGATAGTACAATTTGATAACATTTTTGTTTGTTTGTCCAAATGTCTTTAGAAGTGAACATTAGAATAAAGACCAGTTATCGTAGCTTGGTATCTTGATCTATGTTACAAAAACATAAAGAGTGCCAGTTTAGTTTCTTCTCCTTTTTAGGGGAGGCATGACAGAGCCCAGTCTACGACAGCTGTTTCGATCCATGGGGATCTCATCAGGAGAACACGGCTTTGGGTTCTTACCCAACTCATGTGGACTCATCTCATCTCAACAACAAGATCCTTCCAGAATGGTAATGTTTCCTTCCCTGTGTATATTGGCAAAAAGCCCGCTCAAAAAACACCCCAACAACAACAGCAACAAAAACAATAACAAAAAAACCACAACCAAACCAGCACTCAGATAAAATAATAGCAATACAAATAGATATATACATAGAGAGAGAGGTGCTAGAGAGGGAGAGAGAGAAACATTTCAAGACAGACAGAAGCAGAGAGAAGAAGAGCTAAGCAGGCAAAGCGTGTCCCACATGAATGTTTTGCCACACGCAAGAGGGTATGGTGCTGCAGGCGCTGCCGTAGGTGGAGTTGTTGATCCGAGTGATGAAGTTCTGCTTCAGGGCATCCAGCGAGTCAGGACAGGACCCCGTGTAATAGTAGAGGTCACTCTGCGCCCTTACATGCCCCGACCGTACTCTCACTGCCACAGAGGAATGGAACGAACGAATGAAAGAAACAAAGAAAGAAAATAAATGAATGAATGAATGAGTGGATGGATGGACGGATGGATGGATGGATGAAATCATGAATGGAAGAACGAAAGAAAGAAAATACAAACACTTAAGTGCAAGCTTACACACACACACACACGCACACGCACGCACACACACACACACACACACACACACACACACACACACACAACACACAAACACACACACACACACACACACACACACACACTCACTCACTCACACAAATGCGCACACACGTCCAGAGAGAGAAAGAAAGGCAGAGAGAGAGAGAGAGAGAGAGAGAGAGAGAGAGAGAGAGAGAGAGAGAGAGAGAGAGAGAGAGAGAGACAGAGAGACAGAGAAACAGAGAGAGACACAGAGAGACAGAGAGAGAGAGAGAGAGAGAGAGAGAGAGAGAGAGAGAGAGAGAGAATGCGACAGGTAATCAATGTACCCGTTTATAAGATACTGCGTGGACAGACATAAAACGAAACTTCGTGGTTAACGGTCAAGTTCAAGGTTATTGAAACTGTCATCACCTAGCCTCATGTATCGCCTTAAACTAATCTACAAGCCTACCAAAATTTGGGAGTAAATGGCATGTTTTGTGGGTCAAAGCAACGAGGTGCGTGCAGCTTACCCACGCAACCAGGCACAGTGTCAGGAATCCAGAATCCGTTGGAGTTAGAGCAGGTGAAACGATCTCCGTTGGAAGCAGGGATGTCCCAGTCAGTGTTGCAGGACATCAGACAGTCCTGGCCAAAGTTCGTCGGGAAGCAGGCCAGGGCTCCATTAGTTGGGCCGGCCAGGGCAGGGCAGTTGTTGTCTGCATGCACACGCACATACACACACATACACACACACGTGCACACACACACACACACACACACACACACACACACACACACACACACACACACACACACACACACACACACACACACACACACGCACGCACGCACGCACGCACACACGCGCACGCTCACACACACACACACACACACACACTGAATTTAATTTAATTTGTCTAGCCTCAAAATGATCTAGCGTCAACAACACAACACAAACAAGTTTTTAAATAGCATTTTATTAAGAAAGCACAGACACAATGCATGCCCTGGCCTAAAAAGACAATTACGTCTCAATATGTTTGTAGCCTATACGAGGGTTGATCAGTAAATATTGGTAACGGTCCTGCCATTTGTAATCTATAAAACATACAGGTATAACGGAGATACCAAATGAAACTTCATTCTTTAACGCATTTGCGTGCACACTATCATCGTGATGTGATGTCCCACGTGAGTGCATGACGTCATTAAAATATGATGTAAGGGCCTGTGACAAAAAATCCGGGATTCTTGAGATGACTCTTCACTTGCTATAACTTCATAGGGGTGAAACTTAACAACTATTACAAGCAATTTAATTTCGATTTGACAGACATTTACGGCTGATTGTGCAGTTCTTATCACACAAGTTTCAAATGTGTTGAAGTTGTCAATCCTGGATAACACATCTCCCAAATATGTTACTCTCTTGTTAATCTTTTTGCATCCTTGAACGCGCAAAACATGCCGTTTTTCAAGACACTGACTGATGAAGACCCATGTATGACACTGAGAGAAAGAAATGCAAGGAATGGCACTTCTTTGAGTACAAAAGAAAAGATAATGCGCAAACATCTTCCAGTGAGAATGCTCGCAACAAAATGGGTACCCAATTTCCTAAGCGACGAACATAAGACTCGATGTAATGCTTATCCGACAGAAATCTCAGAAAGTTTTGGCCAAATGGACCCAAATGAATATGCGTTGTAATCACAGGGAACGAGACTTGGCAGAGCTTCTGTCTGTCTTCTAGTTCACGAGATACAGCTTGAAGAAGAAAATTCCTCTCATGGTGACACACCAGCACACAAAATTTGACGTGATTCTGTCAACCCGTTCGAAAGATATCCTTGGGACAGACAGAAGGAGAAAAAAATGACCCTCCGATTTTCAGGCTCCAGCGATCTTTTTTGACCTTGACCTTGACCTTGATCGGTATGCCATCATCAGAACGGGCATAAGCCAAACCACCTTCATACCAAGTTTCAACATCCTATGTTGATTGGTGCCCGAGATATGGCTAAAAATAGATTTTCGGTTTTCAAGGTCATACGTCAAGGTCAAGGTCACGACGGCAAAATGGTTTGCGCCGATCTCTTCCTATTAAGGAGGCACACCTTCACACAAAATTTGACGCGATTCAGTCAAGCGGTTCGGGAGATATCCTTGGGACAGACAGAAAAAAAAAGATACAAACCAGCCCATCGCAATAGTCCTATCACCTTTGGTGACGGACTAAAAATAGGACTTTACAGTATACCCCAAAGCCTTTAACATGATTTTTTTTTTACCTCTCATAAACAGAGCATCTTTTCTAACCCACTCACAATAATCCATGCATCTTGAAAGGAACACTTCCCTGGCATTTTGAAATAAAAATGTAGTTTGCAAACGCAATCGTCAAAACTTCCAGAAATAATCGCATCGGTAATCAGGCACAGTGAAAAGGGAGGGAGGAGGAGGAAAGGCCCAGGCAGGAGAAGGTGTTATCTGTGAATGCTGAGACACGCAGCATACATCTGTTCTCCAATGTTGTTCATTACATTCGCATGTTCACAAACGGTGTTGTTATATGCTTACATTTATTTGGGTCATATTTCTTTTTCTTTTGCCTCACTCTTTTAGTTAATTAATGTACACAGAACGTGACATGATCAACATAGAACGTTTGACTGAAATCGACTCAGCAAAATGCCCCGAACTTCAGCATGGCATCTGGTACCAGTGAACGTTTGCACCCACAGTACCACTCCAGTGAATGACCCGCTCGTGACCAGGTCTCCTGTCTGTCTCTGTCTCTCTGTCTTCTCCCTGTGCTTCTGTCTCTGTCTCTACTCTCTCTCTCTCTCTCTCTCTCTCTCTCTCTCTCTCTCTGTGTCTTTGTCTATCTCTCTCTATGTGTCTCATGTCTCTGTATGTCTATGTGTCTCTCTCTGTGTCTGTCTCTCTCTCTCTCGTCTGTCTGTCTGTCTGTCTGTCTGTCTGTCTCTCTCTCTCTCTCTCTTCTCTCTCTCTCTCTCACTCTCTCTCTCTTCTCTCTCTCTCTCTCTCTCTCTCTATCTCTCTGCCTCCTTTGCCTGCTCTCCAGGGTTGGAGGACGTTAAACAATTTTTCATTAATCGCAACCGGAACAGCAGTTGTCCTCTTTGCCTCTCTGTCTATGTCTCTCTGTCTGTGTGTCTCTCTTTGTGTCTTTGTTTGTCTGTCTGGGTGGTCTGTTCGTCCTGTCTGTCTGTCTCTCTCTCTCCCCCTCTCTCTCTCTCTCTCACCACACCACATCTCTCTCTCCTCTCTCTATCTCTCTCTCTCTCTCTCTTCTCTACTCTCTCTCTCTGGCTCAAAGGTCACCCGTACTGGCAAAATGGTTTGCGCCGGATCTCTTCTTATTAAGGTGGCACACCTTCACACAAAAATTGACGCGATTCAGTCAAGCCCGTTCGAAAGATATCCTTGGGACAGACAGAAAAAAAAGAAAAGAAAAAACCCCCAAACAAACAAACAAACATACAAACAAAGTAGCCCATTCGCCAATAGTCCGTGTTACCTTCGTGGTGGACGGACAACAAAAGCGCCCAAAATGAGATGTAGAGTGGTCCTTGACTGGGACAAACCAGTTGCGCTGCAGTCAAAATTCCATGATCGTAAGTGACGTTTTTACATTTCTTTAATAACCCAAGGGCCTGTCATCACTGATATTAAGCCAAAGAAAACAACACTTATGACAACCCATTTTGCTCAAAAAGTAAGAAAAAAAAAGTAGTTTTGTCAGAAGGTTACCAAGATCAGTCTAACCAGTGGCGCCCAACCATTGACACAAGCAAGACTACTTTTGCATGAAATATGCTAGTGACTACAAGGTCAAGGTCACCATGACCTTCCAAATAGTGTAAGGTAGTCAATGTTTGAACCAGCATATTGCACAAACGTTGCTTATCTACACATGACTTTTACTTTTGTTCTTATCTTTTTAGATTGTTTAGATGGACGAATGTTTCTGGCAGCTAGGTCCTCTCAAAATCCTAGCTCCGACCCTTGCCTCAAAGCAGCTACCAAAGTGACCTTGAAACCTGGTGTAGATGGCTGGAACTGTGCATACAAAGAGGAAAGGTGTTCTTCCTTGGAATGCAAAAGTTTGAAGTCTGTGAAGTCCTTCGTTCCCGTTTTATGGAACTGTTGCCAATATTTACTGATCAACCCTCGTAAAAGGACCTCCACAAGGATGATAAGTGGACAAGATAAAAGTGACGTGTTGTTTCCTCGCTTGTCTTAAACCCAAGCTGCTAAAAAATCACTAGCAAAAATGTATACTTATTTCGTAATCCCACCGTTTCTTTCTTTCTCTGTTATTACCTATACATTGTGGTTTTCCCAAATGAGAATCGGGCCACTCCCAGTCCATAGTAGGGGGGTACGTGTGGTCATCTCTTTCGCACGTGATATTGGACGCTCCCAGTAAGGGCAAACCGTGACTGCAGCCAAGCAAGCAAGTGGCCCCGTGGACATAGCCATATGGACATGCGACTAGGTCATCAGCGTCAGAGTCCTGTTAGGAAGCCGAGGTCCGGTGAATCAAATACCAGGGGCTGAAAAAAAGGAAGAGCAGCATGTTTGAAGAAACGATGCAAGTCCAGGTGAGGCTTGATGAAATGATGAAATAGAAAAATGTTTTAATTTATTTGTTTCGTGACCCATATAGAGATTAAACGATATTTAACGAAGTGATAGTTAATGACATAGTATTGAAAACCAAAGTGTTATTCTTTGGTACAAAACAAGGAGCCTTGAGTCAAATGGGTATAGCTTGCATCAAACGTTGACAGTTGTGAGTTTGGTTCTGCCATTATGTGTCTTGAAAGATCCGGATCGTTAGCCAAAGTGTAATTAGCATAACAACGTAGTCACCAGCCATCTAATCATTTAAAGCTGAAATTCGATATGTTCAAACTCACATACGAGTCTGGAAACGATAAGAGTATAAAATGTACATGTAATAAGATTTGGTTTGCTCGACCCTGAAAGACAAGAGATAAACGTTGACAGCACCAAAATTACAAACTGACTAGTTCATGTGTTTGAGTTGTTTATTAGGTTCATAAACACATACATTGGACACAAAAACGTTTATTAAAGCAAAAATAATAAGAGGAAAGCTTAATGGTGTGTCTTGTTTTTCTCCTTCAATTTTGATCGGGTAAGTATTTAACAAGATTACCGCCCCCCCCCCCCCTCATTAGTAGGGAGACATTTTATATTATAAGAACCATTCTGTGCCTTGAAAACTAAAATTCGATATTAAACATGAGTGTTAAATCTTTTAACCCTACCTTTTACCTATTTGACCTATTGATATTACCTCGATCTCCATTTCCTTGACTTATGTCTGGTTGAATCGCACGTGTCACGAACAATACAAATCGTCCTAAAGGTAAAGTCTCTCCAAATGTAGTTCTTGACATATCATGGAGGAGATGACAGTCATGAAAGCATACATTGCATGACGTTTCGAAAAGTATTTCTCTGTGTTAGTGAACTTTGATATCTATACTCTTCCTCTCCTATAAGGTCTAGCTTTTCACTGTGACTCCATGTGAGCGCGCCTCCAGCTATCTAACACACAACTCAAGATGAACAGTCACGGGAAGACAAATCCTTTCAGTTTCCTGCAGAGCGCAAGCCGTGAAACATGACCCGCGTCACGCCAATCGGAAATAACGCGCCGGATGTGACGTCATAGTAGGTCAGTCATCCCGAGATTGTCGGGACCCGCTTTTCGCTTAAGTGTACTAAGGGTTGCTGCCAACGGGGTTCAAAGACGTCAGTGTGTAGACATGATCCCCCAAACTCTGCGTTCTTCGCTTAAAATATTAACATATCTTCTAATACAATCTGAATGCTATTCATCGTTAACTTCTATTCAGAACTTGCATACTTGATTAGGCCTAATATTACTATGCCTTCTTACTTTCTTCCTTCTCCCCTTATTTATTCATTTACTCACATTCTATAATATTTAAAAACAATCATCCTAATTTATCCATAACTCAAATACCCTTTCCACACATTATCTTTCTCCCTATCTT
>CM065687.1:34659513-34674591 GCA_017654935.2 Phymorhynchus buccinoides | reverse complement strand
CTTGACAGTCCTCCAGTGAGGTGGCATTGCTGGCAGAGGTCCAGGTGCCAGCAGAGCACGGGCTGCAGTGGCTGGAACCATTCTGAGACTGGTAGTACCCCGGGGGGCACGCCTGACAGGGCACAAAACCGTCTGGGGAAAAGCTGCCTGCCAGGCACATTTCTGCACAGGCATGACCGAACCATATCAGCGCATTCTAACAATTCGGAATGAATGCATAATTGCTTCAAAGAAATAGGTTGAGAGAGAGAGAGAGAGAGAGAGAGAGAGAGAGAGAGAGAGAGACCAAGAGAGAGAGAGAGACAGAGAATAGTTATGATCAGTGCAGAGAGAGAGAGAGAGAGGAGAGAGAACGCTGAAATGGTTTAATGAGTAGGCCATTGGCCCATGTCATTTTGAGTGGTTACAAAAGTATAACAAAGTAGTAGTATTAACAACATTTTGTTTATCATAAACACACATAACAAACTTAGCATACACGTAGTTCAAAACTTCATACATACATTATGCATACAATATAAGGTAAAACACAATCATCTTTACCCATTTAAGTGCGTCTCCCGGATTCTAAATATGAGAGAGAGAGAGAGAGAGAGAGAGAGAGAGAGAGAGCTGAGAGAGAGAGAGAGAGAGAGTTATCAAACATGTTCCCTCACCCTTGCATTCAGAGTGGTTCTGTGCCCCTGTAGAAGGCGTGGACCAGCCCTGGGGACAAGGGGTACAGGAGGTGGCGTTGTCCTCCTCACTGAACGAACCCCGGGAGCATTCCAGGCATTGGGTGGTGTCGATCGGAAGGTAGTGACCCTTGTAGCATCCAGCTACATTCAACAAACAGCAAACGGAATTTACGACACAGCCTCTCAAGACTGCAGAACCGAAATCCGCCCGATTTGTTTTCCTTCCCTGGTGCCTGATGACGCCGATTGCGCCTGCTGAACGCCAGGTCTAGTAGTTTCACTTTCACTTTCTCCCTACCCACAATGCAATATACTAAGTTAGTTCTTCCTTTACCTGACACTCGCTGGTCCGTTTTTGGTCTCTTACAGCAAGGGAAAGCACCCACTAGTCTTTTTGAACGGATTTTTCGAAGTGAACCCAAATTATTTTCTTCTTTCCACGTGACGTGTGCAGTATTGACTCGGCGCGATGCTCGGAGCGCCATTACGGATTTTTTCTTCTAATTCATGGTTTGTTGTGTGACATTGTGTAAGCTTTCGAATGAAAATATTATCATTGCTATTCAATATGCATCTTTCAGAAATGAAATGTGAGTTAGACTGTATTCTGGGTGATTTTTTTAATGAAAAGATTTGGTGTGACGTTCGGAGTTAATGCCCTTGTCTCAGGGACTGGGATCGATTCTCGGTTCGAATGGTCAGTAGTCATTGGGTTAAAAACACACACACGTAATTTTCCAACACAATACCCGGCTTCATTAAACATGGAGCAAACGGAATGCGAAACAACAGACTTTAACAAATAGGCCTTCGTGTAATCTTCAAACTCGTACACTGAACAGCCGGCTTCATTAAACAAACAGCAAACAGAATTTGTGCAACAACAGATTTATAACAAACAGGGCCTAAATGTAATCTTCAATCACAACACTTGGCTACATTAAACAAACCAACGAAATTGACACAACTAGAAGAACTATAAAACTTATGATCCCAGCTAAAACACATATAAATAAAATACCAAACAACCGAATTTTGAACGCTAGACTAAACGAAGGGAACAAAAGCTGCTGAAAGTACTAATACGAGCTAAACTAGCAAACAAACAAACAAACAAAAAGCTTCTGAGAAGGTAGCTAAGAAAGAAGAAAAAGATTTTTTTTCAGTGAACCACAAGTGAAGAAATTGGCGGATTGACGGTTGACGAAGAGGGTGCCCGGGGGGCAGTCGATGGCGATCCGAGGGTACCCCACACCATAGGGGTCCATGGTCAGATCTGGCAAGTCAAAGTGACCTGCCGTGGCTTCAGCCTGAAGGTGGTTGTACAGGGCTAATATCACTGCGCTGTAGGTCTGAAAAAGGAAAGCGAGAACATGACGCGCACGCACACGCGTGCTCGCACACACAGACGCACGCACGCGCGTGCGCGCGCACGCACACACACCACACACACACACACACACACACAACCATTGGCCACGTTGAGACTGGTAATGACGTACACAAAAAATTGCAAGGAAAGTTAATATACCGTCCAAATAAAAGAAACATATACTTTTTCAAAGGTCGTTTCCGTCATATTGTTGCACGCATATCCACCTTACTACTGGAAGTGTTCACCCAGTGGTCCTTGTCATGATCGCTGTCAATGTTTCTCTCCCACAGCAAGACATCCGCCGTCTGACCGAGTCCAATGCCGATGCTGTCCCAGGCACTTGTTGTTCAAGACGGTCACACCCTACTGTTTTAACAGCCACCCCCACCCCCACCCCACCCCCACACACACAAGGATATCAATTGACTGAACGATTTGAGGATGCACATTAACTCTCCATGCCATGAGCTTTCACCATGTCAAAGTTCAAAACATTCGCATTGTGTGATTTTCTGTTAATGTGTGAAATTAAGATAAAATTTTTACTAGGCCTACAATATGCGTATCTTTTTTTGGACAGTATATTTTCACTGTAGTCAATCTCTCTATATAAAAAAAAGTGTCAGACTCACTGGTATACAAGTTGATACACCAGAATCAGTTAAGTTTGATGTGGCATCAAATCGACACAAACTGTATTATATTAAGCAGTTACGTGATTTCTGAAAGACGTAGCCTAGATGTAGCTGTGCAGCAGTATGAAGATTCTCAACATATCGACACAATCTTTGTCACACGCTTCCTTGAAGGAAACAAACTATGCATTCTATAGGACTATATTTTTTTGTACATTTCGACGATGATTTTGTGCCTGGTTATGTGACCAAAGACAGATTCGCCCCCCCCCCCCCCCCCCCCCCCCCCCCTCTCTCCCAAAACACTGACTGCTCTTTCCCCACGAGTTCACTTTCAATGTACATGTGACGGGGTATGGCACGCGCGTCTCACTTTCTCCTCTATACCCCCCCCCCCCCCCCCCCCCCCCCCCCCCCCCCCCCCCCGCCCCCCCCCCACCCCCGCCCCCCCCCCCCCCCCCCCCCCCCATTACTATTCCGACCGCCGCTTTGATCTCATTGGCGCTGCGAAGACATAACAGAATCACCGATACCAGGCGGCATCTCTTCTCCGGTTTTCCTCCCGATCACGCAGTTGTGACACGCGTCAGTCACAGCTGTAGGAATGTTCGGCATGTAACGCTTACGTAATAGGCATGTGATTGTAGCGTCCTCTCTTGTCGACTGCTACTAACCAATGAAAATACCTCGGGTATTTGAAATCAAGTGGGGAAATGAATAGTGGGAGGCAAAACTTATAACCTTCTCCTAGTCACAAGCAAGCTAAACCTGGCTGAGTCAACACTGTAGGAACAAACCCTCTGCTGTTACCTGCCAGTGATACTATTATCCCAACTAGTAAGTCATATTGAATGTGGCTGGGCTGTAAAATACTTGATTGAGATTTATTTTGGTTTGATTCTATTTTTGATCTAGATCCTATGTTCCATGTTGAATAAGTAGTAGAGGTGTCAGTGAAAAGAATTGGTAAATATGCTGTTCTAATTATGTGCACATATTCATTCTTGTGTTTGATTTTGACTTTAACTCTTTTGGTACAAGAACCGGATTCTATGCCTACTTTTAACGCTTGGTTTTTAAAAATTCATGTGTGTGTGTGAAACTACTTTGGTGCAAACTTGCAGTTTTAACTATATTTTTGCTGCATCTAAGTTTGTTCATTGTACATTCCTTTCCAAGTGTTGGATTGAGAGTGATGTTGGCTTGATCATAGATTTTGATCTAGCCGGTTACTGAATCATAACAGTTGATTCCAGTACACCTGTTATGTTTTACTGATTTCAGTTTGACAACTGAAACTCTTGTTAGTAGTGCTTTTGTACAAAGGCGGCCTTCTAGCCGGTTGGGATCCACTAATCCCTGCCGGCTGAAGCCAATTTTCTCTAATCCATAGAGCTCTACACCCATATTCTCCTGTGATTTACAGCAGGGCATCGTGGTCAGGAAGTATAATCCCTGACTCACAAGCATCAAGACGGGGCAGCCGCCAAGTCGCCACCGCACCCAGAATCCGCGAGGAGACCACGCCTGAGCCGTGCCATCCCACGACGCCTCAACCAGAACGACTGGGAACTACTCTCCACTGAAGAGCAAGCCTAGTCACCCCAGCACTCGCCGGTCCCTACGGAGGAACTTTCACACAGCTAAGTCCCTAAGACAGTGCAAAGGACACTAACTGAACCCGGACACTAGATAATATTAGTGACCCTTCCAGCTTGGGGCTAAACTTTTCGGATAGACAAAAGTCTTGCATAATCCTTTTGGATTTCATTGGGGTTTTTTTCATTCATATTTTGCTTTGGCGCCATTGAGCTGCTTTTCTTATTGCTGCATACTTTATTATGCAGATTTGTGAGTAAATAAAATACAAGTGTACAAATAATTCTGAACCCTTTGGTCAGACTGATGAGAGTGGAAGTTTTGTAATTTTCATGTAAAACCCTACTTCTCTCTGTCTGTCATTTAGAGCAAATCTACCACTTGTATTTCATTCATTCATACGAGCCAGAACCCGGACAAAAATATAAATGTATTAGATGAAAAGGGGCCGGGAACGTTACTCACCTCCCACACTCTAGAGAAGTGGGCTAAAGGAACATTTTCTCATTGAAAATGTAACACTCTAAAAGTCTTCCCCTAGAGACTTCGCCTTTAGCTCATTACCTCGTCACAGTCCACACATTTATTAAACACAATATTGTAAGTTTTCTTTAAATATACAGCTATCAGACATTAAATTCTAGTATTAGCAAATGCATATGTTACTTTTAAATGGATGAACATTAATGTTAAATATTTAAAACGATAGAGGTTTAATTGCTCAAGCCGCAGTAAGAAAGACACGGTTGGGAGAAAACAACACCTGGAAAGATCCGAGAAGTGGAGGAGGGGGTGTTAAGTTGCATCTTTGCCCATTTTTCTGTATGAAGATCTCGTTGCAACAGTTTTATAAAATGACTCGGAAAGCAGTTTGTGTGAAGAAAAAAAAGCTACTGAATTGTTTGGCTTATAGTTGTTAGTTTATTTCGCTGTAAATTCGATGGAATCCAGCCACGTGAACTGAAAAGTATCATTATAATCTATCCACTGATAGAAGTAACGTTAAATGTTTTGTAAAAGCTTACCTGATATGCTTGTTGTGGAGTTTGGCTGCTTTCGTTGTACTCCAAGAGGATTTCGAATTCCACTAGCACATAGTGAGACTGACGTTTCTGCCTAGGGGACGGTTGCTGTTGCTGCTGCTGCTGTGCTGCTCTGGTGAATCGCTGCAGATGAGCCGTCTCTTCTAGGCCCGCCTCTCTCTTTTTCCTTCCTGCGCCCAAGGGTCCACATGTGACCTAGAATCGCACGCCAACAAACAAAATGGCTGATAAATCGAGCAAAGAAACCAAAGAAATGCGGCTGAAAATGCGTTGACTTAAGGACAGAGATAGATCGATAGTACAATTTGATAACATTTTTGTTTGTTTGTCCAAATGTCTTTAGAAATGAACATTAGAATAAAGACCAGTTATCGTAGCTTGGTATCTTGATCTATGTTACAAAAACATAAAGTGTGCCAGTTTAGTTTCTCCTCCTCTTTAGGGGAGGCATGACAGAGCCCAGTCTACGACAGCTGTTTCGATCCATAGGGATCTCATCAGGAGAACACGGCTTTGGGTTCTTACCCAACTCATGTGGACTCATCTCATCTCAACAACAAGATCCTTCCAGAATGGTAAGGTTTCCTTCCCTGTGTATATTGGCAAAAAGCCCGCTCAAAAAACACCCCAACAACAACAGCAACAAAAACAACAACAAACAAAACACAACCAAACCAGCACTCAGATAAAATAATAGCAATACAAATAGATATATACATAGAGGGAGAGATGCTAGAGAGGGA
This sequence comes from Phymorhynchus buccinoides, assembly GCA_017654935.2. NCBI lineage: Eukaryota > Metazoa > Mollusca > Gastropoda > Neogastropoda > Raphitomidae > Phymorhynchus > Phymorhynchus buccinoides. The sequence continues at coordinate 34,668,519 of CM065687.1, read as the reverse complement.
GAGAGAGAAACATTTCAAGACAGACAGAAGCAGAGAGACTGAAGAAGAGCTAAGCAGGCAAAGCGTGTCCCACCTGAATGTTTTGCCACACGCAAGAGGGTATGGTGCTGCAGATGCTGCCGTAGGTGGAGTTGTTGATCCGAGTGATGAAGTTCTGCTTCAGGGAATCCAGCGAGTCAGGGCAGGACCCCGTGTAATAGAAGAGGTCACTCTGCGCCCTTACATGCCCCGGCCGTACTCTTACTGCCACAGAGGAATGGAGCGAACGAATGAAAGAAACAAAGAAAGAAAATGAATGAATGAATGAATGAGTGGATGGATGGACGGATGGATGGATGGATGAAATCATGAATGGAAGAACGAAAGAAAGAAAATACAAACACTCAAGTGCAAGCTTACACACACACACACACGCACACACACACACATACACACGCACACGCACACGCACACGCACACACACGCACACACACACACACACACACCCACAGAGAGAGAGAGAGAGAGGCAGAGAGAGAGAGAGAGAGAGAGAGAGAGAGAGAGAGAGAGAGAGAGAGAGAGAGAGACAGAGACAGAGACACAGAGAGAGAGAGAGACAGAGACTGAGAAACAGAGATAGACACAGAGAGACACAGAGAGAGAATGCGACAGGTAATCAATGTACCGGTTTATAAGATACTGCGTGGACAGATATAAAACAAAACTTCATGGTTAACGGTCAAGTTCAAGGTTATTGAAACTGTCATCACCTAGCCTCATGTATCGCCTTAAACTAATCAACAAGCCTACCAAAATGTGGGAGTAAATGGCATATTTTGTGGGTCAAAGCAACGAGGTGCGTGCAGCTTACCCACGCAACCAGGCACAGTGTCAGGAATCCAGAATCCGTTGGAGTTAGAGCATGTGAAACGATCTCCGTTGGAAGCAGGGATGTCCCAGTCAGTGTTGCAGGACATCAGACAGTCCTGGCCAAAGTTCGTCGGGAAGCAGGCCAGGGCTCCATTAGTTGGGCCGGCCAGGGCAGGGCAGTTGTTGTCTGCATGCACACGCACATACGCACACATTCACACACACGTACACACACACACACACACACACGCGCGCGCGCGCACGCACACACGCGCACACACACACACACACACACTGAATTTAATTTAATTTGTCTAGCCTCAAAATGATCTAGCGTCAACAACACAACACAAACAAGTTTTTAAATAGCATTTTATTAAGAAAGCACAGACACAATGCATGCCCTGGCCTAAAAAGACAATTACGTCTCAATATGTTTCTAACCTTGTAAATCATGGCCTATATGAGGGTTGATCAGTAAATATTGGCAACGGTCCTGCCATTTGTAATCTATAAAACATACAGGTGTAACGGAGATACCAAATAAAACTTCATTCTTTAACGAATTTGCTTGCACACTATCATCGTGATGTGATGTCCCACGTGAGTGTATGACGTCATTAAAATATGATGTAAGGGCATGTGACAAAAAATCGGTGATTCTTGAGATGACTCTTCACTTGCTATAACTTCATAGGGGTGAAACTTAACAACTATTACAAGCAAATTAATTTTGATTTGACAGACATTTACGGCTGATTGTGCAGTTCTTATCACACAAGTTTCAAATGTGTTGAAGTTGTCAATCCTGGATAACACATCTCCCAAATATGTTACTCTCTTGTTAATCTTTTTGCACCCTTGAACGCGCAAAACATGCCGTTTTTCAAGACACTGACTGATGAAGATCCATATATGACACTGAAAGAAAGAAATGCGAGGAATGACACTTCTTTGAGTACAAAAGAAAATATAATGCGTAAGCATCTTCCAGTGAGAATGCTCGCAACAAAATGGGTACCCAATTTCCTAAGCGACGAACATAAGACTCGATGTAATGCTTATCCGACAGAAATCTCAGAAAGTTTTGGCCAAATGGACCCAAATGAATATGCATTGTAATCACAGGGAACGAGACTTGGCAGAGCTTCTGTATCATTTTAAACAAGGGCGTCGCCGAGCGGCAGACATGTCCGTGACCAGCAATGCCACGCACTTGCGACACCCCGTAGAGTGTCACATCCTGACACAAAATTGGAAGGGATTCTGTCTTCTAGTTCACGAGATACAGCTTGAAGAAGAAACATATAGCGCAAAGAAGGAAATTTCGGTTTTCAAGGTCACACTTCAAGGTCAAGGTCAGCATGGTGATAATTTATGCTCGGATGTTTTCTTCTCTAGGGTATACAGTACCACACACAATCTGAAGCGCTTCTGTCAAGTACCAATGTGGAAAATATGGTTTAAAACCCAATGTGTAGACCCCTACCACTTTCAAGGCCTACTGATCGCCCGGACCGTGACCTTGACCTTGATCGGTATGCCACCATCAGAACGGGCATAAGCCAAAGTACCTTCATGCCAAATTTGAAGACTAACACTAACGGTGTGGGAGTTATGGCCCCTGAAAGATTTTCGGGTTTCAAGGTCGTACGCCAAGGTCAAGGTCACGACGGCAAAATGGTTTGTGCAGATGCCTTCCTCTCATGGTGACACACCAGCACACAAAATTTGACGTGATTCTGTCAACCTGTTCGAAAGATATCCTTGGGACAGACAGAAGGAGAAAAAAATGACCCTCCGATTTTCAGGCTCCAGCGATCTTTTTGACCTTGACCTTGACCTTGATCGGTATGCCATCATCAGAACGGGCATAAGCCAAACTACCTTCATACCAAGTTGCAACATCCTATGTTGATTGGTGCCCGAGATATGGCTAAAAATAGATTTTCGGTTTTCAAGGTCATACGTCAAGGTCAAGGTCACGACGGCAAAATGGTTTGCGCCGATCTCTTCCTATTAAGGAGGCACACCTTCACACAAAATTTGACGCGATTCAGTCAAGCGGTTCGGGAGATATCCTTGGGAGAGACAGGAAAAAAAATACAAACCAGCCCATTGCAATAGTCCGATCACCTTTGGTGACGGACTAAAAATAGGACTTTACAGTATACCCCAAAGCCTTTAACATGATTTTTTTTTTACCTCTCATAAACAGAGCATCTTTTCTAACCCACTCACAATAATCCATGCATCTTGAAAGGAACACTTCCCTGGCATTTTGAAATAAAAATGTAGTTTGCAAACGCAATCGTCAAAACTTCCAGAAATAATCGCATCGGTAATCAGGCACAGTGAAAAGGGAGGGAGGAGGAGGAAAGGCCCAGGCAGGAGAAGGTGTTATCTGTGAATGCTGAGACACGCAGCATACATCTGTTCTCCAATGTTGTTCGTTTACATTTGCATGTTCACAAACGGTGTTGTTATATGCTTACATTTATTTGGGTCATATTTCTTTTTCTTTTGCCTCACTCTTTTAGTTAATTAATGTACACAGAACGTGACATGATCAACATAGAACGTTTGACTGAAATCGACTCAGCAAAATGCCCCGAACTTCAGCATGGCATCTGGTACCAGTGAACGTTTGCACCCACAGTACCACTCCAGTGAATGACCCGCTCGTGACCAGGTCTGTCTGTCTCTGTCTCTCTGTCTCTCTGTCTCTCTGTCTCTGTCTCTCTCTCTCTCTCTCTCTCTCTCTCTCTCTCTCTCTCTCTCTGTGTCTTTGTCTATCTCTCTCTATGTGTCTCATGTCTCTGTATGTCTATGTGTCTCTCTCTGTGTCTGTCTCTCTCTCTCTGTCTGTCTGTCTGTCTGTCTGTCTGTCTGTCTCTCTCTCTCTCTCTCCCTCTCTCTCTCTCTCTCTCTCTCTCTCTCTCTCTCTCTCTCTCTCTCTCTCTGCCTCTGTGCCTGCTCCAGGGTGGAGGACGTTAAACAATTTTTCATTAATCGAACCGGAACAGCAGTTGTCCTCTTTGCTCTCTGTCTATGTCTCTCTGTCTGTCTGTCTCTCTTTGTGTCTTTGTTTGTCTGTCTGTCTGTTCGTCTGTCTGTCTGTCTCTCTCTCCCCCCCTCTCTCTCTCTCTCTCTCACCCACCACTATCTCTCTCTCTCTCTCTCTCTCTCTCTCTCTCTCTCTCTCTCTCTCTCTCTCTCTCTCTCAAGGTCACGACGGCAAAATGGTTTGCGCCGATCTCTTCCTATTAAGGAGGCACACCTTCACACAAAATTTGACGCGATTCGGTCAAGCGGTTCGGGAGATATCCTTGGGACAGACAGAAAAAAAAGAAAAGAAAAAACCCCCAAACAAACAAACAAACAGACAAAGCAGCCCATCGCAAAGTCCGTTACCTTCGGTGACGGACAACAAAAGCGCCCATGAGATGCAGAGTGGTCTTGACTGCGACAAACCAGTTGCGCTGCAGTCAAAATTCCATGATCGTAAGTGACGTTTTTACATTTCTTTAATAATCCAATGGCCAGTCATCAATGGTATTATGCCAAAGAAAACAACACTAATGTCAGCCCATTTTGCTCAAGTAGTTTTGTCAGAAGTTACCAGATCAGTCTGCCAGTGGCGCCCAACCATTGACACAAGCAAGACTACTTTTGCATGAAAATGCTAGTGTCTACAAGGTCAAGGTCACCGTGACCTTCCGAAAAGAGTAAGGTAATCAATGTTTGAACCACCTATTCTACAGACTTCACTTATCTCCACACGACTTTTACTTTTGTTCTTATCTTTTTAGATTGTTTAGCTGGACGAATGTTTCTGGCAGCTAGGTCCTCTCAAAATCCTAGCTCCGACCCTTGCCTCAAAGCAGCTACCAAAGTGACCTTGAAAGCTGGCGTACATGGCTGGAACTGTGCACACAAAGAGGAAAGGTGTTCTTCCTAAAAATGCAAACGTTTGAAGTCTGTGAAGTCCTCTGTTCCTGTTTTATTAAACTGTTGCCAATATTTACTGATCAACCCTCGTAAAAGGACCTCCACAAGGATGATAAGTGGACAAGATAAAAGTGACGTGTTGTTTCCTCGCTTGTCTTAAACCCAAGCTGCTAAAAAATCACTAGCAAAAATGTATACTTATTTCGTAATCCCACCGTTTCTTTCTTTCTCTGTTATTACCTATACATTGTGGTTTTCCCAAATGAGAATCGGGCCACTCCCAGTCCATAGTAGGGGGGTACGTGTGGTCATCTCTTTCGCACGTGATATTGGACGCTCCCAGTAAGGGCAAACCGTGACTGCAGCCAAGCAAGCAAGTGGCCCCGTGGACATAGCCATCTGGACATGCGTAGGTCATCAGCGTTCGAGTCCTGTTAGGAAGCTCGAGGTCCGGTGAATCACATACCAGGGCTGAAAAAAAGGAATGAGCAGAGTTTGAAGAATACGATGCAAGTCATTGTTGAGGCTTGAGAAATGATGAAATAAGAACACTTTTCTAATTTTATTTTTGTTTCGTGACCCATATAGAGATAAACGATATTTAACAGAAGTGATAGTTAATGACATAGTATTGAAAACCAAAGTGTTATTCTTTGTACTAACACAAAGGAGCCTTGAGTCAAAATGTGTATATTGCTTGCATCAAACGTTGACAGTTGTGAGTTTGGTTTCTTCCATTATTTGTCTTGAAAGATACCAGAATCCGTTTAGCAAAGTTTAATTAGCATAACAACGTAGTCACAGCCATTATCATTATTTTAAAGCTTAAATTCGTATATGTTCAAACTCACATACCGATCCTGTACACGATAAGAGTATAAAACTGTACATGTAATAAGATTTGTTTTTGCTGCCCTGAAGACACGAGATAAACGTTTGACAGCCCCAAATTACAAACTGACTAAGTTAATTTGTTTGAGTTTGTTTCTTAGGTTCATAAACACATACATTGGACACAAAAAAGTTTTATTAAAGCAAACTAATAAGAGGAAAGTTTAATGGTGTGTTTGTTTTTTCTTCTTCAATTTTGATCGTTTAAGTTAATTTAACAAAGATTACCGTCATTTAGTAGGCCACATTTTTATTTATTATAAGAACCCATTTCTGTGCTCTTGAAAACTAAATTGATATTAAACATGAGGGTACTTTTTTTAACCCTACCCTTTTACCTATTGACCTATTGATATTTACATCGATCTCCAATTTCCTTGACTTATGTCTGGTTTGGCATCGCAAGTGTCATCGATACAATACAAATCGTCCTCAAGTAAAGTTCTCTCCAAATGTATTTCTTGTACATATCATCTGAGGATGGATGACAGTCATGAAAGGCATACTTTGCATGACGTTTCGAAAGGTATTTCTCTCTGTTGTTAGTGTAACTTTGATATTTATTATCTCTTCCTTCCTTCCTATAAGGTCTAGCTTTTTCACTGTGACTCCATGTTGAGCGTCGCCTCTAGCTTATTAACAATCCAACTCACATGTGACAGTCACGGTGAACTGACAAATCCTTTCATTTCCTGCAGCGTCCACCGCCGTGAACTTGACCTGCGTCACGCCAATCGGAAATGACGCGCCGGATGTGACGTCACTAGTCAGGTCCACGTCACTCCCCGAGTTGTCGGTGACCAGCGGGTCGCTGAAGTTGACGAAGGTTTGCTGGCCAATCCGGGGTGCAAAGACGTCAATGTTGGGAAGACAGGGATCCTTCACAAACTCTGGCGGTTCTGTGTCTGAAAATAGTGAACATATTCTTTGACTACAAGCGCAGAATTAGGCTATTCATCAGTGAACGGCTATTCATGAACTTGCATACTTGATTAGGCCTTACTTACTTACTTAGGCCGTCTTACGTTCTTCCTTCCTTTATTTATTCATTAAGAACATTTCTTATTAATCATTAATTATACATGCATCCGAATTGACTCCATAAATCTAAATACACACGTCTCACACATTAGATTTTATCCAGAAGTCGTTGGAAATGGGTAAGATGACAAACAAAAAATGATGACGAGTAAATTGTGACCCGTAGAAGAAATAATTGAGGAGCTTTTGAACTTATATTTTTCGTCGGCAGGCAGTTGAGAGGAGAATTTCCTCCTCCTCATTTTTTTGTTTATAATATTCACCTCCTCCTTTCTTTTGTGTTGAGTGTCGGTCTGTTTAGCATAGTAGGCTACATGATGTCTTTACAAGCTTATGCCTTTTATGGACGATTTCTTACAGACTCATCGGTGCAGTGCCAGAGGGAACACTCATTCTCCTCGGGTGAAAGCGATAATGAACTAGCTCAAAAGTAATACAGAAGGTTGATAGCACGCTATGACTTTCGCCTAAGAAGAATGATAGTACCTTTTGGTGCATAACTCTAAGAAAAAAAGGCTTACACGAAGGGCACTGACCTGCACAACTGCCCCCTGAGGACCAAGTAGCATCGCTCTGACACAGAATGGCCAGTGACCCTTGACCGCTGAACCCGGGGTCGCAGTTCAAGGTGCAAGAGGACCGATACTCTAACCCCCCATTGCATTGAAAGCTTCCGTGACTGACGTTTACAGGAGCTGGACAGCTGATGACTGCACACACAAAAAACAGTCATGAAGGGCAGGAGGAAAAGTGATTATTTCCATCGACAGTCTGCACACGTTATTGCAGCGGCGGTGTCTAATACACACCACACACACAGTCATGAAGGGCAGGAGGAAAAGTGATTATTTCCATGGACAGTCTGCACACGTTATTGCAGCGGCGGTGTCTAATACACACCACACACACAGTCATGAAGGGCAGGAGGAAAAGTGATTATTTCCATCGACAGTCTGCACACGTTATTGCAGCGGCGGTGTCTAATACACACCACACACACAGTCATGAAGGGCAGGAGGAAAAGTGATTATTTCCATGGACAGTCTGCACACGTTATTGCAGCGGCGGTGTCTAATACACACCACACACACAGTCATGAAGGGCAGGAGGAAAAGTGATTATTTCCATCGACAGTCTGCACACGTTATTGCAGCGGCGGTGTCTAATACACACCACACACACAGTCATGAAGGGCAGGAGGAAAAGTGATTATTTCCATCGACAGTCTGCACAAGTTATTGCAGCGGCGGTGTATAATACACACCACACACACAGTCATGAAGGGCAGGAGGAAAAGTGATTATTTCCATGGACAGTCTGCACACGTTATTGCAGCGGCGGTGTCTAATACACACCACACACACAGTCATGAAGGGCAGGAGGAAAAGTGATTATTTCCATCGACAGTCTGCACACGTTATTGCAGCGGCGGTGTCACAATACACACCACACACACAGTCATGAAGGGCAGGAGGAAAAGTGATTATTTCCATCGACAGTCTGCACAAGTTATTGCAGCGGCGGTGTATAATACACACCACACACACAGTCATGAAGGGCAGGAGGAAAAGTGATTATTTCCATCGACAGTCTGCACACACACACACACACACACACACTAATACACACCACCACAATTAGAAATCTGCATGTACAGAAGTTTTCACACAACCACACACTTCACACAACTGCTTAAGACAATCATGAATTAAACAAGCTGACTAACATAAGTGTTGTACACACACACCTACACACCACAACAAGCTACACACACACACACACACACACACACACACACACACACACACACACACACACACACACACACACACACACACACACACACACACACACACACACACACACACACACACACACACACACACACACACACACACACACACACACACACACACACACACACACACACACTGTCACACCATTCAACATCTCAGTTCACCATTGCAAACAGGAAGCGAGGAATTCCAGGAACCGGAACTGTCACAGCGGGTGATGGCGCCCCCTTGTAACTCGTAACCCGGATTACACGTCACAGTGCACTCTGACCCCTCAGTGTAACCATGGGTGCAGGTCACGTGGCTGTTGGAAGGCGCCGTTAAGGGAGTACAGGTTTTCTCTGGTACAATGCAAGAAATCAGTCGGGTCTGATCGGTCTAGGCTTTGTTCAATTTGTGAGGACAACGCGCACAGAGAGAGAGGGAGAGAGAGAGGGGGAGAGAGAGAGGGGGGAGAGGGGAGAGAGAGAGAGAGATT
>CM065687.1:34654028-34659013 GCA_017654935.2 Phymorhynchus buccinoides | reverse complement strand
TGTATTGCATGCAGCCTGTGATGTAGTTGATTCAACATACAGAAATGAGAAAAGCAATCTAATACCGACAGAACACTGGCACAAATCAATGAGCAGTAGGCCGTCAAAGCACACTTACCCCTTCGCCAACAACATCTGATACGAATCCTGATACGAATCCTGACACGAAACCCTCGCTTTTCGATATCATGGGCAGGGAAATCGTCCACATCTGAAACAACAGAAAAAGAAAAACCGAAATAATGTAAATTATGTTGTTTTCGCGTATGGATTGAGGACAGTGGGTTTTTTAATAGTACCCCCCCCCCCCCCCCCCCCAAGAAAAAACACCAAAAAAACCCAGGCTTATAAACTAAGGGGAAAACGGGGTAAAAAGCGCATGGGCGGGTAAGAAGCCCACCCCAATTATCTCAAAAACAATTTCAACATTTGCCCATGAGACGAAAAACCCAGGCTTATAAACTTATAGGCCCTACGAACACGCATATGGCATAATTACTTCCCGAATCGACTACTCCCGTTTCCCAATCCCACCTTCTTACCAGACATTGTTTTAGAGAGGTAGGCATAAGCATATCATTTCTCCTTATTTTTCGTTGGCTCAAAATTAATGGCGAGTGTCATGTTGCACGCTCTCATGCGCACGTACACGTATGTGCGAGTGTGTGAATGTAAGAAGAGAGGAGAGAGAGAGAGGGGGGGGGGGATCCGAGATAATTGACCTTTACCGAACAATTAACAAGAGTTTTAATTTCTATAGACCACCGGCCCTTAGAAAGGCCACACTATTCATATAGCATAAGCATATCAAATATTGATCATGTTTTAGGACCAAATTCTTTAAGATTGGTAAGTAGGTCAAGAGAGAGAGAGAGAGAGAGAGAGAGAGAGAGAGAGAGAGAGAGAGAGAGAGAGAGAGAGAGAGAGAGAGAGAGAGAGAAAGAGAGAGATGAGGAGAGACTCAGAGGAGAAAGAGAGAAAAGGGAAAGCAAGAGACAGAGACAGAGAGACAGAGACAGAGACAGAGATTTTATTCTCTGAAGATACTTAATGTCTACATTACCTTAACCCGATAATATTAATTATGCTATGCCAATTTACCAAATTAACATTGTTGACAGCTAATACTGCAAAAAGTGAAATACACAGCCAAGATAAGCATTGAAATGTTCAAGGTGAAAGATCAAGGTCACTGACACATTTGATCATGCAAACCATGTATTTTGGAAGCTTACGTAAACATGTATTTGTATAGTACAGTATGCAAAGTTAGATCATTGTACACATTTAAAACAAATCTCTCTCTCTTTTACTTTCAACATACAGAAAAACACATATATTATACAGTTTGATCTCTCTCTCTCTCTCTCTCTCTCTCTCTCTCTCTCTCTCTCTCTCTCTCTCTCTCTCTCTCTCTCTCTCTCTACTTTCAACATACAGAAAAACACATATATTATACAGTTTGATCTCTCTCTCTCTCTCTCTCTCTCTCTCTCTCTCTCTCTCTCTCTCTCTCTCTCTCTCTCTCTCTCTCTCTCTCTCTTACTTTCAACATACAGAAAACAGATTACCGTTTGATCTCTCTCTCTCTCTCTCTCTCTCTCTCTCTCTCTCTCTCTCTCTCTCTCTCTCTCTCTCTCTCTCTCTCTCTCACTTACTTTGAACATACAGAATAACACATTATAATAGTTTGATCTCTCTCTCTCTCTCTCTCTCTCTCTCTCTCTCTCTCTCTCTCTCTCTCTCTCTCTCTCTCTCTCTCTCTCTCTCTCTCTCTCTCTCTCTCTTACTTTGAACATACAGAAAAACACATTATACAGTTTGATCTCTCTCTCTCTCTCTCTCTCTCTCTCTCTCTCTCTCTCTCTCTCTCTCTCTCTCTCTCTCTCTCTCTCTCTCTTACTTTGAACATACAGACAAACACATTATATAGTTTGATCTCTCTCTCTCTCTCTCTCTCTCTCTCTCTCTCTCTCTCTCTCTCTCTCTCTCTCTCTCTCTCTCTCTCTCTCTCTCTCTCTCTCTTACTTTGAACATACAGACAAACACATTATACAGTTTGATCTCTCTCTCTCTCTCTCTCTCTCTCTCTCTCTCTCTCTCTCTCTCTCTCTCTCTCTCTCTCTCTCTACTTTGAACATACAGACAAACACATTATACAGTTTGATCTCTCTCTCTCTCTCTCTCTCTCTCTCTCTCTCTCTCTCTCTCTCTCTCTCTCTCTCTCTCTCTCTCTCTCTCTCTTACTTTGAACATACAGAATAACACATTATATAGTTTGATCTCTCTCTCTCTCTCTCTCTCTCTCTCTCTCTCTCTCTCTCTCTCTCTCTCTCTCTCTCTCTCTCTCTCTCTCTCTCTCTCTCTCTCTCTCTCTCTCTCTCTCTCTCTCTCTCTCTCGTACGTATGTCTGTCTGTGTCTCTGTCTCATCTTACTGTAATATTTCCCTTTCCACTGCCCAGCCCCTTCTTGTAATTGTGACAATCTCTCAAATGAATCTTCACATTTCTTTGATCTCTACTCTCAATCTCATTTCCTTATTCTTTTCTATTATCAGATATATATTTTTAGTTTATGTTATGATTTATATCTCTCTCTTCTCTCCCCCCCCTCTCCCATATCTCTGATACTTTGCACAAGGCCTAATCATTAAAATGTTTGAGTTGAGTTGAGTTTGAGTTTGAGTCTCTCTCTCTCTCTCTCTCTCTCTCTCTCTCTCTCTCTCTCTCTCTCTCTCTCTCTCTCTCTCTCTCTCTCTTACTTTGAACATACAGAATAACACATTATATAGTTTTGATCTATCTCTCTCTCTCTCTCTCTCTCTTTCTCTCTCTCCTCTCTCTCTAAAGGGGGGAACTTTAAATGATTAATAGAATTTTAATTAGTACCACAACTTCTACGCGTCATCTGATATTCAAATAAGATCATTGTACACCTAATAGATCCCGAGCAAATGCCTACTCTAAATTTGCCACAGATAAACACACACACACACACACACACACACACACACACACACACACACACACACACACACACACACACACACACACATCACGAATTTACTGGGATTCTCTTTGTCGATTTGCGAAAGCGTTCGACGTTATCAACCACTCTCTTCTTTAAAAACAAAACACAAAAAAACCACTCTCTTCTACTTAAAACACTTAAGTACTACTACATATCAAGTGAAGCCCTAACATTTATAAATTCTTTCCTTACTAATCGGCAACAGCTTGTTCAAATTGGTTTTAAAAGATCTAAGTTACTCCCAGTGCATTTTGGTGTTCCTCAGGGGTCTGTTTTGGGACCTCTTTTGTTTTCTATGTATGTAAACGATCTGCCCTTATGTCCACAATGTCATTCTGAAATGTTTGCTGACGATACTTCCTTACACTCAAACAGTAATAACCAAACTGAACTAGTTAACAATCTTCAAGCTGACGTTAATAATCTAGTAGCATGGACTGAACAGAATCCCATGTCACTCAACACTGAAAAGACCAAATGTATGTATGTAACTACTCGGCAAAAGCGACAAAAAATGACTTCTCCATTTCCACCATTGTATGTGCAAGGCAAAAAAAAATTGAAGAAGTGGCGTCACAAAAAGTTTTAGGTATCACTGTTGACAATAACTTACTGTGGTCAGATCATATATCTAAACTGGGTAAATGTATCTAAAAAAAAGATTCATCAATTGGCGAAAATTAAAAACTTTTTAAATCTTCAGTCACGAAAAAATATTTTTCCATGCTCACATTATGTCTCACATTAATAACTCGTCAACCCTTTGGGACATTACTAGTGACGCTAATCTAAGACATATAAGTCGGTTACATAAACGAGCTGTGAAACTAGTACTGATGAAATCCAGCACCCTAGCAGCTAATGATTACAATAAATTAAACATTTTGCCACTAAAGGACAGACTTCTCTTCAACAAATGCCTCTGCATGTTTAATGTGGTAAATGGAGTCGCTCCCCCAAAAATTATCAAGACTTTTGCTATTAACCCAAATAGATACGCCCACAAGTTTTCTTTCCCCAGACCACGAAATAATGTTTATAAATCTAGTTTTGTTTACTCAGGGGGCACATCATGGAATAATCTGTCTTTTTCTCTAAAATCGTGTCCTTCAAAACAAACGTTTAAAAAAGCACTTAAAAAGAATATGCTTGATGCTTTGTAAAACATACCTGATGTGAATATGAGAATGAGTGCCTAAGGCGCTATTGTTGTTGTAGTAAATTGCTTTTGTGTTTGTGCTGCCTTGCACTAGTAGACGAGGAGACATCATGTACTTTTTATTTATTTTTATCATTCACTTCATTCTGCGCTTTAAATATAAGCGGTGTTCGTGGGGGTTTTCTGCGTTGTGATTTTGTTCGGATATTTTTCTTCTTTCTCATGTCCGAGTAAACTATGACTCTCTCTCTCTCTCTCTCTCTCTCTCTCTCTCTCTCTCTCTCTCTCTCTCTCTCTCTTTGTTTTATCTCTCGATTCTGGTGTCTCTGTTGTCTCTCTGTCTCCTTGTCTCAGTCATTGTCCGTCACCGAAGGTGATCGGACTTTGCGATGGGCTGGTTTGTCTGTTTGTTTGTTTTTTGTTTTGTTTTTCGGGGTTTTTTCTGTCTGTCCCAAGGATATCTCCCGAACCGCTTGTGTGAAGGTGTGCCATCTTCATAGGAAGAGATCCGCGCAAACCATTTTGCCGTCGTGACCTTGACCTTGAACACCGAAAATCTATTTGTAGCCATATCTCGGGCACCGATCAACATAGGATGTTGAAACTTGGCATGAAGGTGGTTTGGCTTATGCCCGTTCTGATGATGGCATACCGATCAAGGTCAAGGTCAAGGTAAAAAAAGATCGCTGTAGCCTGAAAATCGGAGGGTCATTTTTTCTCCTTCTGTCTGTCCCAAGGATATCTTTCGAACGGGTTGACCGAATCACGTCACATTTTGTGTGCTGGTGTGTCACC
>CM065687.1:34641528-34649028 GCA_017654935.2 Phymorhynchus buccinoides | reverse complement strand
AGGGGGTGTACACCCTTAATGGGGTGTACACCCTTAACTCGGAGACTTGTCTGCCGCTCGGCAACATTGAAATCCCACATGGCATAATTTCTACTGCAATGTCTTCTACCCTCCTTTTTGCACCCACACACAACATTTAGAGTGATTCTATACAGTATTTCACGAGATATACTCATATAGGAGGGTGAAGAAAAACGGAAACATGTCTGCCGCTCGGCGACAATATGTATATTCGAGGGATAATTTATATACGAATGTGTTATACTCTTAGTGTTACATCCTGACACAAAATTGGAAGGGATTCTGTCTTCTAGTTCACGAGATACAGCTTGGACAAGAAATATATAGCGCAAATAAGGAAATTTCGGTTTCCAAGGTCACACTTCAAGGTCAGGGTCAGCATGGCGATAATTTATGCTCGGATGTTTTCTATTCTACGATATACAGTACCACACCCAATCTGACAATCTGTTAATTACAAATGTGGAAAATATGGCTGAAAACCCAATTTTTAGACCCCTACCACTTTCAAGGCCTACCGATCTCCCTGACCTTGACCTTGACCTTGATCAATATGCCATCATCAGAACGGCCATAAGCCAAAGTACATACATGCCAAGCTTGAAGTCTCTAAGACGGCGAAATTTTTTTTGCGCGGATGCCTTCCTCTCATGGGGACACTCCACCACACACAAAATTGGAAGTGATTCAGTCAAGCGGGTTGGGAGATATCCTTGGGACAGACAGAAAGAAAAACAAACACACAAAAACAAACAAAGAAACAAACTCGAACGAAAACATAATCCTGACGTAGATCACAAAGGACAAAAAAAAAGCCAAGGCCTACCGATCTCCCGGACCTTGACCTTGACCTTGATCGGTATGCCATTATCAGAACGGGCATACGCCAAAGTACCTACATGCCCAATTTGAAGACTCTAAGACCAACGGTGTGGAAGTTATGGCCCCTTAAAGATTTTCGGTTTTCAAGGTCATACGCCAAGATCAAGGTCAGGACGGCAAACATTTTTGCGCGGATGCCTTCCTCTCATGGTGACACACCACCACACAAAAGTTGGAGCGATTCGGTCAAGCGGTTCGGGTGATATCCTTGGGACAGACAGACAGAAAATCAACAACAACAACAACAACAACAAAACAGAATCGAACGAAAACATACTCCTTTGCGATCGTAGATCGGCAAAGGACAAAAAAAAAAACACCCATACACGAACGAAAATAGACTCCTTTGCGATCGTAGATCGGCAAAGGACAATAAACAAACAAACAAGCAAAATAAAAACCCACAAAAAAACAAAGAAACATACACGAACGAATTCATACTCCTTTGCGATCGTAGATCGGCAAAGGACAATCAGGCTTACCTCTGACGTGCAGTCGTCGTGCTCCTGCAGGCGTACTACTAGTTCGGCTGAGCCTGCACTCTCTTCCAGAATCAGGAAACATACGGCGACCACGACCACTGAACAAACGGACAATCTGATGTAGGCCTAGCAGCGCGCACGTGCGCGCACGCACACACGCACGCACACGCAAACACACATGTCATGTTTATCTGTTTGCATTGTTACCCCGTCCCACATGACATGGGCAGATGGCCTGGTCATTAAACAGTTGTTCATTGTTGTTCTCTCTCTCTCTCTCTCTCTCTCTCTCTCTCTCTCTCTCTCTCTCTCTCTCTCTCTCTCTCTCTCTCTCTAATACTTGCTGAATATCTTGCGTTATGGATTCCCCTCCCCCCTTTTTTTTCTTGGTTTGATTTAACAATTTCCCCTTCCCACTGTTCCCTTTGACATGGGCAGATGGCCCGGTGTAGCAGGCAAGAAAGACTTCCAGGCAAAAAACACTCCCAGTGTTTTTTTCCTAGGCAAAATGCGCTCCCTGTGGATTATTTTCCTAGGAAAGAAACACTCCCCTTAGGTAAACAACACTCCCGTCACGCAGGAAAAAATTACTTCAGGAAAAACACATCCCCCTTTGGTTTAAAACAAAATCTTACGGAATTTGATATGACAATAGCCATAATTGCTACCACTACCCTTTTTTCCCCAGTTATTTGGAGATAACTATTCAACGCGGTTTGAATTAATACCACTGAGTAAAAAAATTCAATGTGTTTCAGTTGCTCTCAAATAAGCTTTCTTACTAGGCTATTTCACAATGGGCCGCCCAAAGGACAGCAACGCACTTTATGCCAAAGAAAATCTTCTGCATATTCAGAAGTTTTTAGAAGACGGATTTTACCCCGACTGGTATCGGAAGAATCGCGGCACAAAAGCGAATTGGTGACGGATGTGTGAAAAATACGTACTGCATGATGGATACTTACATCAGAAAACGAAAAGAAATGGTGCAGGTAGGTTCTATTTGTCTGTCTGTCTGTTTGACTGTCTGTCTGTCTGTCTGTCTGTCTCTCTCTCTCTCTCTCTCTCTCTCTCTCTCTCTCTCTCTCTCTCTCTCTCTCTCTCTCTCTCTCTCTCCCCCTCTCTCGCTCTCTCTCTCTCTCTCTCTCTCCTCTCTCTCTCTCGCTCTCTCTCTCTCTCTCGCTCCCCCTCTCTCTCTCTCTCTCTCTCTCCTCTCCTCTCTCTCTCTCTCTCTCTCTCTCTCTCTCTCTCTCCTCTCTCTCTCTCGCTCTCTCGCTCCCCCCTCTATCTCGCTCCTCTCTCTCTCTCTCGCTCCCCCCCTCTCTCTCTCTCTCTCTCTCTCTCTCTCTCTCTCTCTCTCTCTCCTCTCTCTCTCTCTCTCTCTCTCTCTCTCTCTCCATTGTCTCTGTATTTCTCGCTCTGGACATGGTGAGATTAAGGCTATATTTAAGTTTACGCCCGCAGGAGAAGATAATAAGGTTAAATATAGCCTTAATCTCACCATGTCCCCATTATTTCATACTCATTTTTTGTTACTATTTTTAACACTGAATAAAAGTGTGTTTTCTTTGTATCGTTGTCTATGAAGCTTTTTCAAGAGAGAGAGAGAGAGAGAGGAGGGGGGAGGAGAGAGGTGAGAGAGGGAGAGAGAGAGAGAGAGAGAGAGAGAGAGAGAGAGAGAGAGAGAGAGAGAGAGAGAGAAGGAGAGGGGGGGGGGGGGGGGGGGAAAGCGGGAGCGATTGAGTTATTAAGAAGTAACATGCATTTTTGTTTCCATTTTTTTATATGTGTTTTTTTGCCTGGGGAGTGTTAATTTCCTAACGACAGTCTTATTTTCCTGGTGGAGGGAGTGTTTTATTCCCAGGCAAATAACACTCCCAGTGTTTTGGGCCTAGGTAAAAAACACTCCCTCAGTGTTTTGGGCCTGCAGTGTTTTTTACCTGCGACACCGGTTCATTAAAACGTTGTTCTTGTTCTCACGGTTACCCACAATCGTGATTAACTAAAACAGTTATTTAATAACTGTACATTCAGGAACTGAAGACGATGTCCATAGGTGTTTAATTAAACGATTTGCACAACATAATTACACAGTGTCTGTGTAATCAATATCATTTCACCTTCACACAGACCTAGGATTAAAAACAAATCGTTAATGTTCTAAAAAAAAGTTGGTTAAAACAACAACAACACACAAAGCAAACAAACATGGAGAAATAAACTGATACCCCAAATTGTATATACTTATCAAGAAAAACGAAAACGAGAAGAAAAAGAGCGTAAGATGACTTACCAAAACCTTTGAAGCGTTTCATTCTGTTTTGCAACAAAAGAACACGAAATTAGTATACAATGGAAATTGTTTTACATGACAAATTTTGATAAGTAAATGATAAAAATTAATGTGACCCTCGCTACTTTTGGCGCATCCCCTCTTCTTCTTTCTTTATGGAGAAGTATGCAAATTTGAAAAACCTGAATTTTATATCAGCGTTCTACAGAGACTATGCAGTGGCTTAATTAAGGGTTTACTTACTTGTTGAATCCCAGAGTGTAGATGAATAGTTTATGTGAGATTCAATGCATGCATGGAAGAAACGTTTGCGTGAATCTGTGTTTAGGAAGAGTTTTATTTTGCGAAGAAGATATATGTTTTTCGGAATTGTTTTACAAAGAGTTTGTACATGGTTAGACCAAGATAAATGATTATCAATAATGCTTAATTCATTAATAATTATCTTAGAGAGAGAGAGAGAGAGAGAGAGAGAGAGAGAGAGAGAGAGAGAGAGAGAGAGAGAGAGAGAGAGAGAGAGAGAGTCCTATTGATTATTTTATTTTATTAATTTAGTTATTACCTCGCTAGAAACGTAAACTCAACAGGCAACCTGCTACATAGATTAGTCATACGCGTTTTCTCAGCCTTCAGTCTTGGACAGCCCCCGGTTAAGGGGAGCACGAAGCAAGAGTGTTCATTTTTATAGCACCGTTGCAGCTCCCCCGTCTCCCTTCACACCCCACATTTCTTTTCACCCCCATTTCTTACTTCATACGTTCTATGACAATTGTCCAGCACCCCACCCCAACCCCCACCCCCTGGCCTCACCCTCCCACCATCCATTCACCTCCATTTACCGTCCACAGGGCTTTTCCTTAATTACCATTCACCTCCCCACAGAATCTTCATGATAGTTGATATCCGGGATTACCTGGCACTCAAAGAAAAAGGGTTTGAAAGAAATTCTTATTTATCTTCTATGCTCCCTGACTTCAATGGCGAAGGGCTAAGTTAAGCTAAGGAACATGAATGGCAAGAACGCCTCTGTGGGTAGATTCTGAGCACCAGGAGAGGTTTTCTAGAAACTCTGCAAAAGTTCTGAAAGAAGCAGGAAGACTACCTGTGCATAAATAAAATAAATAAAAATATGCGCAAATGTCAGTGTGGCCAACGTGAACGTTAGTACACAAAACATTCCTTCCAAGCACGCACCTTTAATACTGAGACACGTCCACAAACACACAAACAATTTATTATTCACTCACACATGATGCTTTCTCTTTAACAATCGTTTGTGTGCGTGCGTCTTTGCATGTACGCGCGCGTTTGTGTGTTGTATGCATGTGCGAATAATGTGTGCATGTGTGTATGTGTGTCTGAGTAAACACAAATCATTTACAATATTTGTTTATTATATGTCTATCTACACTTCTCTCTTTCTATCTGTGCAGGGCTATCTCTTTTTTATGTATCCATTAAAAATAATAGTTTTCATGTAGGCCTAATCGATCTGCATGGCTGTAATAAATCCAGTTGGTTGGTTGGTTGGTTGGCTTACCCTGGCTAAAAGACTCCAGGGATCATCCCAACAGCGAGAAGCACTTGAACACTAAGGTGCAAATGCATCAGCTAGGAATGAGAACATTACGTGTGCGACCGTTTTTGATTACCCCGCCATGTGGGCAGCCACACTCCGTCTTCGGGGGATGTTAGACTGATGATGTTATGCTGGGAGCTTGTCATGGCTTAAGACAATCCCCGCACAACCATTCAGAGCATAACAACATTTTGATGTAGCCTTGGCGTTCTAGCTTATGTCAACTGGTCTGACACAGCCTCATGCCAAGGCATACAAATCCAGTTATTTGCTTTCAATTTTGAAATAACAAATAGTACGATTTAATATGGCTAAATGCAAAAAAAGCATATTTGCGTGCATGCGCGTGAGCGCGCCTTTGTGTGTGTGTGTGTGTGTGTGTGTGTGTGTGCGTGTGCGTGCGTGCGTGCGTGCGCGCGCGCGCGCGCGCGCGTGTGTGTATGTGTGGAAGCGCGCACGTGCGCGTGTGTTTGCCACCCATTTCAAACACCTCATTGATTCTTTACTACTATTCTTTACTTTGTGCGCGCGCGTGTGTTTGTACAAGTGTATGCTTGTTTAAGTGTGTGTGCGTTTCAGTGAGAATGTGTTTTCTGTGTGTTTGATTAAATGTGTGTGGGTCTGTGTGTATGTCTGTGTGCAAGAACGCGTTCACTCGCGTGCATGCAGATACGTGCGTCTGTGCCTGTTGTGTGTGTGTGTCTGTGTCTGTGTGCGTGTGTGTATGTCTGTGAGTGTCTCAATGCTGATTGTAAAGCGCTTTGTGCTTGATAAAAAGCGCTATGTAAGTGTCCGTTTATTATCACTATGGGAAACATTAGGGGATTCCCCACAGACTTTGCTCCTCTCTGAGAACGCCCTAAAAATAGAGACAACAACAAAATGCAGTAAGCTTATTTGCAAACAATGACGCAAGCATGACGTGATTTCCCTACAATCTCTACGATTTCAAGGGGGGTGGGGGGGGGGGGGGGGGGGGGGGGGGGGGTTACGCGCGTACCCATCCAACGCGCAGACCTGTTAGTACTCTAAGTCCGTCAGGCGAGAGCCTGTGGCTTTGTCTGGAGATGCACCGGCCTCGCCTGTTCCTTGGTGTGGGGCTGTTGGATGCGCGCTGGGTTTCTGAGAGGGGTGTCTTTTTCTGGCGGGCTCTGCAGTCATGAAAAACGGGGCTGGTACACCCACGGGGATACTTTCGCAAGGACTCCGTTTCCAATGGTCACCAAGCCGAGAGTAGCTACGTGTCTCTGTTTACTTAATGTCATCTACTATCTTTCTGCCTTACCGGTCCATTCTCCTGCCTTTTTTCACGAATCACTTTCAAAAACATTTCCTCCAGGGGAAGTCGGACTTGCTGGGCCTAACTATTTCTTAGTTAGGCGCGTAACGGCAGCATGACGCATCTATGCTCATAATTGACAGAAAACTGTCTGAGCGATCGAAGAAGAAGAAGAACAAGAAGAAGAAGAAGAAGAAGAAGAAGAAGAATGTCCCGTGTGTGTGTGTGTGTGTGTGCCTGCTCCCCAGTTAACACAACACGGACTTCCAAGGCTGGATGGAGCAGGGCTGCTCTCGTGTTCATAGGGCAGGCGTGGCCGGTGCGTCTCTGGGACCCATCAGCACCTTCGGGTATTTCTTTTACGATTGTTTTTTTCTTGTCTTTCTTTCTAATCCGTACAAAGTTAGATCATTGGCCAAGTCATGGGGGTTTTCTTGATGCTATTTTCTGATCTCCTGCCACGATTGGGTGCAATTTACCGGAACGTTTGTGCCTAAGTTAATGTTTGGTGGCATTCAGTACGTAGGTCTACTTGTTATTGATTATTTTTTTGGTCGCCCGCTGGGCTAGAAGTTTCATACAAAACCAGAAACCTGACACTCGGAGGCATGTGGAGGTTGGCAGAGATTGACGAAAAGGAGGCGAGTGGAGAGGAGGGGGTGTGGTGTATTGAAAAGATAAATGTCGACAGTTTAAAAGCTATAGAAAAAGAGAGGGTCCGGGATTGGTGAAAAGATAAAGAGCAAGTGTGTGTGTGTGTGTGTGTGTTGTTGTTGTTGTTGTTCTTTAATTTAACGTCTTTTCACTTAGAAGTGATATTAGACATGAAAGTGTGTGTGTGAGTGTGTGCGCGTGGGAATGTGCATGTGTATCTGTGTGTGCTTAAAGTGCATATTTATAAGTAACATTAGGGGATGTATGCTTAGTTAAAACAGTTTTTTAAAAAAAAAAAAAAAAAAGTGTG
>CM065687.1:34616528-34634028 GCA_017654935.2 Phymorhynchus buccinoides | reverse complement strand
AGACACACACGCACGTACGTGCACGCACGAGCGTGAACGCGTTCTTGCACACAGACATACACACGCATACCCACACACATTTCATCAAACACACAGAAAACACATTATCACTGAAACGCACACAAACTTACTCAAGCATACACTTGTACAAACACGCGCACACGCACGCACACACATACACACGCGCGCACTCACATACACAAAGCACTCACGTGTACTCACACTCACAGACACATACTCACACACACACACTCCTCTCCCCCCTCCCCCTCTAGTGAACACAATCTCTCCTGCGCACGCATACACTCATACACCTGCAAGCAGATATACCACAGAACACACACAACACACTTGCACACACACACACACCATAATAAAGATCAAACCTCCTCATTATAACCCAATTGCTACCCAAGTAAAATAAGGAATGACTGCTGTACCTTTTTCTACCCTTATATTACAACAAACAACAACTGAATAATTGAACTAAAAAACATCAAAACGCTACACTCACACACGCACATGAAGGTGAAATAAACACTACACACGGCGAATAAAACCAAATTTTCGTCTTTAAAAAGACTTTGACGAGGTGAAAAGTGCAAAGTGACGTTATTGTATTCACAAGAGACAAAACAAAACTGATATTTTGTTTTGTTTTGTTTTGTTTTGTCTCTTGTGAATACAATGACGTCACTTTGCACTTGTCGTGTAGTTGTTTGTTTGTTGTATGTTCCAGTGACGTTGCAGTCTGTTTCATTATTTTGTTACCCTTATATTAATTTTGTAAGCTGATTGTTACCATCTTTTTTTTTACAATTTGTCAAAGAGGTTATTTTTTTGTTTTTGCGTTTGTTAGTTTGTCTGTTGTTTGTTTGTTTGGTTGGTTGGTTGTGGTGTTGTTGTTGTTTTTGTTACGAATATAACATCGAAGCAATTTTTGATGAGTGTTAGATATTAATCTGAATAAGTTTCCTTTCACTGTGTGAGTTAATTTTGGCTATCATGTAAATGAACCGATTTATTTATGTATTTATTTATCACATTTTGCTGCTTCTTTTTGGCTTTTGCAGGGTTACCCATTATAGTGTAATACTGATTTTTGGTAAAATAATTTAGGTTAGTTAGTATTTTGTTGTGTTTGCTGCCGCTGTTGTTTTGTGTGGTTTTTTTTGGTATTTGGTTTGTTGTTGGGGGGGGGGGGGGGGGGGGGGGGTTGGGGGGGGGCTGTATGGAATGTTTTTGTGATATGTTGATTTGGCTTTGCGTCATTGACGGAATGTTGAAACTAGACATTCATTTCGTTTTACATGCATTCGTCTCTTTCTAAAGTGTGTCAATCTTGGTCTTGATGGTGCTGTCGAATTCTCCATACGTTATTCAAATTAGCTCCCTGTTGAATGTTGTCCCTTTCCTTGAGTTTTGTTTTTTTATGTTCTGTTTCCGTCTTTCCCCCCGTTGTTATGGGTGAGAGTGGTTGGGTTGTTTTGTTTTTGGCGTGTATGTCTTTTTGTTCTTAAACTTACCTTTCTTGTCTTTTGAAGCATAGTGATGGAGAGTTAGTGTGACCAGTTGGCTGTAGCAAATGAAAACCGATTCGTCCTTTTGAGCACGCACGCACGCACGCATACACACGCGCGCGCGCGCGCATGCATGCACAAACACGCGCGCGCACGCGCATGCACACACACACACACACACACACACACACACACACACACACACACACTTAAGGCATACAAAACTGACGTAGAATCAACACCCAAAAAATGTGATTGACAATTTGAGGGAAGTCAAGTCAATGATACAGAGCTGTTAGAATAGCACTTAATTCAGCTGTAAAATAGATCTGTGTTTTTCAATATAGAAATATCTTTCTACTTTGAACCCTTTCACCGCCAAAGTCGCATTTTAGCACCACAGTGATTTAACACCTATGTCACTAAAAGGCATCAAGTTGGGGTCTATTATCCAAAGACCCCATTGTCTTAGTTTTGGGAAGTAAGGATAGACCTTATTTTATATATATGTCACTGAAGAATCCCCAATACTGCAGATGGATTTGTTCTCTACCCAGGTAATTTAAATGGAAATTGTTTGCTGAAATATGGCTGGCGGTGAAAGGGTTAAACAAGGAATAGTAAAAGCAGCACTGCAGCTTCTTGATTGTCTAGAACTGAACCGTCAGTATAAATTTAAAGATGATGTGAATAATTAAAGAACAAAATGCTCATTTGCAGCTGTGCTAACAATGTTTATGTTATCGCTTTTCTTTGTATCTGTATAGGGTAAGACGGGGTAAAAAGCCCATGGGCGGGTAAGAAGCCCATGCCAATTATCTCATGAAATGAAGCAAATTTCAGTCAAATTTTGCCCATGAGACGAGTGTTAATGTTTAGTGTTCGTCTCATGGGCAACATTTGACTGAAATTTGCTTCATTTCATGAGATAATTGGCATGGGCTTCTTACCCGCCCATGGGCTTTTTTTTACCCCGTCTTCCCCTATCTGTCTATTGTATATAGTTAATATCAAACTGAGCTCTTTGTAATTCCCATGGTGGACAAGCGCTACATGGGTTACGACATTTCCCCATATCCTCTACATTTATTTGCGATTGTTGAAAAATATCCGGAGTTTCAGATTTAATTGTTTTAAGACTCGATATGTTTATTGCTCGTTTAGGAAAATCAACATCTGATCTTAAATTGATTTAATTTTCAACATTGTTTTCACTTAATGAACTTCGTAACAAATATTTTGACGACACGGCAAGTTGACAACATTCTTCTAAAGGAAGAACTCCTACCTCCCTAAATGTAGCTATTGTTGATGTGTAGAAAGGAACGCCCAAAGCCAAACGAAATGCTTTGCCATCCACGCTTTGTACAAAAATATATAAATACTTTGAAGCACTGAAAAAAACTTCTTGTCCATAAGTAAGTCTAGAACGAACAAGACAGAGAGCTAGATGTTTTAATACTTTGACGTCTTGGCTCCAGTGTTGCTTACTAATAACTTTTAGAAGGTTTAAAATCTTCCTTGCTGTAGTTAATACATACTCAATATGATAATTCCAAGTCAACCTAGAAGTAATATTGTACTCCCAAAAATAATATTTGTTTATATTCCAATACATCCGAGCCAATCCGAAAAGATGGTAAGTTAGGTGGATCAGCACCACTGTTAAATAGAACAAGATGCGTTTTCTCAGTTGATAGTGTTAACCCATTTTCATGCAATTACGTATTAAGTTTATCTAGTTCCATTTAATACGTTTTTCTGTTTTAAAAAATAGTTCTCCTTTTGATTACTTCGTTTTTATAGATAGATTCATCCACATGCAGATATCATCCGCATATTGTACTAAGTTGAACATTTTCGATAAACATTGAAGTAGGTCATAAAGTAAGATGTTGAAAATATGAGATGCAATTACTGACCCTTGTGGAACACCCATTGTAGGCATCATTGTGGTAGAATAGGAATGTCCCACTTTTGTCTGCTTGGTCCTTCCCGTTACTAAGTCTTTTATATTTTAAAAAAATAGATGTTGCCAGACAAACCAATGAGCTTCAATTTATGCAATAATCTTTGGCGCCATACACGATCATAAGCTTTTTTGATGTCGCAAAAGGTTGCTAGAACGTTCTTCCTCCGAACCAATTGGTGTTTCGGAAACCTGCCTGATTTTTGTATGAATCACTTTGTTTTTGTTGCAATAAAAAAAAATCAATCTATTTAACCCTTTCGCCACCAATGTCACATTTATGCACCACAATGGTTTAACACCCATGTCACTAAAAGGCATCAAATGAGTGGCCGTTATCTGAAGACCCTATTTTCTTAACTTTGGGAGGTAAGGATAGGCCTAATGTTGTACATGTCACAGAGGAATTCCCAATATTGTAGACTTTTTCTCTCTACCCAATTAAGATCAATGCTACTTTTTGGCTGAAAAGTGTCTGGCGGCGAAAGGGTTGAAATGATCTTTTCCATTAGTTTCCCGACATGAGATGTTAGGGACATTGGCCTATAGTTATTCTGATCACTTTTGGTTTTTCCTTCTTTGGGGATTGGTTAATTATGATAGAATGTTTCCATATGTTAGGGTTACGTCCCTGTTCCCAACACTGTTGACATAAATCGTGTAACAGCTATATCCAAGTGTCTGGCAAGTGTTTTATTAAAATATTAGAAACTGCGTCCATGCCCAGTGATGACTTCTTATTACTTAAAGAAAGAAGAGCTTCTCTCAGTTCCTGTACAGTAATAGGAGCATTAACATAAAGATCGTCCTGACGCTCTGGGTCTTCATAATTGTCTGTTTTTTCTTCGTTTTCCCTGAATTGTCTGTGCTCTTCTGGCAGTTTGTTTGTGTCCATCGTATCAGCAAACATATGTACAAAGGATTCTGCTTTTTCTCTGCATTGTTTGGTAGTTCATTGCCATCAATTTTGATTGGACAGTGTGGTGAATGAACACCGTTTTTCGTTTCATTGAAGTTTTTCGACACCTTCTGTAAATCTGTATGGGTGTACGTTTCATTTGTACAGAAGTTAGACCAGAATTGATGTTTGGCTTGTGCAACCGTTATATTGCTAATGGAGTTAGCTTCCTGTATTGGAGCATGATTTTCTGGTCATGGGTTTTGTAAATACAATTTGTATTCTTCTTTTTTTCTGTGCTATTGACTGCTTTCCGGTATTCTTCATTCTATCATATATTGTTTATCTGGGCCTGTATTCACGTTGATATAGCATGAGACTTAGCATGATGCTAACTTAGAAGCTCTTCCAATGTCCAATAGGATATAATAGGACTTTTGGGAGAGCTTCTAAGTTAGCATGATGCTAAGTCTCATGCTATATCAATGTGAATACAGGCCCAGATATTGCGTGATGGGTATTTAGGGATAGCATAGTCGGCAGCATCTAATATTGTTTCATCTTCATTGTTTATCTGATTTGCGTGATGGGTATTTAGGGATAGCATAGTCAGCAGCATCTAATATTGTTTCATCTTCATTGTTTATCTGATTTGCGTGATGGGTATTTAGGGATAGCATAGTCAGCAGCATCTAATATTGTTTCATCTTCATTGTTTATCCGATTTGTGTTACATGTTTTTGTATTTTCTGTTAGTTTTGTTATAGGTTATTTTTTCCCTCGCTCACCTCTTCTTTCCTCTTCTACTGACCCCCACACACACATTCCCTCCTCTCCCTCTCCTTTTTCCGTCTCGTATAAAATCACATATATGTGAATAGACGTTAAATTGAAGAACACACACACACACACACACACACACACACACACACACACACACACTTCCTCGTTATCTTTTCACCAATCTCGGACCCTCTCTTTGTCTACTCCCTTTAAACTGTCGATATGTAGCTATTCAATACACACACACACACACACACACACACACACACACACACACACACACACACACACACACACACACACACACACACACACACACACACACACACACATCACCCTCCTCTCCACTCGCCTCCTTTTCGTCAATCTCTGCCAACCTCCACATGCCCCCGAGTGTCAGGTTTCTGGTTTTACGTAAAACTTCTAGCCCAGCGGGCGACCCAAAAAATAATCAATAACAATTAGTACTGAATGCTACCTAACATTACCTTAGCATGAAAGGCACAACCGTTCCGGCTAATTACGGATTATAAAGAAGAAGAAAAACTATCGTCAAAGAAACACCCGTAGGTGCTGATGGGACCCAGAGACGCACCGGCCACGCCTACCCTATCAACACGAGAGCAGCCCTGCTCCATCCAGCCTTGGAAGTCCGTGTTGTAGTAGTAGTAGTAGTAGTAGTAGTGGTAGGGACAAAATAAACTGTTTAAGCTTTTTGTCTAGTCCCATCGTATACATAAGTATTACAATGAAAATGTGGTCAAGGTGCATTACGGTCAATTTTCCTAATTTAAATCAATTATCAAAGCTTCTAAACATATTTAAATATTTTGGAGAATCATCCAAGCGATTTTTGAAAGTGTTAGTATCAGGTGCACATTTTAGAAGATTAATAGGTAACTCATTCCACAAGTTAGCAACACTGATGCTGAAACAATTTTTTCTTATATTAGTATTGAACCTTTTAATAAAAAACTTTACCATATGCATTCCTTGTCAAATTATATTGAGGAGAATCAAAGAATTTCTTCCAAGACAAGTCAACTAGACCATTGAATATTTTATAGGCCTCAATGAGATCCCCCCTAATTCTTCTTCCTTTGAGAGAAAACAGGTTTAGGTATTTAAGTCTACTATAATAATCCATAGTTTTACATCCCTTGACAAGTTTTGTTGCTCTGCGTTGCACTTTTTCAATTGCTGATGACTGGTATTTATATTTTGGGAACCATATGATGTTTCCATATTCTAAGTGGGGTCTTATTAATGCCTTGTATAATTTAATAAATATCTCCTGATCAATATTTACAAAGGTTCTTTTAATTAAACCAATCATCTTATTAGCAGTATTAATACAGTTCTGAATATGTTTGACAAATGAGAAATCCTTATCGAAAGTTACCCCTAAGTCTTTTTCATTTTCACATTTTGTTACTGGACACACCACATTGTCATTCATCATAGTATAAACAACACTTGGATTTCTTTTACCCACATGCATAACCTTGCATTTACCTGTGTTAAAATAAAGATTCAATTTTTCTGTCCATTCTTGCATATTATTTAAGTCATTTTGTAGTAAGTTACTATTACATGATTTATTATAAACTTTGGTGTCATCAGCAAACATTTTGCATGACAAATGCATACAATCGGGTAGGTCATTAATAAAAATGGTAAACAAAGTAGGACCTAGGATACTCCCCTGGGGGATTCCACTAAGAACCTTTGCCTCGGCTGAATACTTATTTCCAACTCTAACTTTTTGAGTTCGTCCAGACAAAAAATCTTTAATCCATACATATAGATTTCCAACTATTCCATAAGATCTTAATTTCATCAAAAGTCTTTCATGTGGTACACTATCAAAAGCTTTCCTAAAGTCTAAGTATATAATATCAACACAATCATTATTATCTAGTAATTCTGTTATTTCCTCCATAACTTCCAAAAGCTGTGATGTACATGATCTTTTACTTCTAAAACCATGCTGACAATCAACATACAGGTTATTATCGTTCATATGGTTAGTGATGGCATCTCTAATAAAAGACTCTAAGATTTTGCAAGTGATACTCGTTAAGCTAACAGGTCTATAATTGCCTGCATCAGACCTTGATCCCTTTTTCAAAATAGCTGTGACATTTGCCTGTTTCCACTCTGAAGGAATTTGACCTGATTCTAGTGATTTATTGAATAGTATGGTAAGAGGTAAAGATAATTCATTAGCCAATTCTTTTAATACTCTAGATGGTACCCCATCTGGACCTTGTGCCTTTGAAGCATCTAATTCTTTTAACTTTTTATGTACAGCCAAAGGAGTTACTCTAACCTCAGCAACAGATACCCCATCTGAGTTTACACCATTTACTAAATTCGGTACAGTTGTTATCCTCATTGGTAAATACACTGGCAAAAAAATTGTTAAGAATTTCAGCTTTGTCCTCATCAGCAACAACATATTCGCCATTTTCTTTTTTTAGTGCACTTACACCTGTATTAGTCTTACATCTTTCATTTACATATCTCCAAAATGCTTTAGGATTTGTCTTACTATTATCAGCAACATTCTGTTCGAAAGCTTTTCTTGATTTTTTAATTAACTTATTGCATTTATTTATCATTTTTCTATATTTTCTATAAGCTGGCCCTTCCCTCTTCTTTTTCTGTTTATTTTTTACATGAGCTTGGCCTTCCTTGGTTTTTAAAAAAATTGAATATTGTTTTTGCTTTTTCTTAACAATTTTCAAGACCTTTTTGTTTATCCAGGATGGTTTTGATGATTTATCTGTTGTGTAAGAAATTTTAGGTATGTGCATGTCCATGTTATTCTTTACCAGATCACTGATAACATTCCAAGTATCATCTACACTCACATTTTCCAGTACTGAGCAATCAAAGCTACCAATGTTCTCTCTCATTTTTACATACTTACCCTTGTTTAAATCAAACTTATAGTTTACTTCCTGTATTGATTTTACTCTAGGCACATAAAGATCGAACACTAGCACATCATGATCACTCTTACCAAATGGGACCAGGTGAGTAATGTCAGAAATAAGGTCATCCTCGTTAACAAATATTAGATCATCCATTGTTGATCTTTGGTTTACTCTGTGTCTTGTCGTCGTCTGTTTCACTTTCTGTGTTAAAAAACCATCTCTTGTACATTCCACAAATTCATGAGTTATATTGTTAACATTATTATAAACCTCACTCCAATTGGCATGTGGAAAATTAAAATCTCCAAGGATACAGACTTTATCAAACTTAGATAAAGAATCTAATTCTAACAAATCCAACAACCTCTTAGTATTATCCACAGATGAATTAGGGCTACATCCGATAAGTACAGACTCGCCATTCACACCTTTGAAAGTACACCACAGACATTCATTAAAGGGTTAGTTGTTTAACTCTTCACACTCTCTCACGTTTAATTTTTTGTCAAAATATAAAAGTATACCTCTCCTAGGTTCTCTGTTTAGGAACATATCATAATTAGGAAGTTCATATTCTGAACGGCACATGGAATAGACTTGGTTTTTAGGAAGAATTTCTGTCAAACATATTATATTTGGCTTTACCTCCGATAATCTTACAAGTAATTCATCTTTTTTATTTAACAGGCTATCAACATTACTGTACATAACTTTGCAACAATCTTCAAAAGCACAAGAAGAATTAGAAAATGAGCTAGAACTACCTTCACGACAAACAGGATTATTTACATTATGTACAGTGTGTGTCCCTTTCTTGGGTCAATGTTGGTCGGTCTTGTCAGCCCCTTTCTCGGCTGCAGCCTGAGCTGATGCACAAGAGGGCTTTTTGTCTTCAGTGACTGTGTTTCTGTCTGATTTTGCCTGCCTGACCACGATTTTCCCTTCTCTGTAATTTATCATGAGATTTTGTTCCCCTCCCTGTTCTTTTCTGAATTTCAATTCTTCCCTCAGTCTTTTTATATTCTCTCTTTCCCTTGGCGTCTGATCATCATTTATGTATACTCTGTTTTGGGGTGAGATGTCTTTGTTGAGACTGCCTACATTCCTCATTATTTTCCTCTTGGTGTCCTCACGTTTGACAGTCAGTCTGAGCAACCTGGGTTAACTGGGGAGCAGGCACACACACACACACACACGGGACATTCCATTAAGTATACAGACACACGTAGCTACTCTTGGCTTGGTGACCATCGGATATTCAATCCTTGCGAAAATGTCCCCATGGGTGTACCAGCCCCGTTTGTCATGACTGCAGAGCCCACCGGCAAAAGACACCCCACTGAGAAACCCAGCGCACATCCAACAGCCCCACACCAAGGACAGGCGAGGCCGGTGCATCTCCAGACAAAGCCACACGCTCTCACTTTATTGACTTATATGAGAGTCTCGAATTGTGGAATGAATGACTATAATTGTTTTTAAATTATAAGCTTATTGCATATTATGCCGTTGCCTCTATTTTTAGGGTGTTCTCAGAGAGGAGCAAAGTCTGTGGGGAATCCCCTGATTTTCCACCGTATTAGAGAATCAATGAAGCGGAAGGCATCGGATATCTACTTGAGGTATCAGAAATGGTTGGCAAACACGAGCGCGTGTGCGCGTTTCCACACATATACACACGCGCGCCCGCGCACGCACGCACGCACGCGCACGCAGGCGCACGCAGGCGCACGCAGACGCACGCACACGCGCACGCACGCACGCGCACGCACGCACACACACACACACACACACACACACACACACACACACACACACACACACACACACACACACACACACACACACACACACACACACACAAAAGCATCCACGCAAATATGCATTATTTTTCGTACCTTTAGCCATATTAAATTGTACTGTTTGTTATTTGAAAAGTCAAAGCAAATGAAATAACTGGTTTTGTTACAACAATGCAGATAGATTCTGTCTGATTTTGCCTGCCTGACCACGATTTTCCCTTCTCTGTAATTTATCATGAGATTTTGTTCGCGAAAAATATAATAGCTTAAAATGGAAACATAAATAAAAAGATAGGCCTACTGAGATAGAAAGGGATAAGTGTAGATAGACAGATAATAAACAAATATTCTACAAAAACTATTTTTACTCAGACACACACACACATGCACACATTATTCGCACATGCATACAACACACAAACGCGTGCGCGCATGCAAATACGCACGCACCCAAACGAATGTTAAATAGAAAGTAACATGTGTGAGTGAATAATTGTTTGTGTGTTTGTGGACGTGTCTTTCTTTGCGTTGGCAAATTGATAGGCTCATTATTACAGGTGTGTGCTTTGAAGCAATCTTTACCAACGTTCACGTTGGCCACCCTGATGACATTTGCGCATTTAAAAAAAAATATTGATGCACAGACAATCTTACTGCTTCTTTAAAGAACTTCTGTAGAGTTCCTAGAAAACCAGTCCCAGTGATCAGAATCTGCCCACAGAGGTGATCTTGTCATTCACTGGCCTTAGCTTACTTATTAGCCCTTCGCCCGCTGAAGTCTGGGAGCATACAATAATAATAAGAATATATTTCAAACCCTTTTTCTTTGCGTGCCAGGTAATCCCTGGATATCAACTATCATGAAGATTCTGTGGGGAGGTGATTGGCAATTAAGGGTAAACCCGGTGGACGGAAAATGGAGGTGGATGGATGGTGGGAGGGCGAGGCCAGGAGGTGGGGGTGGGGTGCTGAACAATTGTCGTAGAACGAATGAAATAAGAAATGGGGGTAAAAAGAAATGTGGGGTGGGAAGGGAGACAGGGAGCTGCAACTGTGCTATAAAATGAACAAAGACTACAGCACTAGAACTACTTGTCCCTAAGAGCTATGGCTATGAGGACGTAAAACTTCCTGCAACCAACCAACCAACTTCTTGCTCCCCTAACTGGGGGCGTCCAAGACTGAAGGCTGAGAAAACGTGAGTGTGGCTGAACTATTTAGCAGGTTGCCTGTTCAGCTTATGTTTCTAGCGAGGTAATAACTAAATTGAATAAATAAAATAATCAATAGAACTCTCTCTCTCTCTCTCTCTCTCTCTCTCTCTCTCTCTCTCTCTCTCTCTCTCTCTCTCTCTCTCTCTGTGTGTGTGTGTTTGCTGGTTCAAAAATCATTCCTTTCATTGTTAAATATTTAAATGTACTGTTTAATAGTAGAACATTTCCTGAGAGTTGGTCAGAATCGACTATTTTACCATTGTTTAAGAAAGGTGACAATAGATATCCTAATAATTATAGGGTGATTAGTCTGTGTAATATAGGTAGTAACATTTATGGGAGTATTATTAACAGGAGACTACAAACTTGGATTGATGATAATAATATTACAGGGGAACACCAAGCAGGGTTTAAAAAGGGATACTCAACCATAGATCATATTTTTACCTTGTTTTCGTGTGTTCAAAAGCAATTTAATGCTATTCATGGTAGAAAACTCTATGTGGCCGTTATCGATTTCGAAAAAGCCTTTGACACAATTAATGGAAAAATAATGTGGCCAATATTTTTAAAGAATAAAATTAATGGGAAACTATTTTGGTGCATAAAAAGTATGCACACTAATGTCAGGGCAAGAATTAGATGTGGTGCAAAACTAACTGATGTTATGACATGTTCATCTGGAGTAAAACAGGGGGAGGAACTTAGTCTGGTTCTTTTTTCTTTGTACATAAATTAATTAGCTATGAATGTTATGGAAAATGGTAGACATGGTGTTTCATTTCGTACAGATGCCTTAGAATTATTTATTCTTCTGCTTGCAGATGATGTTGCACTGTTATCTGAAACTGTTGTAGGGCTTCAAAATCAATTGAACAATCTTTATTGGTCTTATTTACGTCTCGGTTTGAAAGTTAATATGAAAAAACCCAATGTAGTAGTTTTTAGAAAAGGTGGATACTTAGGGTCAAGAGAAAAGTGGTTTGGGGGTGATATTATCGATATCTGTTGTAAATTCATACAAATATTTAGGCATTCAGTTTACAACTAAGTTAAGTTTAAATGTATTCTGTATAGACTTGGCAAGTAAAGTAAAACATGTTTTGCTATGTGCAAGTTGAATGCTTTAGATATTTTCTCAGTGGAGATATTCTTTAAACATTTTGATGCCCAGATTGCACCAATTGCTTTATATGGGTCAGAAATATGGGGCCTAGACGCAGCAGCCAGACATGTAGAGAAATTTCATACATTTGCACTAAAGAAGTTGTTAGGCGTCACTTTACGTACACCAAATGATTTGATATATGGAGAGCTAAATAGATATCCTATTACTATCACTGCTAGAGTCAATTGTATTAGATACTGGCTTAAATTGATACATATGGAAGACCACAAACTGCCAAAGAAATCGTATTATTTTTTTAATATTTTAATGTTGTTTAAGTTAGATGAGAAGGGAAAACTTAACTGGGTTACAAATGTACGCAAATGTTTATGTGAAAACGGATTTATGTATGCATGGTTGAATCAGGGCGTTGGAAGTTGCAGGCAGTTTATTAAAACCTTTAGACAGAGATTAATTGACAATCGATGGCAAGTCTGGAATGATCATAATACAAAATATTGATAGAGTTGATATGTACAGGATGCTTGGAATCGAAGATCACCTTGTTCAAATATATTTGACAAGTCGTATAGCTAGACACCTGAAGTTTATAATGATTAGATTCAGATTTGGAATTTCGGATCTGTTTGTACATTCAAAACGTTATTCAAACATAGACAATTTAATATGCCCTATTTGTAAAGAAGGGCAAGATAATGAGTTGCATTTTGTATTTACATGTCCATTTTTCAACGACCTTAGAAAATAATTAATTGCACCTAAATTCTACAGGAATCCTAGTTTATTTAAGCTTAGTCTCCTTATGTCCAGTAGAAATGAAAACACAATTCAAAAGTTGTGTATATTTTTGTACAAGGCTTTTAAAGTTCGAGATATTGTACTGTCGTGAGTATTGTTCTGTTACTTTGTATTTGGATGATTGATTTTGTGTACTTTGAAATATTGTCACACACCCTTCCAAATGGGGCGATGCCTTTTCGGTAATAAAACATTGTCATTGTCATTTCTCTCTCTCTCTCTCTCTCTCTCTCTCTCTCTCTCTCTCTCTCTCTCTCTCTCTCTCTCTCTCTCTCTCTCTCTCTCTCTCACTCTATAAGATAATTATTAATTAAATAATTATTATTGATAATAATTTATCTTGGTCTAGCCATGTACACACTCTTTGTAAAACAATTTCGAAAAGCATATATCTTCTATGCAAAATAAAACACTTCCTAAACACAGACTCACACAAACGGTTCTTCCATGCATACATTGAATCTCACATAAACTATTCATCTACACTCTGGGATTCAACAAGTAAGCAAACCCTTAACCCTTTCACCGCCAAAGTCGCATTTTAGCACCACAGTGATTTAACACCTATGTCATTAAAAGGCATCAAATTGGGGTCTATTATCCAAAGACCCGATTGTCTTAGTTTTTGGGAAGTAAGGATAGACCTTATTTTATTATGTCACAGAAGAATTTCCAATACTGCAGATGCATTTTGTTCAATACCTGGGCAGGTAAATTTAATGGCAATTTTTGGCTGAAATATGGCTGGCGGTGAAAGGGTAAGCCACTGCATAGTCTCTGTAGACGAGCACTAAAATTAGTCTTACTCAAATCGTCGAGTCTTACTCAATCCGATTATGTATCATTAGACATTCTCCCTCTATATTTTAAATTAACATATAATAAAGAAATATTTATGTTCAAAATTATGTCAGGCTATGCTCCTTCTCTACAAGAAAAATGTCAATACAACATGAAACATGTTCCTCATAGACTGATGTTACCTCGGATTCCTTGAGGTAAATTAAACACGAGCGCGCGCGTGTGTGTGTGTGTGTGTGTGTGTGTGTGTGTGTGTGTGTGTGTGTGTGTGTGTGTGTGTGTGCGTGCGCGCGCGTTCAAATGTGTGTGCTAAAATTATTTTTACAATGTTAGCTTAGGCAGGGTCTCCTCTGGAACGGCATTTCTTCCCAAATTAACGTTCATGTTTGTCTAAACATATTCAAAAAAGGATATCATCAAAATACTCATGAACAAATACTTTAGCTCGAAATATCCAAGAATGTCTACTTTGTATCATTTTCCAAATATCTCATTTGTTATAATACATGTTTATGCGTTAAGTCTTCTTATATGTACATTGTATTTACTATGCATGTTTTCCTGCATGTATTACTTCATTTCTTCCATCTTTTATTTTATTTTGACCTCCTTCTCTCTATCGGTATCTGTCTCTCTGTCTGTCTGTCCTTGTCTCAGTCTCTCTTTTTAATTGATGTAATTTATCTTCCTTGCACGGTGCGTCCGCTTACGACCTTGATTTAAGGATTTCTTTGTTTGTTTGTTTTCTTGTATTTTGCGATGTCTTTTTTGTGTGTATTTTTTAATTTCTTTTCTTTTTGTTCTGAGGGCCGGATGAAAAAATGCCGGTTATTGTGCTTATTCCGCTTTCCCTCAATAAAAAAAAACATTCGTTCGTTCGTTCGTTCGTTCTCTCTCTCTCTCTCTCTCTCTCTCTCTCTCTCTCTCTCTCTCTCTCTCTCTCTCTCTCTCTCTCTCTCTCTCTCTCTCTCTCTCTCTCTCTCTCTCTCTCTCTCTCTCTCTCTGTATGTGTTCAGATTTGTATGTGTAATAATTTGCTTTATTACCTTTGTGCTAAATTTCGCATGTGTAATAATTTTCTTGGCAACCTTTGTGCTCCAATTTCGTATGCGTAATATAACGAGTGTGTGTGCGCGCGCGCGCGCGCGCGCGTGTGTGTGTGTGTGTGTGTGTGTGTGTGTGTGTGTGTGTGTGTGCGTGCGTGCGCGCGCGTGTGTGTGTGTGTGCGTGTGTATGTGTGTGCGTGTGTGTGTGTGTGTGTGTGTGTATGTGTCACTGTGTGTGTGTGAGTGTGTGTGTGTGTGTGTGTGTGTGTGTGTGTGTGCGTGCGTGCGCGCGCGCGCGCGTGTGTGTGTGCGCGTGTGTGTGTGTGTGATTGTGTGTGTGTTTGTGTATGTGTCACTCTGTGTGTGTGTGTGTGTGTGTGTGTGTGTGTGTGTGTGTGTGTGTGTGTGTGTGTGTGTGTGTGTCACTGTGTGTGTGTGTGTGCATGCGTGCGTGCGTGTGTATGTGAACTATTTGAATAGCAGTACAATCGAAGAGCGTGTTCGCATTAAATCATTTTGATCGTCGGACGTCATCATAGCAAATAATCTTTTCTCAACTGATGCACAATATTGTGGGTGATATTATTACTCATAGAACGCATTCAAGAGCAACAATTCTAAAAGATACTCATCTCATGGTCGTGCCCGGCTTGATACCCTTTTTCATGACCCGGTGTTGCAAAGGAATCGAACATGGAACAAAGGACCAAAAAAAATGCAACAGTGCCTTCTAGTCTAATGGTCGACTTATGGCGATTTGTTTCACGCCAGAGGGCAGTCAATGCACTAGGGGCCTATCACGCGATTTTCTTGGTTGGGCGTAAGTGAGAGAGAGAGAGAGAGAGAGAGAGAGAGAGAGAGAGAGAGAGAGAGAGAGAGAGAGAGAGATAGATGGTGGGACACCTCTCCCTCTCTCTCTCTTTCTTTATCCCCAACTAAGAATATAGAGAGGATTAGCCCCACACGAGCGTCATGCCCTCTGGCGTGAATAAAATCCCACTAAGTCTCTCATTCAGACAATTTTACATTAATTTGTAAAACGGAAAAGTTTTGACATGTGCAAAAAGGAAATGGAAAGTTTATTGAGGGCGTTGAAACTTGAAATACATCATATTTGAGCGCCTTGTATAAGCTTTAAGCTTGTTGTGCTCGTTCTCATTTGTTTATGTTGCTGCTTTACTATGTGATACTCAATAAAAAAAAAATCG
The DNA here is from genome assembly GCA_017654935.2 of Phymorhynchus buccinoides. Taxonomy (NCBI): domain Eukaryota; kingdom Metazoa; phylum Mollusca; class Gastropoda; order Neogastropoda; family Raphitomidae; genus Phymorhynchus; species Phymorhynchus buccinoides. The sequence continues at coordinate 34,617,918 of CM065687.1, read as the reverse complement.
TTTAAACCAAAATACATCAGGAAAACATTACTGGCCTACGAACGCTGCTATAAAATTCAGGTTTTTCAAATTTGCATACTTCTCCATAAAAAAAAGAAGAAGAGGGGATGTGCCAAAAGTAGTGAGGATCACATTAATTTTTATCATTTACTTATCAAAATTTGTCATGTAAAACAATTTCCAGTGTATACTAATTTCGTGTTCTTTTGTTGCAAAACAGAATGAAACGCTTCAAAGGTTTGGGTAAGTCATCTTACGTTCTCCTTTTCTTCTCTTTCGTTTTTCTTGATAAGTATTTAAAATTTGGGGTATCAGTTTAGCTCTCCATGTTTGTTTGTGTTGTGTGTGGGTGTTTTTTTAAAATAACTTTGTTTACAACATTAACGATTTGTTTTTAATCCTAGGCCTCCCCCCCTCTGTGTGAAGGTAAAATGATATTGATTACACAGACACTGTATAATTATGTTGTGCAAGTCGTTTAATTAAACACCTATGGGCATCGTCTTCAGTTCCTGAATGTACAGTTATTGAAAAACTTATTTTAGTTAATCACAATTAAGTGTAACCGTGAGAGAGAGAGAGAGAGAGAGAGAGAGAGAGAGAGAGAGAGAGAGAGAGAGAGAGAGAGAGAGAGAGAGAGAGAGAGAGAGAGAGAGAGAGAGAGAGAGAGAGCAACGTTTTAATTAACCGGGCCAACTGCCCATGTCAAAGGGAACAGTGGGAACGGGGAAATTGTTAAGTCAAACCAAAAAAGGGGGGAAATCCATAACACAAGATATTCAGCAAGTATTAGAGAGAGAGAGAGAGAGAGAGAGAGAGAGAGAGAGAGAGAGAGAGAGAGAGAGAGAGAGAGAGAGAGAGAGAGAGAAAACAACAACAATGAACAACTGCTTAATGACCAGGCCATCTGCCCATGTCATGCGGGAAGGGGTATCAATGCAAACAGATAAACATGACATGTGTGTTTGTGTGTGCGTGCGTATGTGTGTGCGTCAGTGCGTGATTGCGTGTGTGCGCGCGCTTCTATATCATAAGAAGAATGTCCGTTTGTTCAGTGGTCGTGGTCGCCGTGTATTTCCTGATTCTGGAAGAGAGTGGAGGCTCAGCCGAACTAGTAGTACGCCTGCAGGAGCACGACGAGTGTACGTCAGAAGTAAGCCTGATTTATTTTTTGCGCGAGTGTGGGTCATTTAGTTCCCCAGCAAGGCTGGTGATTTTTGTTTTCCTTTTATCCGTGCGTCAGTCCATGCATGCGTGCGTCCGTCCGTCCGTCCAATCTGTTTGTCCAGTTTTTCTCGTGAAAAATGTGTGGGAAAAGGTTCAATAACAATAAAACATTCGATTCCTCTAAGCAAATTTTGGATTTCGGTTTTTGAAGCATATAGAAAGT
>CM065687.1:34606528-34611528 GCA_017654935.2 Phymorhynchus buccinoides | reverse complement strand
TTGGTTCAGTAAAGTGTGTTAGTATTCCATGATCATTGTGTTTTGTTATGATTGGTTCAGTAAAGTGTGTTAGTATTCCATGATCATTGTGTTTTGCTATGATTGGTTCAGTGTGTTTAGTATTCCATGATCATTGTGTTTTGTTATGATTGGTTCAGTAAAGTGTGTTAGTATTCCATGATCATTGTGTTTTGCTATGATTGGTTCAGTAAAGTGTGTTAGTATTCCATGATCATTGTGTTTTGCTATGATTGGTTCAGTAAAGTGTGTTAGTATTCCATGATCATTGTGTTTTGTTATGATTGGATCAGTAAAGTGTGTTAGTATTCCATGATCATTGTGTTTTTGTTATGATTGGTTCAGTAAAGTGTGTTAGTATTCCATGATCATTGTGTTTTGTTATGATTGGATTCAGTAAAGTGTGTTAGTATTCCATGATCATTGTGTTTTGTTATGATTGGTTCAGTAAAGTGTGTTAGCATTCCATGATCATTGTGTTTTGTTATGATTGGATCAGTAAAGTGTGTTAGTATTCCATGATCATTGTGTTTTGCTATGATTGGATCAGTAAAGTGTGTTAGTATTCCATGATCATTGTGTTTTGTTATGATTGGATCAGTAAAGTGTGTTAGTATTCCATGATCATTGTGTTTTGTTATGATTGGTTCAGTGTGTGTGTTAGTATTCCATGATCATTGTGTTTTGCTATGATTGGATCAGTAAAGTGTGTTAGTATTCCATGATCATTGTGTTTTGCTATGATTGGTTCAGTAAAGTGTGTTAGTATTCCATGATCATTGTGTTTTGTTATGATTGGTTCAGTGTGTTAGTATTCCATGATCATTGTGTTTTGCTATGATTGGTTCAGTGTGTTAGTATTCCATGATCATTGTGTTTTGCTATGATTGGTTCAGTAAAGTGTGTTAGTATTCCATGATCATTGTGTTTTGTTATGATTGGTTCAGTAAAGTGTGTTAGTATTCTATGATCATTGTGTTTTGCTATGATTGGTTCAGTAAAGTGTGTTAGTATTCCATGATCATTGTGTTTTGTTATGATTGGATCAGTAAAGTGTGTTAGTATTCCATGATCATTGTGTTTTGCTTATGATTGGATCAGTAAAGTGTGTTAGTATTCCATGATCATTGTGTTTTGTTATGATTGGTTCAGTAAAGTGTGTTAGTATTCCATGATCATTGTGTTTTGTTATGATTGGATCAGTAAAGTGTGTTAGTATTCCATGATCATTGTGTTTTTGTTATGATTGGATCAGTAAAGTGTGTTAGTATTCCATGATCATTGTGTTTTGTTATGATTGGTTCAGTAAAGTGTGTTAGTATTCCATGATCATTGTGTTTTGTTATGATTGGTTCAGTAAAGTGTGTTAGTATTCCATGATCATTGTGTTTTGTTATGATTGGATCAGTAAAGTGTGTTAGTATTCTATGATCATTGTGTTTTGTTATGATTGGATCAGTAAAGTGTGTTAGTATTCCATGATCATTGTGTTTTGTTATGATTGGTTCAGTAAAGTGTGTTAGTATTCCATGATCATTGTGTTTTGTTATGATTGGTTCAGTAAAGTGTGTTAGTATTCCATGATCATTGTGTTTTGTTATGATTGGTTCAGTAAAGTGTGTTAGTATTCCATGATCATTGTGTTTTGCTATGATTGGTTCAGTAAAGTGTGTTAGTATTCCATGATCATTGTGTTTTGCTATGATTGGTTCAGTAAAGTGTGTTAGTATTCCATGATCATTGTGTTTTGTTATGATTGGTTCAGTAAAGTGTGTTAGTATTCCATGATCATTGTGTTTTGTTATGATTGGTTCAGTGTGTTAGTATTCCATGATCATTGTGTTTTGCTATGATTGGTTCAGTAAAGTGTGTTAGTATTCCATGATCATTGTGTTTTGTTATGATTGGTTCAGTAAAGTGTGTTAGTATTCCATGATCATTGTGTTTTGTTATGATTGGTTCAGTAAAGTGTGTTAGTATTCCATGATCATTGTGTTTTGCTATGATTGGTTCAGTAAAGTGTGTTAGTATTCCATGATCATTGTGTTTTGTTATGATTGGATCAGTAAAGTGTGTTAGTATTCCATGATCATTGTGTTTTGTTATGATTGGATCAGTAAAGTGTGTTAGTATTCCATGATCATTGTGTTTTGCTATGATTGGTTCAGTAAAGTGTGTTAGTATTCCATGATCATTGTGTTTTGTTATGATTGGTTCAGTAAAGTGTGTTAGTATTCCATGATCATTGTGTTTTGCTATGATTGGTTCAGTAAAGTGTGTTAGTATTCCATGATCATTGTGTTTTGCTATGATTGGTTCAGTAAAGTGTGTTAGTATTCCATGATCATTGTGTTTTGTTATGATTGGTTCAGTGTGTGTTAGTATTCCATGATCATTGTGTTTTGTTATGATTGGTTCAGTAAAGTGTGTTAGTATTCCATGATCATTGTGTTTTGTTATGATTGGTTCAGTAAAGTGTGTTAGTATTCCATGATCATTGTGTTTTTTGCCGTTATGATTGGTTCAGTAAAGTGTGTTAGTATTCCATGATCATTGTGTTTTGCTATGATTGGTTCAGTAAAGTGTGTTAGTATTCCATGAAAAAAAATGGAAAAAAAGAAGCGAAAACAACATGATTTACAGTATTTCGGTTTTCTTTTTCTTTTTTTTCAGATGTGGACGATTTCCCTGCCCATGATATCGAGAAGCGATGGGGTCGTTTCAGGTTTCGTGTCAGGTTGCGTTTCAGATTTCGTTTGAGAACAGCGACTTGCTATGTTGGGCGCATAGTTAATTGGGGGAACAGATGTCGGCAAAGTGGTAAGTGTGCTTTGACGGCCTTTTACGCTACTGCTCTTTGATTTGTGCCAGTTTTCTGTCGGTATTAGATTGGTTTTCTCGTTACTCTAGAGCGAATCATACAAATTACTAGGCCTGTAGGGATACTTTCCTTTTGGTACGATGTTACGAACATTTGAAGGCAAATATTTTTGCAAGATAATCTTCTATTTTAGTAGAGGATGACACACGCTGTTCGACGATGTGTTCCGTTGTTAAACTAACTCAAAAGTAGAAAACTCTATGATAAGTCGAAAGAATCTCAAACGGATTGCTCAATCACCTTTTGACCCATAGATTCAGAAGCACGTCCAATAAAATGTCTTTCTCAAACAAAATTATAAATAGAAAGCCAATGGAAAACATACGCATAGAAGCGCCCCCCCCCCCCCCCCCCTCCCCTTCCCCTCTCTCTTCTCTCCCTCTCTCTCTCTCTTTCTCTCTCTTCTCTCTCTCTCTCTCTCCTCTCTCTCTCTCTTTCTCTCTGTCTGTCTCTCTCTCTCTCTCTGTCTCTCTCTCTCTCTCTCTGTCTCTCTCTCGTCCACGCACGTAACCACACGAGACACGCACGCGCGCTTTCCAGGAATTTTAATTGGATTACGAGAATGAACTATCCGCCGTCTCCCTTCACGATCTTATAGAGTCCGATATTTTTGTGTTATTTTAACAAGGGAAACTGCGCGGAACAGCGTGTGTCATCCTCGAAATTAAAAGGACATTTCACAAAACATTCGCCTTCAAATTTTCAGAACATCGTACCAAAAGGGAAGTATGACTGCGTATTCGCTCTACACTACATTGCCAGTGCTGGTGAATGTATGTATTAGCCTTTGTCTCTTTATCTGTTTGTTGGGAGCATACAGGGTTGGACCAAGCGATTCGTAATGGGGAGGGGGGGGGGGGGTCCGTCCGGGAGGTCCAGGGAGCTGCATAGGTTCCGGGTTAAGGGGCAATGCCCTTTTGGGGGCCCAGGGGGCAAACCCCATGGAAACTACGCTGGCGTATTAGCCGTTTTAGGTGGGGTTGTTACTTCCCTTGGTTTGGTGGCTCACTGATACAGTCCCTTTGTTTGCTATAACTTCCGGTGGCGAGTTGGGCAGCTACCGTAGATAGTAGATCGACTTTCCTGTTTCTGTTTGCGTCGCAGACGCCACTTCTGACGATAAATCGCGATGTTGATACGAACATGAATGTTTTGCTGTCCCTATACGTGATTACGCGAGTTTTACTACTCCTTATTTGCTTCAATAACATTTACTTTGTCACCATCTTTACCCTGCGCTTTTTGTTTTGTTTCTTTTCATGGTAGGCCTATGACGATAATGTGTTTACTGTTTACCACATCTGTGTAAATAATTACGGTGTGGCGAGAGCGCCGTATGCTTTGGTTTGTTCGATAATTCCTTTGATGGTTTTTACAACAAATAAAATAATCTGAGTTTGAATTTTGATATGGTTGAGGGGAAAGGGGGCATGAAAGCAAGCAAACGGGGGGATTCATACTAGAGGGTGGGTGGGTCGTGGATGAAGGATTTTCACTATGATTTGGTTTCAAGTTTTATTTTTTCCAAAAGCCCCTTGGGGGTGCGGGACATGGAAATAAATTATAAAAACGAAAACTGAGGAAGAAAATTGAAACGGAAAAAAAGAAACAAAATTCAAAAGAAAAAAGAAAATAAGATTTATAAAAAAGAAAGAAAAAAAAACGGAAAACCACAAATTACACAGAAAGGGCCCGGCATAATGAGCAGCTGTCTTGTTATGCCAGGCAATGCAGCGAATCACACCACATTACGTATAAATCAAACAACAAGAATGCTGCACATCCTACAACAACATCACCAGTCACACAAACTACAATACACAACATTTCACAATACATCTCTATCGCACACATTAGCCATGTAGTAGACATTTTACACAGCATGTCACAACAGCAATAAAGCTTAATCAAAACGCAGCATAACATGACACAACTCATCCCCATAGCACACACCAGCGATTCAAACAAATTATCACAATACATGCTATAACTCACACGACAACCATCAAGCAACAACAGGACATAAAATAAAATGGGAATGGGTAGAACTAGAAAGGGTGGAGTAAAGTGGGGGCGGATGGGGGAAGGGGCTCGCACAGTG
>CM065687.1:34603047-34606028 GCA_017654935.2 Phymorhynchus buccinoides | reverse complement strand
TTATCAGCTTCGTCTTCTTCTTTTTCTGCATTCCCTGGCCATATGGCCATAATGGGTGAAGTACATAATTATGTGTCGTGTCCGGTTTTCAGCTTTCACTGGTCACTCCGCTGCGTTCATCCGACACATTCCGATTTCGGAGGAGCTCAAAGTAGAAAATTGTTTGGAATACTTTTTGATTTTAAAAAAGAGGGTAGGAGAATGGGCCACTAAGGCAGTAGAAGCAACGGGAACAGGCAAAGTAAAAATAATAAAATAATAATAAGAGTGAATCATTTAGATAGCCCACTCCTCCACCAAATGTGGAGCTCTTAAAAATTAAAAGCAAGAAATTATAAAAGAAATAATCGCTCACACACATGCAAATAGACATACACATAGGCCTTCACCCCCCCCCCCCCCATACACACATACACGCGGGCACGCACGTTCACACACACACACACGCACGTACGCACGCACACACACACACGCACGTACGCACGCGCACACACACGCACGCACGCATACGCACGCGCGCGCGCACACACACACACACACACCATTACCATCACCATAATCACCACCACTCACCCCACCCAAGAACACAACAACACATGATACAATCTGTTGAATAAAGCATCAACATTCTCTCTCTCTCTCTCTCTCTCTCTCTCTCTCTCCCTCTCTCTCTCTCTCTCTCTCTCTCTCTCTCTCTCTCTCTCTCTCTCTCTATGTCTCTCCCTCTCTCTCTCTCTCTCTCTCTCTCTCTCTCTCTCTCTCTCTCTCTCTCTCTCTCTCTCTCTCTCTCTCTCTCTCTCAGTGTGACAGATTAGAGGAAGCTACAAGCCCAGAACTTCCAGAAGATGGGGGGACTATTTGTACAAAGAACCACCCCCGGCCACACCCCCTCCAACCCCGGTATCACCACACGGGGATGTGCAAGCTTCGTCAACTTTTCTGGCCGGGGTGTCAGAATGTGAAGGGAGGGATGCAATGATCGACGTAGCTACACCGAGTCGTCTACGCCTCCGCGGCGTTGTCTCTCAGTATAATCAGGGCCTGGTATAATTGATATGTTGCCAGTAGTAGCGTGAATGGTGAAATGGATCCTTAAAATCACAAATACACACGCGTGCACGCGCACGCACGCACGCGCACGCACACACAGGCAGAGAGAGAGAGAGAGAGAGAGAGAGAGAGAGAGAGAGAGAGAGAGAGAGAGAGAGAGAGAGAGAGAGAGAGAGAGAGAGAGAGAGAGAGAGAGAGTACGAATACGAATGTAGGGTAAACGGATAAGCTCAAGCTTCACACACACGCGCACGCGCGCGCGCACACACACACACACACACACACACACACACACACACACACACACACACACATATATATACACACACACACACACACACACACACACACACACACACACACACACACACACACACACACACACACACACACACACACATCGACAAACACAATACACACACACACACCGCACACACACTGTTCTCACCCACACAAAGCAGTCCTTGGTTTTATCGACAAAGGTTTTAATAATAAACCGAAACTTTTACATTGCCGCTACCTGGGTGTTTGCTTTTCTCTTTATCCCACACAAAGCAGAGAGAGAGAGAGAGAGAGAGAAACAGACAGACAGACACACACACACACACACACACACACGCACACACACGACCACACACACACACACACACACACACACACACACACACACACACACACACACACACACACACACCGAGAGAAGGACAAAGACAATGACCATGCTTTTATTCCTGAAAAGGCATCGCCCCACTTAAAAGGGTGTATACATGTGACAATATCTAATACTTTAAATTGTACCTTGTGCTTAACCCTTTCACCGCCAGCCATATTTCAGCCAAAAATGTCTATTAAAAGCAGCTGGGTAGAGAACAAAATCCATCTGCAGTATTGGGGATTCTTCTGTGACAGATATAAAATAAGGTCTATCCTTGCTTCCCCAAACTAAGACAATAGGGTCTTTGGGTAATAGATCCCAATGTGATGCCTTTTAGTGACATCTTCACTGTGGTGCTAAAATGCGACTTTGGCGGTGAAAGGGTTAACCAAACAGGTTAGCAGTATACTAAAAAGTATATAAAAGTATTTGAAGGGAATGAAAATAGGGTGTTACGCCCTCTTCGGCCTTTCGGCCATGTGGGGCATTTGTAAATACAAAGATGGTGGGAACAATAGTGGAGGCAATGCCCGGAGGCAGTGCTAAACCAGTAAAGTCCCGATGTTTTAATAATACAGATATGTGTAGCAGTAACCACGCCTCGGTTAAACCTCATCGGCTTTGGTACCGCCACATACTATTATAAGAGTATAAAAGTATTTTTCTGGACCTTTCAAATAAATGTGACCCAGCACCACGAAAGGGACATTAAGTCGCTGGACTAGTTTCAAACAACAGACTTGCAAAGTAAAAAGAAAATCTCATTTTTGTCAATTTTGAATTGTGGGTATTTTCGTGTTTTTGAACATCTTATTTTTCATATTCATAAAGGATAATCTTAAACCCTTTCACCGCCAAAGTCGCATTTTAGCACCACAGTGATTTAACACCTATGTCACTAAAAGGCATCAAATTGGGGTCTATTATCCAAAGACCTCATTGTCTTAGTTTTGGGAAGTAAGGATAGACCTTATTTTACATATGCCACAGAAGACTCCCCAATACTGCAGATGGATTTTGTTCTATGCTCTGTTACAAATCCCTGAATGGTCCGGCTCCTTATCTCGCTGATCTTCTGAACCTTTGTACACCTCTTAGACAGTTACGCTCCTCTTCTGACACTTCTCTCCTCCAGATCCCTCGTTGAGAATGTCACCTCTGTCGGCCATGATGGCTGGATTATTCGGGTTGCTAAGATACTTGGCGGTGGAACGCATTGAATTCTGATGTTTGCATTTAGTCCTGAACATTTAACTACTGCACAGTTTATTACCAT
>CM065687.1:34595547-34598047 GCA_017654935.2 Phymorhynchus buccinoides | reverse complement strand
ACACACACACACACACACACACACACACACACACACACACACACACACACACATAGACACATGCACAAAGTACACACACACACACACACACACACATAGACACATGCACAATGTACACACACACACATACACACATGCACAATGTACACACATACATAGACACATGCACAATGTACACACACACACACATAGACACATGCACAATGTACACACACACACACACACACATAGACACATGCACAATGTACACACATACATAGACACATGCACAATGTACACACACACATAGACACATGCACAATGTACACACATACATAGACACATGTACAATGTACACACACATAGACACATGCACAATGTACACACACACACACACACACATATAGACACATGCACAAAGTAAACACACACACATAGACACATGCACAATGTACACACACACACACATAGACACATGCACAAAGTACACACACACACACACACACACACACACACACACACACACACACACACACACACACACACACACACACACATTTACACATGCACAATGTACACACACACACATAGACACGTACACATGCACACTGTACACACACACACGTAGCCACATGCACAAAGTACACACACACACACACACACACATAAACACATGCACAAAGTACACACACACACATAGACACATGCACAAAGTACACACACACATAGACACATGCACAATGTACACACATACATAGACACATGCACAATGTACACACACATAGACACATGCACAATGTACACACATACATAGAAACATGCACAATGTACACACATACATAGACACATGCACAATGTACACACACACACACACACACACATAGACACATGCACAATGTACACACATACACACATAGACACATGCACAAAGTACACACACACACACACACATAGACACATGCACAAAGTACACACACACATAGACACATGCACAATGTACACACACACACACACAGACACATGCACAAAGTACACACACACACACACACACACACACATATACACATGCACAATGTACACACACACACATAGACACGTACACATGCACACTGTACACACACACACGTAGCCACATGCACAAAGTACACACACACACACACACATAAACACATGCACAAAGTACACACACACACACACACACACACATAGACACATGCACAAAGTACACACACACATAGACACATGCACAATGTACACACATACATAGACACATGCACAATGTACACACACACATACACACATGCACAATGTACACACATACATAGACACATGCACAATGTACACACACACACACACACACACACACATAGACACATGCACAATGTACACACACACATAGACACATGCACAATGTACACACATACACACATAGACACATGCACAAAGTACACACACACACACACACACATAGACACATGCACAAAGTACACACACACACACACACACACACATAGACACATGCACAAAGTACACACACACACACACATAGACACATGCACAAAGTACACACACACACACACACACACACATATACACATGCACAATGTACACACACACACATAGACACGTACACATGCACACTGTACACACACACACGTAGCCACATGCACAAAGTACACACCCGAATAAAGACACACACACACATATACACATACACATACACACACATATCAGCTTACGTACACGCACACGCATACATATACACGCACTCACGAACCCACCTACATCGGCGCACACATACTGACCTTCTTCTTCCTGTGGAGTTTCACGGAGTTCCTGAGGCCATACCGTTTGTAGTTTCCCCCCTGGCTCCCACGAGGCAATGATGACGTCACCGTGACGGAAGCCACGGGCAAAATGACGTCAGTTTTGGACATCACCAGTTTCAACCATCCATCCGCGTCACACACTGATGAGTCGGCTATTGGTTCAATAGACAAAATACAATCCATTAAAACAAAGAACCACAAATTTGACTGTAAAAAAAAGAAGAAGAAGCAATTTATGGAACCCAAACATACGAAACAGTCGATTGAAAATGATGCCTCTTTAAGCAGACATGCACGCACGCGCGCGCACGCACACACGTACGCACGCACGCACGCACGCACGCACGCACGAACACACACACACACACACACACACACACACACACACACACACACACACACACACACACACAAACACAGACAGACACACACACACGCACACACACAAAGACACAGACAGACAGACAGACACACACACACACACACACACACACACATGAACATAAAAAAGTGAGAGAGATGACACAGACAGAGAGGGAGAGGCAAGCAGAGACAGAGACAAAGTAACACAGAGAAAAAGACACAGAGTAAAACAGAGACCCAGAAAAAGACAGGCAGACTCTTATTATAATATAACTCTCAAAGCTCTAAGCGCTCTACATAAGCACAAACCCGTACGTTGGAAGGGGAAA
>CM065687.1:34580547-34590547 GCA_017654935.2 Phymorhynchus buccinoides | reverse complement strand
TCTTAAGATTTCTTACCAGCCATAAAAGACACGTGAAAACCGTGATTTTGACACGTGACGTGGTGGGTCTTGAAAGAACAGCCTCAATATGAAGTTGGGGATATTTATATGGGGGTCACAGCTACCCAGAAAAAACCCAAGGGACTTAATTGTGGTGCGTCAGTGTGTCTTTAAATAAGCGTTCGCTTGATGTGTTTTCCCATGCTGTTTTGTGTCAAATGGCATAATATTATATTATATGATTGATTTGATGCACAAAACTGTTTAAATGACGACTGTGTTGTTTATTTACTCGTTTGTGTTTCAACACAAATGCTTGATGTTTGGGTTGCATATGCTCACATCTTTCATGGACAAAGTCATAAAATTTCAGCAAGATTCAATGAACGGTTTTGAAAATATGAAGCAAAAAGTAAAAGTATGGGTGCAAACGGAAGTACGGGAAGGGTTAAACCACGAGTAGGTCCACTAAGCAATTCCCCTCCCGGCAAAGATGTATTTTAGTCACCTCCTTCAAATGTTCACATTGAAAAGTTGATTCACCGAGAAGACACTTTCTGTCATTTTGGGGGGGGGGGGGGGGGGGGGGGGGGGGGGGGGGGGGGAAGAGATAGGGTTAGGATCAGCCTAGGTTTATATTCATAAAACTGAAAGAAGCAGAATTTGAGATTGTGGGTCGTAAACATGATGGGGGGGGGGGGCTAAAACTATAACCCAAAAGCCTAAATGTCACAAAGAGTGATTACTTCGCAGCCTAACAACCTTGCAAAGAAGGAAGCCAACTTTCTCACTTCCCCACCTGGAAGGTGAAGAAAAGGTGGAAGGTGAGAAGTGTTAAGAATGGTAACAGAGGCAGTGAGTGAGTTCACAATGATCCCCACCTGTAGTGTAGGTGAAAGGGTGGGAGTAAAAAACCACACCCGGCTTCAGTCAGCTGCGGACTGCGAACTCTTTGTGCATTCAGGCTTTTTGGTACAACTTAACCTGTTCTTGACTTGGGCTAATATAATGTCTATGTAGACCACCACAAAAGGGTCTGCTACACTACATACGATTCGCTGTCAATGCGATGCGATTATGACGATGCGAGTCATGATGATACTTCGCATGATAAATTGCATGCCCAAAACCCCACATTGAGTGGCGCGCCTCTGGCTGCGACGCGCTCTCCAGGTTGGAAAAACCCGAATTTCACAGAGACGCGTCTGTGACTATAAAGTACATAATACTATTACCTTCCGTCTAAAAATAAATCTCCTACTTTCGTTCATATAATATATTATACTCAAGTAGACTCAGTACACGAATTTCACGTGAATCACGACTCGCATCGTCACAATCGCATCGCATTTGTCAGCGAATCGTATACATGTAGTGTAGGAGGAACTTATTTAAAGATCCACCAGATCACGTGTCAAAATCACGGGTGTCAGGTGTTTTCCCTCTTATAACTGGAAAGAAATCTTGTTTTGACCAAGTCTGACTCCCATATATAAATGGCCCCAAATTCGAACCGACACAATCATTAAAGAGCAGCCTCAATTTGAATATGGGGAAATTCGTATGTGGGTCACAGCAACCCAGAAAACAACAACAAGGGACTTAATTAATCGTGGTGCGTCACTGGGTCTTTAACTAACAGACTGACCGGTCTGTTGTCCGGGAGGAGGGAGAGGAGGGGCAGGGCGTGGCAGCGGTGCACGGAGAGGCGGGGGAAGGCTGGGAGGGCCAGTCCCTCGCAGTGCCTCTGCTTCTTCTGCTGCAGCTCACTCAGCGACGCCACGAGACCTTGAGCCTGAAGCACGTGCAACACGTGCAGCACCTGGTCCTCGTTCAGCGCGTGGTCCTGTCCACACACCCCAAAAAAGGCTGAGGGTTTAATCAACCTCCTCCTCAACAGCAACAAAATCAGGGGGGGAGACGCGGAGGAGGAGAACAAGAAGAAGGACAAATGGGACCTAGACAAACAAGGAGAACGACGACGAGAAGAAGAAGAAGAAGAAGAAGAAGAAGAAGAAGAAGAAAAAGAAGAAGAAGAAGAAGAAAGAAGAAGAAGAAGAAGAGAAAAAGAAGAAGAAGAAGAAGAAGAAGAAGAAGAAGAAGAAGAAGAAGAAGAAAAAAAAAAAGAAGAAGAAGAAGAAGAAGAAGAAGAAAAAGAAGAAGAAGAAGAAGAAGAAGAAGAAGAAGAAGAAGAAGAAGAAAAAAAAGAAGAAGAAGAAGAAGAAGAAGAAGAAGAAGAAGAAGAAGAAGAAGAAAAAGAAGAAGAAGAAAAAGAAGAAGAAGAAGAAGAAGAAGAAGAAGAAGAAGAAGAAGAAGAAGAAGAAGAAGAAGAAGAAGAAAAAGAAGAAGAAGAAGAAGAAGAAGAAGAAGAAGAAGAAGAAGAAGAAGAAGAAGAAGAAGAACAACAACAACAACAAGAACAACAACAACAACAACAACAACAACAACAACAACAACAACAACAACAACAACAACAACAACAACAGCAACAACAACGAGAAGAAAAATAGAAGAAAAAAAGGGATAAAAGAACAAGAACAAGAGCAAAATCAAGACCACTAAAACGTTCAAGAAGAACACGGCACCTTTGTTTGATCTTGTTTTCAAGGATCTGGAACTAGAATACTCTGATCTTATTTTGCGCACGCACACGCACACGAACACACACGCACACGCACACGCACGCGCGCGCACGCGCACGCACACGCACACACACACACACACACACACACACACACACACACACACATCAACAAAGACATATACACATATTCAAATAGAGACTTCATGCGCGCGCTCACACACGCCCATGACCCAGGTGAATGGCACACACACACACACACACACACACACACACACACACACACACACACACACACACACACACACACACACACACACACACACACACACATCAACAAAGAAGCATGTATACATATACACATATTCAAATAGAGACTTCATGCGCGCGCTGACACACGCCCATGAGGTGAATGGCACACACACACACACACACACACACACACACACACACACACACACACACACACACACACACACACACACACACACACACACACACACACACTACTTCCACATCAACAAAGAAGCATGTATACATATACACATATTCAAATAGAGACTCCATGCGCGCGCTCACACATGCCCATGAGGTGAATGACACACACACACACACACACAACACACACACACACACACACACACACACACACACACACACACACACACACACACACACACACACTTAAATTTTTTTTTTACCTGCCATAGCAGGGGCAGCAGACACTCTCTCAGCAATCCCTGCTGGGGAATGGCCTCCAGGACTTTACACAGCATCGGAGCATCTGGATGCTTGAACCCTGAATCCTTGGGCCAAAATCTCCCAGCCTCGAACCTGTTTTGGGTTTAAATATCGTGTTATTCTTTCACTGTTACATAACAAAGTCAGTTAGCAGGAGAAGACGGCGTACATAAAGTCCTATCTTATCAAACGTGTTTAAGACTTTCCGTCCAAAGATTGTGGACTTTTTGTACTGTTTGGACAAACTGTACCGCAACAGTGCCCCCCCCAAAAAACCCCAAAAAAACCCGCAGTCAATCTTTAGTGCAAGCTGTGTTGCAGATATGGACAATTCGGAGGCTAAAGGGATGTGAGTTAACGTAACTAAACATAAAGAAATGATTTTTTTACGGTATTATCTCTTCTTGTAAATCCTCGTATATCCAAAGGGAAACGTGAAACAGCAGCAAGTGTGGAATGAAAACCATACATTACGAGCATCATCTTCATTTGTGCGAGCTGTATTGTCATCATCAGCCCCAGCCCCACCACAACCCTAATCCTCGTCATCTTCATCATCAATCATCATCGTCGTCGTCATCATCAACATCATCATCATCATCACCATTGTCATCGTCATAATCATCACCAATCATCATCAGCATCAGCATCATTATCATCACAACCATCATCATCAGCATCATCATCACCACCACATCATCATCATCATCATCGTCGTCGTCATCATCAACATCATCATCATCACCATTGTCATCGTCATAATCATCACCAATCATCATCAGCATCAGCATCATTATCATCATAACCATCATCATCATCATCATCATCATCATCACCACCATCACCACCACCATCATCATCATCATCATCATCAGCATCATCATCATCATCATCATCATCATCATCATCATCATCATCATCATCACCACCACCATCATCATCATCATCATCATCAGCAGCATCATCATCATCATCATCATCATCATCATCATCATCATCGCTGACCTGAACACTGTCTGGTCGTCGTCCAGCAGACACTGGCAGATGGCGGAGTGGAAGACAGCAGGGTGCACGCACACATAGCGCTCCTCCTCCTCCACCATGCCACCTGAGCTCCCCCCGGGCCTGTCACCACAACCAGCACCAGCCTGCTTCGTCGGCATCCTTCTGGCTTTCGTCGTGTTCTCTGCCTTCTCTTTCTCTAATACACGTTGGTGTTTGGCTGGTCTGGGCGAGGATGGGTAAGTGACTTTCCCCACTGGGAACTCCATCAGAACGCCCTGGATGTTAGACCAAGAATGGATCAGTACAGTAGTTGAATGAATATTTTAACTGCCGAATGAACCCAAACCAAGGAAACAATGACGACGTACGGGAAGAAGAAACGCGATAAAAGGATCAATTGACAATGAATGGTTTGCATGATAAATGAATGGGCAGCATTTAATATATAAACAAGTGGATAACTAACTGGGTGTACATGTTCAGGCCTAGCTAGGCCTTTTAATGTTCGCACGGCAAGTGAACCGGTTAGCTGAAAGTAAACAAGTAGATGAGTGGGTAGACAGGTGGAAAGGTAGGTAGATTGGCGGGTAGTTGGTAAATAGTTAAAGTAAGCAGGCAGGAAGGTAGTTATGAGATGTAGGGAAGTTGTACAGCAAGGACGAAAACTATGAACCACATTTATATAATATATATATTATGTGACCCAGCACCACGAAAGGGACATTAAGTGTCAAACTGACTATTCTGAGAAAATTATACATTTGAAAACTTCAGACAATTCTCTTTATAATGATGCAAGAACCATTGCTGTATCTTTTTTTCCGTCCCAGAGTTAAGAGCATTTAAAGTTAGTAGGTTGAGCGCCAGCCATTTTGAGAAAACACAGTCTATAAAATCTATTTAGCTGAAGAAAGTGCATTGACCTTATCGTTTCAAATCCCTTATAAGACCATTTAGATACCATATTAAACATAGTCCTTTATAAATATGAACGATAAGATGCTAGAGAACACAAAAATACCCATAACTCAAAATTGACAAAAAGTGAGATTTTTGACTTTGCAGGCCTGTTGTGACAAACTAGCCCAGCGACTTAATGTCCCTTTCGTGGTGCGGGGTCACATATAAGTAAACAATAGTACCATGAACGATAGAAAAAGAGGAAGGGAATCTGCCATCTCTTCAATCGGACATCCCCCATAGTGAAAAATAAGTACCACAAGGAAGACAAGAGGGACTCCGAGGAAAGATATAGAAGATACCGTGTCGGAGTAAGTACTATGCGCGGACGCATACGTGATCGTGAGTGCATGTACATTGTATGCACGTAGTCATATAGGAGAGACCAAAGCATAAACAAAAACCTTGCTGCAAGAAGTTGAATCATAGCACTAACAGTAGTTGCTTAAACGGTTGATTTGTTGGTTAATTAGTCAGTTGAATCAGTCAGCCACTCTGAAAGACAGAACGAAAGAGGAAGAGAAATAAAGAAGAAGAAAAAAGAAAGAGAAAGAAAAAGAAGCAAGAGAAAAAGGAAGACAGAAATCTAGAGAGAAAGAAAGGAAGAACAAACAAAAATAAAGAAATGGAAAGCAATATTAAAGGAATGAAAATAGAAAAGAAAAGAAAAAAAGGAACACAGACAGATTAAAGAAAAGAAGGAAACGCTGAAGGAAAGAATGAAAAATCCAAATAGAAAGAAAGAACGAACCCAACAAACAAACAAACGAACAAACAAGCAAGCAAGCAAACGAACAATGAAATAAATAGTACCACATCTGCAAGATAAGCCACATCCTCCTCCAGCGAAGCGGCCATTCTCGCTTCTCCTTTTTCTTCTTCCCCTTCTTCTTCCTCCTCTTCGTCTCTTCCTCCTTCTCCTCCTCCTCCTTCTTCCCTTCTCCCTTCTGCTTCTATCCTTCCTTCTATTCTTCTTCTTCTTCCTTCTTCCCTCTGCTCCATCGCCTCTGTTGAGAATTCTGTCCATGGCAGCATGACCACACCCTGATCTCGAAGGGCGATAATCTTGTCGTGAAGTGATGCGAGGGACGGGTGCCATAGGTCTACAGAACGGGTGCTTCTACTGCTTCTGCTACTGCTTCTGCTGCAGTGGGGAACGGTTCCAGTATTTGCAGCGGCTTCTGTGATGATTCTGATCAGATCGCTGATACCCTGGATGGGATCACCATAATCATTCATTAACCATCATTAGCGTCATCGTCATCGTCGTCGTCATCATCGTCGTTGATAATCATCATCGTCGATATCGTCATCGTCATCGTCATAGTCGTCGTCATCATCGTCGTTGATAATCATCATCTTCGATATCGTCATCGTCATAGTCGTCGTCATCATCATCGTTGATAATCATCATCTTCGAATTTTTTGAATTTTTTATTTTTTTTTATTGACATCGTCATAGTCGTCGTCATCATCATCATCATCGTTGATAATCATCATCTTCGATATCCTCATCGTCATCGTCATAGTCGTCGTCATCATCATCGTTGATAATCATCATCTTCCATATCGTCATCGTCGTCGTCGTCATCATCATTATTAACGGCAGTAGCGGGCAGCAATAGCAGCGATGACGATGTCGATTTACAATCAACATGGCTGTAAGACAACGATCTTTTGTCCTATCTTTACTTTTGTAAGAAGTTTTATTATAATTTAGAAAGGGTCGACAATGGTGGCATAAATCCCACAGACAACCAGACAAATGAATAAGAGGTAGGCCTAGATAAAACATTCGTATCGGAATACCGTTTCTGATGTAGTTTTCTTTCTTCTGTACACTACTTACACAATTTTGTTCTATGGACAAGCAAAACAGATCTTTAAAGGTGGACCCTGACGGATGAGTTTTTGCAAGAAACACGTCGAGATCACCTGAAAGACAGCCTTTTCATGGATCGGAACACACACTTTGCTCTGGTTTTCTAGAAATTAAACCGTCAAAACGGCGATTCCTCCTTGGCGGAGATGCCGGAGAGAGCAGCCATTTTGTATGGGGTGGGTGGAGGTCACCTATTGTGGTTGAAGCGTTTTCTTTTTTTGTGGTGCAGTAAACAAAACATTGGAGCTGTTTCCTTTGTTGAGAGCAAAACTCCTTTAGATAAACTGTATAACGTTTTAAAAAGAAAGAAAAAAAAGGCTTGTATTGCGGAAATTTCGTGCAAACGATTTGGCGGCCATTAGAAAAGAGACGGCACACGCATTCTCTTTGGGTGAAAGAATTTGACTCCCAGCACCTCCGCCAAGGAGGAATCGCCGATTTGACGGTTTGAATTTTAGGAAACAGAGCAACATGAGTGTTGCAATCTGTGTAGAGGGTGTTTTCCTGGTGATCTCGACGTGTTTCTTACAAAAACGCATCCGTCAGGGTGCCCCTTTAAGAACGAAAAACAAGCAAACAGTGTTCTTTGATTAACATTATTAACCAATAACCATAAAACGTCAACGTTTTGGATAAAATAGTAGATTGCACGATATGGAATCTGAAGACATGGTGTTTCACGCCTGCTACAACACCCCTTTGGGTCTCCTTAAGAACTTATTCTTCTTCTGCGTTCCCAGGTCACATGGCCATAATGGGTAAGGTACATATGTGTCCGGTTTTCCGTAAGAACAATGACAGTGAACAATTTCAAGGAACAATAACTCTGAGAAGAAAAACCTCAGGGAAAACACAAAGAACAAAAAACCCTGTACAATCTGTGATTACCTTCCCGGAAACACAGCTGACAATCACACTACGTAGCGTATCGCGTGCATCAGAAGCACGTGCAAGACGGTTTTGTAAATAGGCCAGATGATGACGCAGTGGTATAGAATCCCCAATGGTCTCCAAAAGCGATGCTTTCTCCGCACCCTGCTTCTTCGGCTGCTCCTTGGGGGTTTCTGTATCGTCACTGTCATCTTTGATCGTGGTTGGTTGGTGATGTTCTTTAAGAAGATTCCTGTAAAGGAGGCGTGTAAATAATAAGCTTATGCGAGCTCTGACATGTCTCTTATTAACAACAACAACAAAGTTCAGCAACAGATGATTCATATTAGAATCTCAGTTCCGTTATAAAAAAAAAGAGAAAGTCATAAAAACGTGGAGTGTGGGAATTCACTTCACAAACACATACATTGGACACACAAAAAGTTTTATTAACCCTTTCACCGCCAATGTCGCATTTATGCACGCCAATGGTTTAACACCCACGTCACTAAAAGGCATCAAATCAGGGCCTGTTATCCAAAGACCCTATTTTCTTATTGTTGGGAGGTAAGGATATGCCTAATGTTATATATGTCACAGAGGAATTAGCAATATTGGAGCTTTTTTTTCCTTCTGTACCCAGTTACGTTTAATGGTATTTTTTGGCTGAAAAATGGCTGGCGGCGAAAGGGTTAAAGCAAGAGGAAAGATTAATGGGTTTTTTTTCTTTCTTCTTCTTCAATTCTTGTATGTTCAGGTGTACTGGAATATTGTCCAGTTGCTATATTGTTACAAATTTCTATAATGCCCTGGGCGTGTATTCACATTGAGATAGCATGAGACTTAGCATGATGCTAACTTAAAAGCTCTTCCAATGTCCTATAGGATTTAATAGGACTTTTGGAAGAGCTTCTAAGTTAGCATGATGCTAAGTCTCATGCTATCTCAATGTGAATACAGGCCCTGGTTAACATTGTTTGGTAGGATAGTTTTGTTCTAAGTAAGGTTTGTTCACACACACACACACACACACACACACACACACACACACACACACACACACACACACACACACACACACACACACACACACACACACACACACACACACACGCACGTACGCACACACACACACACACACACACACACACGCACGCGCGCACGCACGCACGCACACACACACACACACACACACACACACACACACACACACACACACACACACACACACACACACAGTCACAATCAAATATCTATAAATCATTTGCTCCTATTTTGTCCTAGAATTAAAGAACAAATCAACAAAACTGTTGGTGAATTGCTGAACCATCAAACGCCTTTAACCACTGAAAAAACAACTTTAATCTCCTTAAACGTTTTTCAGAAATCCTGCACATAAGTCCTGTAGGTACTTTGCTTTGAGTTACTAATTAATTGTTGGTTTAAATTGTGTTAATATATTTTTGTTGTTAGCCATTTATAAATTAAGACACACTTGTTTAACTCTTCATGTTCAATAAGACAGTTTGAAATGTTACTGTATATCCCCCCCCTCCCTCCCATCTTATATATCTGCTAATGTAATTTTTACATGCACTCAGTTAGATTTGTATGAATAGATGTGTAGGGAAAACACATAAATAACACTACCATGCATGCACTCACACACACTCTCAACTCAACAGCTATCTGCTGTAGGTTTAATTAATTTCACACACACACTATTTTTGTGTGTATGTGTCTAATATCACTTGCGGGTGAACAGACGAAAAACTAAAGAACGAACACACAGTCACCAGTAAACTTAAACACATACAAACGGGGATCACAAATAAACCACAGAGAACGAGAGAGAGAGAGAGAGAGAGAGAGAGAGAGAGAGAGAGAGAGAGAGAGAGAGAGAGAGAGAGAGAGAGAGAGAGAGAGAGAGAGAGAGAGAGAGAGAGAGAGAGAGAGAGAGA
>CM065687.1:34575547-34578047 GCA_017654935.2 Phymorhynchus buccinoides | reverse complement strand
TCTACTACAGTAAAGCTTAAGTAGGAAACTAAACGTTGTTACTTTCTAAATTAAGTAAACCGATTTACTTAATTTAGAAAGTGGGAAACTAAACGTTGTTACATTCTAAATTAAGTAAACCGATTTACTTAATTTAGAAAGTAGCAACGTTTAGTTTCCCACTTAAGCTTTGGTAGAACTTCATAAAATTAAGCACTGGTACCGTGATTATGAGTACGCCTTAAACAGTTAACACGAATAGTAGTATGTAAATTACACTAAACTCCCGAAACAATTGGCTGTTTAGCCTAATTTACGTATTATGCTACCCGTGTTGAGTTGTGTAAGACACGCTCGCGATTACACGCCCTGGTGGGGAATAGGGCATTTGCCACGACTGTCCGTACTCTATACTAGACTACTAAATTGAGCTAAGAGCTCGTTCTGCCCGAGTTACGCTGACCTCTCTGAGTTCAACTCTCTCAATTCAACTCAGTGAAATTGAAGTTCGCAGGCACGCAGCAAATGGCCTATTTGCAAAGCGAAGAAAAATTAGTATAGGGGAAGACTGGGTAAAAAAGCCCATGGGCGGGTAAGAAGCCCATGCCAATTATCTCATGAAATAAAGAAAATGTCAGTCAAATTTGCCCATGAGACGAATGATAAACATTAACACTCGTCTCATGGGCAAAATGTGACTGAAATTTGCTTTAGTTCAAGAGATAATTGGCATGGGCTTCTTACCCGCCCATGGGCTTTAATCATTCGTCTCATGGGCAAATTTGACTGACATTTTCTTTATTTCATGAGATAATTGGCATGGGCTTCTTACCCGCCCATGGGCTTTTTACCCCGTCTTCACCTACACAACAAGGTAAGGTGAAAGGTCTACGAAGTTAAACATGCAAGAAACAAAAACAACAACAAACAAACAAAAACAACAACATAAACAGACAACAGACAACCAAGGAAGCACGAACGATAAACGTAAACGGAAATATTCTAACCTTCATACTTTTCCAACGAGATCGATTTTATTTGTGGTAATAATAATAAACAAGCCATTCTTGTTAATATTACTACTGAACCGATCGTGATAAATCTTAGAACCTGACGTCTCTAGTACTCTACTAGTTAGCTAGTGGGCGTTATCTCAAATTACCCCCAAACTAACGGGCAAACGATGCAATCATACTCCCGTAGTTTGCACAAAACATGGGGGCTATTTTGACATGGCTTACGCAGGTTTGTTAAACAAGACGTTCAAAACTGCACATGGTCATCTCCAAATTTGGAAAGTGACGCCATTCGCACGACAATGTCGGTTTTGAGCGAAAGTTTTGAATGTGTATCTTTTAACCTTTCAATCTGAAATTAAACTGACCTTAACCCTAACCCTAACCCTAACCCTATCCCTGACCCTACCCCAAACCTTAAACCGTCAAACACACACACACAAAATAAAACATTACAAAAATGGAGTGTTCCACATTTGGAGATGACCATGTGCATCCCCGAACGCCTAGTTGTTACTCCACACAACTCTACCTTGATAACTCTAGTTTGCTTGTTTCTTTGTTGTCCACTTAGTCTACATCTATTCGATTGTGCCCTTGTTCACTTTATTGCATTCAACCGTAATGAGAGACTTAGTGCGATTTTTCTCACACCAGAGGGCATGACGCTCGTGTGGGGCTAATCCTCTCTGTATTATTAGTTGGGGATAAAGAAAGAGAGAGAGACAGTGAGTGGTCCTACCATCACTCTCTCTGTCACTACGCCCAAGTAAGAAAATCGCGTGATAAGCCCCTAGTGCATTGACTGCCCTCTGGCGTGAAAAATATCGCCATAGGTTGACCATTGACTCCATTCCAGTCACCGCGCTCCCTTCCCCAGCATCCTTGTTTCCTTCGTGCTGCAGCCTTGAGGAATGGTTGACATTTGAAAACTCCCTCCCTCCGGACACCAATGTTATGTAGGCCCTACTCTTGGACCGGTTTTGGACACAGGGAGTGGGGAAGTGGGGATGTAGCCAGGGCAAGGCATCTCCCCTAAAATGAAAACCCCCACAAAGTTTAGCCAACAGCCCTCCGGAATAGCAACTGCACCCCTCCTCTGCTATCTGGAAGTCACAGTCGGAAAGAATATACATGTTTTACACTTAACTCATTCCGGACGAATTCCGAGTATTCTCGGAACAGCTATTTCTGAGTCTAAAACTTGTCTGAATCCATGTTTTCTCAATCCAAACCACGTTTTTCGAGTTACTTCTCTTTGTCACTCTTCCAGCCGTCGTTTCACTTATGTTTGGCGCTTTTATTTCATCTGTTAATGTTAAAAATGTCCAAACATCGGCCCTACACGAACCTCTCAAAATGCTCCATTACGGTTTTCATTAACAATGATAGTAAATAAGGAGACTAATAAATTTTTAATGCAAATAATGACGATTTCAAAATGAAAATTAAACTTGGATCAACCAGTAGACTGTTGTCGAAAATGAATCACAGACAGAGGCGAG
>CM065687.1:34568047-34570547 GCA_017654935.2 Phymorhynchus buccinoides | reverse complement strand
GAACAATTCCTATTAATATGAACACTTTTGAAAAGCTGCTGATAACAGACTGGCCTCATTGTAACACCATTCTTCGCAATATGCTCTCAATGAAACAGTTCTCCAAAGAAAGAAAAAGACACCACATAAAATCCCAAACAGATTCCTTCTTCTTCTTCCCCATCCCCGAAGAAGCGGGAATGAATGAGGGGGGGGGGGGGGAGGGACCACAATATGGAGGAATTGTATCATCAAATATACAAATAAAGTGGGCGGGAGCTGGGGGGGGGGGGGGGTTACTTTGGTCATAATAATACACGACCAAAATGTTATTTACGAAGCACGCGTTTTCACACTGTGTTTGGGAATCGCCAAGCACCACTCCTACCCGCAAGCTCTCCTGATTGTGCCGTGTTAGCTTAGCAAGGCTGATAGCAATGAATGAACGAGGCCGCTGGGAAGAAACGGAGAAACGCGAGAGTACTGAAACCAGAAAGTGAGCAGAGGAGGGTGGTCCGGTGGGACTAATCCCGCTCGGACTAGTTAGTACTCTTTTGATCACACCGCTGACAGTTATGGCGGACATACCGCATACCACTGGGACTAATGCCGTGTGGACTGACATTTTATCTGTACCGCTCGGACTATATGCATACGCTTAGTGTAAGAAATAATAAACAACAGTAAAGTCATTTCGACGAATTTATTACAAAATAAAATAATAATTAAAAAAATTAATTAAATTCAAATTTTATCTTTTGTGTTTGTCGACACTAAAATAATGGACCCTAAGCCTATCCCTAACCCTATTCCTAACCCTAACCCTATTCCTAACCCTAACCCTAACCCTATTCTTAACCCTAACCCTAACCCTATCCCTAAACCTAACCCTAAATCTATCCCTAACCCTATCCCTAACCTATCTGGAAAAAAACAAGGAATACCTGGGTACGCAGTAATGCAATGTTGCAAACGCTCAGCAGACATTAGACCGAATGGGAAAAGCTATACAAATCAAAGCAATTAGGTCGAACGGCATTCTTCCGAATGGGATTAGTCCGACCGGGATTAGTCCGAAGGGTATTAGTCCGAGCGGGACGCCCCCGAGCAGAGGTGGGGTGTTAGGAGGAGGATAGTGAGGGGTGGGGGTGAGGGTGTAATTATCGATCCATCATATTGGCGATTCGATCGATTAAGTAATTATTTGTCTCCTGTAAGAAAGGCGCGGAAATCTCTGCGTTGTGTGTGTGTGTGTGACATCAGAATAGCCTCTGCATGCACAGTACATGTATTTGGTATTTGGTATTTGGTATATTCAAGTCACAGAGACTTATCTCTGTGAAATTCGGGCTGCTCTCACCCGGAGAGCGCGTCGCCGCAAGTGCAGCGCCTACCCATTTTTTTGGGGGGGGGGGGGGATGCAGGGTGAGGGCACACTTGGGAAATCTAGCTATCAATTTGGCCATACCAGGCAGCGGGATTTCTCCCTGCTCTTACCGACTTTCAACTGCCGTGGGGTTTTTACGTGCGTAAAGCGCACGGGTCAGACCAGCTTTAAGTCCCCATCCGAAGGACTGGACGTTCAGTTCGATTTTATTGTCAAACTAGAAATAAAGGGCGAGGCCGGGACTTGAACCCGGGTCACTCACGTTGCAGTCACGCATTACAATTGGCAGGCGAACGTCTTAGCCACTCTGCCACCTACGAAGCATCAAGTACAGTAATCATGAGCGCGTCTTAACACAGGAAGTAACACGTAAATTAGCATAAACAGCCAATCTTGTCGGGAGTGCGTCTAAAACAGCTAACACGGGTATTAACATGCAAATTAGCATAAACAGCCACACAGCTGTTCCATCGCACACAAAGTCAAGCTATTTAGTTGAAAGACTTAATCTAAAAAAATCTTAGATAAACAAAATGCACCAAGCATGTCCCTATAAAATATTTTGGCTGTAAGTTCTACACAGTATTTCAAATATAGTTATTCCATCAGATTAATTGTATAAACAAAACTTTCTTTGTTGAGTAGTATCATTGAGTAGTATCATTAAACATATTATTCAGTAGAAAATGTTCTGTAATCATTCATGTTCTTTTCGCAAACGTAAATATGATCGCCCATGAGTCAGTGAAAATAATAGCAATTTCCAATGAATATAACTACTTTAGTCACATACTACAACATATTCTTGACTGTTATTTATGAAAAGATACTTATGGTAAACTAAAGTTGGCTTGAAAAAAGAAAACACTTCTGAAAATATAAATGAACTAAATGTTCCTCCCGAAACAGCTGTGGCCAAAATGATTGACTGTTTATGTTAATGTACACGTTAGTACCTGTGTTAACGGTTTAAAGGTGGACCCTGACGGATGAGTTTTTGCAAGGAACACGTCGAGATCGCCAGAAAGACAGCCTTTCCAAGGATCGGAACACTCGCTTTGCTCCGGTTTCCTAGAAATCAAACCGTCAAAACGGCGATTCCTCCTTGGCGGAGATGCCGGAGAGAGAAGCCAT
>CM065687.1:34555547-34563047 GCA_017654935.2 Phymorhynchus buccinoides | reverse complement strand
AGAGTAGAAGAGATGGGATGCCATGTTGGTGGATCCAGTGAAGGATTCAATAAGGGAGGTCATAGAAATCATAGTAAACACCAACATACTCCCGGTGAGGAGGAATGTAGAGAGGTGTGCCTGGATCAGGTAGACTGATGCGCTTTCCTTCTTCCAAGTACAATATAAACGCACAAGAATTGAAGAAGAAAAAACAACCACACCATTAAACTTTCCTCTTATATATATATAGTTTGCTTGAAAAAAACTTGTTTTGTGTCCAATATTTAAGTTTGTGAGCCTAAGAAAGAAACTGAATAACTTTAATTTTAACTTTACAATTTATTCTGTGTTCTGAAAAGAATAAAAGAAAATAATGTGCTGATTTACTTTTTCTCCCAATGGGGGAGATAGACAATGCCTATGCAAAGACAGCTGTTTTCATCTTTGAGAAAGATTCTTCAGTCTGCATATCGGCCTGCAAAGTATGTCCACAGTGAACATTCAAACTGAGCTAGAAGACTTTCTACAAGAGAAAGGTTGTCCTCTTTGCACCAGATTGAAAGTCCACAATAAAAGCAAACCAGCACTTAATTAAAAAGAAATGGTAACAATCTTGTGTAAAATAACAAAAATAATAATGTTCTAAAGTTACAATCCCTCGAAGAGAGTAGAAGAGATGGGATGCCATGTTGGTGGATCCAGTGAAGGATTCAATAAGGGAGGTCATAGAAATCGTAGTAAACACCAACATACTCCCGGTGAGGAGGAATGTAGAGAGGTGTGCCTGGATCAGGTAGACTGATGCGCTTTCCTTCTTCCAAGCACAATATAAACGTACAAGAATTGAAGAAGAAAAAACAAACACACCATTAAACTTTCCTCTTATATATATATATAGTTTGCTTTAATAAAACTTGTTTTGTGTCCAATATTTAAGTTTTGTGAGCCTAAGAAAGAAACTGAATAACTTTAATTTTAACTTTACAATTTATTCTGTGTTCTGAAAGAGAATAAAAGAAGAAAATAATGTGCTGATTTACTTTTTCTCCCAATGGGGGAGATAGACAATGCCTATGCAAAGACAGCTGTTTCATCTTTGAGAAAGACTCTTCAGTCTGCATATCGGCCTGCAAAGTATGTCCACAGTGAACATTCAAACTGAGCTAGAAGACTTTCTACAAGAGAAAGGTTGTCCTCTTTGCACCAGATTGAAAGTCCACAATAAAAGCAAACCAGCACTTAATTCAAAAGAAATGGTAACAATCTTGTGTAAAATAACAAAAATAATAATGTTCTAAAGTTACAATCCCTCGAAGAGAGTAGAAGAGATGGGATGCCATGTTGGTGGATCCAGTGAAGGATTCAATAAGGGAGGTCATAGAAATCGTAGTAAACACCAACATACTCCCGGTGAGGAGGAATGTAGAGAGGTGTGCCTGGATCAGGTAGACTGATGCGCTTTCCTTCTTCCAAGCACAATATAAACGCACAAGAATTGAAGAAGAAAAAACAACCACACCATTAAACTTTCCTCTTATATATATATAGTTTGCTTGAAAAAAACTTGTTTTGTGTCCAATATTTAAGTTTGTGAGCCTAAGAAAGAAACTGAATAACTTTAATTTTAACTTGACAATTTATTCTGTGTTCTGAAAAGAATAAAAGAAAATAATGTGCTGATTTACTTTTTCTCCCAATGGGGGAGATAGACAATGCCTATGCAAAGACAGCTGTTTTCATCTTTGAGAAAGATTCTTCAGTCTGCATATCGGCCTGCAAAGTATGTCCACAGTGAACATTCAAACTGAGCTAGAAGACTTTCTACAAGAGAAAGGTTGTCCTCTTTGCACCAGATTGAAAGTCCACAATAAAAGCAAACCAGCACTTAATTAAAAAGAAATGGTAACAATCTTGTGTAAAATAACAAAAATAATAATGTTCTAAAGTTACAATCCCTCGAAGAGAGTAGAAGAGATGGGATGCCATGTTGGTGGATCCAGTGAAGGATTCAATAAGGGAGGTCATAGAAATCATAGTAAACACCAACATACTCCCGGTGAGGAGGAATGTAGAGAGGTGTGCCTGGATATATAATCAAACAAAAGCAATGGAGACGAAGAATCAGAAAGACAGACAGAGGGATATAGACAGACGGAAGCGGAGGTAAAGAGGGGAACGTCTTCACAATCTCGTGATACCAGGGATAGCTGAGAATACTTTCCCGGTAGGTATAGGCTAGCTGGATTAACAGGTTGGCAAGCGTCTTGACGACAACTTGAGATGAGAGATTATTACCTTGGCAGTGGCAATGCATGCCTGTCTGAGAAAGGAGATTGTTGGCAGATCAACACTGGGATTCAGAAGGGGGAAAAGTCTGAATAGGAAAGGAAAAGAGGTTTGGAGAGGAGAGAGAGAGAGAGAGAGAGAGAGAGAGGGGGGGGGCGGGAGAGAGGGGGGGGGAGAGAGAGAGAGAGAGGGGGGGGGAGAGAGAATAACCAGAGACAATGGCAATGACGAGAGAGGCTGATAAAAAACAGAGAGATGGGGGGTGGGGAGGGGGGTAAACAGTCAGGAAAATATTGAGAGAGAGAGAGAGAGAGAGAGAGGGAGAGAGAGAGGGAGGGAGAGAGAGAGAGAGAGAGAGAGAGCGTCTAAGTCTCACACTCACATACACACGCACGCACACCACACGCACGCAGAGAGAAAGAGAGAGACAGAGAGAGACAGACATACAGAGATATACAGAGACAGAGACAGACGGACAGAGACAGACAGACACAGGTAGAGAGAGACAGAGACAGAGACAGAGAGATCAAACAGAGAAACAAACAAAGAGAGAAACAGAGACAGGAAAGAGAGAGAGAGAGAGAGAGAGAGAGAGAGAGAGAGAGAGAGAGAGAGAGAGAGAGAGAGAGAGAGAGAGAGAGACACAGAGAGAGACAGAGAGAGACAGAGATATCAAACAGAGAGAAAAACAAAGAGAGAGACAGAGAGAACAGGAAGAGAGAGAGAGAGAGAGAGAGAGAGAGAGAGAGAGAGAGAGAGAGAGAGAGAGAGAGAGAGAGAAACAGACAGAGAGACAGAGACAGACAGAGAGAGGAACAGAGAGAGAAACAGAGAGCCACCCATACACTCCAACAGGACAGATCTGAAGAGGAAAGAAACCAAAACAGGACAGTCAGATACTTTAAAAGTATTTCAGGTACAAGCCAGTGATAGATAGACACAACAGTTCTGGCACCTCGTTAGCGTTTTGCGCAGAATGTTTAGCAAGCCTGCAAATGAGCAGACTGTCCATTGTAGGAACTGCAGGTAGCAACAGCTGGTTCGATGCTCCATCGGTACCTTGTCTTTCGACACTTGGCAATTTGGAGCCCCAAAAGAAGGAAGGGAGAACTGTGCATGTGCGAGACTCTCTCTCTCTCTCTCTCTCTCTCTCTCTCTCTCTCTCTCTCTCTCTCTCTCTCTCTCTCTCTCTCTCTCTCTCTCTCTCTCTCTCTCTCTCTCTCTCTCTCTCTCTCTCTCTCTCTCTCTCTCTCTCTCTCTCTCTCTCTCTCTCTCTCTCTCTCTCTCTCTCTCTCTCTCTCTCTCTCTCTCTCTCCTCTCTCTCTCTCTCTGTGTAACCAAAACTGTTTATTGCATGATTTATGTTTCTATCATTGTGACACCCCCATCAGGAAGGGGCCTATGCCTATATCCGATTAAAAAATGTATTAGTATTTGTATTCTCTCTGTCTGTCTGTCTGTCTCTTTCTCTGTGTCTCTCTGTCTCTGTCTCTCTGTCTCTGTCTCTCTCTCTCTCTCTCTCTCTCTCTCTCTCTCTCTCTCTCTCTCTCTCTCTCGTCTCTCTCTCTCTCTCCTCTCTCTCTCTCTCTCTCTTCTCTCTCTCTCTCTCTCTCTCCTCTCTCTCTCTGTATATGTTTCCGTGCTTGTTCAGTAAAATTACGTGTTAGAGTACTTCCAGTTCCAATCAACTTAGAAGAACTTGCTTAGAAGAACATTTAGTGAAACTAGGGTTAGATGCGTCCAGTATGTGGTGTAGTAGAAGACTAACATCATTTGATTTGTATATGTCCTCTATATTCAGATATCAGAAACAAATACTTAAATGGAGTATGTTGTCCATATACCAACCTGTTAGAAAAATGATCAATTGCAATGATAAGAACACCTTTTATGTATTTATTTTATGCCATTATAAAAAGACAAAACCGTAATGGTGAAGAATAGTGTTATTACTATGCCCAGTTATACCACATTAATATTGTGACTTTATATGTATGATTGTATTATCATTAATTAACCTCGATCTATGAATTATGATTCACAAAGTATTTGGTTAATTGATTATTTGTTTTGATGACTCGATACTTGATATAATTATGTTCATTTACTTTTGGTTACACATGACCTTGACCTTTCTAAGGGCTGGTGGCCTGTAGAAATTAAAACATGTTTTGTTCAGTTCAATTTGTTCAATTGTTCTCTCTCTGTATACGTACTTATTTGTCTGCGTGCGTTTGTATGTATGTGTACCAAGACCACGTGTGTATTAAGTGTGTACCATTAGTATATGCACAAGTAATGTTCTTTCTAATATCTATAAGTAAAATAACAAAGTAAACAATGGCGAAACAAACAGTAAAGAAAACGTTTAACTCATTCAAGTCGTTCCAGCCTTATATGTCCGACGACGACGAAAATAGTGTTTTACGTCCTCTTGGTCCGAATCAGACACATATGGGACATTTGTAAATACAAATAATTATATGGTGGGAACAATACTGGAGGCAATGCCCGGAGGCAGTACGAAACCAGTAAAGTCCCGATTTTTTAAATATTAATACAGATAGCTGTAGCAGTGACCACGCCTCGGTTAAACCTCATCGGCTATGGCACAGCGTGATAGCCTTATATGTCCGGAATTAATAGATAGCTGTCAATTTGATGCATATGCTTAACGGGCACACCATACCTTCTAAATAAAGTCTCTCTATAAAACAAGTCTGATCTACCACTTCCCTATGTCTAAACCTGAAGTAAAAATAAAAACCTGTAATCTTCTTTCATTTCTCCTTTTGTTTATGTATGTTTTGTTTGTGTGCATGGCTGGAGTGATTTGTGAGTTTTGTTTCAATAATTCAAAGTCGTTGTGATGCGAATGAGTTAATGGTACATCACAAGCATTTCTAATGCTAGGAATAAAACACACCAACAAGCACAATAAAAACAACAACATCTATTTCCTTTTTCTTCCATATCAAATGACTGAGATAGGCCTACACCAATTCCAAGAACAAAATTTAACCAAAGTGTTTTTGTTCTGTTTTTTGAGAATGGTGTGAAATCTGAAGTCCATAAGAATAAGAAATATGTGAAGGCCAACAATCTACCCATGTCAGAGAAATGTTAGATCGGATCTTTCCCATTGCTTACTTACTTCGACACACAGACAGACACACAGACAGGCAGGCAGACAGAGACAGAGAGAGAGAGAGACAGAGAGACTTTTGATAGTTTGAAAATGACAGTTTCACAAACTATGTGAGTTAATGATGACTACAATAACAGAACAAACGTGTCACTCATATACTGCTCACAAAAACTAGGGGATATTGACTTTGCAATACCACCATGGAATCAATGACCATAAGTTTAATTTCATGTACAAACGATAGTTCAACCTTTCTTGGCTGTAAAATCAAAGACAAACAAATCAATTTTAAAATGTCACGTGACTGCCAGAGGCGATAAACTTCAGTGGGTGTGTTGTTCGAAATCACAAAACACCTTTACACAGTTGACAGATTGGTGGGCCATCGTTTGCTACCAGGCATTCAAGGCAATGCTTTCTCATGCTCTGGAACAGTCTCCTGAAGATTTTCTGGAGGATTAATGGGTTTTTCCCCCGGCGTCCCTAGATCCTCTTAAGACCGTTACAATGGTGCAAGTTGAAATTGAAAAACGCCAGCGTTGAGCAGATTTTAACCTGCAAAATGCCAATTCGCGTCTCCACTGAGCACATTTTGTGCAAGATCACCCTCACATTCATGAAACCCAGACCCTCCCATGGTCTACAATGGTGTACATGGTCTCCTGACCATTTTCAGTCAAATGCCCCGTTACGCCTTGCAAGAAACCGTGGTCAAACACGACTTCGACTGTTTTATGATTATTGTTGTGACTTTTGGACGTTGCACCCATTGATGTTCGTCTTCTCTGGCATTCACGTGACGTTTCAAAATTAATTTTAGTCTTCGATTATATGCTCAAGGAATAACATACGTTTGTTTTCAAATTGAATAGAACTTATAATTTCGTTATTGAACTCATGGTGATCTTGCAAAACACACTATCCCCTACTATTTGTGAGCAGTATAGATAACCATCGACTTTCTCTTTCTTTTCTTTTTTCAGTTTCTTTCCCCTCTTCTTCTTTTCTTACTTGCTTTTCTTTCTTTCGTTCTTTCGGTGTCAATGTAGAGTGGCAAAGAGGTAACGCGTTCGCCTTGTGTCAAGGAAACCCGAGTTCGAACCTGGGTACAGAGGATTTTTCCTCTCACTTTGCTCTAGGCCTCACGGTCTGAACGTGGAGTCTTTCGGATGAGACGATAAACCGAGGTCCCGTGTGCCCATGCACTTAGCACAATTAAACCCAGTGGCAACGAAAAAGTGGTCATTTTGGTCAAAGTTTACCACCACCCCTTTTCCTTCATCAGTCACACAAAAATCGCATGCAAAACAAAATGGGAGGCGCGCCTCTGGCTGCACCGCGCTCTCCAAGTGGAAGCAACCCGAATTTCACAGAGACGTTTCTGTGACTATAAAGTACCTAATACCTTTCGTGTGGTTTTTATTTCTCTTTTCTTACTGGCTTTTCTTTCTTTCGTTATTTTTCTCTTAGTTTTTTTTCTCTCCATCATGATCATGATCATGACCTAACTGTGATGGGATGGGTGCCCACTGAACACAGTCACACAAAGAAAATAGGCTGCACACCCTAGTTATACTATTGGTATCGGCAACGAACACCTTTTACAAGAGTGAATGCCCTTGGAGGGTGGGGGAAGATGGTTCAGTACTGACCAGAAAGGGTTATAACTCTCGCCAATAACCCCTATTTGATGCCACTAAATGGCTGCCTTTCGCAAGAGTGAATGCCCTTGTCAGCACTGACCAACAAGAGCAATTACTCTCACTGTCAAGGGCGTGAACCCTTTCACCGCCAATGTCGCATTTTAGCACCACAATGGTTTAACACCCATGTCACTAATATGCATCAAATCAGGGCCTATTATCCGAAGACCCTATTTTCTTAATTTGGGGAGGTAAGGATAGGCCTAATGGTATACATGTTACAGAGAAATTCGCAATATTGCATATTTTGTGTGTGCGGTCTACCCAGTTAAATTTAATGGTATTTTTTGGGCTGAAAAATGGCTGGCGTCGAAAGGGTTAATAACCCTAGTTGCAAAGGCCTATAGGCACACACACAGTGACCACTACAAAGACCCACAC
>CM065687.1:34535547-34553047 GCA_017654935.2 Phymorhynchus buccinoides | reverse complement strand
ATCGTGACCATGTGTTATCCACTAATAGACGAGTGGGCAGTTGCTATTCTGGAAAGCTGGCTTGAATTTATGTCAAGCGAAAATGCCTGGCCCACACGTAACGTAGGGGAAGACGGGGTAAAAAGCGCATGGGCGGGTAAGAAGCCCACCCCAATTATCTCATGAAATAAAGAA
The DNA here is from genome assembly GCA_017654935.2 of Phymorhynchus buccinoides. Taxonomy (NCBI): domain Eukaryota; kingdom Metazoa; phylum Mollusca; class Gastropoda; order Neogastropoda; family Raphitomidae; genus Phymorhynchus; species Phymorhynchus buccinoides. The sequence continues at coordinate 34,552,873 of CM065687.1, read as the reverse complement.
AATGTCAGTCAAATTTGCCCATGAGACGAATGCTAGACATTAACGCTCGTCTCATGGGCAAAATGAGACTGAAATTTGCTTCATTTCATGAGATAATTGGGGTGGGCTTCTTACCCGCCCATGCGCTTTTTACCCCGTCTTCCCCTACTCACTCTTTCGGGCCATTAAGAGACGTTAGGCTAATTGCGTTGGGGGTGTCCCTGAATGCAAACTGATCCCTGATGTTGCGGTACTATGACTCGGTGTTCTGCTTTTTTTTTTAATAGTAAAATATTGAAAGAACGGATACATTAAGAATTAAAAATTGAAAAAAAAGAAGAGAAATTAAAGACCCACCAGGTCCGTGAGTGAAAATTACGGGTTTCACGTGTTTCCCTCTCTCGCTCGGCTGGTAAGAAATTTTATTTTGACCAAGTGTGGCTCCCATACAAATGTCCTCATGCACGAAAACGAGACATCACTTTAAAGAGCAGCCTCGGTCGAATACGAGGAAAGTCTGTATGTGGGCCACACCGACCCACAAAAAAACCAAGGGACTTAATCCAGCCGGATCAGTGGGACTTTCAGTCCCAACAGTTGCGAGTATCACCGACTGAAACCAGCTCAAACGCTTTCAGTGTGTGTCATAAGGAGAGTAGCCTACTTGTTTGTAGACTGCTATTTTTTTTAAAAACAATTTGGTATTTGGTATATTCAAGTCACAGAGACTTAGTTCTGTGAAATTCGTGCTGCTCTCCACCGGAGAGCGCGTTGCCGCAAGCACAGCGCCTACCCATTTTAAAAAAATTGGGGGGGGGGGGGCCTGGGTGAGGAGGGGGTCTGGACAGACTTGGGAAACCTAGCTATGAATCAGAGCCTATGTATTTGAATGTTTGTTTTGTTTTTTGATATGTCTGCAATTGCTAGTGTTATGGATTGTGATTTTTTTTTAAAATTCATTCTTAGTCATTTTCGCATTTAAATTGCTTTAAATAATCAGGTTATGTAGGCTAAATCTGTTTTGCTCACGCCTTTTTCTCGATATTGAAATAAAATAAATTTCAAAGCACGCGCACACGCACACGCACACGCGCACGCGCACGCGCACGCGCACGCACGCACGCACACGCGCACACACACACACACACACACTGACACACACACACACACACACACACACACACACACACACACACACACACGCACGCGCGCGCGCACGCACGCACACACGCGCGCACACACACACACACACCACACACGCACACACACACACACACACATAGCAAAACCAAAACCACAGACACTTTGACTCTAATGATCTTTTAATGAAATATTGTTGTTTTCAAAGCAAAACAACACAAAACAGGATATTGTTTACAAGGGATTTGCATGATGATTGTGCAGGCCTATGACTGCATGGATGGAGGAGGGGGTGGGGGTTAGGCAGGATGTCAGACACACAAGACTCTCACACAGAATAACGCTCAGAAACAAAACTAATGCCAATGAGTTTGACAGTAAGGTAAAGGTGTCCCATAGCCTATCGGCCGTAGGGGCAGTGGACTGTTAAGAGGTTCACCGTGTCAAGGGCACGGCATCATGAAAGGCAGCCCCCATCCTTATCCTTCTGCCGCATTTCAACCTTCCCTGAACGAATCAGGCACCCATTCACTGCTGGGTGGACAGAGAGGGTTTTCAGGCCAGAAAAATCCGACTCCAAGCTGTACTCGAACCTTTGACCTTCCGCACCGCAGCCGAGCGCTCTAACCACTCGACCGACTATTCGTCCGGTTTTCTCCAAAACTATTCAGTCTATCATCAATAAATTTGGTATACTAGTTTGCCAAGATGCCAGCTATCCATTGATGTATTCAGTTTTACATTAAGGTCAAGGTCGCGCCAGTTACGGGGTTCAAACCCCGAAACACATAATCGCTAATATCTCGCGAAGTTTTGCATGTATTTTAATGCAGTTTTTTTCACATTTCTTGATGAATGGTCTATACCACAGTTGTCATGAATTTGTCTGTGCGCGCGTGTGCGCATGATCGCGCGCGCTCAAATCACGGGTCCGAACCCCAAGGCTATATATAAAAAAAACTATTCAGTTACGTGCAGTTTCGATGCCTTTTTATGTAGTTACGTGCTGTTTTGATGCGTTTTTATGTATGTGTACAGCCGACACATTCCGATTTCGGAGTACCTCGGCGATGCTGCGAGGGGACTTTGCAGCCGCTCGACGTTGCACTTTTGTGTGTGTGTGTTTTTTGGGGGGCATGCAGGGCAAGTCAAACAAGGGCCGTATCAGAGATTCAGAAACAAAATAAGTTCATGATCTAGTCTTATCTGCGCATCGTCGGGATGGAGGGTGTGGGGGTGGGGGGTGAGAATGAGATAAGCGGAATAGAAGGAGGAGGGACAAGAGAAAGAGTACGTGTGTTTTTTGTTTGTTTGTTTGTTTCTATTTCTTTTATTTTGTGTTGTGTTGTTGTTGCTGTTGTTGTTTTAAATCAGCCAGTTTGCATGCAGTCCTTTAAAAAAAAACCCACAGAAAATTGTCATTGTAGATTGCTGTCAGAAAGCAAGCACCAGAGGAGACACTGCACTGATGGAAACACTGTCTTTGGGTTCAGTTTCAGCTATAAAGAAAAAGGCAGCTTGGATTCAACCCGTACTAATTCCCAGTAGCTTTTCCACCACAGACGTAGCAGAATCAACAAATTTCATCTCTACTTTCGCTTACGTTGTTTGCATACCAAGTGTGAGTGTTTGATATTGTTGGACAGAACGAGTCTCTAGCTATCACTACATCAAGTTTCTGCGACTACTTTTTTTTCTCCATTTTCACACCAAAAATACATGAATACAAACATATTCATCTTGTTCCGATGGCATTTTGTGCCTCTTTGCTACTATTGGCCACTGCAAAGAGCACCTTTTGCAAGAGTGAATGGGGGTGGGGTGGGGGAAGATGGTTGACTACTGAACAAACAAGGGTATAACTCTCGCCAATAACCCTATTTGAGGCCACTTCATGGCTGCCTTTTGCAAGGGTGAATGCCCTTTTGGATACTGATCAACAAGGGCTTAACTCTTGCCGTCAAGGGCGTTAATAACCCTACTTGCAGTGGCCAATAGGCCGCGCTTTCGGTTAGTCTTTTCAAAAGCCGCTTGTGACCACATTTAGACCAGTTTTGCTCAAGGGAAAGCACTCAGTAGACAGATAAATGATTGCTGGATATAATTAAAGAAGGTTGTTTCCCTTAGACCATACTTAAACATGCACTGTTCATAGTCAAAGTCACCACGCATATGTGCGTGCTACGTAGCGAAAAAGTAATACGGGTGGGCAGTAGCGAAGGAATAAGAACCTTGTTCCTTACTGTGATACCTCGTTTATCAATAACTAGCATTTAAGAATGTTTTAGCATCATACATTTGGTGAACAAACAAAACTTACATGCACGTAACCAGATGTTAGGGGAAGACGGGGTAAAAAGCGCATGGGCGGGTAAGAAGCCCACCCCAATTATCTCATGAAATTAAGCAAATTTCAGTCTCATTTTGCCTATGAGACGAGCGTTAATGTCTAGCATTCGTCTCATGGACAAATTTGACTGAAATTTTCTTTATTTCATGAGATAATTGGGGTGGGCGTCTTACCCGCCCATGCGCTTTTTACCCCGTCTTCCCCTAATGACTAAAAACAATTCTGTCATGCTTTTTCATTAGTCTCCCCGAACTATTGTTTCTGTCTGGTCCGTCCGTTCGGCGGCGACCGGCGTGCCTCCGTCCGGCTATTCGTCCGTTTTTCTAAAAAAACTATTCAGTCTATCATCATCAAATTTGATATACTAGTTGGCCAAGATGCAAGCTATCCATTGATGCACTTAGTTTTACATTAAGGTCAAGGTCGCGCCAGTTACGGGGTTCAACCCCCGAAACACATAATCGCTAATATCTCGCGAAGTTTTGCATGTATTTCAATGCAGTGTTTTTCACAACATTTCTTGATGAATGGTCTATAACACAGTTGTCATGAATTTGTCTGTGCGCGCGTGTGCGCATGATCGCGCGCGCTCAAATCACGGGTCCGAACCCCAAGGCTATATATAAAAAACTATTCAGTTACGTGCTGTTTTGATGCGTTTTTATGTAGTTACGTGCTGTTTTGATGCGTTTTTATGTATGTGTACAGCCAACACATTCCGATTTCGGAGTAGCTCGGCGATGCTGCGAGGGGACTTTGCAGCCGCTCGGCGTTGCACTTGTTCTCTTTTTTTTGCACAATTAAATGAAGCATGGTAATGGAAGAATTTTTTAAAGATTTTAACATGTTTGTGTTAATGTTGACATGGGTGAGAGATGATGGAGCAATGAAAGAGTGTTTTGAATATTTATTCATAAAAGATTCATCTCTCTGTCTCTGTTTGTCTGCCTGTATCTCTGTATGTGTCTCTGTCTATCTGTCTGTCTCTGTCTCTCTCCGTCTCTCCGTCTCTCTCTCTCTCTCTCTCTCTCTCTCTCTCTCTCTCTCTCTCTCTCTCTCTCTCTCTCTCTCTCTCTCTCTCTCTCTCTCTCTCTCTCTCTCTCTCTCTCTCTCTTTCAACATAAAAATAACAGTAGAAAATTTGTGCGAAATTGATCACGACCGATATGCATATCAATGCAAGCGAGCGATAGAAAAGACAAGCAAAGTATATAAGTACGATCACGTTCGATATACATAATTATAAATGCAAGCGAGCGATAGAAAAGCCAAACAGGGTATATAAATAAACCATGCACTAAATATGTGTCACTTAATACAATGTGGCGGTACCATAGCCGATGAGGTTTAACCGAGGCGTGGTTACTGCTACACATATCTGTATTATTAAAAAAATTGGGACTTTACTGGTTTAGCACTGCCTCCGGGCATTGCCTCCAGTATTGTTCCCACCATCTTTGTATTTACAAATGCCCCACATGGCCGAAAGGCCGAAGAGGGCGTAAAACCCTATTTTCACAATCTGTGGCACGATCATCAACGCTATATAATCCGGCCTATTTTAGCCATTATTCATTTACTATGATTTAAAAAGAAGTGGAGTAAATATGGGAAGACAGTCATTCAAAAGAGCAAAGAGATACATGAGAAAAGAAAGTAAGCTTGGAGAGGGTGTGTGTGTGGTGGGGGGGGGGGGGGGGGGTCTCATGGAGGGATAGAAAACAGAAGAAGAGTTAGTAAATACGAAGATAAAGAATGGATCGTTATTATCAGTATCGTCGTCGTCGTCGACGTCTTCGTCATCATCATCATCATCATCATCATCATCATCATCATCATCATATTACCATCAACATCAGGGTCGGATCGGGGGGTGGGGGGTGGGAATCCTGGTTTCCCGGAAACCCCCCTCAGCCCCAAGCATGTACATTATGCAAGGGTGAAAAGTAAGAAAATGTCTCGATGTTTGCCTTAATAATCACTAAAATTGCAAACAATACATTCTGAGGGGTTTCGCCCCCTGCCCCCCCCCCCCCCAAGGGTATCGCCCCTTAACCCGGAAAGCATACAGCTCCCTGGCCCCCGACGGAGCCCCCACCCCCACCCCCATCCCCCGGCTCCCCACCCCCCTTACGAATCACTTGGTCCGGCCCTGAACATTATCATCATCACTATCATACTTCCAAAATGAGCCCCCACTAAATAATTGTACATCAATAGTCAGGCACTGGGGCTGTCCTCCTCCTCATCCTCTTTCTCCTCCTCTCCACCCCCCCTCCTTCTCCTCATCTTCTCCCTCCTCTCCAGCCCTTTCTTTCCCTCCTCCCCTTCTTCCTCCTCCACCTTCTCCTCCTCCTCTTTCTCCTCCCCTTCTCCTCCTCCTCTCCCTCCTCCTCTTCCAACTCATCCTTTCCCTCCTCCTCCTCCCCTCCCTCCTCCTCTTCCAACTCATCCTTTCCCATCTCCTCCTCCTCTCCCTCCTCCTCTTCCAACTCATCCTTTCCCTCCTCCTCGTCCTCCTCCCTCCTCCTCTTCCAACTCATCCTTTCCCTCCTCCTCCTCCTCCTCCTCCTCCTCTCCCTCCTCCTCATCCAACTCTTCCTTTTCCCTCCTCCTCCTCCTCCTCCTCCCCCTCCTCCTCCTCCCCCTCCTCCTCCTCTTCCTTTTCCAACTCATCCTTTCCCTCCTCCTCCTCGTCCTCCTCCTCCTCCTCCCCTCCTCCTTCCAACTCATCCTTTCCCTCCTCCTCCCCCTCCTCTTCCTCTCCTTTCCCTCCTCCTCCTCCTCCTCCTCCTCTCCCTCCCTCCTCTTCCAACTCATCCTCCCCCTCCTCCTCCCCCTCCTCCTCCCCCTCCTCCTCCTCCTCCTCTTCCTTCTCCTTTTTCTCCTCCTCCTCCTCCTCCTCTCTCCCTCCTCCTCTTCCAACTCATCCTTTCCCTCCTCCTCCTCCTGCTACTCCTCCTTCTTCTCCCAGACCACGTCAAACGTTGCCAACCCCTCCCCTTCCAACAAGTTGCCCCACCGTGTAGACACACAGGAGGACAACTCCAGCAGTGGTCAGCCACGAAGAAGACATCGCCGCTGACCTAGCGCCACCCCCACCACCACGCGAAGCCTGGGTCATCAACCCGTTCGGTGCTGAGGTTACCGCTTCCCGTCCATTCGTGTCAGTCATCGTCTTCGTCCGTTGGGAAGAAGGTTCCGGCGAGGCTTGTTGTCGGGTGGTTGATTGGGGGGTTGCTGATGGTTTGGTTGGGGTTGTAGGGGTGGTTGTCGTTGTCGTTGTTGTTGGTGTAATGGTTGGTGTTAGCTTCAACGATGGCTGAAAAAACAACCCATAGCCGTTAGTTTAAAATACGCATAGGTTGCGTTCATGTGTGTGTTTGTTTGTGTGTTCTTGAAGAGAAGATATAAATGTTTAAAAAAAAAAAAATTGGGCGTAATGCCTTAATGGTCTCGCCTACATGTTTCAGTATAAATGTCGGCGTTAAGGCCTATCTGGATTGCTACGTACAAAGTAAACAAAAACACAACTAAAAACACAACTTCCTTGGCAGAGGTTACATCGAATTGTTGCCGATATTTCTGTTAAAAACAGAATAATACAACAACAACTGAATCATCAACGACGATGAAAAACAAAAAAAACAATCGCAAAGATGGTGTTAGCAAAACTACAATGTTAAATAAAGTCATTAGCAAGACCCTTAGCATTGTAAGCGAAGTACACACCGACGGTCGTTGTAAAAATATGAATAATGTATTTTGAAAATAAAATTGGTTGTGGCCTTTTTTTGAGCATTGATGATCAATAATATACAGTAGGGCTTACATGGATTTTGCTGTTTATAATGAACAGTCATAAAGTTATAGCCGGAATGGGACACTCTGTCACACCCACAACGGGACACTCATCTCCAAAATGTAGTATTGACAATGACCCACCTTTTTGTTTTTACAGCCACCAGTTCTCAACTACAAGAACAGATGCTAGCCCACACCGACATCGACCCAGTCAAGAATAGTAGCCTATGTGTCACCCAGCACCACGAAAGGGACATTAAGTGTCAAGCTAACCATCCTGAGAAAAGCATACCTTTAAAACCTTCAGACAAGTATTTTTCTATTGATACAAGAACCATTCTTGTATTTTTTTTCCGTTCCAAAGTCATGACCATTTAAATTTAGTAGGTCATCCATTTTGAGAAAACACAGTCTAAAGTCTAGCCTGGCTGAAGAAAATGCATTGACCTACTCGTTTTAAAGCACTTATTAGATCACTTAGAGACCATATTAAAGATTGGCCTTCATAAATATGAACGATGGGATGGTAGAGAACACGAAAATACCTATAACTCAAAATTGACAGAAAATGATATTTTTGACTTTGCAAGCCTGTTGTGAGAAACTAGCCCAGCGACTTAATGTCCCTTTCGAGGTGCTAGGTCACATATATAAATGACCCAGCTCAAAGACCAAGGTCTCTGCCCAGCTCTTTTTTTTAAAGGCACGCTTACAGTCAGAATTATAGACAGACAAACTGACAGACACAGAGACAGAACACTTTCTGAAATCTAAAGCAGAAGCTTACTACACTGACCCACTTCTTCACTACCAAGGTTCAAGGTTCAAGGTTCAAGGTTTTTATTTCCAAAAAAAGCCCCTTGGGGGTACATGGAAAAAACAAAATATATATATAAACAATGAAAAACGAAAAAGTAAAAAAGAACAAACCATAAACGGACAAACAAACCTTTGACGACAACAACAACAACATACAAAAACAAAAACAACCAAACGAAAAAACAGAAAATATAAATCAATATCCAGTCACACTGAAGGGTTGCGGCAAGAACTGCTGTGAATACGTACACCAATCAATGTAACAAAGCACAACATCAAATAATTACTGCAACAAACATCGTCCTTTCAAACCTGTTAATCAACTAACAATGGTGCGGTTCACATAATTATGCACCTCATCCAACTAAACCACGACATACCAAATTGTCATGTCACACATCACTACAATCAAGCCTTTTACTTATCAGTTACATATCGTGAATATACAGTTATCAAAGCGTAGCAAGACTGACACACAGTCATGAGTCATTGTTCTTTGCTGTTGAATTTGTGTCCATACATAATGTAATACGACCCATGCATGCATCTTGTTTGAACACAATAATGCATCTGAGCAAAGACACTGAAAAGAAAAGACTAACATCCGGTCCCTTTTACCTATATGAGTAGTGAGGACAAAAACACTGGTTATGTCCCTTTTAAACGTGACACATTTAGATTAAAAACACGTCGATAGGCCAGTTGAATTCTCCGTTCAAATTCCAGTCTGAGTCTTTGGATAGCCGCCACTGTGAATGGTGTAACTACCCCACTAACGATAACTCTATCAGCCCGGCTCGCCGTAACTCTTAAGTAGTCCATCTTACCCTTTTAGAGTCTTTGATCTAAGGCACTGCATGTGCACGTTATAATCACCACCGCTATTGTTCATACCGTTATCTATCATTATTCATATGACCACTGTGATCTTTATTGTTGGCATTACTGGTTTCAATGTTCAGGTTATCCCATGCTAGCATAATTATGTGCATTTATGCTTGATTATTTTGATTGTTGGTCTGCTTTTTCTTGATATTTGATTGGGTCAGTTCTAGTCTTTTTGAACCGAAAAACCCGTGCTAATCTTTCGCGGTTCCAAAAGACCGGTTCGAGTTGCTGTGAACCGGTTTTTTTAATTACAAACTGAAAGTAAGTTTTTCTTAGAATAGCGCATTCTTTTCGAAAACCCCCACTGATTCTCAGCGTAGATTGGGTGTTTGTAAACCAACAGTAGCTGTTTCTAGTTTCTGGTGGTGTATGGCTTTGACTTTGACTTTGACTTTGACTTTGAGTGTTGAGTTGAGTGTGTGTGTGTCATAAGTCGTAAGTTTCTTTATTGTGTGTGCATGTGTGCGCGTGCGTGCGTGTGTGTGAATATTCTGACAAATATGTGTTTGCATAGGTAAGACTAGTGATGAGAGTACTGGTTTAAAAACCGGTTCAATAAAACCGGTTCGGACAGGGGAAACCGGTTTTTTTAAAAACCGGTTCGGAATTTTGAACCGGTTCTCAACTCTATTAATAATAATGAATACTATGTAGCACTGACCCAACTCCGGACAGGGGGGCTTCATGACCAGGCCGTTGTTGTTGTAGGAAGTGACCACCATGTCGGTCAGCACTCGTCGCTCGGTCTGCCCGCAGTGCTCCACGGTCAGTATGTCCGTGACGGTGCAGTGCACGAAGGCCTTCTGACCGCTGGTTCATGATTATAAAAAAACACTAATAGATGTGAAGATGACGGAAATGAGGACAGAATCAACGGTAGTAACGATCAGAAGTAGCAAAACAACAAAAAGCAGCGACAGGGACAGCGGTAGCGGCAGTATCGTCGTCATCGTAAACTTCATTATGATCATCATCATCATCATCATCATCATCATCATTATCATCATTATCATCATAATCATCATCATCTCCATCATCATCATCATCATCATCATCATCATCATCATCATCATCATCTCCATCATCATCATCATCATCATCATCACCATTGTCATCATCATCATCATGTCCATCATCATCATCATCGTCACAATCATCATCTCCATCATCATCATCATCATCACCATCACATCATCATCATCATCATCATCATCATCATCATCATCAGCATCGTTGTTCTTCTTACACCAGCATCATCATTGTCGTCGCAATCGTTGATTTGATTGATACTGAAATGGGGGTGATGGGAGTTATGATGATGATGATGATGATGATGATGATGATGATGATGATGGTGATGATGATGATTGATGATCATGATGATGATGGTGATGTTATCGTTGATGATGATGATGAGGAGGAGGTGGGGGAGAAAAAGAGGAAAAATAAGATGATGATGACATCGGTCGCGAAAAAAGATGATGAAAAAGATGCTGATGACGATGATGATGATGACGATGACGACTACGACGACGATAAATATAATGATAATGAAAACGGATTGAGTGACAGCCTACTCACGTGCAGTAGTCAGCGTTGATGGCGGCGCGGTGACGAACGTAGCACATTTTCAGCATGTTCTTCAAGGCAGAGGATTTCCAGCACTCCTGGCCAGAGAGATAGGCTGTAAAGGGGAGAAAAAACATGTCCAGCGTGACATTTTACATGAAAATAGTACACAACACATGTACTGTTAATCATAGACACGCGTGCACATATGCTATATATATATATATATTTTTTTTTTAACACGAACATTACTCAAAGTTAACTTTAACTGGTTTTGTTTCTGAGGTTCACAAATAAAGACATTGGACACAGAAACGTTTTAACAAAGCAAACTATATATGTATATATTTTGCATTGAATTGGTTCAATTAATCTCAAGGTACAAATGACCCCCCATTCCCCTACTGTTTCCATTTTGTCATGTCTGAGTGATGAAAAATTCGATGCAAAAACCCTATTTGCCTGTTTTACTGTCTCCTTATACTAGATAACGTTAAATGGACGGGCATCCAGTAAAACTGCACTCTGTTTAATTAATGTATGGGGTTTTTTCAGGGGCGGATCTGAAGGAGGTTTCCAGGGTTTCCTGCCTCAAGCATATGCCTTATACATGGGCAAAAAGTAAGAACATGGCTCAATGTTTGCTTTAATAATCACTAAATTGCAAAAATTGCCGGGGCTTCGCCCCTTGAGCCCCCACAAATCCTCTACACCTTAACCCAAGACCTATGCAGCTCCCTGGACTCCCCATGGAACCCCCGCCCCCTTACGAATCATTTGGTCCGCCCCTGGTTTTTGTGTTTGATTGGTGTGGTTTTTTTGTCTTTCTTCAATACCTGAGCGATGTCTCTGGCAGGGAAACTGCAGCACGTTCAGAATGGAGGTGTACACCGCTTTGGTGAAAGCATCACAGTTCCCTAACATAGACGGGCGGAGCAGGCATCGCAGACCTTGTTGGAGCTGACTGAACGCAGAAATTTAAAAGAAAAACCACGCGCGCGCACGCATACACATGCATGTTAACACGCGCATGTGCACGCACACATACACATACGCACACATGTACAAGGACGTACGCACACACATTCGCGCGCGTGCACACACACACACACGAGCGCGCGCGCGCACACACACACACACACGCACGCACGCGCGCACACACACACACACACACACACACACACACACACACACACACACACACACACACACACACACACACACACACACACACACACGTTAGAGCTGCAATTGCGCGCAAAAAAACAACAACCACCCACTGACAATTATGTAAACAAAATCTATGTGCTTATATCATTACAAAACTTGTATTTTTTACAAACATTGTTCTATGAGGGCATATATTGCCTTCGCATTCATAAAAGAAAGGGAGAATTTCAAACGTTCGTATTCTGTTTGATTTCCCCCTCACCTGTCCTCACTATACCGTAACGACCTCTACACAGAATCACATAAAGATTACTACTATGGGAATATAGACAATTACTTATTCAGCTAGTATATACCACCCCGTCTAGTGACTATGGCGATGGAGGGCTGGTTGCCATGCTTATGGTCTGTTATTGTCTTAGCGAGTGATTATGAAAAATGATTTTTTTTTTTTCCTCAAGATTTCCAAACAAAGTAACTGGTAGAACAGTCCTTAAAAAACCAGACATTTAAAAAAGATATGCCTCTGTGTTCGTAGTTTGTCTCGCGTCTTGCCCGAGAGAGAGGAAGGGAAGGGAGAGGGAGAGAGAGCGCGTTTATGCAATGGTGCAGTAATGTACACAAATAACGCCATTCCGTGTAAAACATGGCCGCCATTTTTAGGAAATTCGCGTAATTCCTAAAATGTCTAGGCAATACGTGTAATAGCTAGCGGTCACAGGCATTACACGTATTTCCTTTTTTTTTTTAGTCAATACATGTATTTCCTGTTTTCAAGGATTGTCGGTAACATATACATACAATAAACCCTAAGCCCCGAGGAAGTCAATTAAATGGCGAAATAGTTTTTATCCTGTTTGTTTGTGTGTTTTTAACCTGAATGTTTTTTTATAAAGCCTATTTTTTGCCGACCAGATGGTCGTTGTCTTTCTCCTGCTAAATAGCGTACTTTAAAATATGTCAAAGTAGAATTTATCCTACTTTATATTATCGGACCTCTCTCTCTCTCTCTCTCTCTCTCTCTCTCTCTCTCTCTCTCTCTCTCTCTCTCTCTCTCTCTCTCTCTCTCTCTCTCTCTCTCTCTCTGTCTCATAAATCATATACTTAGTTCTTAGTGCATATGTTTAGTTCTTTCGTTATTTGCTTATATATATATATATATATTTTGTACGGATGGCTTGATGAAAAAACGTATATCATTTGCTTATTCAATGCTCCATCTGGAAATCAAATTTTGACTTGACTATAATACTCTACTTCTGTTCGGTATATTATGTCACTTTGACCTTTCTAAGGGCCTGTAGAAATTAAACTTTTGTTCATTGTGCATTGTTCTCTCTCTCTCTCTCTCTCTCTCTCTCTCTCTCTCTCTTTTTTTTTTTTTTATCTCTCTCTCTTTATCTCTCTCTCTCTCTCTCTCTTTATCTCTCTCTCTCTCTCTCTCTTTATATATATCTCTATCTCTACCTACCTATCTCTCTCTCTCTCTCTCTCTCTCTCTCTCTCTCTCTCTCTCTCTCTCTCTCTCTCTCTCTCTCTCTCTCTCTCTCTCTCTCTCTCTCTCTCTCTCTCTCTCTCTCTCTCTCTCTCTCTCTCTCTCTCTCTCTCTCTCTCTCTCTCTCTCTCTCTCTCTCTCACACCTGCACACGGTGTCCAGATGCTCGGGGTCAGGGATGGGGATGAAGGTCACCTGGTTGACCAAGGCGTAGTAGGGACAGGTGCTGGCCATGTCGTTCACACAGCTGTCCGCACGGCCACTCAGCAGAGAAACCACTGCGGAGACACACAGAGAGAGGGTGGGGGAGAGATAGATAGATAGATAGATAGAGAGAGAGAGAGAGAGAGAGAGAGAGAGAGAGAGAGAGAGAGAGAGAGAGAGCGAGAGAGAGAGAGACAGAGACAGAGAGACAGACAAAAACAGAGACAGAGACATTTTAACATTTTGATGTCCAAACTGGCTGACCAGAGTGTAGTAGGGACAGGTGCTGGACAGGTCATTCACACAGCTGTCCGCACAGCCACTCAGCAGAGAAACCACTGCACAGACACACAGAGAGAGGGGGAAAGAGAGAGAGAAAGAGAGAGAGATATAGACAGAGAGACAGAGGCATTTTAACATTTTGATGTCCAAACTGGCTGACCAGAGTGTAGTAGGGACAGGTGCTGGCCAGGTCATTCACACAGCTGTCCGCACGGCCACTCAGCAGAGAAACCACTGCACAGACACAGAGAGAGAGGGGGGAAGAGAGAGAGAGAAGAGAGAGAGATATAGACAGAGAGACAGAGGCATTTTAACATTTTGATGTCCAAACTGGCTGAACAGAGTGTAGTAGGGACAGGTGCTGGCCAGGTCATTCACACAGCTGTCCGCACGGCCACTCAGCAGAGAAACCACTGCACAGACACAGAGAGAGAGGGGGGAAGAGAGAGAGAAAGAGAGAGAGAGATATAGACAGAGAGACAGAGGCATTTTAACATTTTGATGTCCAAACTGGCTGAACAGAGTGTAGTAGGGACAGGTGCTGGCCAGGTCGTTCACACAGCTGTCCGCACGGCCACTCAGCAGAGAAACCACTGCGGAGACACACACAGAGATGGGGGAAAGAGAGATAGAGAGAAAGAGAGACAGACAAAAACAGAGACAGACGCATTTTAACATTTTGATGTCCAAAATGGCTGACGATGTTGTAGTAGGGACAGGCGCTGGCCAGGTCATTCACACAGCTGTTCCTACGGCCTCCCAGCAAGCATCACACTATATAGAGAAAGTGAGATAGGGGGGTACAAAGATAGAGATTAGAGGGACTATAAAAATAGAGAGAGAGGGGGCCGGGGAGGTACAGAGAGGGGGATTTGAGGGACTAGAAAAAGAGAGAGAGAGAGAGAAGGGGGTGGGGGGCAAAGAGAATGGGGAGTGAGAAGGGGGGGGGGGGGTAGATAGGCAGATAGACAGACAAATGGACAGACAGACAGAAAGACAGGCAGAAAAAGACAGAAAGAGAATGTGACACAAAGGTAAAGAAAGAGAAAAACACAGAGAGAGAGAAAGAGAGAGAGAGAGAAAGAGAGAGATAATACGAATACGAATACGAAATGTTTTAATCAGATATAGGCATAAGCGCCTTCATGATGGGGGTGTCACAATGATAGAAACATAAATCATGCAATGACATATTTGGTTACACATAGATACAGAGAGAGAGACAGAGACAGAGACAGAGACAGAGACAGAGATAATACGAATACGAGAGAGACAGAGAGAGACAGAGAGAGGGAGTGACCGACCGACATGCAAACAGACAAGCAGACAGACAGACGGACAGACAGATACACAGATAGAGACTAACAGAGACACAGAGAAAGAGTAAAATACACATGTTTAGGCTACGCCACAAGAAATCTACAGAGCAGACCTACAAAAAAAATTTGCACTTAGCATCCATGATCCACACCCCTGCACTTACTAGTACACACTCACACCCGCTTGTGCAAGAAACAATTATGCAATGATATATTTCAATATATGTATGAACATGCTCTCTCTCTCTCTCTCTCTCTCTCTCTCTCTCTCTCTCTCTCTCTCTCTCTCTCTCTCTCTCTCTCTCTCTCTCTCTCTCTCTCTCTCCTCACCGGTCAAAAGATGTACGACGATTCGACGGTTAAGCATTTTGAAGTGTAGGCCTATAATTATACTCGATGACAACGAATAACTCTCCTTTGTATCCCTGCTCTACGATTTCATGCAAAACAGCGTTTCAAGAAAGGAACTATCACTGTGCCGTGACAATTTGACTCGGGAGGTAGAGGTGGTTTCTGTTGTTGTTTACCAGTCGCGAAGCGAAGCTGGTATTGTTTTCAGTTGGTCCGTGTTTCAACAAAGCAAACAAATGTTTGTTTGTCTGTCTGTCTGTTTGACTGGGACAGCGATAACTCGACAACGCTTGGATAGATCAACCTGAAAATGTACAGGTGGATACTAGGGGTAGAAAGCTTCGACAAGTTCGAATTTGGGCAAAATCGGGTTAGCGGTTAAGGGTTTGGGTTAAGATTAGGGTTAGGGTTAGGGTTAGGGTGCAAGCGTGTGTCACGACTGGGTCAGTTTACGCAAGTACTCTAGTTTGTTTTGTTTTCTTTTTTCACTGAGGAAAAATCATTTTTCTAACTTACACCCTACAAGCACATAAATCGTGAACCGAATGCCACAACACTTCAATTCATTAAAATTAATGTTGTTGTTTTTCTCCAAGGAAAGAGAAAGCCGCACGATTGCCTACATTACGGTCACACAATGGTCACAATGGTCACAATGGTGAGACATCATAATTCTTCACAAACCGAAAAAAACCCCTATTTCACAATCCTTAGCAATAACATTAGAACGCTCGTAAAGATTGATCAAGTTCTGAAAGTTGTGCCGTGCCGTCTGCCCATTTCATTAGCCATCCATGGTAGCTCCCCTTTCTGGGCTGACGAATGGACAAGCCATATTGTTGTTTCGCTACTCCTATATCTATGTGTTTGACAGATGTGAAGATTCTATGTCGATTGGGCGTGTTGTCGTGTGGACTGTATGTTGACATCTAAGCATTATATATTTAAGCCAAGCGATGACTAACGCAGGATCGACATTCGTCACTTCCTGTGTGAGGACAGTCAAGGGCGTGAACTCTACATAGCCTTCACCCAGCATGGACGCTCAAGACTGCAGCGATGCTACGCTTACGGCTGGCTATGTGATAAAATCACATCCGTCTCACTGCACACATGTGGCTGCACAGATGTGGTTTTACTTTATGAACCCGAAGACATCTCTCTCTCTCTCTCTCTCTCTCTCTCTCTCTCTCTCTCTCTCTCTCTCTCTCTCTCTCTCTCTCTCTCTCTCTCTCTCTCTCTCTCTCTCTCTCTCTCTCTCTCTCTCTCTCTCAATGGTTATTTTTGTTATTTTATAGTCCTTCTTCTGCCATGTTCTGACTGGATATTAACTGCCTGGACTGAAGCAATTGTTATATGTAGCGACGCTAGTATCAAGTGTATTGATTATTGATGACGATATGTATTCCTTTTTTTTAATTTGATGGATTGCTATGTTTATTATTACTGTTGATCTTAGTTTGTTCACTTCCCCTTCTTCGCATTCGCATTCTTTCTCTCTCTCTCCTCTCTCTCTCTCCCCCCCCCTCTCTCTCTCTCTCTTCTCTTTCCTCTCTCTCTCTCTCTCTCCCCCCTCTCTCTCTCTCCCCCCTCTCTCTCTCTCCCCCCCCTCTCTCTCTCTTTTTCTCTCTCTCTCCCTCTCTCTCGCTCTCTCTCTCTCTCTCTCTCTCCGCCTCCCCTCTCTCTCTCTCTCTCTCTCTCGCTCTCTCTCTCTCTCCCCTCTCTCTCTCTCTCCCCCTCTCTCTGTGTGTTTTTTTGGGTCTATTTGCTTGTCTTGTCAGCCTGTCTGCTTTTCTCTGAGCAAGTTAACTAAAACAAAAGTGTCTCAACAGTTTTTGACAAAAGTATAATCAAGAACTAGTCTCTGCAAGAACTAATGCATCCTTCAGTGCATAGTACATTCGAATGTTGGCAATGATGTAGATTTTCTTTTTCTATGTTGGATATGAGGGCTAT
>CM065687.1:34523047-34525547 GCA_017654935.2 Phymorhynchus buccinoides | reverse complement strand
ACTTCGACTCGATTCGACTCTCTCTCTCCTCCTCTCTCTCTCTCTCTCTCTCTCTCTCTCTCGCTCTCTCCCCCTCTCTCTCTCTCACCTCTCTCTCTCTCTCTCTCTCTCTCTTCTCTCTCTCCTAAGTCTCAGGGCAAAGCATAAACAAGCATTATATAGTTTGTATGCTTATTTCCTTACCCTGGTTAAATAAGATCTCTCTCTCTCTCTCTCTCTATCTCTCTCTCTCTCTCTCTCTCTCTCTCTCTCTATCTCTCTCTCTCTCGTCTCCTCTCTTCCTCTCTCTCTCTCTCTCCTTTATAAGTCTCAGGGGCAAAGCATAAACAAGCTTATATAGTTTTGTATGCTTATTACCTTACCCTGGTTAAATAAGATCTCACCTCTCTCTCTCTCTCTCTCTCTCTCTCTCTCTCTCTCTCTCTCTCTCTCTCTCTCTCTCTCTCTCTCTCTCTCTCTCTCTCTCTCTCTCTCTCTCTATCATCCCTGTTTTTCCACCTCACTTCATTCTGAACCGGAAATGAATTATCGGGATAAATCATTATAATGTCGTATTCACAACTTCTTCATCTGTCTCACTACGTGTCCTTGTCTGACCAGATAATTCTTTCTTGACATACCGCTTGCGCGAGATCTTTTTGCAAACTGATGAGACCTTCTCTTAGGTCGAAACAGCTGTCTTTGCATAAGGTACTGTCCCTCCCCCATTGGGAGAAAAAGTAAATCAGCACAATTTATATAATTTATATATTAAAAAAAATTGTTTTTGTTTTTTTGAACACGGAACATTACTCAAAGTTAACGTTAACTGGTTTTGTTTCTGAAGTTCACAAATAAAGACATTGGACACAGAAAAGTTTTATCAAAGCAAACTACATATATATATATATCTAGAATTGTGTGTCTATTTCAGAACATGCGATGGAAAAGATTGGTCAATAAACCGAAGGTGATGGATGGCTTGTTCAAACTTAGGACAATTTATGTTGAGTTCAAGAGACTTACTCTGAAGGCTACATGGTAGCATTGTCAACAAAGGCAAGCTTCTCTCACTAAAGTGCTACCCCTTTCAATGGTCGGTTATAGCTGTGTTAGGGTCACCCAAATCTTAAGCGATTTGGAAATGTCAAGTGTTTGGTAAGGATGGCGGGTAAACTATGATAACTAGCGCAACGCTGAGTACCAGTAACGCCTAGTAACGGTAACGCCTAGTAACGGTAACGCCTAGTAACGGTAACGCCTAGTAACGGTAACGCCTAGTAACGGTAACGCCTAGTAACGGTAACGCCAAGTACTGGTAGCGCTGAGTACAGCAAATTTGAAGCGATTCGGTTAAGAAACGGCGGAGTCGTATAGCGCGCGCGTTTCTGAACCGATTCGCTTCCGGGTTGGTACACGGATCGTCACCATCCCCGGTCATCTTCCTGCCAAATTCTAAGGCAATCGGTCCAGAAACACCGGAAATACGGGCGCCGAGAGGCCGGCGGATGCGCGTTTCGCGCATTTGCGAAACCGCGCAAATGATACGACCGCCTCGGTTGCCGTTGCCATCGCCCCGTTAGGGCTCACAGCAAATTTGAAGCGATTGGGTCGAAAAACGGCGGAGTTATAAGGCCCGTTTTGTGTTTCAGACACGCACACGGACGGACACTTGGCTTTTTACTATAATATATGATGACTGTGAGAGTTTCCGACATACGTAAGAAAATACGGTACTCTGGTGGGTAAGCTTGTCTTCGCTCAAAATGTAGGGAAATAATGAGCCAACTGGTTCTCAGCCTCTGACAGATTAAACATGACAATATCAAGCTTTAACCCTTTCGCCGCCAGCCATTTTCAGCCCCAAAAATACTATTAAACTTAACTGGGTAGACCAAAAAAAAATTGCAATATTGGGAATTCGTCTGTGACATATATACCACTAGGCCAATCCTTACCTCCCAAAATTAAGAAAATAGGGTCTTTGGATAACAGATCCGGATTGGATGCCTTTTAGTGACATGTGTGTTAAACCATTGTGGTGCTAAAATGCGACATTGGCGGTGAAAGGGTTAATATATCACCTTTCTACATGAAACACTGAGCTACAATAAGTTACTTAGTTTTGATGGGATTATCAGCATTGGTGTTTAAAAAAAAATCTCACCCAAGGTGGTTTATGGATATTGGAAACAGAATTTGCCCTAAACCTAACCCTACCCCCCACTATGTACTGCAGTACGCCGCGATTTATCACAGTTGTGGTTCGTTGCGTTTTTCCGTCTTATAGGGTGGGGGGTAGGGTTAGGGTTAGGGATAGGGTTAGTATTCCAAAAAGGTTATTAGCTAAAAATGTTCCTAAAATACAGCTTTATGTATGGTAAGAAAGGCACAAACGGAAAAATACAATTAACCGAGAAATGTAGGGGGCATATCTTGACCTTTACCCAGAATTTATCACCAAGAAAATGTTAACGTTTTTTGTTTGGCCAAGAATGGTCAAATGGTTAAATGCTCTGAT
>CM065687.1:34505547-34518047 GCA_017654935.2 Phymorhynchus buccinoides | reverse complement strand
AGTTAGGGTTAGGAATTGCGTTAGGGTTAGTCTGTCGGAATTCCAACTGACAGATTGGCACAGTCATCATTATATTTTCTCTATGCGGCAAATTTAGGTTAGGGTTAGGGTTAAATTTAGGCAAGGAATAGGGTTAGGTTAGGAAAAGGGTTCGGGTTAGGGTTAGGAATAGGGTTAGGGTTAGTCTGTCGGAATTCAAACTGACAGATTGGCACAGTCATCATTATATTTTCTCTATGCGGCAAATTTAGGTTAGGGTTAGGGTTAAACTTAGGCAAGGAATAGGGTTAGGTTAGGAAAAGGGTTCGGGTTAGGGTTAGGAATAGCGTTAGGGTTAGTCTCTCGGAATTCCAACTGACAGATTGGCACAGTCATCATTATATTTTCTCTATGGGTCGTAGTGGTAACAACGACATTCGTAGTTGTTTCCTTTTACCCCTCCATTTTGGGGTGCGTGGCACTATCGCTACGTATCGAAAGAACTACCCGTTGTTACCACTACGACCCATAGATAAAATATAATGATGACTGTGCCGATCTGTCAGTTGGAATTCCGATAGACTAATCCTAACGCAATTCCTAACCCTAACCCGCACCCTTTTCCTAACCTAACCCTATTCCTTGCCTAAGTTTAACCCTAACCCTAACCTAAATTTGCCGCATAGAGAAAATATAATGATGACTGTGCCAATCTGTCAGTTGGAATTCCGATAGACTAATCCTAACGCAATTCCTAACCCTAACCCGCACCCTTTTCCTAACCTAACCCTATTCCTTGCCTAAGTTTAACCCTAACCCTAACCTAAATTTGCCGCATAGAGAAAATATAATGATGACTGTGCCAATCTGTCAGTTGGAATTCCGATAGACTAACCCTAACGCAATTGCTAACCCTAACCCGAACCCTTTTCCTAACCTAACCCTATCCCTTGCCTAAGTTTAACCCTAACCCTAACCTAAATTTGCCGCATAAAGAAAATATAATGATGACTGTGCCAATCTGTCAGTTTGGAATTCCGATAGACTAACCCTAACGCAATTCCTAACCCTAACCCGAACCCTTTTCCTAACCTAACCCTATCCCTTACCTAAGTTTAACCCTAACCCTAACCTAAGTTTGCCGCAGTGATTTAGCCCAGTAGTGTTATCGATACGTAGCGATAGCCGTACTGATTTATCTTGATAGTGTTATCGATACGTACGTAGCGATAGCTTCTTACAAACCTGGTACATGCATGTTGATAATGATGAATTATATATGAACTATAGAATGTTTAAACCATCATTTGGTGCTGATTCCTACTACTTAGTACTTCCACAGAATTATGTGTTTACCATTCTAAAATTTAGAACAACTAATAATAACTTGCCAGTAAATAAATTGCACTACGATGATATACCCAGAAGTGAAAGAAATTGCGAAAAGTGTAGCCTACATGATGTGGCAGATGAGTTCCATTATGTGTTTGTCTGTCCCTTCTTTAATGCTGAAAGAAATAGATATCTTCCACGGTACTTTTTTGTGCGACCAAATGCGTATGAATTTAATGCTTTGTTTCCCTCAAAAAATAAGAAACTTTTGATTAAACCTAAGCACTTTGTTGCAGCTATAAACAGTTCTTTTCGATGATTTGCAAGGACAAAATGTCACATGTTTTGTTTTTTGTAATATGGTATAGGTATATTTGTCTTATATATCTACTTGTCGTTTTTCATAATAAAAAAAAAGACATCACTCTGTTTTGATGTTCGATTGATTTGATTTGATTGATTTAATTTAAAGTCTGTTCACAACAATGGTGATATTAGACTTAAATAATTACATTAATTAAACAAAAACAAAACAGACATAAACAACTATTGAATTAAAATGAGGGGAAAAGAGTGTGTGAATGTGTGTGTGTGTGTGTGTGTGTGTGTGTGTGTGTGTGTGTGTGTGTGTGTGTGTGTGTGTGTGTGTGTGTGTGTGTGTGTGTGTGTGTGTGTGTGTGTGTGTGTGTGTGTGTGTGTGTGTGTGTGTGTGTGTGTGTGTGTGTGTGTGTGTGTGTGTGTGTGTGTGTGTGTGTGTGTGTGTGTGTGTGTGTGCGTGCGTGCGTGCGTGTGTGTGTGTGTGTGTGTGTGTGAGTGTGTGAGAGAGAGAGTATGACCGTGATGGGTAGAAGGGGGGTGGGATGGATTTGGGGCAAAGAAAAGAAAAATTAATATTAACTAACGCATCAATTATAGTAATCTTGCAATTCCAGAGCTGGATATGACAGAAGCTAATTTTGATGTTCGATTGTTTAACTATGTGTGTACTTTGTTTATATTTCTGTGCCCCAAGTGGGTATGAAATAAAACATTTGCCTTGCCTTGACAGCGGAATGTCCCCTCCAGTCTGTAGTGGAACCTGTGTGAAACTGATCATGATATTACATAACAGCGGTATACGAACCATTTCCTATCTTTCCCTATTTTACTATCGACACTTTTGTACTTTCAGCAATGCACGCGCCAGCGGGCAACGTGGATTACGCCTCTATGCTCTTCGTTCGCGAAGTCCAGCCATGATGATTTATTTCATAGTTATTATTATTTATCCACTTACCATGTGTCCCTGGCCTTTTGACCCCCACCCACACTCTCCTCCATTTTCCCTTGCCCCTCCCTCCATCCCCTGCATACTTTAAAAAAAAATCAGGCCACAATGCAGTAACTCAACAAAATACGAGACCGCAAATAAAAATTAAAAAACAAAACCAAGCTAATAACAACAAAAACTGAAGAAAACGAATCCGTTGATGACATGCTTTTCCAAACCGGTGTAGCATTCTCAAAATGGATATGTTCTCAACATGTCTGCGCATGTGCGAAATCGATCATGACATACCATCAGATTTTATCTTTTGTGTATTCGACACTAAATTGACCCTAAGCCTATCCCTAACCCTAACCCTAAGCCTATCCCTAACTCTTCGCACATGCGCAGACATGTTGAGAACAAATCCATGTTGAGAATGCCACACCGGTGTACAAAGTCAGGTCATGCATCAAGGTACTTCCGGTGTTTGCAGACAGCACGGGACAACAGGTTTACATCATATCAAAGCTGTTAAAGGTGGACCCTGACGGATGAGTTTTTGCAAGAAACACGTCGAGATCACCAGAAAGAGAGTACAGCCTTTTCAAGGATCGGAACACTGACTTTGCTCTGGTTTCTTAGAAATTAATCCGTCAAAACGGCGATTCCTCCTTGGCGGAGATGCTGGAGAGAGTAGCCATTTTGGATGGGGTGGGTGGAGGTCACTCATTGTGGTTGAAGCGTTTTCTTTTTTGTAGTGCAGTAAAAATAACATTGAGCTATTTCCTTTGTTGTGAGCGAAAATTCTTTAAATAAACTGTGTCAAATTTAAAAATAAATAAATAAAAAGGCTTGTATTGCGAAAAGTTCGTGCAAACGATTTGGTCTAAACGCAGGCGGCCATTAGAAAAGAGATGGCACACGCCTTCTCTTTGGGTGAAATAATTTGACTTCCAGCACCTCCGCCAAGAAGGAATCGCCGATTTGACGGTTTGATTTCTAGGAAACCAGAGCAAAGTGAGTGTTGAAATCTCTGTAAAGGGTGTTTTCCTGGTGAACTGGACCTGTTTCTTATTTTTTTTAAAAACTCATCCGTCAGGGTGTCCCTTTAATAATGAAAGGTGCTGACACTGCAGTGATCAGTGCTTTAGGTGATTCACCACTTGCTTATTATTAGAGTGTAACTTTCGACTGGAGCTCCTGTGTGGCTGCTTGCACCAACCGTTGTGTTCCACGTGAGTTGACACTAGTTCTGGTTTTAATCCGTATCTTTTGAATCAAAGCGTAAAACCGTAAACCGCAGTGACGCCGACAGGAAAGTTGGAATATAGTTGAAAGACAATTGACTTTTCTCCCAAGTCCATGATCAAAAGATATAATAGCTTATCCCTCTTGGAAGGTTTTACGCTTCTAGTGCGGGATTTTACCATGCCAGCTTTAAACTAAATAATTTGGAAACACAATGGTTGTATCTGTTTTATGTGAAAGCTAATGTGCGCCCTATAAATGTTTGATACCTGCTCGATCCACCCGATCACGTATCAAAATCACGGGATTCACGTGTTTTCCCTCTTATAACTGGAAATAAATCTTGTTTTGACCAAGTCAGACTCCCATATAAAGTACCCCAAATTGAAAGCCACAAGTCAGTTTAAAGAGCAGCCTCAATTTGAATATGGGGAAATTCGAATGCGGGTTACAGCGACCCAAAAAAAACCAAGGGACGTAACCGTGGCGCGTCACGGGGTCTTTAATACTGCGTTTCTTCAAAGATGCTTAGCAACAGGTTTTCTGGTTTTAGGTCGTGGATCATGGACAAAATCGGTTCAGCAACTTTTTTGACTCCTTCCAAATGTTAATTGACTTCGTGGCGTTGCTCGTTTGTGTTCGAGGACATCTCTTACTTCCGAAAATTAGGCTCCTACTACCTACTGTATGATGCTTTAAAAAACCCACCAAAAAACCCAAAAAACCCAAAATCCTTGTAGAAACAAAAAGAACCAGTATGTTAAGGGATAGCTGAATGTAGGGAGGGGTTACACTTTGTACCAAACAGACAACAGATGACGTGTGTCATGTTATGAAAGTACATTTCTTACCCCACCCCGCCCCCAACTCTTCCACGCCCCGCGTTACTCCCCCCATCCTCCACACTCACACACATAGGGGAAGACGGGGTAAAAAGCGCATGGGCGGGTAAGAAGCCCACCCCAATTATCTCATGAAATGAAGCAAATTTCAGTCTCATTTTGCCCATGAGACGAGCGTTCATGTCTAGCATTCGTCTCATGGGCAAATTTGACTGAAATTTTCTTTATTTCATGAGATGATAAATTTATTGGGGTGGGCTTCTTACCCGCCCATGCGCTTTTTACCCCGTCTTCCCCACACACACACACACTCCCTCCTCCAAAAGAATTTCAGTTCATCTGGACACACAAAGATGCCTACTATCTTCTTTTCAAAGATTGATTTCTCTTCTACCTTCATTCTTCTGATTTCTCTTCTACCCTCATTCTTCAACCTTTATTCATTCACCCCACCCCACCCCCTCCCCTTACACCTGTTTCTCAATAACTATGGTCGGAGAACAAGGGAAACAGTTAGGGTATACAACTTTTGGTCAAAACAAACCAAAAACACGACCATATATGGTCAGGAGTGGCCGTGGGTAGGGGATATGAATAGCCATCCCCAGCCATACCATTTTCAATTGTCAATAACAAATCACGTGCGTTCGTGCCGCGCGAGTGTGTTAAGAGCGTGTCAAGAGAAACGTTGAGTCAGGCTGTGTAAAACAAGGGAGCCCATTCTAACCCGCTTTCGACAGGTGGGCCCAATCACATATAAAAAGGGGTCGATTATGGGCTAATGGCTACCACTGACGAAACCGGTGCATCACACTTCGCCTAATTACACTTCGCCCAACCACATCTAGCCTAAATCGCATCTCGCCTAATTACGCTTGGCCTAATCATTATCGAGTCTCGATCATAAGTATGTAACGCTTCGCCTAAAATGTCCAAACCGCAACAAATAAGGTATCTTTAGTATATTTTATTCAACTCGGCAGACTACAAGTAAGAGCGTACAGAACCTCCAGCTTGTAAAATGTAGTTTGAATATCAGAAAGCAGTCTCACAGAAACTCCTAAAACGTAAGAAAACTAAGACTCCAAAACAACGTTGTTGTGTGTTTGTACATTTGGAAATCGTAGCTTGTGAATATTGTGATGATGGGAGAAAAACAAAATCCTGCCAAATACGTGGATGCACGTGGAGCATTAACCCTTTCACCGCCAGCCATATTTCAACCAAAACGTTCCATTAATTTGACCTGGGTAGAGATCAAAATCCATAATTAAGCAGTATTGGGGATTCTTCTGTGACATATATAAAACAAGGTCTATCCTTACTTCCCCAAACAAAAGCAATAGGGTCTTTGGATAATAGACCCCAATTTGATGCCTTTTAGTGACATAGGTGTTAAATCACTGTGGTGCTAAAATGCGACTTTGGCGGTGAAAGGGTTAAAATGTGAAAAATTCACAGCCATTTCGGTTTCTGTTTGCTGTTGTGCGATAACCCATGTTTCTGCATCTGCATCGTGGAACGTCGGCAGGAACCAATTCTGGCATAATTATATACCGACGGTTGATTAGGCGAGTTGTGCTAATGCTTTTAGGCGGAATGTTACGCTTGGGTTTTTTCGTGACATCGGGAAGTTTTTTTGTTTTGGTTTTCCCCTTGACATCGGAAAGTTAATGCCGGCACGGAAGGTCGAGATCAAAGGATTAGGCGAAGTGTAATTAGGCGAAACAGGAAAGTTTCTGACCAAAAGGAAGAAAATAGGAAGACGGTCTGACAGATCGGTACTAAAACGGTCCACAAGTCGACTGGGTGAGATTTGGGTGGCGTGCTGTACTCATGATTGCGCTCTAGAAGAACGTGCGTGGTGTGCTCAGGTAGGCTATGTTGGTTTGGTGAGGGATAGGCGTACACGGCTACGCGTGCATGCTTGCGTTCATGTACTTAAGAGTTAGACGCGCGCACGCGTGTGTGTGTGCACACATGAGCATACTCATACGAGAGAGAGAGAGAGAGAGAGAGAGAGAGAGAGAGAGAGAGAGAGAGAGAGAGAGAGAGAGAGAGAGAGAGAGAGAGAGAGAGAGAGAGAGAGTAACAAAATGGAAGGCAATAATAGCTAGACTTTCTTTGTCAAATTAAACACTCATTTAAACGCTTTCACAAAGCATTACGGAACACCTTCAACAAACTTATTGTTATTCAAAGTTATCGTAAAACAATTGATACATTTAATAAACTACTTAATGCAGTAAGTAGCCAATGGAACATCTCATTCTAAGCGGTGTGATGTGAAATATTCGACAAATCGATAGGTACATATCGATAATTTATAACTTGGTGTGGCTTTGCTCGAGTTTCTAAATCTGCTTGTGCATTGCGCATGCAATTGCTAAACGCATCATGGGTATTTCTAAATATATACAGACAAACAGACAAGGTAGACTCATAAATATACAATGAGATGGATGAAAACAAATGGCACCTTTACGAAATATTATACCTTACCTTCAATGTTGTGACATGAATATCATTTATAATTCTGCGTCCCTATGTTTCGTTTTGCTCTCCCCCCCCCCCCCCCTATTTTGCTTCTCTGTCTCTGTCTGTCTGTCTGTCCGCCTCTCTCTCTCTCTCGATCGCTCTCTCTCTCTCACTCTCTCTCTCTCTCTCTCTCTCTCTCTCTCTCTCTCTCTCTCTCTCTCTCTCTCTCTCTCTCTCTCTCTCTCTCTCTCTCTCTCTCTCTCTCTCTTCTCTCTTTCTTTCTCTCTCTCTCTCTCTCTCTCTCTCTCTCTCTCTCTCTCTCTCTCTCTCTCTCTCTCTCTCTCTCTCTCTCTCTCTCTCTCTCTCTCTCTCTCTCTCTCTCTCTCTCTCTCTCTCTCTCTCTCTCTCTCTCTCTCTCTCTCTCTCTCTCTCTCTCTCTCTCTCAATACTCCAATGTGGATCATATATTTACGCTTGTTTCGATGATAAAATCCTATTTATATGGTAATAAAAGTAGAAAATTTTACGTGGCTTTCATAGATTACCCAAAAGCCCTTGACACAGTAGATAGGGATATGCTTTGGAAAGTACTCCAAAAAGTTCAAGCTTCCTCAAAAATGATTAGAATGTATAAAGGGCATGTATAGCTCTGTTCAAAGTTGCGTTCGCTGGGGCCCACGAGTGTCAGATTTCTTTGATTGTCCCTCAGGGGTCAAACAAGGCTGTTTAATGTCACCTTTATTGTTTTCTTTATTAATTACCGAAGTAGCTGAAAATGTATCAAGGAACGGTAAACACGGATTTCAGTTTTTACCTGGGTTACAGGAAATATTCTTTTTATTATTTGCAGATGATGTTGTTTTGTTCTCTTCTACACCCAGTGGACTTCAAAATCAGCTAAACAATTTACAGAAAGCATCTGACATTCTAAATTTGACAATAAATTTAAATAAGACTAAAATAATTGTGTTTAGAAAAGGGGGTCATTTGTCTAAAAATGAGTGTTGGTATTACAAAGGGAGGGAAGTGGAGGTAGTTAATAGTTACAAATATCTTGGCTTTACTCTCAGCACTAGAATGGGTTTTGATACTGCGTTAGATGAATACGTTAGACGAGCAAAACGTAAAGTTGCAGAGATTTTTAAAACAATGTGGGCTTTAGGGAGCATGGATTTGTCAATATTTTTTTAACTTTTCGATTCGCAAGTAAAGCCAATGTTACTATGCAGGGGAGCTCTGGGGATTAACTAAATTTCAGTCTATCGAATCAGTCCAATTGTTTGCATGCAAGCGTATAAATTATTAGGTGTTAGCCCCAAAAGTCCAAATACAATGATATATGGCGAAACAGGTCGATATACTCTGTATATTGACAGCGCTCTAAAGTGGATAAAATATTGGTTTAAACTCCAAAGTATGTCTATCCATAGATTTCCCAAACAGGCACATCTCATGATTTTGAATAAGATTCCCGAGTTTACCCATGGTCACTCTAATTATCATAATTGGTCTAAATCTGTTAAAAAATGTTTTGATACTTTTGGTTTTTCAGATGTTTGGCTTAATGGAGGGGTGGGAAATGAAGCTATTTTTCTTAAAGAGTTAAAGCAGAGAATGATTGATTGTTACATGCAAGACTGGCATGCAAAACTATTTGCAAGTGAAAGATTTAGTACGTATAGATCATTTAAGTCATCGTTTCAATTAGAAAAGTATTTGTCAGCCATTACTATTAGTAAATTCCGTTATGCCTTAGCAAGATTGAGACTTGAACTGTGTGATCTAAACATCAATAACAGATATAATGAAAAATCAAAGAAATGCCCATTTTGTAACAAGATAGAGAGTGAATTTCATTTTGTGTTTGAATGTCAAACATATGCTTCTCTAAAAAAAAAACATTTATCAAAATACTATACGTTCGTAATGAATGAAGAATGTCTAGCTCGAATGTTCCAATCTGATGACATAATGCTCCTAAGAAATTTAGCAATGTATGCATTTCATGCTTTCAAGACTAGAGATATACATGTCAATAACTGAATAAGAGCTGAATACTGTATTTTTGTGACTGAATTGAAACATTTAATTTTGTTGCTTATTTTTATATATCAAATTAATTCCCTTGATTCTATTTGATTATGATGTAGGAAGTTACATCCCTTTTTCGTTATTCGTTTTTGGTTCTCTAATGATAACATGTACCAATTGTATACAGGCCGGTGGCCTTACGATTAAGCTTTCCGACTTCCGACTTCTCTCTCTCTCTCTCTCTCTCTCTCTCTCTCTCTCTCTCTCTCTCTCTCTCTCTCTCTCTCTCTCTCTCTCTCTCTCTCTCTCTCTCTCTCTCTCTCTCTCTCTCTCTCTCTCTCTCTCTCTCTCTCTCTCTCTCTCTCTCTCTCTCTCTCTCTCTCTGTTTCAAGGTTAAGGCCGGGTTCGCATTAGACGCGTATGTTCCGTACGGAAAACCCTAAATAAGTGGAAGAAAGAAGGATAAAAGTTTACGCATATAGGTGACATTCGTACACGTGCGCAAATATACTCCTCACAAAAAGTCAAGCAGCAAAATTAAATTGGTGCTTAGTCAGCCTTTGAAAATGCACAGGCTAGCTTTTAATGCGAAATAATGCGTTTGGATTTTAATGATGGGTGTCAGCAAGTGTAAAGATGGCCTGGGGAGATTGTTGGCCTTTGCTGCTGCTGAGAATGACCGTTATGGAGGTGGCAGTCTGATGGTCTGGGTGGCATTTGGACTGGATGACGTACCGACCTAGGGGTCTTCCGGAGGGGCACTGTGAACACGATTCGCTACTTGAATAACATCATTAGACCTCAAGTGATCTCCCTGATGAAATAGCATGGTGGTAGCTTTGTTTTTGTGGACGACAACGTGCCATGTCACTGGACACATGTCATCAGCAATGAGTTGAACACCCACAACATCGCCCACCTTGACTGGCCACCCTGATTCCCTGACCTCAACCCGATTGAACATGCATGGAACATGCTTAGGTGAGCTGATTACGGCATGCCCGCCCGTCCCCAGACACTGGATGCCTTGGAAGAAGACCTGGTAAGGAAGTGAGGAGCCATCCCACAGATCCAGCCGGATAGACTCATTGTCTCAATACCAAGCCACTTCGAAGCCTGTATTCATGCTTACGGAGGTCACACTCGCTGTTCATGACGATATGAAATGTTTGCGCACTAATATCTTTGAATTTGAAATGGGCAGTTGGCTTTCTTTCACACCTGTTTTTGACACCCATTTCTTTTGTTGCTCAATATCCTGAGATTGAGATGAATCTGCTATGCGATTTACTCAGCTTCACTTAATGAAATGCTGAAGATAAAATCACAACAGTAAAAATGTACGTACGATTTATGATTAAAGTGAGAAGTTTTGTTGCTTGACTTTGTGTGAGTATATTTTCCCTTCTTTGTTTCACTTATTTATGGATTGCGCGCGGGTTTCCGTATGGAATATCCGCTTATGTGTGTACACGGCCTAAGACATAAGTTATTTATTGAAATGCAATCCACTGTTATTAGTCTACGTTGAAATGTCAAACTATGGCCCTAGCTCTTCACCACTTATTTCTTTTTTTTATGTCTGTTCAAGTCCTTGTAGGCATTTCACTGCATTGCAATGTGGACTGTGCTATTACCAAAGATATTCTAAAAGGGTACGATGGACTACTTAAGAGCTCGGCGAACCGGGCTGATAGAGTTATCGTTAGTGCGGACAGTACACTATTCACAGTGGAGGTTATCCAAAAACTCTGACTGGAATTTGAACGGAGAATTCAACTGGCCTATGGACGTGTAAAATGTGTCCTGTTTAAAAGGGACATAACCAGTGTTTCTGTCCTCACTACTCATATAGGGAAAGGAGACCGGCTGCTTATCTTCCCCTGTACAGTCTTTGCTATTACCAAAAATACTTTTCGATCGACTGCTCTTATATTACGCACTGATTAATTGAGCGTTGACGTCTAGTATATGTCATTGCAGGTCGATTGACTAGGATTCCAATTGTCAATTTTCCATGGGCGTTTGTGCAATGCCAATGGACAATGAAGACACTTATGACTTAGGATAGCCTTATTCTGGGAGATTTGGAGAGAGAGAGAGAGAGAGAGAGAGAGAGAGAGAGAGAGAGAGAGAGAGAGAGAGAGAGAGAGAGAGAGAGAGAGAGAGAGAGAGAGAGAGAGAGAGAGAGAGAGAGAGAGAGAGAGAGAGAGAGAGAGAGAGAGAGAGGGAGAGAGAGAGAGAGGGGGGTGGGTAAAAATGAAAATATTGACATTTTTTGTTATATATAATTTTGTTGTTGTTGTTGAGCAGAGGAAAATGTTATGCTACTGTGGATTCTCGTATAATGTTGTGATATTTATAAAAAAAACAAATTCACATCTAATATGAATTTGAAGAAAGGGCAAACATTTCCAAAAAATCTGTTAAAGTAAAAAAAAAGCACTTCTCTTTATATACTCTTATATACAGTGCTTCTATTTTTCTATTGATTCCCTTTGTTCAGTACATATTTTGAAGAGTTCGAAAGAGATTATCCGGAGGGTTTGGCAGCAAAGTCCCTAAATGCATTAATTGAAATGAAATTGAAAAAGTAAAACGGATTGCCAACATGCCCAAAGGAGTGATCTGCTTTCGAACCCACGTCTCAAATTCATGTTATAATCAGTTATTTTATCTGAATGGTCCAAATTTGGATATTTGAAATCAAACAAAATTCCCTTTTTGTCGATTCCAATAACGACTAAGGTGCTATATGATTGATCTATCTTGTTGTTGCTGCCTAATCAAATGCTGTTTGTTCTTCTTCTTCTTCTTCTTCTTCTTCTTCTTCTTCTTCTTCTTCTTCTTCTTCTTCTTCTTCTTCTTCGTCTTCTTCTTCTTCTTCTTCGTCTTCTTCTTCTTCTTCTTCTTCTTCTTCTTCTTCTTCTTCTTCTTCTTCTTCTTCTTCTTCTTCTTCTTCTTCTTCTTCTTCTTCTTCTTCTTCTTCTTCTTCTTCTTCTTCTTCTTCTTCTTCTTCTTCTTCTTCTTCTTTTTCTTCTTCTTCTTCTTCTTCTTCTTCTTCTTCTTTTCTTCTTCTTCTTCTTTCTTTTTCTTCTTCTTCTTCTTTTTCTTCTTCTTCTTCTTCTTCTTCTTCTTCTTCTTCTTCTTCTTCTTCTTCTTCTTCTTCTTCTTCTTCTTCTTCTTCTTCTTCTTCTTTTTTCTCTTCTTCTTCTTCTTCTTCTTCTTCTTCTTCTTCTTCTTCTTCTTCTTCTTCTTCTTCTTCTTCTTCTTCTTCTTCTTCTTCTTCTTCTTTTTCTTCTTCTTCTTTTTTCTTCTTCTTCTTCTTCTTCTTCTTCTTC
>CM065687.1:34498047-34500547 GCA_017654935.2 Phymorhynchus buccinoides | reverse complement strand
TTTTCTCTCCTCCCCCCCTTTCCCCCTTTTTTTTCCTACCCCCCCCTTTTTATTTATTTATAATTATTTTTAGGTAGGCTTTTCCCCGACTATTCTAACCTACAGATGGAATCAACTAAACAATACACACGCTGTCGTGGTGTCAACATCCTCGTGATCTTTAAGCACGAACCCTCGCTGTAATTAATCCTTAATGGGGTTTTGTTCTGATCTTTATTACCAGTCGCGAAGCGAAGCTGGTATTGTTTTCACTTGGTCCGTCCGTCCGTCCGTGTTCAAATTTGCTCAAAATGCATATTTCGGTGTAAAATGGCCTCACATAGAGTTATCAGTGTGTTTCAACAAAAAAACCAAATGTTTGTTTGTCTGTCTGTCTGTCTGTTTGTCTGTCTGTCTGTTTGTTTGTTTGTCTGTGACAGCGATAACTCGAGAACGCTTGGATATATCAACATGAAAAGTTACAGGTGGATACTAGGGGTCAAAAGCTTGGACAAGTGCGAATTTGAGCAAAATCGGGTTAGCGGTTAAGGGTTTAGGTTAAGATTAGGGTTAGGGGTGCAAGCGTGTGTCGCGACTGGGTCAGTTTACGCAAGTACTCTAGTATTAGGGGAAGACGGGGTAAAAAGCGCATGGGCGGGTAAGAAGCCCACCCCAATTATCTCATGAAATGAAGCAAATTTCAGTCTCATTTTGCCCATGAGACGAGCGTTAATGTCTAGCATTCGTCTCATGGGCAAATTTGACTGACATTTTCTTTATTTCATGAGATAATTGGGGTGGGCTTCTTACCCGCCCATGCGCTTTTTACCCCGTCTTCCCCTAGGGCTTATATTATACGTGGAGGCGTGATGTAATTGGTAGCTCGCAATCTTACAAAAACATTTATCGGTGTGGGAAATCGTCATATTTGATTCTTCTTCAGTCAACGTAGGACGAAATGGTTAAACAAACAAAGACCCACTGACCCAGCGAGATTAATTCCCTTGGTGTGTTTTTTGGTGGGGTAGATGTGACCCACATACAAGTTCCCCCTTACACGGTCGAGGCTGCTGTTTAAAGTGATATCTCGTTTTCATGTATGGGGGAATTTGTATGGGAGTCAACCCTGGTCAAAATAAGATTTCTTCCCAGCTTGAGAGAGGGAAACCCGTGAAACCCGTGATTTTCACTCTTGGATCTGGTGGGTCTTTAAACCAAGATAGGAAAAGACACTCTCGTGTTTTGGGTTGTCGCTGCTTTTTATGTGTTTCGGTTTTGCCTGTTTACTCTCTCTCTCTCTCTCTCTCTCTCTCTCTCTCTCTCTCTCTCTCTCTCTCTCTCTCTCTCTCTCTCTCTCTCTCTCTCTCTCTCTCTCTCTCTCTCTCTCTCTCTTTTCGGATGATTTGCATGACAAATGTGACTTAAAAGTCGGCGATGCTCTTTGTTCGTGGCATCTGCCTGTTGAAGTGAAGAGGGTTAGTGGTGAGGAGAGCACAGAGTCACACACTGAGGCACAGCAAGAAGAAAAGGTGTTTTGGTCGGACGATAATGCTCAGCGTTACAAAACAAAATTACAAAACAGAAGAATTTAAGGAGAGCATTGAGAGAGCGACTGGTTTGCTTGGTACTGATGTGAATGGAAGCATTGAGTTATTTGTGAACGGTTTGTATAGTGCGGCTGCATGCATGGTAAGAAAGGTGGGTGGTAAAAAGAAGGAAAATGATGACTATTTTGATGGTGAGTGTAAATTAAAGAAAAGAATAGTTAAAAGATTACTGCAAAGTTTCCGTAGAGCAAAAACACCGGAATATAAGAAGGAATTGCATGCTAGATTTGTGAAAGAAAGGAAAGAATATGTTGATATGAGAAGAATAAAAAGAAAAGAATATGATGAAAAAAACCAAAAAACTTTGAAAGAATCACTAAAGGATTCAAAGCTCTTTTGGAAGACTATTAAATCTGTTAATAAAAATAATCTAATTTATAATGAGATTTCATCATCCCAGTGGTATGATCATTTCATTTCTATGTTTAACACATCAGATAATGTGAATGAAGAGGAACATTAAAATATTGAATTAGAAGAAGACAATTTTGAACCTTTATTTAATGATGATATAACAGCACCGGAAATAGTGGATGGCATAAAACATTTAAAAATGGAAAAAGTGCTGGTTTGGATAAAATAATTAGTGAAATGTTAAAGAATGGAAACGAGTTAGTAATGAATATTTTAGTTATGTTGTTCAATACTCTATTTGAGGGGGCGTCATTGCTATACTTAAAACTATAAAAAAAAAACTGCGTTCAATTGATTTATTTTTGTTTTGGAAGCTCTTTGATTCTCAGGTTGTGACATTGTTATTGTATGCGTCTGAAATATGGGGTTTGTATCAGAATGAATGTATGGGGAAAATACATGTTTTTGCTATGAAGCGTTTCTTAAATGTGCCTTTGCATGGGTCTAACCAGATGATGTACGGTGAAACTGGAAGACACCCACTGTTTATATACGCATAT
>CM065687.1:34490547-34495547 GCA_017654935.2 Phymorhynchus buccinoides | reverse complement strand
TCCTTTTCTCTTGTCTTTTATTTTTATTCTATTAAAGATTGGGAATGTCCCCTGGCCACTGCTTTTTTTCCATGTAAAACATATTCTACACGAATCCTTTAGAATAGCAGTTGCCTCCATGTGTTGTCTGAAAGTCGAAGTTGGATATTACAGACTGGTACATTCCTTGTTCTTTGTACATTCCCTGTTCATATTTCAAGCTTGTTTTCTGCCCTTTAAGCCTTCTCCTGCCCTCTGTATATTGCATTCTTTTGAGCGTTCGTTTTTGGTTTGTGTATTGAGCAGATCCAAGAATTCCACTCCCTTATACTCAAACAGCATGGTCCTCAACGGACAAGTCGACTCTAACAGACCTCTCCCTTCTGCTCCTCCTGCTTCTCATCCTCCTCCTCTTCCTCCACGCAACGGTCACGCTCTCAGAACCTCCTCCTTGGACGACGACCCCGCCCATTCCGCCGCCAACCTCACACTCCCACCCCGACCCCCGACCCGACCCTTACCCTCTTCCTTCTCCTCTTCTTCCTCCTCCTCTTCTTCCTCCTCCTCCTCCTCCTCCTCTACTCCTCCGCCGCTACCACCACGCCGAACCGGCATCGACAACCCGTCCTTCGAAGACGATAACCACGTCTGCATCAACGACAACCACCACAACAACGACGACGATGATGATCACCACCACGGGAACGGGTTGCTTCGGGTGGTAGCGGAAGACGACTGCAGCGTCTCAACATCCGCCAGCGTGTCCACGTCCTCCAAGCTGACCTCAGGCGGCTACTACTACTCCAGCGCCCTGCAGTCCTGGCGACCCCTGCCCAAGGAGTCCCCACCACCACCACCGCAGCCTCAACAGAGGGGCCCCTCCAAGAACGAGGTGGTCCTGAATGCTGGAAGTCTCCTGGGCAGGAGCAAGGATGGTAGTGTGGATGCCGGGAGGGCCGGGCTGGTGGTGGGCTGGAGGAGTAGTTCTGACCGCTTTCTGGGCCAGGGTGACGGTCTCACCTGGGGCAGCAAGAGATCCTGGCTGGAATGCAACGCCGGAGCGACCAAAAGTGAGTATGGGTGGTTTTCTGTGGAGTGTTCCTGTGCCAAATGTAACAGCACCTGCTACAACTGTAGCAGGAGAAATAACAGCGGTAGCCGTGACGCAAGTAACAGTACTAACCGCTACAGCAAACTTGTTTTTAAAAATATTTTGTTTGAGTTAGTGTTATCACTTGTGTCCAGCTATGACCTATGGACAGCAAATGCTGTTCTGGAAAATCGGATTGAAATTTGTGTAAAGTGGAGACGTTTTAACCAGGGCACATTCTTACTGCACTCTCTCTCGACCCAAGAAGACGTTAGTGCATTGGGCAGCAAGAGGTCCTGGCTGGAATGCAACGCCAGAGCGACCCAAAGTGAATATGGGGGTTTTCTGTGGATTTTGTTTGTGCCAAATGTAACAGCAGCTGCTACAACTGTAGCAGGAGAAACAGTGTACAGTCAGCGCTAGTAGTAGAGATCTCCAAAGGCCCACTAATTCCCAAGGATGCAGCGCTAAGAGCCTAGCTGCGCAAATGCCTCCTACTTGGCGTGTAACATTAACAGTCATTTACAAAGGGACGTATGCAGCAAGTGGCGCTAAAGCGGCCCACCAAGGCCACGCTCCATGCTCCAACTCAAAGTACTTATGTCTTTAAAGTTTAATGTATCGAGGTTAAAGGGGCACCTTGATGGATGAGTGTTTGAAAGAAACACGTCGAGAACACCAGGAAAACACCCTTTACAGAGATCGCAACACTCACTTTGCTCTGGTTTCCCAGAAATCAAGCCGTCAAATCGGCGATTCCGCCTTGGCGGAGGTGCTGGAAGTCAAATTATTTCACTCAAAGAGAAGGCGTTTGCTGTCTCTCTTTTAATAATGGCCGCCTGCGTTTAGACCAAATCGTTTGCACGAACGTTTCGCAATACAAGCCTTTTTATTTATTAAAAAATAATGTTATGCAGTTTACCTAAAGGAGTTTCGGCTCACAACAAAGGAAATAGCTCCTTTTTTTTTACTGCACTACACAAAAAGAAAACGCTTCAACCACAATGAGTGACCTTCACCCACCCCATCCAAAATGGCTACTTTCTCCGACATCTCCACCAAGGAGGAATCGACGTTTTGACGGTTTAATTTCTAAGAAACCAGAGCAAAATGAGTGTTCCGATCCTTGCAAAGGCTGTCTTTCCGGTGATCTCGACGTGTTTCCTGCAAAAACTCATCCGTTAGAGTCCACCTTTAACGTTCCAATGAGAATACCAGGGGGAGAAAAGGACCCAACTTGAAAATAATGGCCGTTTGCCCTATTGTTCGATGCGTCGGTGTCAAGATTTGGGTGTTTTTCTTCAGCTCAGCTCAGATTTCTTACATTCTGAATGCATGCGTGAGTCAGATCATGGTCGCTACATTCTTGAACGGTGTGTGTGTGTGTGTGTGTGTGTGTGTGTGTGTGTGTGTGTGTGTGTGTGTGTGTGTGTGTGTGTGTGTGTGTGTGTGTGTGTGTGTGTTGTTCTTCAGTTTAACGTCCTTCCACTAAAAGTGATTCAGACAAAAATGTGTGACACAGAAGTAGTGTGTGTGTGTGTGTGTGTGTGTGTGTGTGTGTGTGTGTGTGTGTGTGTGTGTGTGTGTGTGTGTGTGTGTGTGTGTGTGTGTGTGTGTGTGTGTGTGTGTGTGTGTGTGTGTGTGTGTGTGTGTGTGTGTGTGTGTGTGTGTGTGTGTGTGTGTGTGTGTGTGTGCGCGCGTGCGTGCGCGCGCGCGCGCGCGCGCGCGCGTGTGTGTGTGTGTGTGTGTGTGTGTATGTGTGTGTGTGTGTGTGTGTGCTAAGACACAATATTTGAGTGACTATTGTTTCTGAAAATAGAAAATACCTAGTCTGAAAGAGAGAGAGAAACAGACAGACAGACAGACAGGCAGAAAAACACAGAATTGAGGTGAGGAGGGACGCAGGGAAAGGGGTCTTGGATATAAAGTGTGGGCGTAGAGTAAATAAAGGAACAATGTGGACGAGCCAAATGATATAAGGAATGTCATATTCGTGCTTTTTTTTTAATTGCAAGTTCAAATAATTTGTGTGAAGTTGTTTTCTGGTCAAAACACATAGTGGGCAAATTCGACTTTGATAGAGAGGTTTTCATCGATGTCAAACATTCGCTTAAAAAAAGTTTGAAAAAAAAATGTTTCGCCGAGTGCTGGCAAAGTTCCCTCGCTGTTGACCTTGACCTTGACCTTGATGGATACTCATTCGGATTCACCATTAAGTTTATAAATGTCTCAAAAATGTGTGGTTGTAAGTGACCGGTTACAGATGGTCCTTTTGGCAGACTATAACCGTTGTAAACCTTGACCTTGACCTTTCTTGTACTTAGTATTCGGAAGTACATAAGCCAATGCATCCTCGTACCAAATTTTGTTGCTTATGTTCAAATTCTGATCGCTTCTCGGCCTTTTGGCTAAGACAGTGATTCAGGAACATAAATTTTTGTTTATACCCTGGTTGGTTTGTTCAGCCCGTCGTACATGGCGAAAGCCGATACGCGACGTTAAACTGAACTTCCATCCGTACCAAATTTGAACATTGCTAATCCAACAATGTGAAATATAGTTTTCAAGGTCAAATTCCAAGGTCAAGGTCAGAATGGCTTTTTTTTGTTTTGTACGGGACCTTTTGGGTACCGTGATGCACCAGCACACTAAATTTGAAGCGATTCCATGCGGCAAGCCGCTCTTCGGGTACAGCCTTGGGGTTCGAACCCCGTGATTCGCATGCACATGGTTTTGCTGTATCTTAAATTGTTTACTATTTTTGATGCGAGGTTATAGAGAACAAACACAGACAGCCAGCCACCTGAAATCACAGACATATAGACAATAGATGTTGTTCTACAGTCATGGACAATCATGGTACAGTTTAGTCTCTTGTGGAAGACGATGACTGTCGAACGAGGGGGGCCCTTGCACCGGCTCTGGTGCTGCAGCCAAAGGGATGGGCTGGCCTTTGGGGACCTTCCTCAACGCCAGATGTGTCCTCAAATCCGTTTGGCCGAGAGATTGGAGATGTGCCCTGGGCAAGGCATCTCCACTATAAACAAATTCTCGCCCAGCCCGCCGGAGTAGCATCTGCCCCCTCTGCTATCTGGCAGTCATTGTCGGAAACGACTGACTAGCATACATTACAAGGTCCCTAAACCGATAAGCTTTTTGGGGGTTTCCCCTTATCTTTTTAAAGGGCATGTTATTGTCAGTTGATAATTAATAGTTTCCTTAGCTGAAATATAATACAAAGAGTGATTCAAACAGAACACAAACGTGTGGGTTTTTTTTAAAAGCACACGCATAGGCCTATAGATTAGCAATGACAAAAGACATTACATTGTTGGAATGTATCAATAAGTTTTCTTGTTGCCCTATCTAATGAATATAGATGTTTGTTTGTGACTTTGAAAAAAAATAAAACATGCTATTTAAACCAAAATGTATCCATGATGTCAACACGCACACAACGCTGTTCGTCGTTAAAACCCTTTCATCGCCACTGTCGCCTCTTGGCACCACAACGATTTAACACCCATGTCACTGAAAGGCATCACATGAGGGTCTGTCAACCAATGACCTTATGTTCTTAATGTTGGGAGTTAAGGAAAGGCCCTATTCCACGCATGTCACAGAGGAATCGCCAATATCGCAGACAGAATCTTTTCTCTACCCAGGTAAGCTTAACCCTTTCATCGCCACTGTCGCCTCTTGGCACCACAATGATTTAACACCCATGTCACTGAAAGGCATCAAATGAGGGTTTGTTAACCAATGACCTTATGTTCTTTATTTTGGGAGGTATAAAGATAGGCCCTATTTTATGCATGTCAGAGAAGAATCCCCAATATTGCAGAAGATATCTTTTTTCTACCCAGGTAAGTTTAATGGAAAGTTGTGGCTGAAAAATGGTTGGCGTTGAAAGGGTTAGATTAACCGTTTT